>CM038143.1:45234818-45834818 GCA_021437245.1 Aegilops speltoides | reverse complement strand
CACGCCCATCGTCGTCTTGGCGGGGGACCGGAGCGAGCTGGATTCGACGATATCAAGCTCGACGTCGCCTCGTCCGGATTCTTCGCCTCCGACGCAGGGCTGTCCGCTGCGTAGGTAGGCGCAGATTTCTTCGCCGTCGCATTGCCCTCTCCAGGGACAGAAAAAGGCCGGCCTGGGAGTACGGCGCGGGGATATAATGAGGCTGCGCCCGGGCTGAACTTCAACTTCACGACGCTGAGCTGAGGGGATGGTCCGGAACTCTTTAGATATGACCCGCCCATCCGGAGTGGTTCAGCCTCCCGGGAGTAGTGCCCCTCTGCAACAGCACTGCTCGGGATAGTCTTTGCGCCATAATGCCCGCGTGTGATTCGCACGGTGTAGAACGCTCGTGGATCCCGCCCAGTCCATCAGACGTCCTCAGCTTCTTTGACAACCTTGAGGAGGTGGCAAAGAACAAGAATGACATCAAGGAGCATACACGGGACACCACCGACCAGGAGCTTGCATACATAGCTTCCCGGGCTGAGGAGGCCGCTGCAGCCGCAGCGGCAGGAGAGTTCGGCTGCACGCCCGAGGAGGCGGAGGCTACGGAAGCGTCCGGCCGAACGGAGGAGGCGGAGATCTGCAGACTACTGCGGCTTCCTCCCGACGCGCTCGCCGAGGTCTCTTCGTTGAGGCACTCAGGATCCCGGAATCGCGGCAGGCGGCAGCAGAGAGGTGGCGCTGCGGAGGTGGCAGAGGCACCGAAGAAAAGAGGCCGCAGCGGAGGACGCCAGGGCCCAAAGAGCCAGCCGGGAGGAGGAGGAGGAGGATGCCGAGGCCGCCGAGGGGCAACGGCGGTCCGCGCACCTCTATGCCGACGACCTCTCCTCGTCATCGGAGACCTCCCCGCCCCGGGCAAGCCCTAAGCGTTCTCCACTGAAGCGCCTCCGCAAGGCGGCGACGGAGGCGAGGGCGCAGGCCCCCCGGCAACAACCAGCCCGCCGGGCAGCGCAAGCTTCCCGGGAAAGCCAAGCTGCGCCGAGGGCGACCGGCGCACCAGCCACGGCGAGAGCGGCCCGTGCGCAGGTCACGGCAGAGCGCCCAGGTCGGCGCCAAGCGACGGAGTCTTCTCGGGCGGAGCGGCGGCTCACTTGCTTCTCGGGCCTCGGCGCCACAGGCTGGTCTGCAGCCCCAGCCCCGGGGACCACCAAGCGCCTGAGGGAATCTTCGCCTCCTGCTCCTCGCGCCGACACGCCCCATGTGGAGTATGACTTCTCCGCCTTGAGCGAAGACGACGAGGAGGAACAGGAGTAAGTATACGAAATCTTCATCTTCTCAAATTTTGCTTTGATCATGGCTGATGCTAATCTTGTCTCTTGTTTTGATTTCAGGACCTTGGCCCAGCGTGCGAAGAAGGCCAAAGCGCCCTTGGTCGAAGTCGCGGGCGACTTCGCCGCCAAGGCGATCGAGGCGTGCGGAGCTAAGCTTGCGGACCAGCGCTGCTCAGGAGCAGCCCAGTGCAGCCCCCAGCAGAAGTCTGGTTCGCACTTCGCCACGGGCGTGCTTGAAGATTTTGGTCTTGTACTAATGCCTTGATGTTTTGGTCTTGACTTGTGTAGAGGCAGAGCCACAGCAGCAGGAGCGTCCGGAGGTCGCTCCCGAGGAGCCGCAGGCCCCGCCGTCCCCGCCAAGGCTGAATTCCCCGGCAAGGGTGGGCACCCCGCCAAGGGCGGGTACTCCGCCGAGGGCGAGTAGCCCGGCAAGGGTGGCCACTCCGCCAAGGCAGAGCCCCCCGGCGAAGGAACCCGCCGCTGACGACGTCCGCCAAGGTAAGTTCTGCAACTCGTCTTCTTGGCGTTGTCTCTTTTTTGGATATTTGCTTGAACTTCTTTGCCTTTTCTTCTTCTTCTAGATCCCCCTTCCCCCCAGCAGATGGAGATAGACGTCATCGTCATCGAGGAGGAGGGCGCGCAGGGCGGCGGCGGCGACGCCCCTGTCGCCGAGGACCCGGCCGGTGCCGCCAGCCCAATCTTGCCGGGCGCTCGGCTGCGGACGCAGCGGCCAGGAGGAGGAGGATCGGCGACTGTACCGCCCGGCCGGGGCGGCGGGAGCATCAAGTCTTCTTGCCGATCGCCGAGCCTTCTGCGGAGAGGAGCGGTCCGGCTACTACTTGAAAGCCCCCAACGGCGTCTTCATCCAGGTGCCGTGGGGTTCTTCGTCGCGAACTCCCGTGGAGGGCGAGGCCTTTGATGGGGAGGTCCTCGCCTCCGCGGGCTTGAAGATCGTCGAGGGGCCCGGCGGGAACGATGGGCCCGAGGAGAAGCTTCACCAGCTCCTCGCCCTCTACCGGGCAGGCGGCGGCTTCGCTTCGGGAGGCCCTCGCCGCCAAGGCCGCAGAGGAGATGGAGAAGCGTCGGTGGAACTCAGCGCCGCCAACCAGGCTGCTCTCCATGAGGTGGCGGAGACAGCGTGGCGACTTCGCCCGGGAGTATGAGGAGTGGTTGTTAGAGAAAGCCGAGGCCGAGGAGCAGCAGCGGCTCGCCGGAGTGGAGCTGTCCCGGCGAGAAGGAGAACTCATCCAGCGGAAGGCCAGCCTCGACTCCCACGAGGAAGACCTTGCCGCTCGGGAGCAAGCCCTTGGCGGGGAACTGAAAGAGGCGAAAAACGCCGCGGCTGCCGCGGAGACCGCCAAGGAGGAGCTTGCCGCCAAGGTCGCGACGCTGGAGGAGTTGCTGAAGGCGAACGTGGAGAAAATTGCCGCGCTCATCACGGAGCGCGAGAAAGACGCCCACACCAACTCAGAACTCCAAGTGCGGCTTTCCAAGAAGGGCGACGAGTTGAAGGCCGCCAAGGACTCCATCGAGGATCTTGAGCTGCAAGTCTCTGCGCTGAGGGGCTCGCTTGACGCCGCCCGGGATCGGGAGACCAAGTTGAAGGAGGAGCTCCGTGAGGAGCGAACCTTGGTGGACAGCGCCAACAGAGCAGCCGAGCACTTCCGCCGTACCGTCGAGTTATGGACCGAGGACTTAGTGTCTTCTGCATCCGACATCGACCAGGAACTGCTGGCGCTGAAGCTGGAGCATCTCATCTACTCCCGGATCAAATCTCGCTCCACGGCGCCAAGCTCAGCCTCTTCTTGAGAATCGCGCGGCCCGCAAATCTGCGGAAGAAGATCCCCGCGCAACTCGCCGAGGAGACTCGCCGGTTGTGCGCGGGAACCATGGAGCGCGTGCTGACGAAGATCGTATACCGCAACCCCGGCATAAACCTCACCAACGTTCTTCGCAGCTTGCCGACCGACGCTAACATGGAGGCTCTGAAGGAGCAGGTCGCCCATATCATCGCCAAGGTGAACAAGATTCCCAGGGTGGAGGGCGACCGCGTAGACTAGGCCTCCTTTGTTTTTATCTCTTTTTGTTGCTGCATAGGGTGATATGAACTCATTAAACGTCGCGACAAGTTATTCCTTGTATGATATTATCCCTAACTTGATCAATAGATGCAGTGTTATCCCCCTCGTTCTGATCCTCAACTTTGTATGTCTCAACCCCATGCTTCTAGGAAACTTGCCGGCAAGAGGCCCTTGCCATGAAAGTCTTGAACTTCGAAAGCGCTTTGTTGCCAAGGTCTTACCGGCAAGCAACCTTGCTGCGGCTAGTCGCAACGCACTTGGCTTGCCGAGCGGACTCGAAAACGAAACAAGGGCGCGACACTTGTCGTAGCTCACTTAAATCGTTGAGCGTGCTCGAAAACAAGATAAGGGTGCGGCTATCCACGGGTAGGTTCCTCCGAGCACAGGTTTTCCATACAAAGTGTGATCGTTCAAGGAAGGCAACTTAAAATTTAAAATTTTCTGAACTGCTCAAATTCTAATAACTTAGCTTTCGTGATCCGTGCGTTCTCCGGCAAGCTTCTCTTTCTTGAACAGCACTTGGTCCATCCTCCATTTCCTTCCCCCCCGGCAAAGTTGTGCGGGAGGAACGTTCCTTCATTTAGAGACAAGGAAGAGAATAGGGAAACAAATCGTGGCCTTCGTGTGCTATTATCCCGGCCGGGTATGTGTGTCGCACAAGAAATGCCAAATAACACATGCAAATAGCAACGAAAAGCATGGGAAAGGCAAAGCTGCGAAACACGAAGCTTTTATCTTGATGCACGGGTCTGCGCCCGGCTTTGTACAAGGGTTACATGCAACAATGCAAAGCTCAGTACAAAAAGTGGTTGCGGGCGGATCACGGCAACCGCGCCTTATGGGTGAAACTTGCGAAGATGCTCTATGTTCCAGAGTTGCTCACGGTAAGCCTTCTTCGGTCTCGGCGGACAGCGCCGGGCCTCGTGACTTGTCTCACCGATAAGGGCCTTCCCACCGGCGTCAACTTGTTGGAATTCTTGGCGGATGAACACGCCGAAGAACAAGGTCGCCTTCCTCGAGACTCTGGCTTTAACCTTGCGGCTATGATAGCGGCGCAAGGCTTGCTTGTATCGAGCAGCTCGCCTGACAGCACAGGCGTCCTCCTCAAGGAAGCAACGCGTCATCTTGCCTTGATTGCTCTTGCTCGAGCTCATCATAGCGAGCACTCGAGGAGATCCGTATCTGAGTTCCGTGGGGAGAACTGCCTCTGCTCCATAGACTAGAGCAAATGGTGTCTGTCCGGTGGCTCGATTTGGTGTCGTTCTGATTGACCAAAGAGCCGCCGGTAGCTCCTCTATCCAATTTCTTCCGCACTTGCGCAGCCTGTCGAAAGTTCTTGTCTTGAGTCCGCGCAGCACTTCAAAGATTGGCCCTCTCGCTTGACCGTTGCTCCTCGGGTGAGCAGCGAAGCCAAAAACAGACCTTGGCGCCAAGGTCCCGGGCGTCTTGCATGAAGGTGCGACTAGTGAAGCGTACCGTTGTCGGTGATAATCTGTTAGGGATTCGAAGCGGCACACAATTGACTGAAGAACTTGACCGCTGATTGTCTTGTCACCTTTCTCGTGGCTCCACTTCGGCCACTTTGTGAACTTGTCGATTACTACGTTACAAGTACTCAAAGCCCCGATAGCACGGGAAGGGGCCGAGATATCGAGCCCCAGGGCCGAGAAGGGCGGGACAAAGGGATTGTTTGGAGAGCTTGAGCTGGTGATGAATCGCTTCGCATGGGCCGCACGCTTCACACTTAGTTACTAGTGCGATTGCATCTTGGAGGCTTCTGCCAAAGAACCCTTGCGGAATGCTTTCCGGCAAGTGCCCTTGCGCCAATGTGGTGGCCACATATGCCTCCGTGTATTTCGCCAACAGCTTACGTCCATCTTCTCTGGAGATGCACTTGATCCGACACCATTGAGCCTTCTTACATGCAGCTCGTTATCCACTTAACCGTACATATTTATTGTCTGGTTATCTTCTCTATTTCTTCTGGGTCATCGGGAAGTTCTCCAGTTTGCAGAAAACGGACGATCTGCTGTGCCCATGCCGGAGCTTGGGGCTCGACGGCAAGGACTAAAGGCATGAGGGCTGCTGCGGGAAATTCAGCTTCTACGGCAAGGGCCTCTGGGTTTGCCGGAGCTGAAGGTCCTCCGGCAAGCTCGCCGGGGCGAGGCTTGTCGGGAACACTTGCTTCAACTATACAGGCCCGATGATCTGTAGGAGCAAATTGTTCCTCAGCGTTCTGGCCGTTGATCTTGGGGACTTTGGCGGCGGCCTCAGGGAGACCCGCCGGCAAGTAGTCGCCGGAGACCAACTTTCTCTTCTTGGACTGCCCAATTGATGGCATGACTGATGGTTGAGTCAGTTTGAGCACGAAGGTCCCCGGTTCCATAGGTAACTTCATTGAAGCACACTTTGAAAGGCCATCTGCGATTTCATTCTGAGCTCTTGGGACGTGCTCCATCTGCAAACCTTCAAAGCGCTCCTCAAGCTTCCTCACTTCATCGACATAAGCTTCCATCAAAGGGCTTTGATAGCTCTTGTTAACTTGCCGGACCACCAACTGAGAATCCCCCCGCACAATCAGCTTCCTGATCCCAAGCTCGGCCGCAATTCTAAGGCCGGCAAGCAAACCTTCATATTCAGCAGTGTTGTTTGTCGCTTGCTCCCTTGGGAAGTGCATCTGGATGACATACTTGAGGTGTTCTCCAGTGGGCGCGATGAGTACCACGCCGGCACCGGCGCCTTGCAGCGAAAAGGCGCCATCAAAGTACATTACCCATTCACTTGTCGCTTCTTGCACAGGTGTACTTGTTTCTTGGACTTCTTCATCGGGCGTTGGGGTCCATTCTGCTATGAATTCTGCCAAAGCTCGGCTCTGTATGGTTGAAGTACTTTCAAACTTGAGTCCAAAGCTTGACAGCTCCAGTGCCCACTCGACAATCCTGCCTGTTGCTTCTGGGTTGTGCAATATCCTCTTCAGCGGAAAGCGAGTGACCACCGTTATCTCGTGTGCCTGGAAGTAATGGCGCAGCTTTCTCGAGGCCATGAGGAGGCCAAAAAGCAACTTTTGCATGCCAGAGTATCTTGATCTAGCTCCCTAAAGAAGGGAACTTACAAAATACACCGGGCGCTGCACCATCTTCTTCCGTACCTCATCCTGTTCCTGCGCAGAGTTGTCCTTGTCGGGACCAGAGCTTGCCGGAGCAGCCCCCTGCTTGTCGCTGGACTTGCTTGCCGGTGGAGTAGCCTCCTCGTCGGACTCCCTCTCCGCTACTAACGCAGCACTAACCACCTGGTTGGTTGCCGCTAAGTATAGCAGCAACTTCTCCTGTGGTCTAGGTGCGACAAGTATTGGGGTGGAGGATAGGTACTGTTTCAAATCTTGCAGCGCCGCCTCCGCCTCCGGAGTCCACTTCATGGGACCTGCCTTCTTCAAGATTTTGAAGAAAGGTAGGGCGCGTTCTGCGGATTTCGAAATGAACCTACTGAGGGCAGCCACACAGCCTGCAAGCCTTCTGACATCCTTGACTCGCTTCGGGGCTTCGATCTGTTCAATGGCTTTAATCTTGTCGGGGTTGGCTTGATCCCCTCGTGATACAAAGAACCGAGAAGTTTGCGGAGGGAACTCCAAAGCGCACTTCTCGGGGTTCAACTTAAAGCAGTATCTTGTGCAGGTTAAAACGTCTCTCCCAAATCTTGAATCAGTGTATCCTTGCTCTTGCTCTTCACCACGATATCATCCATGTAAGCCTCTATATTTCTGTGGATCTGTGGCTCAAAAGCAGTACACACTACCCTTGTAAATGTTGATCCTGCATTCTTCAGTCCAAATGGCATGCGTATGAAGCAATAAGTGCCACATGGAGTGATAAATGCAGTCTTCTCTTCATCCTCTTTGGCCATAAAGATCCGGTGATAGCTGAGTACGCATAAAAAAGCGAGTAGCTCACATCCGGATGGAGTCAACAATTTGGTCAATCTTGGCGGCAAGGAAAGGGATCCTTGGGGCATGCTTTATTTACATCGGTAAAGTCTATACATAGCCTCCATTTCCCGTTGGCCTTGCGCACGACGACTGGGTTTGCTAACCACGTCGGATGGATCACGCCTCTAACTAGGCCTGCAGCCTCTAGCTTCTTGATCTCTTCGCTGATGAATTCTTGGCGCTCCACGGCTTGCTTCCTCACTTTCTGCTTGACGGGCCGTGCGTGAGGGCAAACGGCAAGCTTGTGCTCAATCACCTTCCTGGGAACACCGGGGATGTCGGATGGTTGCCATGCAAACACGTCGACATTCGCCCGCAGGAAGGCGACGAGCGCGCTTTCCTATTTGCTGTCAAGTGTGGCACTGATGGTGAAGGTACCATCAGTGCCGTCCTCCTTGGCGGACACCTTCTTGGTTGCGGTGGAGCGGCCATTCCCTTTTGCCCTTGCGGTGGAGCTCGTCAGGCGTCCTCGACGCAACAGCAAAGACCACTCCGGCGTGGTTGTCGGAGTGGGCCCGAGCACTTGCGGACTTGGTCTTCGTCTTCTTCCGCCGAGCTTCAGCAAGTGTATCCTTATCGGCCGCAGCGGCGCATCCCGGTAGATCTTGTCGGCGCAGATAAGCGCATCCTTCTTGTCGCCGTGGACGGTGATGGCGCTTATCGGCCCGGCATCTTGAGCACGTTAAAGCATAATGGGAAGCTGCCATGAACTTGGCGAGGCGGGGCGGCCGAGTATTCCATTGTATGGCAACGGAATATCCGCGACGTCGAAGGTGATGCGCTCGATCTGAAATTGAGCTCCGCCAAAGGTCACTGGCGAGTGATCTTTCCTTGGGCTTGCTCCGTCCGGGTTGATTCCTTGGAAAGGACCGGTCTCTTGAGCTCGACATCCGAATTTGGAGTTTACGGATCCGGCGGGGAGATCAAGTTCAGCCCGGCCCCGCCGTCAACCAACATTTTGGTGACCTTGAGGTTACGGATGGTGGGCGAGACCAACATCGGCAAGCACCCGACCGCTGTGGTGCGGTCAGGGTGATCCTCAAGATCAAAAATGATGGGCGTGTTGGACCATTTGAGAACTGCTTGGCGACTCCACGGGCGGCTCACTGCATTCACCTCACGCACCCACTGCTTTAGTTGGCGGTGGGAGGTGTGCAGAGAGGCGCCACCGTCGACGCACAGGACCTCCGTGGCCTTCTGGAACTCCTGCTCGCTGTTATCTTCGTCCTCCATATCTTCGTCGTCATCCTCTTCTTCCTCGTCGCGGCCCCGGGGAGGTCGATCACCTCGCCGCTGCTTGGCCTTGTCGCGGCGTCCTCCCCGGCCATCAAACGGCCGCTTCTTGCTCGGTTCTCCTCTGCCACCTTGGGCCTTCTCCTTGTCGCGCCTCTCTTACTCAGCTTTTTGCTGCTCGACGAGATACTCGACGCGCTTGCAATTGGCGAGATCGTGGCCCTTGGTGCGATGGATTTTGCAGTATTGCTTGCCGGAGCCGTCCTGCTTGTCGGCCGCCGCTTCTGAGGCAGCTCCTTGCCGGAGCCGCAAGCCTGCGTTTGATTAGCGGGAGTCTCCTTGCCGGACTTCTCGACGGTAAGCACCTCCTTGTTGTTCTTCTTTTGGTTGTTCTGCCGCCGCCTCTTCTTTGCCGGGGCGGCGTCATCGCTGTCGCTTCCTCTGCGCCAAATCCTCCCCGGAGTCTCCTCCCTCTTCAGCGTCTTATCAACCAGGCGTAGAGCTCGTGACATCCCGAATCTTGGTCGCCGCCATCTCTTGGCGCATGCGGCGTTTCGCGACGTTACGGTGGAACGCTACGATAACCGCGGCCGGTGGACATCGGGGATGTTGTCTTTGCACACGGCTGAAACGTTGGATGTACTTGCGCAGGATTCTCCTTCCTTCGGGCCAAAATGTGGAATCGCTCTCTGGCCGTGGGGTTTGTGGCCGCCCGGTGAAGGCGCCAACAAACGATGGCAAAGATCTGCCCAAAAAGAAATGGAGCCTTCCGGCAAGTGCATAAGCCAAGAGCGAGCGTTCGGCTTAAGCACGAGCGGAATGGTTCGCCGAATCTTCTCGTCGCGCCCGACGCTGCACCGCGATGGTGTAGAACCGAGGAACTCCGAGGTGTGTCTTGCCGTCATACTTCTCCGATGCGTCGGGCTTGAAATTCTTCATCTTGGAGCCCTTTGGGCCGCCGCAGCTTCGCGGTGTCTGCAGGCAGCCTACCGCATCTGACAAGTCACCGTTCACCGGGCGTGTCGTCGGCAGTGTTCCCAGCCCTCGGTGCGATTGTCGCCCGAGTTTCTCGGCTCGATTATGGTCCGGCGTCTTCTCGCGCGGTCGTCGAGACTGGCGTTGATCCCGACGAGTCCGCGGATCCGGCAGCGCCGTAGAGCCGCGTCGTCGGCGTTGATCCGGCGGGGCGGCGTCTTTTCGCTTCTGGCGAGGAGTCTGCGGTGGTTGAACCCCGGCGGTCTTGTCGGCGTCGGCCTTCGTCTTCTCGGCTTACGCGCCGCGAGGTCGCCGGCTCTTGAGGAAAGTCGTTGTTAGCGGCGACGAGCTCAGTATGGTAGCCCTCCGATCTTGACCTTGTCCGCCGCCGGAGGAAAGTCGAGGAGCGATTCGCCCTTCTGGCGCTTCTGCCGAGTGGAGGGGAGCGGGAGCGAACGGCGCGAGGCGGGATATGCTCGGACTCCTAACAGTGTTAGAAGGAGCGAGGTCTGCCGGCGCCTTCGCTTTACTGTGTCCGGGCGGTGGTCCGGAACATCCCGCGAGCCTCGGTGGGTCCTTGCCCAAAGGCGGATACCACCTCCGTGGTATGGCGCTGCTGGGTTGTCGCGGCTTGAGATGGGCGCGCGTGTCTCCGAGGCTGAGGCGCGTCAACCGTCTTGTCCTTGGATGCGGTGGCGCCATGCGAGTGTCCTCGCCGGTGACCACCCTTCCGTCGGCGTCTCCTGCGCCCACCGTTAGCTCGGTGGCGGCGGAAGAGACGCAGACGGACCTCAACCTCCGAAGCCTTCCTCTTGAACCATAGCGCAGATTGTTGTGAAGTTCTTTGGCGGAGCTGGAGAGGTTGATGAAGAGCGCGCCGTCGCAACGCCGGATCAGTCCGCACAACCTCGGCGCCCTACTGCGCGCGCCAGAGATGTCGAGGAATGGATCTTGCCGCCACGAACACCTATGGGGCGGGCCCTTTGTCTGTCTTGATGCGATGGCGGAGGGAGCACAGAGAGCGGATCGGCGAAGCAGCAGGCGGCTTTTACCCAACCGGAGCTCTCGGAGAGATAAAACTCCTCTTGCTGCTTTGTGTTTGTATTGATCTTGCTCGAGAGTGCGAGCGTATAGTGGTGTTGCGTGTGTCGAATGAGCTGAACCCCTGCTAGGAGTTGCCAACTGATCCAGCCCCTAGCTAGCTGAACTCCGGAACCGAAAAACCCCCCCTACGTTGTGCATGGGCCTCCTTTTATAGGGCAAGGGGTCACCGACAGTGTCAGCGTGGGAAAAGGGGTAAAAGGTAAAAGAGGTGGTAGTTGGAATAGTCTTGGGAACGGTGTTGCTACGATTGCATGAACAATGGTCGCTACCTACTTTGTGATGGGGACAAGAGCATTTAATGCCGTCGCCGTCGACCCCAAAAGTTCCGCCCTTGCGTCTCCGTCGCCACGGCGATGGATCCATCCCGTGAAATGCCACCGTGTCCCCAGGCTGCCTGACCATCCGCCACGCGTCCACAGGAAAGCTCGAGCGGCGTGTGCGATGAGCCGAGCGCAGCGCGACACCTGGCGCAGCTCTCCGGCAAGCGCCTTGCCGGTCTTGACCTTGCGGGCAGGGAGCTTGTCGGGCTCTGTAACTTGTCGCTCTCCGGGCCCTCGCCGGGACGCGTATAGCGCCGAGGCGTGTCTTCTATGGTGCAATCTTCTGGTCTTCCTGGCGAGCTCCTCTCGCCAGGGCCTTGCGTGGTTGATGTTACCTTGAGCCTGGAACGGCCTTCCCGGCAAGCTCCGTTTGCCGGGGTCTCGATCTTCTGTCTTGTACACTTCGTTCTTGAATGGCTTGATATGGAGCAGGGAGGTCTCCGGCGAGCACGTGGTAAACCCTGCCGCGGGGGAGCTGCAGCTGCCCGTGCACAAGTTGGGGTACTGAGGTACCCCTACCTTAGTACACCGACAGTGTCCGAGGCCGAGCGCAAGGCGCGATAGAAGGCAAGGTACGACCGGCACAATGTCGGTCGCCAATCCGCGTTTGCCAAGACGGACATGACGTCGGGATGGGTCCCCAACGACATAGACCTCGCTGCGGCGTGGGCGCTCAACCGCACCGTCACCACCGCAGAGACGTCCGCCGGGCGCCACCACCGTGTTGGCAGCGAACTCGCTAAGAATGGCGAGGAGTGGTCGCCTAGCGATCGCTCATGCCAACGCCGACAGGGCAAGGCCGCCCGGCCTTTGTGCGCCAATGCCATCGGCAGTGGCCAAGGAGACCCTTCGCACCGCGCAACAGGAGGCGGAGTGGCTCCTCGGCGAGCATAAGACACGACAACACCGCCGCCGTCGATGGCATGTATGTCGATGGTGGTGCGGCAGGACATGGCGGCCAAGCTTACGAGGTGTTTATTTGATATAGGGTTTAGTGATTTTTAGTAAAACGATTGAAATATCGTCTGTTAATGTAAATTATATTCGAATTTGAATGAAATCCGCCATGACTTGATCGAATTTCATGAAGTTGGTTCGAATCGCTGGTCGCCTCGTCATGAGACGGATCGGAAGAAAATTCTGAGTTGTCGTTGGAGATGCCCTTATGCTCAAATCTGATCCTAATTGAATGAGTGCATGCCTAGTCACCGAAATTTTTAACCTCGATGTTATCTTAGCTCCTACATGTCATATTTCACCCATATGTTATATTCTATTTTTTTTGAATTAGTTATGGTATTTGAATCAAGTGCTTTTATTCAAATTCAAGAAAATGGCAGAACTGCAATATATTTGTTTGGTGATGATTCCCTTATTCAAAGTTCATGAAAACTTATAAATGGAGGTCATGTGTTATTTACAAGCTGCAGTAAACATTTCATGAGCATTGGAATTTTTTCATGAGCATTGGAATTTTATATCACGTATTTATAGTTCAAATTCAAAGTCGGGGTAGATTTGAATTCGTGTTCGAAAAAGGCAGTGAAATACTCTCCGAAAACTCTTGGAAACTTTATTTTAATTTTCTCAACCCCTCCTTTGCCACTGACCAGTTGGTCTCCTGGATAAGTCCAGCACCGTCATCTCCAAGGGACACGCGCCCGCTTCCTGCCCGGCTGTCTCTTGATCTTTCTCCTCCCCCCTCTGCTACCTCACTCCTCACTCTTTTCTTCCCTGCCTGGATCCCCTTTCTCGTCAAGCTCGCCGGCCACGCCGCCGCTCGCCGTTGCAACGCCAGCCGCAGGGACAGGAGGGATCCGCCAGCCGTCGGTCCGGATCGACATCCACGCCTCTGGTTCCGACATGCACGCCTGCTAGACACCGCCGTGAACCACCTCGTTTCTCCAGTGCGTTTTTGCTCCTTGGCTGTTCCCTAGCTCCATTGTTGCTCCTGCCGTCCCTTTAATGGTGATTCTCGGCGCCGGCGTGCAGGAACCTCTTGAACCAAGGCTGCCTTTCTCGGTTCCATCGGCCGCCGTTGCGACGCCGCGGCGGTCATCCTCCTCCCTGAGCAATTACAGGGACCGTGACGGGCTCTGCTTCTGGACAACGGACTCGAAGGCGCGGGTCCCTCCTACTTCTTCCTCGACCGCTGACCGCCATTGACGCCGTCCGTCCTCTCGCCTCCCTGATCCGTCCGACCCGGCCGCCATGAACAGCAAGGTGAGGAGTCGCCTCTGCCTGCTGCTGGCTGCTTGCTGCTACTGTTCGCTACTGGCTTGCTTTGCTATTTGCTGTTGTTGCCGCTGCTGGCTGCTTGCTTTGCCGCTTGCTGCTGCTGGTTGTTTTGCTTGCCACTGCTGCTTGCCTTTGTGGCTTGCTGCTGCTGGCCTTGAGCTGCGGGTAAATGAGAGAAAGAAAGAAAGTTCTACATCTGTACAGGGAGATGGCCATATTTAGATTCACCTCTGTACAGAGAGATGATCATGTTTCAGTACCGTTTAATTCACTTGCTCCTCCCAGTTTCAGACTAAGGCTAGTCTTCCCTGTGCATAGAAGTTTCAGAAAAATGCTCAACCTGCTGAACTTGTAAAATCCATAAAAAAAATCATTCCAGCTTCTGTTTGGAGTAGCACTTGTATGAAGTTGGATGGTTTAAATTGTATTGTAGCAATAGAAAATGTGAACATACTTACCCCCTAAAGTTACAGTCGTGGCCCTCCTGTAGGTCTGGCCCCACATAACATCTGTCCCTCCCTTTTCAAACAGCTAGCCGTCGAGCTGCACTGAGGGAAATTGTTTGATGAAAAGTATTTTTTGTAAAATCGTACCATATTCTGTACTTTCTTTAGTAGTTTGGATAGTTAAAACTTAATGTTCGAAGGCATGTCTCACTATGCCTTTCTGGTATCATTTTACCAATGTAAACGAAGAAGAAACTCAACAAATCTTGCCTGCCATTTGCATGATTACCAAATGAATGTGCTTTATCTTGGCAAAAAAACAATGCTTATACCAATTATTTTGAACAGTTTTTTTTTTGCAATATGTTGTTTTCCTTACAAGTACTTATTTTATTTATCATAATGCAGGACATTCATGAGGGTTTGAATTTTTCTGCTGCTGACGTTGAATCCTACTTTGGAATCCTTTCAATAAAGTTTTCAAAAGATGGCCGTGAACTTGTTGTTGGAAACAGCAATGAGTCAATATGTATTTATGATCTTTGAGCAAACAAAGTGACAGAGCGAATTCATGCTCATGTGGTATGAAAGTCAAATGCACTTTTTCTTTTGTTGCTTCCATAACCTGTCCTTACAATGTACATAACCTTTGTTTGGTGATAGACATATCTTCTTAGGTCATATTGGGATGTACTTCTAAAATCATTTCAAGTATCTAATGTGAGCATTGGTACTGTTTGCATGCAAAGAAAATTAAAGGAGTTTGTTTGTAAGATTCTAGTCTGCTGCCAATAGAAATGCACTTACATTATTAGTAAAAAAGCACTTACATTGCATATTCTACATGCTTTTGTACTGCATCCTCTAATGGTTCGTTATGGTCAAGTAATCATCCACATGAAGCATGGTGTTGCTTTAGGCATAGCAGATTGAAGTAATGAACCACGAAAAGCAATAGTTCTTGGTGGTGCTTTAAGCATAGCAGTTTGGATGAATACCGATAGCATGCTACAAGTTACATCTTGTAGAGTACGGAATCGAAATAAAATTTGTCTTTGTAGGAGTCTCACGGTGTAGTGTAGTATCACATAAACACCTAATGCCTCTTAAGAGGTATTTCCAAACCGAAGCGAGAAAATGTCAAAGCAGGTTTGTGGCGTGCCAACACTATTCAAGGTGTTTGGCTTTGTTCTTGAAAAAAAAGGTGTTTGGCTTCTTGCATAACTGCAGAGTGATGGTATATGGTGAATGAAAACATCAGTAAATGTTAGAACCACTAAGATTAGATGACAAGTAAATATATAAATATCGATGAACCGAATCACTCGTCGGTTGAAGCGGCATTGTGTTGGTAGTCTGTGCAGTGGAAGTTGTCTCCTTCGACTGCGATGTTTGGCCTACTGGATACATGAATATATCCTCTCAGATTTAGTTTATTCCTCTCCCTCACGCCGAGCTTGGAGCCAAAGACCTCATGTCTTTGCGATGGCCCCCCCTACTCTTCATCAAGCATCCACCATGGGAGATTGATTCCTTAATTAATCTGAAAAGAGTTGCTTGTATTGATGTCTTGTTAGAACTTCATAACAGAGGAGATTGGAAGATGGAGAAGAAAGGGACAAGGAGAGGTTCGATTGGTTTGGTGCCTTTTTAGATTGATGGCGCCTATGCCTCACGGGTGAGGTCATGGCCTCGGCGGAGATAGGAAGGATGGATAGGAGAGGCGGCCCTTAGCCACGGCCGCCCACGCCAGCCTCGATCCCTCGGATCGGGATCGGGAGAGCTGCTCGATCCTGCCTCGCCTCGCCACCTCGGCGTCGGCGAGCCCCGCTGAAACCGGCTCAGAAGAGTCGCCTGCCTTCCTCCTCTTCATCTCCTTTCTCTCATTCCTCTCGTTTTCCCTTCGTTCATCCGTGCTCTCTCTTATCTCTCTCTTTTGTTCGAACTAGAGGTACCCGGCGCCTCAGACTAGGCCCAGTAGAGGCTAGTTAACCTTGATTGAGATGGACGGCGGCGGGAGGAGACAATGAGGTCGCCAAGAAGTGCAACGACGACCGATGGCGGAGGCTTTGGTCGGCGGCGAGCGAAACCTTCGGCGGCGCAATGAGGAGCTTCGGTATGAGGAGAGGAGGATCTGAGGCTTAAGCGTAGTGCGAGTCTTTGCATTCGCGGCGTCGGCCGTATGACTCGGATCGGCGTCACATGTGGGGCGCCTCCTTTTCTACTGGGATCGGGGGCGAGGAGAGAGAGAGAGCCCATCTGGGCAGCGGGTTGAATACCGCAAAAATCTGATTTATTTGCAAAGTTGCGAGCAAGCGTTTTCCCTTGAGAAAAGGAGTGCGGACTGAATATGAAGAACTACAGGGACTTTTCTGTAAAAACACCGACGACGTACGACCAGAAACCATCGGTGCTTTATTAGTAGGTAAAGATATATATCAGAAAGCAATCAAATCATGAAGATAAATTGAAACTGAAGACAAACCAAATGCGAAGTCATTGCAAAAATAACACCATGATTGAAACACTTCAAACAAAGAAATTTGGTGGTGGCGTTACCCACTGTATAGGAAGTATTAGACCCAGACACGGCGCACAATTATCGTGGCGCTCCGAAGTCAAATTCCATGTCAATGTATTCACACTCAGAGTGTAAGTCTTCATTGATTGAAGATATACATCACTTCGTGTGTTGCACATGTAAGTCATCAACATGCATAAGTGTTAGGATGTGTGCCTGATCACAGGACATTTGTGGATTCCAAGATATTTAGCTCACACCATAACTTGCAAAACCTTTTCTCATCCAAGGGCTTTGTGAAGATATCTACCAGTTGCTCTTCATTGTTGACGTGAATGATGTCAATATCTTTCTTCATGACATGATCTCTGAGAAAGTGATGACGAATTTCAATGTGCTTTGTCTTCGAGTGCTGAAATGGATTGTTGGCTATCTTGATGGTACTTTCGTTGTCGTAGAAGAGAGGTACTTGTTTCAGGTTGATGCCATAGTCCTTGAGAGTTTGCTTCATCCACAGAAGTTGAGCACAACAGATCCAAAGAACAATGTATTGATTCAGCGGCTTGAGAGTGATACAGCTTACGCTTCTTTGAAGACCAACGCACAAGTGATCGATCGAGAAAGTGACTTGTGCTGATGTAGACTTGCGATCCACCTTGTCACCAAATAATCGACATCCCACAATCCAACCAAATCAAATTTTGAGCCCTTTGGATACCATAATCCGAGTGTTGGGGTGTAAGCCAAATATCGAAGAATTAAACTTCACGCCTAAGTGATGCGATTCCTTTGGTGCCGCTTGGAATCGAGCACACATGCAAACACTAAGCATAATATCTGGCCTAGATGCACATAGATAAAGTAAAGAACCAATCATGGAGTGGTATACCTTTTGATCGAACTCTTTACCATTGTCGTCGGGACCAAGATGGTGTTTGGCTGGCATTGGCATCGTGTAACCTTTGCAGTCTTCCATTCCAAACTTCTTCAGACAATCTTTGAGGTATTTTTCTTGAGATATGAAGATGCCATTTCTTTGCTGACGAATTTGAAGGCCAAGGAAGAACTTTAGTTCTCCCATCATGGACATCTGATATTGCTCTTGCATCATGTATCCAAACTCATCACTATACTTCTGGTTGGTGCAGCCGAAGATAATGTCATCCACATATATTTGGCACACAAACAGTTCGCCATCATATGTCTTCGTGAAGAGTGTAGGATCCAGGGATCCAGGTTTGAAGCCTTTGCTCTTCAGGAAGTCTTTGATCGTATCATACCATGCACGACGAGCTTGTTTGAGGCCATAAAGTGCTTTGTTTAGCTTGTACACCATATCAGGATGTTTTGGATCTTCAAAGCCAGGTGGTTGAGCGACATACACTTCTTCTTCAATCTTGCCATTGAGAAAAGCACTCTTCACATCCATTTGATATAGCAAGATGTTGTGATGGTTAGCGTAGGCTAGCGATATCTTAATAGCTTCAAGCCTAGCAACAGAGCAAATGTTTCATCAAGTCAATTCCTTGACTTGAGTATATCCTTGAGCCACAAGGCGTGCTTTGTTTCTGACGACTTGGCCATGCTCATCTTGCTTGTTTCGATATATTCATTTTGTTCCAATAATGTTATGTTTGCGAGGGTCAGGTCGCTTGACAAGTTCCCAAACATTGTTCAGCTTGAACTGTTGAAGTTCTTTTTGCATAGCTTGAATCCATTTAGGTTCCATAAAGGCTTGACAACTTTCTTGGGTTACGATATTGACACAAATGAAAAGTGCCCACAAAGTTTGCTAAGCTGTGTTGCTCTTGGCGAGTGAGTGGACCAGTGCATTGATCTTTGTCAATTATCTTCTCAATTTGAACTTCATTTGCAACAGGAGGATGAATGGCTAAGATTTTGCTCTTGTTGATCATTGTCATCATTGGGAGGATTGTCTTGATGCGAGCATTGTCTTACGTTGGTTAGGTCATGAAATGATAAGTTCCTCTTGAGTCGTGCTTGAAGGCATGATTTCACCAGCCTCCCATCGCCTTGATAGATTCACTTGGCGGAGCTTCGTCTAGTGTACTTGGCAGAATCTCTCTCTGTGAACCATTGGTTTCATCAAATCTCACATCCACAGTTTCGACGATTTTGTAGAGATAGAGGTTGAAGACTCTGTAGGAGTGTGAATCCTTTCCATAGCCAAGCATGAAGCCTTCGTGAGCTTTAGGTGCAAATTTTGACTTGTGATGGGGATCCTTGATCCAGCACTTAGCTCCGAATACTCTAAAGTAGCTAACATTTGGCTTCTTGCCAGTAAGGAGCTCATAGGATGTTTTGTTCAGAAGCTTATGGATGTACACACGGTTGATGATGTGACATCTCAGATCAATAGCTTCAGCCGTAACTTTCTTGGTGTCTTGTATTCATCGAGCATTGTTCGAGCCATCTCAATGAGAGTTCTGTTCTTGCGCTCAACGATGCCATTTCTTTGAGGTGTGTATGGAGCGAGAACTCATGAGTGATTCCCATTGTATCCAGATACATATCAAGTCCGGTGTTCTTGAATTGATTGCCATTGTCGCCGATATGCTTGATCTTCACGCCATAATTGTTCATTGCTCGATTGGCGAAGCTTCAAGACATCTTGCACTTCATCTTGTAGAAAATTATATGCACCCATGTGTATCTTGAGTAGTCATCAACAATCACGAAGCAGTAGAGACAAGCGGTTGTTGTGAGGGGGAGTAGTGAGTAGGTCCAAATAAGTGCATGTGTAACAAACGAAGGGTTGAGATGTTGTCATGATTGTCTTCGAGGGTGCTTTGCCTAGTCATCTTTCCACTTTCGCAGCACCGCACAAATGATCCTTCTTGAACTTGACATCCTCGATGCCTATGACATGCTTCTTCTTGACAAGTGAGTGTAAGTTCCTCATGCACTGCATGCCCCACCTTCGATGCCAGAGCCAACATTCGAAGCTTTTGTAAGAAGACATACGGCAAGTCAGGACCTGTTTGAGAAATCTACCATGTATAGATCATCTTTTCGATACCCTTCAAAGACTAGAGACTTGTTAGATTCCATTAGTACAAGGCAACAATATTTTCTGAATAGCACAATCATGTTTAAGTCACAAAGCATTGAGACAGACATTAAGTTGAAACCAAGGGATTCAACAAGCATCACTTTATCCATGTGTTGATCCTTTGAGATTGCAACTCTACCTAGACCCAATACCTTGCTTTTACCAGTGTCAGCAAATGTGATTTGACTCTTGTCGGATGGACGTAAGGTTGAGTTCATGAGAAGACTTCGATCACCAGTCATATGATTTGTGCATCCACTGTCCATAATCCATTCCGAAGCTTTTGGTGACATGCCCTACAGTGCAGTTAGGAGGATAGGCTTCACAAAGTGTGTTGTGAAGCATAGGCATTTGACACATGCAAGGATGGTCACAGCTTAGATCAAAGTTAGGACACATAGTATGACTGGTAAGCGATTCAGATGTGAAGTATATAGAAAAACATTTTATCATGCGTCCTTAATGTGTTTTGAAAGTGCGTTATATCGACTAGAGGGGGGGTGAATAGGCGATTTTTTATGAATTCTTCACTGAGGAATTTGCTGGTGAGGAAATTCCTTAGCGAAGAACTACTTGCAGCGGAATGAGTACTCAGAACTAAACATAACAAGATACAAACATAGTCATCATGATGAAATGAAGACTAGCACAGAGTACAGAAAGCGTAAACACAGGATAACAAGATGAAGACAAACAGACTCAAGAAATTGAACTGAGGAATTTGTGAAAGTCTTCAGTCAAACTCTTCAAACACAGATATGAACAACACGCAACACAGTAATGAGGAAATGAAAGAGCTGAGGAAATAGAACCAGTTAGTTGGTGAAGACAATCATTTGGTAAACCAGCCCAAGCTATTGCCTCGGTTATGCGTCTGTTGGAGCGGTGAGTATTTAAACTTCGAGGACACGCATCCCCTGACACCCGTCTACGAGCCGCAACTCAGGGACACCCATCCTCACCGTATTCTCCTTGAACTAAGACCATGCGGGCCTCGTCCAATTACTCGTGGTAAGTCTTGGTGACTTCCAAACCTTCACAGACTTGGTCACTCGGCGATCCACAATTCCTTTTGGATGCTCTAGACCTTGGCGCCTAACCGTCTGGAATAAGCACAGCCTTCAAAGGTAACAAGCATCGGATCCACGCAGATCAATTTCTTCGATGCTCAATCACTTTGGGTTTGTGGGGGTTTGGTTTTGGGATTTTCCTCACTTGATGATTTTCGCTCAAAGTCCTCGGAGGATGGGTTGCTCTTAGATGACAAGTGTCAAGTTCTCTCGGAGCAGCCAACCAACTAGTGGTTGTAGGGGGCGGCTATTTATAGCCTAGGGAGTAGCCCGACATGATAAGACATAAATGCTCTTCAATGATATGACCGTTAGGTGGATAAGATATTTTGGACAGCCGGCGCGCAGCACAGCAATGGTCGGAACTTTTACTCTCAAATTCCTTAGGGCTATCATGTTCCTCACTGTGTAGGTAATTCGCACTGGCGAATTCCTAACTCCTTAGTCAGAGCAAAGTCCTCAGTGACCAGAAGAACTGCGTCTCTGTCATTGAAGAAATTGACTGAACTGTATGAGATTTCGAATGGCTTCACTCGAAGGGATTGGTAGGTGTAGGATTTTGAGTTGAGCATCACATGGAAATTTTTTCTTAGTATTTCCTCGACCCCTTTAACGATCACGGTGTTTCCTATGACTCAAGAAAGAGAAAATGAAACTACGAAAACAAAAGTCTTCATGCTCCATATTCCTCGAATGAATACCAAGTCTTCAAGGTCACACCAATTTCTTCACTTTCAAAGTCTTGAAAAGTCTTGAAATATCAAAGTCTTGATCGAAGAACTTCATTTTAGGGTCGACTTTCTCTGTAAATATCAAACTCCTCATAGACTTATAGACCTGTGTACACTCACAAATGCATCAGTCACTTAACATATAAGTCTTCAATACAGCAAAATCACTAAGGGGCACTAGATGCACTTACAGTCTCCCCCTTTTTGGTGATTGATAACAACATAGGTTAAGTTTTAAACGGGGATAAACATATGAAGTGTAAATACTGATATTGAGGAATTTGATTGCAAGATATAGAAGAACTCCCCCTGAATATGTGCATAGTGAGGAATTTGCTTTTGAGGCAATGCACATTTGAAGAATTGAATCATGGAGATCTCCCCCTATATCTTGTAATTCATACACGCATTTGATATATATAATATGAAGAATTTGAAATGCATGATGAAATATGGTGCTGATGAGATTCACATCGCGCAATAATATTAACGAGGAATAAGCATGCGAATAACACATCAAAAGTATCGAGCACACGTGCAAAGTCAAGCACAATGCACCGTTCAAAAGTATCAGAGCACCATCGGATTTAAGATTACAACTCGATCCAATAAAAGTTTCGGAAGAACGAGAGTTGTAACTTAACAAAACGCCCATAATATAAACCCGCTTGAAGACTAACTCAGATTTCTCCCCCTTTGTCATCAAATGACCAAAAGGATTGAAACCGAGGACTAACGCCCCTGAAGAATTTCAAGTCGATGGAGGAGCGCCAGCGTTGTCGGGGTTGTTCGTTGAAGTAGAGCTTACCGCAGTGTCGTCCAAATCTTCATGTTCATCAGTTTCACGCGATGAAGAATAAGAACCGCCACGGATCGGGAACTTTGACTCTCTTGAATTTCTTGAGGTGGTGCGACCACCAAATGCTTCTTGGAGACCCATAGTCTTGATTCTTCCGCGAATATACATGAGTGAGAACAGCCAGTGCGGTTGAGGGTTTCATGAAGGTGATCTTGATTTTCTTCACTACATTATGGGTTGAGGTCATGTTGTGAAGAATTGCAGCAAATTGACGCTTTACCCATTTGTGATTGCGATCAACCTTCTATTGAAGACTAAGGAGTAACTCACGGTCACCATCACCACAGGTCTTTGTTGCTTGAGGCTTTTGCTTGGTGATGTATTTGCGGCGGTGTCATGTGTTGCGAGAATAGTCATTGGTGGAGTAAGATGTAGCTAGACGGAATTGACAATCCAATGGGCGAGTGCCTTCATCGATCCAAAGAAATGCCTTGCCCTTATCATCGGATGATGAAACTAGTCGCTGAGGACTTCAATGGGCGACAAGTAGCTACCATGGTTGAGTGTCGACCTTTTAATTCGGTGAAGATCTTGCCCTTATGAATCTCATAATCCACGCATAGGGCTTCACTCAAAAGGTGACATTGCAACATTAGCCAGAGTCCTCATGAAGAAATCATGGAAGTTGACGGAACGCCATGAATGATGTTGAAAAGCATGTTCTTCATGATGCCAACGACATCTTCATCATTTGAGTCGTGGCCTTTGATAGGACTCATTGTCTTCGTCAGGATGCGATAGACAGTCCGAGGCACATATAGCAGTTCCTTGACGAGGAATTTGGTTCGTGGGGCCTGCCCTGGCTTTAAAGGCTTCATGGGCACTTGGTTCGTGGGGCCTGCCCTGGCTTCAAAGGCTTCATGGGCACTTGCATATAATTACCGGTCAGTTCACGGTCATTGTAGATGCAACGTGCACTATCATGGGGAGGATCAAGAGGAAGGACACGAAGCAATTCAGTTGCTGGTGCCTTATAGTGAGTGTTTTCTGTCATCCAATCCAGCACCCATGTATTGACATCTTCAGCATCTCCGGTGATATGCAAAGTGGCATAGAACTAAAGAATGAGTTCTTCATTCCAATCACAGATATCGGTCAGAAATTCAAGAGTCTGCATCGTGAATAACTTTCGGAGGACGGTTCAAGCACGGCGGAGATTCCATATCCACGTGAGGAATATGCTCATGATCGAAGATTTTGTCCTTGTCAAAAGCACCGAGGAATAGAAGTTGGCTTGAGTAGCAGTCGAAAACGTCTCTTCCTTATGCGGCAGAGTCATATGGATTATGTCGATGAAGAACACATGCTCGTAAAAGAAGTCTTGACCTTGAATTTTTGCTTGCTAGAGAACGGATTCTTGGTTTGGGCGGAGGAGTGTCGATGATTTGCGGCACAACCTCGGGAATCACGATCTCGGTGCTTGGTGAGGAGTTTCTGGTTCCTCTTCTTGTGCCGTTTGGGGATCGGCGAAGAAGGTTCTTGACACTAGCGGTTGGAATTTCTTCATGAGCAGACGATGTGGGATGAGTTTCTTGAGCCCATTTGAACCGTTGTGGCGGGGGCGAGGAATTTGTTGAATAGGAGTGAAGAGAGGAGTATTGGGATCTTGACTTTCCCAAAGTCATCATTCATCACCGTGTAGTGCATCCAATATCCACATCTTCATCTTCTTTTCAATTTCCTCAACACCACCTCTTCACCGTGAACCGAGGCATAGGTGAGAAGCGATCGCGTTGAAGGAATGTTTCCACTTCAATTTCTTCATCAAACTGCTCGAGGTAGCAATGCAATGATTTTCTTCATCGATCCGCTTGGGATCTTGTAGTCTTCTCCATAAGGAACAATTTCCTTAGGCGACATGGAGGAAATGGGAACGACATCAATGGGATTTTCAAGCGAGCTGGTCATTGGCTTCATTTTCTTGGCGTCAAGAATTTGGCGCAATGATGCCTTCCTTTTCTTTCTCGCAGCTCGCTCTGCAGCCTTGGTCTTCTTCACTTCATAGGCGAAGGAAGAATTGGAGTTGGTGTTGGCGCAGGAGGAGCCGAGGATCGTGGTGCATTTTCTTGGTATGGCGAATGCGATTACCTGATCTCTTGATTTCTTGAGCGCACCACTAGTGGATGCTCTGGGAATTTCTTGATGGCTAGAATGGAGTCATCACCACGGAACTTGTATTCTCATCGGTGGCTGAAAGTCATCGATAGTCTTGGCATGTTCTTCAAAGAGTCGAGCAGAGTCTGCAGCCTGAGGATTTTCTTGTTGTGATGGAGCTGCAACAGTTGTCATTGTCTTCGTCAAATTGACGAATCTCACTTTGGCTCCTTGCCAATCAGCATGGTATGCATCAAAATCTTTGCTGAGGGCTTGGATCTCAGATTGAGCCTTGAGAAGTTCTTCAGGTGTCAGTCTGACAACATTCTTCTTCAGAAGCTTCTCCTTTCTAGCTTGTGCTCTTTTTATCTCACGAGCCTTTTCAAACTTCCATTTCTCTTGAGCGATGAAATGGGTTAGCATATGACTTTGACCAGAGTCGAGGCGATCGCATTGGAGTGTTTGGATCCTTATGCCATAAGTCAATGTAGTCGAGGATCTTCTTGGATCCAAAAGCGAGGCACAGTGTTCCTTTGGCTCTAGCGGCCTTTGCTTGTCTATCTCGATGATTTACGCAAGTTCTTCATCGAAGCCTCGTCATCGAGGGCACTTGAAAGCAACTGTTTCTTTCTTGGACTTGGCCGAGGACCGCGTCCATTGTTGCTTTTGTCTTCAGCAGAGTGGGGCTGATGAGGACATTGGTGCGGTGAGGAACTCACGAGACACGAAGCAATTGAGAAACCCCGAGTCCTTTCACATATAGCGGATGCACAGGAGTTGAGGACTTGGAGGGAGCTGCTGAGGACTTTGGTGGAGCAGCAGTAGTTTGAGGAATTTGCCGTGAGGGCGCTGATGGTGAAGCACTTGGCTTGCGAGCGAGCTTCTTTGGCATTGATTTCCTCGGCTTGACCGAGGTCTCAGCAAGCAAGCAGCAGCAGAGAATCCTCATTGAATTTCCTCACCGCCTCCTTGGCTTGTCTTGCCAATTTTGCTTGGCGCCTAGCCCATTCTTGGAAAGTCTTCACCACTTTTGATGCTAGTGGGATCGGCGACTTGGCCAAAGCCAATGGAGCTCTTGGGCATGGAGGATTTAAGGCGAATTTCTTCATGTACTTTAGAGTTACATATCGATATTCCCTCCATTCTCGTGCCCATCTTCGTTCAATCCTCTGAATGCGCACTTTGCGCTGATTCTTGTTTTCTTTGCCAAACTTGGCTTCATAAGGTGTGCAATAATCCTTGTATATTTCATCGGGGATCTCGAAGCGATCATGACCTCCTGCTCTTTCCTTCTTCTGCGGTCTCTTACCTTGACCATTTTCTTGGTGAGGAATTTGAACAATTGAACACTCGAGGAAGTATGCAGTTTTTCTTCGAGGAACGCTGCAAATGAGTTAAGTTGATGAGAACCTAGTGATTCAAAGAATGACATGAGTACTGTGAGCAGAGTGTAGGTGCGAGGAATTTGGAGAGGTCATATCGTTCTCGTAAGATTTTTCGAAAAGACAAGTTTTGAGGAATTTGACCAGTTGAGCCTTGAGGAATTTCACTAAGCGTTCTTGTCCTAGATTCCAGAGTTGTACAGATCGAAAATTCGCACAATTGAGGAATCTTGAAGAATTGAGTGCTTAGAGAGATGGATCAAGAGCATACAGTGTGTGAGGTGTTCATATGTGAAGATTTGAAGAATAAAACACCTTTGAAGATTTTCAGAAAAGTTTGAGAATCAAAGCGAGTAATAAAAGTGACTTTTAATTACCCGAATCAAGAACACGATTTAACGAGATGAACAACGATGAAGTTTGTCAAGTTAGATCTCCCACGCCCTAACTTGGCGGAGGGAGACAGCTACTGGCGGCGGAGTGAAGATTTCATGGCCGTAGAGTACGACGGCGACAAGGTCGAGGCGGTGAAGCTCTTCCTCACCGTGGCGATGGAGTAGCGGCGCTAGGGTTTGAGGCGAGCTCGGCGAGAGACAATGACCGAGCGGAGTAAATGAAGTAAGGAAGGGAGAGGGTATTTATAGCCGGTAAAAACTGTTTGCCGAAGATTTTGGGACGAACATGCCCTGCCCTTTCTTCTTCACGCGACATGTGTCACCCATGTACTGTGCAGATGAGATCGTGTAAGATCGTGGGTGAATAAACTAATGCATCGTGGGATGCGGAACGGTTTGAGCGGTAAAACCGAAAATCTGAATAAGATTTGTTTTAAAGTTTCGTTCGCAATTTCTTGGTGACAAGGACACAAAGAAGACTTTGAGCGAGTTTCAATCAGAACGCACATGAAGAATTTGTGAATAGATTGGGTTGAGTGTAGCATAGAGGGGGAAGGGTCTGATCACATTCACTTAGCAGAAATCGCAACTTGAAGAAATAGCAATAAGTGAATGATGTAGAGGACATAAACTCACATATATATATATATAGCCAAAAAAACAACGGAAACAGTGAAGATTTTGCAAAGTTGAAGAATTTGAAAGACTGAAGAATTTCAAAAATGAGGAAAAACTCAAATTGAAGATTTTCAACTTTTGTGGTGGCGTGACCCACCGTATAAGAATGATGATTTCAGACACCGCGTACAATTGTCGTAGGGTTCTGAGAATCAAATTCTTCATTAATTTCTTCACACTTAGAGTGTTATTCTTCATTGATTGAAGAAAAACGTTTCTTTATGTGTTGCACATCTAAGTCACCAATTACGCATAAGGGTTAGGATGTGTGTCCTTTTCAAAGAACATTCAAGATTCTAAGATATTTAGCTCACACCGCAACTTGCTAAATCTCTTCTCATCCAAGGGCTTGGTGAAGATATCAGCTAGCTGTTCTTGATCTTCACATGCTCGATGGAGATGTCGCCTTTAACACATGATCACGAAGAAAATGATGGCGAATCTGGATGTGCTTAGTCTTGAGTGTTGAACTGGGTTGTGAGCAATCTTGATGGCACTCTCATTGTCGCAGAGGAGAGGCACATTCTTCACGTTGACGCCATAGTCCTTGAGGTTTGCATCATCCAAAGCGATTGAGCACAAAGATGAGCCAGCAGCAATGTATTCAACTTGAGAGATGAAGCGGTGATCGTAGTTCGCTTTCTTCGAGGACCAATGGACCAAAGATCGTCAGGAAATGACAAGTGCCGATGTTGACTTGCGGTCCACACGATCACCAAATAGTCGAGTCGTAATATCCAATGAGATCAAAAGCGAGCCCTTGGGGTACCATAATCCTAGTGTTGGTGTGTGAGCTAGATATCGAAGAATATGCTTCACACCTTATGGTGTGATTCCTTCGGTGCAGCTTGAAATCGGGCACACATGCAAACACTAAGCATTATATCGCCTAGATGCACATAAGTACAATAAGGAACCAATCATGGGCGGTATAACTTGTGATCGAAGTCGATACCATTTTCATCGATTGCATAGATGGCCATTTGTGGGCATAGGAATTTTGACGCCTTTGCAATCTTGCATGCGAATTTCCTCGAGACATCTTTGAGGTATTTCTCTGAGATATGAATATGCCATTCTTGGCCGATTTAATTTGAAGACCTAAAAAGAATTTCAACTCTCCCATCATAGACATTTGATATTCTTCACTCATCATATAGGCAAATTCATCACTATATCATTGGTTAGTACAGCCAAAGATAATATCATCAACACATATTTGGCACACAAACAGTTCACCATCATATGATTTAGTAAAAAGAGTAGGGTCGAGTGAACCGGGTGTGAAGCCATTCTTCATGAAGAATTCCTTCAATGTATCATACCACGCCCGAGGGGCTTGTTTGAGGCCATAGAGAGCCTTATTGAGTCTGAAGACTTTGTCAGGATTCTTTGGATCTTCAAAACCTGGGGGTTGAGCAACATATACTTCTTCCTAAAGCTTACCATTGAGGAATGCACTTTTCACATCCATTTGATATAAGATGATATCATTATGGTTAGCGTAAGCAAGTAATATGCGAATAGCCTCAAGTCTAGCAACAGTGCAAAAGTTTCATCAAAATCAATTCCTTGAACTCGTGTAGCCTTGAGCTACTAATCATGCCTTATTCCTCACCACAAGGCCATTTTCATCTTGCTTGTTGCGGTAGATCCACTTTGTGCCAATGATATTATGCTTGCGAGGATCCGGGCGATTGACCAATTCCTGACATTGTTCAGCTCAAACGATATAATTCTTCTTGCATAGCCCTGAATCCACTCGGCTCGAAATGCTTCATCTACCTTAGTGGGCTCTGTCATAGAGACAAAAGCATAGTGCCCACAAAAGTTAGATAAATGTGATGCTTTTGAGCGTGTGAGAGGACTCAGTGCGCTAATGTCATCGATGATCTTCTCCACTTGCACTTCTTTTGCAGCGTGGATGAGTTGGTTGTCGCCGAGGATTTTGATCAGCATTTTCTTGACACCATTTTCTTCATCTTTTTCTTCGTGCATCACTCGGCGTTCTTCATGAACAGGAATGAATTCTTCAACAGATTCTTGATCGGAATGACATCCTCAATTGCCTTGAGCTTGATAGCTTCTTGGTCTTGGTTCATCTAACACGAAGGTAGGTGCTCTCTTTGCGAGCCATTAGTTTCATCGAACCGCACATCTACAAAGGTCGACAATCTTGTGAAGAACAATGTTGAAGACTCAGAGGTGTGCGAGTCCTTTCCTTAACCAAGCATAAAATCTTCATGTGCTTTGGTGCAAATTTAGAGTTGTGGTGAGGATCTCTAATCCAACATTTAGCAATCAAGACTTTGAAATAACTCACATTGGGTTTCTTGTCGTTGAGGAGTTCATAGGCGCCTTCTTGAAGAATTTGTGAAGATATACTCTGTTGATGATGTGGCAAGCGGTGTCAATTGCATCAATCCAAAAACGCCGAGGCGTTTTGTATTCATCAAGCATAGTGCGAGCCATCTCAACAAGAGTTACGTTCTTGCGCTCCACGACGCCATTCTCACGAGGAGTATAGGGAGCAGATAACTCATGAGTAATACCAAGTTCATCAAGATATGCATCAAGACCGGAATTCTTGAACTCAGTTCCATTGTCACTTTTGATATGCTTGATCTTCACACCAAAGTTGGTTGAAGCCCTCGAGGAAAATTGTTTGAAGACTTCCTGCACTTCATGTTTGTAAGTAACAATGTGTACCCATGTATATCGAGAATAATCATCAACAATGACAAAACCATATAGAGATGCATCATTAGTGACTGCTGAATAATGATTAGGTTCGAAGAGGTCCATGTGAAGCAATTGAATGGACGGGTAGTGGTCATGATAGTCTTATTTGGATGCTTGGCCTTGGTCATTTTCGGCTTCACATGCTCCGCATAAGTAATCCTTGAGAATTTGACATTCTCAATGCCAATGACATGTTTTTTCTTCGCAAGCGTGTTCAAATTCCTCATGCTGCGTGACCAAGTCGTCGATGCCATAGCCAGCCTTACGAAGCTTTTGCAAGTAGACACACGGCTGGTTGTGGTCTGTAGAAATCAACAATATCTGAGATCTCCTCTCCTAAAGCCTTGAAGACTTTGGAATTGTCGACTTCCATAATCACAACACAAATGATATTTGCCAAAGACAACAACCATATCAAGATCACAAAGCATTGAGGCCGACATGAGATTGTATCCTAAGGACTCAACAAGCATGACTTTGTCCATGTGCTTATCCTTAGAGATAGCAACCTTACCAAGACCCAATACGACTTTTGCCTTTGTCAAGAAAGATGATATGCTTCAGAGATGACGGTGATAAGGAGCATCCATCAATAGATTCTTGTCACCAAT
Source organism: Aegilops speltoides (assembly GCA_021437245.1). NCBI lineage: Eukaryota > Viridiplantae > Streptophyta > Magnoliopsida > Poales > Poaceae > Aegilops > Aegilops speltoides. The sequence goes on along the minus strand of CM038143.1, from coordinate 45,804,970 downwards.
CATGTGATTTGTACATCCACTATCGAGGACCCATTCGGTGGTTTTGGGTTGATCATCCTGCAGATGAATTAGTGTAGCTTACAATCTCATATGCTTCATCGATGAAGAATATGATATCAAGTTCATCGATGAATTTCATCAAGTAGTAAACAGATATAGCGATGAGGGCGTGTGAAATGAAAGTTCATTTCATCATGATTCGCTGCGTCCCTTGAACATTTTTGTCGGGTCCCGACAAATTCTTGAGACGTTAGAGCACGTGCGAGACTGACCTCGCAGAAGAGATTAGTTCTTTTCTTCACCACCCACATCCGGAGGGTGGCAAAGAGTTCATCATTCTGCGAGCACCATATGAGAAAGGTGGCAAAGATGCCAAACCATTTCGCTTCACATAAGAGGGGTTAGGGTAAGCATATGAATAAGCGAGTAATTCTTGAGGACTTATGAACATAATGATTTGAAGAATAATGCACATATTCATAGACCTTAGCTCTACCTGTGAGACAGAGTTGTTAGCACGATGATAATCATATGAGGACTTTGATCCAGTTGAGAATTTGATCCATGTGAAGAATTTGGTCCATATGAAGAATTTGATCACGGGGTTCTGTTCTTCACGGTGGTGTCATGAAGACATTCACCAAGATTTTCAACACAACTTTTGGGAACCCAGATTTTCTTCATAGGGGAGCCGTTCTGCGATTAGTGCCAACATATCTAGCAAATACTTCACCATTCGATTTTTGAACAGTTTATAGTTTGAGTCAAATGACTCACCGGAAGAATGAGGGATTCACATGTAAAGCCGGATAAGTTAGATGGATCAACTGGAGGTCCCTTTGCAGAACCCATGAGGTTTTGGGGTACTTGCCAGCTTCAATATGTTCCATCAAGATTGAGTTTCCTCTCAAAGGCAATACCCTCTTTCCTAGGGTTTCTATTGAGGATTTGCTTTTGAGCACATCACAAAGTGTCGATGCCCTTTGAGGCTTTTGTACATGCTGTCATGTACAATTCCTTCAACCTGCATTGTCGGTGATACTAGCAATGTCCTCGGATGAGGAATTAGTGATAGCAGAGGCAGATGAAGAATTTGTAACAGTTGAAGCATTTGAACATTTAGGTGAAGAATTAGCAGATTCACGTTCAATGCACTTTAAGCATGGAGGAACAAATTCTTCCTGAGAAGCGCTGATTTGTTGAGCAAGTAATGAATCGTGCTCCTTCTGAAGATCTTCATAACACACTCTTAGCTTTTCAAGATCTTCCTTTCTTTGAAGAGATTCAAGAGAAAGCTTCTTGTGATCTTGCTTTTCTTGAAGAAGTTCATAAGAAAGTTTCTCATGATCAGACAAGAGAGAGTTATGATGACCTTGAAGGTTATCAAGCCTAGACTGAAGTCTCTAAGATTTTCAGTCAAGGCTTTAGTGCGATCCATTTCTTCACCCAACATATCATCACTTTTATCTAGCATGTTTTGAACCTTTTCAAGAGCCCATTGTTGTTTCACAGCAATCTTAGCAAGTTTAGAGTAGCTGGGCTTGAGATCCTCATCAGACTCATTTTCACTAGAGTCAGAGGAGTTGTATTTGAGTACCTTAGCACCTTTCACTATGAAGCAATAGGTGGGAGCATAGCCATCATTATCTTCATCAGGCTTGTCGACGGAGTCAGTTTCTTCAGTGTTGAAGATGGACTTGCTGACGAAGGCAGTAGCAACGGCCAGACTCGCAACACCAGACTCGGATTCTTTAGACGCCTCCTCTTCATCATTTTCCTCAGATTCAGCTTCAGAGTCCATTTCCTTGCCAATGAATGCCCGAGCCTTCTTGGAGTTGCTCTTCTTGTGAGATGAAGACTTCGAGGATTTTGATGACGAAGATTTTGACGGTTTCTTCTTCTTCTTCGCATCATCAGAACTGTAATCCTTGTATTTCTTCTTCTTCATTTCCTTTTCCCAGTGAAGACAATCTTGAATATAGTGACCAGGCTTCTTGCATTTGTGGCAAAGTCTTCTCTTATAGTCACTGGATGAGGAATCATTTCCTCTTGAGGATTTTCCAAAGCGACCACGTCTTGTGAACTTCGAATTTCTTCACAAGCGATGCAAGATCCTGCTCAGTTCTTGAGATCACCAAGGCTACTACCGTAATCCTCATATTGAGTCGACACGCCTTTGGCCTTCAAGGCACGTGGTTTGCCATAGTTTGAACCATAGAGATCTCTCTTTTGAGAAGTCGAACTTCGTGAGTGTTTAGCCTTCGAGGATATCGGCAGGATCAAGCGACTTGTAGTCGGACGTTCTTGTATCATCGGTCCCAGAGTATCAAATGAGGAATCAAGCGATCTCGGCGGTTTCTTCACAACTTCATGATCGGTGATGTCGGTGGCACCGAGGGCTTGAAGCTCATGTGAGATGTCAGTGAGGCGATCAAAGGTTTGTTGGACATTCTCATTGTCGAGTCTTTTGAAGCGGTTGAAGAGATTCCGAAGAACATCGACTCGAGAGTCACGCTGAGTTGAAACTCCTTCATTTACTTTGGACAGCCTATCCCAGATAAGCTTAGCAGTTTTCAAAGCACTCACTCTTCCATACTGTCCTTTGCTCAGATGACCACATATGATATTCTTTGCTTGAGAATCGAGTTGTTTGAATCTCTTCACATCGGTAGCGTTCAGTGAGGGAGTGACAGAGGGGACACCATTTTCCACAACATACCAGAGACCGTTATCAATTGCCTCAAGATGCATTCGCATCTTGTTCTTCCAGTAGGGGTAGTCCGTTCCATCAAATGTAGGACACCCCGCCGAGACCTTGATCATACCTGCGGTCGACATAACTAAAACTCCAAGCGGTTAAACCAAAATCACACGTAACAAGGAGTACCTTGCTCGATACCAATTGAAAGTCGTTATATCGACTAGAGGGGGTGAATACGATTTTTATGAATTCTTCATCGAGGAATTTCTTTGGTGAGGAAATTCCTTAGCGAAGAACTACTTGCAATGGAATGAGTACTCGAAGTAAATATAACAGATACAAACATAGTCATCATGATGAAATGAAGACTAGCACAGAGTCTGAAAAGCGTAAACACAGGATAACAAGATGAAGACAAAATGGTGAAGAAATTGAACGAGGAATTTGTGAAAGTCTTGACCAATGTCTTCAAACACGATATGAACAACATGCAACACAAGAATGAGGAAATGAAAGAATTGAGGAAATAGAACCAGTTAGTTGGTGAAGACAATCATTTGGTAAACCAGTTCCAAGCTGTTGTCTCGGTTATGCGTCTGGTTGGAGCAAATGAGTATTTAAACTCGAGGACACGCAGTCCGGACACCCGCCTCGAGCGCAACTCAGGACACCCAGTCCTCACCGTATTCTCCTTGAACTAAGACCACGCAGCCTCGTCCAATCACTCGTGGTAAGTCTTCAGTGACTTCCAAACCTTCACAGACTTGGTCACTCGGCGATCCACAATTCCTCTTGGATGCTCTAGACCTTGGCGCCTAACCGTCTAGAAGAAGCACGATCTTCAAAGGTAACAAGCCTCGGATCCACGCAGATCAATTTATTGATGATGCTCAATCACTTTGGGTTTGTGGGGTTTGGTTTTGGGATTTTCCTCACTTGATGATTTTCGCTCAAAGTCCTCGGAGGATGGGTTGCTCTCGGATGACAAGTGTCAAGTTCTCTCGAGCAGCCAACCAACTAGTGGTTGTAGGGGCGGCTATTTATAGCCTAGGGAGCAGCCCGACATGATAAGACATAAATGCCCTTCAATGATATGACCGTTAGGTGGATAAGATATTTTGGACAGCCGTAGCAAGAAGACAAAGAATGGTCGGAACTTTTACTCTCAAATTCCTCGGGGCTATCATGTTCCTCATCGTGTAGGCAATTCGATCGGCGAATTCCTAACTCCTCGATCGAGCAAAGTCCTCGGTGACTGTAAGAACTGCGTCTCATCCTTTCAAGAAATTGATGAATCGTATGAGATTTCCAATGGCTTCACTCGAAGGGATTGGTAGGTGTAGGATTTTGAGTTGAGCATCACATGGAAATTTTTCCTTAGTATTTCCTCGACCCCCTTTAACAGTACGGTGTTTCCTATGACTCAAGAAAGAGAAAATGAAACTACGAAAACAAAAGTCTTCACGCTCCATATTCCTCGAATGAATACCAAGTCTTCAAGGTCACACCAATTTCTTCACTTTCAAAGTCTTCAGAAAGTCTTCAGAATATCAAAGTCTTCAGTCGAAGAACTTCATTTTTAGGGGTCGACTTTCTCTGTAAATATCAAACTCTTCATAGACTTATAGACCTGTGTACACTCACAAACGCATCAGTCACTTAACCTATAAGTCTTCAATACACCAAAATCACTAGGGGGCACTAGATGCACTTACAGTTTTAGGTCCCTAGCAATAGCATCGGACGCCATTGATTGCAGGCTGGAGACCTTTCTCTGCAAAAGAAAGTTAGTTCTTCTTCACCACCCACATTTTCAGGGGTGGCTTAGAAGCAATGAGTCTAAGTGCAGCATTTGAGAATTTCGGCTTTGGAGCCCTAGCAAATAGCCTTGCAGGAGATGAATGATACTCATATGAATAAGCAAAAAAGTTCTTAGTACTATGAACATTGCGGTTTGAGGACACACGCTCATATTCATGAGTCTGAGTATGATTTCCCTGCAAAACATTGGCGTTAGGGTGACTCAGGTGAGTCATGTATCTGTATGAAGCCTTTGGACCATATGAAGCCATAGGTCTGGGGTTTGTCTTCTTCCTTGGTGGTGTCATGATGACATTCACAGGAAGATTCTCAATGTACTGCTTAGGTACCCAGATCTTCTTCATAGGTGCTCCATTCCTGTAGTTAGTACCAATATACCTGGCAAACACTTCACCATTCTGATTCTTGAATAGCTTATATTTTGCATCAAAGGATTCATCAATGATAATAGGATTAGCACAGGTAAAGCCAGATAAGGTGGATGGATCTACTGAAGGTTCCTTTGCAGCAACCCATGTGGTTTTGGGGTACTGCTCAGGCATCCAGTATGAGCCATCAAAATTCATTTTCCTCTCGAACCCAACACCCTCTTTCCTAGGGTTTCGGTTCAGAATTTGCTTTTTGAGGACATCGCAAAGTGTCTGATGTCCTTTCAGACTTTTATACATCCCTGTTTCAAGCAATGTCTTCAACCTAGCATTTTCATCAGCAATAGTAGTGGTATCCTCCGCAGTGGGGTTAGTCACCACATCAGTAGTTGAAGACAATGAAACAGTTGTAGCAGTGGAACATTCAGCAACAGATGTAGCACTATCACGCTCAATGCATTTTAGACATGGTGGTTCAAATCCATCCTGAGCGGGATTGATCTATTGAGCGCAAAGTGACTCATTCACTTTTTGAAGATCTTCATGAGCCGCTCTCAATTTCTCAAGCTCCTGCTTCCTTTGAAGATAATCATAGGAGAGCCTTTCATAAGTAGTTGAGAGCGTTTCATGACGACTTTCAAGTTCTTGGTACTTAGTATGAAGATTTTTTATATGTTCAACTAAGGACTGTGAACGGGTCATTTCCGCGTCCAATAGGTCATCGCTTTTGTCTAACCATTTTTGAGTATGTTCCATAGCCTTTTGTTGTTCAGTTGCAATTTTAGCAAGTGTTTTGTAGCTGGGTTTGGATTCACAATCAGAGTCATCTTCACTTGATGTTTGAAAGTAAGCATCACGTGATTTTACCTTGGCACCACGTGCCATGAAGCAGTAGGTGGGAGTAGGATCGTCTTTGTCATCGGCTTGGCGTTGGTGTGGAAGTCATTGTCTTGATGTTGAAGATGGACTTGGCAACATAGGTCGTGGCTAGAGCCGACTTCATAACGCCAGGTCGACTCCTCTCCAGACTCCACCTCCGCCTCCTCAGAAGCAGACTCCTCCTCTGAATCCATTTCCTTGCCAACAAATGCACGAGCCTTGCCAGATGAACTCTTCTTATGAGATGAAGACCTTGATGAGGACTTGGAGGAAGACTTTGAAGATTTCTTCTTCTTCTTGTCATCAGAATCATATTCCTTGCTCTTCTTCTTCTTCTTCTCATTGTCCCACTGTGGACACTCAGATATGTAGTGACCAGGTTTCTTGCACTTGTGGCAGGTTCTCATCTTGTGGTCATGGGTGGAAGCTTCATCATTCCTTGAGCTGGATCGTGAAGACTTTCTGAAGCCTTTCTTCTTGGTGAATTTCTGGAACTTCTTTACTAGCATAGCAAGTTCCTTTCCAATGTCTTCAGGATCTTCAGAACTGCATTCAGATTCTTCTTCAGATGAGGAAACAACCTTTTCCTTCAAAGCGCGAGTACGGCCATAGTTGGGACCATAGATATCTCTTTTCTCAGAGAGCTGGAACTCATGTGTATTGAGCCTCCACTACAAGAAATATGTCAACTTATGACCTTCTGTCAGTGACCCTCGAAGAATTGGTCATAAATCTATGACCATTTTAGACCAATTGGTCAAAAGCTGTTCAGGGGGCTCCAAACCCTGAACCATTGCGACCATTTTGGTCAGAAAGGTCGTAATTTCCTTACACGAAATGGTCACAAAGCAAATAGTGCTAGTCCGCTGCCTTATTTCTAGTTGTTAACGACCAATATAGATGGTCATAGCCTTGTAAATTGTGGTGGGTTGCTATGACTAGGCGCCACCTCATCGGTTTTGCCTATGTGTCATGTCCATGTGGCGTTTTTGCCCTAGGTTGTGAAGCAACCTATATTTCTATCATTCCCAAAATTCCCAAAAAATCTCATAAATTCTTTGGGTCATATCTTCGTCAAATATGTAAAAACCTTCCTTGCCTAGTTCAAAAATAATTCAAAAATATTCATTTTCCTATTTTGTTCAGAGTAACAGATTTGTGAAGGAAGTACCACTTTGGCATGTCCAAATAGTATCCATTTTCTACAAGGCTTTCCTATGCCCAAATAACCATCCTCCACCAAATGCCAGCTCAATCCATTCATTATTTTGAGCCTAGCTTCAACATTCAGATTTATGTCCAAAGTGTGGTGGTTTGCAAAGCAAGTACCACCTAGGCTCCTCCTTTTGAGCTGAAAATTTGTGAAAACGGTCTTCTTAGTGGCAGATCATCCTCACCAAAACTCACGCCCATTATCCATGTACATTTCCGTACCACTAATCAAACACTTGGCTGCTAATTCATGTTTGAGCATCGATTGGTCTCCTCATGAGAATCTTATGTTGTAATTTTCTTCCTAGCACCAACCTCGGGAGTGCCCAACCCACTAGACATGCCTAGGCCGCCTGAACACATGGCAACGCCACGTCACGCGGTGACCACGCCAGGGCATGCGAAGTTCTGGCGCTCTAGAGTTGGGGCCCTCGGCCACCGCCCAAACCTCGACGTATCGCCACCAAACCATGTATTTATGATTAAATAGGTCCTTATGTAACTAGAAATGATTTTTGGAAAAATACATAGCAAACTATGAGGCATTGCAGTTCAAATTTGACCCGCTTCAAATTAATCGGCAAATTTGTCTTTTTCACGAGAGGTGGATCAAAATTTTTACACCAGACCATTTTGTCAATTGTGCATTAAATATGGCCTAGTATTTTATAAAAATGATTTGGTCCAATTTTGCAACAATTATTTGGTAGTTCCTTCACAAAAAAACCTCCTTTCGGGCACTCGAAAAATGGAAAATGGTTTTTTCGTCCAACGAAAATGAAAACTTCCTTAGGCAACATTGTTTGCTATTCCAATATGCACCCTTGTGCACAATATGAGATCATTTGAACAAACTATGCCATGAATGTGGCCATAAGATTGATCATTTGGCTTGAAAGCCATGAATCTTCACACTTGATAGCTCATTTAAAGAACACTTTTTAAAATAATTACCGTATTACAAGTTTATTATTTTTCCTGGAAACTTGGTCACATATAATGACACAATGCGAAGGTTTTCCAATTTTTGAATTTTTTGAATTTTTATGCCTGTTTTAATATGCGGTCAAAACGGCGGGCTTGACCGTTCCTAGCTAGTGGTTGAATCTTGGAATTTTTTTGGTGTTTCTATGATTAAATAGATACCTATGTACCTAGAAATGATTTTTGGAAAGAATAAAGAGCAAACTATGAGGCATCTACAGTTCAAATTTGACCCGTTTTCAGCTGAATCGACGATAATTTGTCTTTTTCATCAGTGGTGGATCAAAACTTTTTTCACCCAACCATTTTGTCAATTGTGCATTAAATATGGGCTAGTATTTTATAAAAATGATTTGGTCCAATTTTGCAACAATTATTTGGTAGTTCCTTCACAAAAAAACCTCCTTTCGGGCACTCGAAAAATGGAAAATGATTTTTTCGTCCAACGAAAATGAAAACTTCCTTAGGCAACATTGTTTGCCATTTAAATATGCACCCTTGTGCACAATATGAGACCATTTGAACAAACTATGCCATGAATGTGGCCATAAGATTGATCATTTGGCTTGAAAGCTATGAATCTTCACACTTGATAGCTTATTTCTGAGAACACTTTTTTAAAATAATTGCCGTATTACAAGTTTGTTATTTTTCCTGGGAACTTGGCCACATATAATGACACAATGCAAAGGTTTCCCAATTTTTTGATTTTTTTTTGAATTTTTTATGCCCGTTTCAAAATGCGGTCAAAACGGCGGGCTTGACCGTTCCTAGCTGGTGGTTGAATCGTGGAATTTTTTTGGTGTTTATCTGATTAAATAGATACTTATGTACCTAGAAATGATTTTTGGAAAAAATAAAAAGCAAACTATGAGACAGCCGTAGTTCAAATTTGACCCGCTTCCTGCTGAATCGGCGGGAATTTGTCTTTTTCACCAGAGGTGGATCAAAGCTTTTGACACCCAACCATTTTATCAATTGTGCATAGAATATGACCTAGTATTTTAGAAAAATGATTTTGTGCCATTTTGCAACAAATGTATGGTAGTTCCTTCACAAAAAACACATTTTGGTCACTCAGAAAATGGAAAATGGTTCTTTTGAGCAAAGAAAATGAAAACCTCCCAAATCAACATTGTTTGTCATCCCTAAATACACACATGTACAAAATATTCGTTTATTTGAACTAACTATAAGAGGTTAAATGTTTGCCTGAATAAGAGGTACAAACTATAAGAGAAAAACAAAAAGCTTAATTCGATTGGTGGAACCAGCTATGGCATGGATCAATGACATGGCAAACATCATCCATCCATCCGTCCATCCACCCTCCGCTCTCTCTCTCACACAAAGCAAACCCCCTCTCTCTCAAGCAGCCTAACCCTAGCAATCTACCTCTCCCTCCTCCCTCCTCAAGCAGCCGCCACCCACTTCCACCATGCCTTCTTCCCACCCACATCGCCGCTGCTGCCGCCGGCCTACACCCTCCCCCCACACCGCCGCCGTGAAACCCCATCCTCACCTTCTCTCCCCGGTCGAGAAGCAGCAGGTCAGGCGGAGGCGGCAGCCAGATCCGCCGCGTTGCTTCCGGATCCGCGCCCTCCCCACCCTCGATTCATCTCCAATCCCGCCGCCGACACCCACCCCCACCCCCACCGGCGACCTCCCTTACCCCATCACCGCAGGACCCGTCCTCGCCTCCCGCCACCGCCCCTCTTCCTCGTATTCTCCGGGCACCGACGCCGCCCCTGCCTCTCAGGAGGATAGAGGAAGGCCCCCGCCGCCGCCACGCTCCTCCATCTCCGAGGCCATGGAAGGGGCGGGAGGGCCCGTGGCATGGATCTCTTGGGAGCAGCCGTTCCCTGCGAGAAGAAGGTGAGGAGGATGCTCCCCATAGCTGTTATATCTAGCGTCGCTTCTCAATTCGGTGGCGATGCTCGCTCGAGCTTCACGCAGATGCGACGGGGCTAGGGACAGCTGCCGGTCTCCGCGCTCTCTTAGGAGTTCGTTTGGTTTGCAAGCTCGAAACCGCTGTAGTTCTTACTTGGTGGTGGTAGCTTTGCTTAGGGTGGTTGGATTGTTGCTGATTGGTAGCAACAACGAGGCGCATTCATGCTACTAGTTCTTCCTTCCCCAATTGCGATGGTTGAAATTGGGGAAAACTTGGGTTGCTGTTCAATGTCGACGGGAGGACCAAGCGCATCACAGATTCGTGCTAACCACCCCAAACCCCCACAATTTTAGTGGCTGAGCCGGGGAACCAGACAGGGGTTTGTGTCCAGGGTTCTGCTTTTAGATCCCGAGTGCCAATGTAGTTTATGATAGTGTGGTTGTAGTTTGCTGCTTATGTATTCCATCTGTTTATTTTGGAATGTCGAATGTTCCCCAGGCAGTGGGTGCTAAGCTGCTTCTGATGGCAGACTTGAATCCATGTGTTATATTTAGCATATTGAAATTCAGTGTCGCCTTCTCACGTTAAATTGTTGTACCTTTTTGGCACCCGTATATGTAGTCCCCGTTGGTAACTAGAAAAATCATGTAGTACATGAGTGGGAATTGCTACTCCGTGTTTGTGCATATCATATTTGCATACTAGTCATGTTCCTGTGTTTTTAATCGCTCGACAGAGAAATGCACCTTTGATGCGTGATGACATCCTTTAGCATGCACGGCTGTTAGTTCTAGCAATGTCAGAACTCAGAAGCAATACACTGAAGGATACATTTTATGTCTCTGTTAGATGGCGTGTCCTAGATGCTCTTGTCACTAATTTTAATACTACTACTGGTACTAGTACTTGTAGTCGATGGATGGAACTGCACGCCTCTGCGTTGTCGATCAATTTCCCACCATGAGTCTTCGCTTCTTGTATTTTTCTCGCCAAGTCATCTAGGCGCACGAAGCTACTTGTAGTCATTTGACTGTAGACTCTGTTGTATTTAGGAATTAGTTGTGATTACTAGTTAGATTCAATGTTTCTCGCCATCAAATAGAACTATGAACCACTTTGATTTCTTATCTTAAAATGTTTTATTTGTGCCTCCTAATTGATTACTAGTGTTTCCTGGTTAGCACTGATGTTCCAAACCTAGGTGTACTCATGTGCTTCTCATGGATATGTCTTTCAGGTGTACATCCAGAACCAGAAGACAAGGGCGTACTCCAAGTGTTTCCAAGTCCAGCTGATCCTGTCCGGCGTGTCTAGTAGTAATGGACGACGACAGGTTCTCTAATATCGCATAGTCTTCTTGTAGCATAAAGCAGCTCCTCTAATATCGCATCTGGACAGTGTGCTGCTTATTAAGCAATCTAAAACGTCTTATATTCGTTCACAGAGGGACGGCACCCACTACCGCTGCCTCTGGGGCAAGATCACCCGCCCGCTTGCCAACTCCGGCGTCGTCTGCGCCCAGTTCAAGTCCAACCTCCCGCCGAGTCCATGGTCGGTGCTCTGCCGCCCTTAGTTTTCTTGATGGTGCTTTTTGTTTGAGGCTGTTTGTTGCTTTTGCTGTGTGCGGGCGCAAGGTCGAGTGTTCATGTACCCGAGCAGATCTAAAGTTAGCATCTCACGCACTATCGCCGATGATGTTTGTTTAAGGCTGTTGCTTTGCTTTGTGTGATTTTACTCTAGCCTTACAAGACATATGTTTGCACCGAACAAGTGTATTTATGGTTCGTAATGGAAAACAATCAAATAAGTTATTGTTTTCCTCCATAGCATGCATCTAGTCTTTGGGGAATATTTGTTACGAAGTCATTACGACACTTTGTTTAGCTATGCCATCCCGAAGCTTGAGTCTGATAACATCCAAGAATAGTATCTAGGACTGGCTTGCATTTATGCTTCTTAAAATTGAAAACTGTGCTACTTAAATTTTTACCGATGTGACTAGCTTCCTACTTATCGGTTTTTGCCTGTTAATAACTAGAAAACCTTTTCTTGTTATTTTCACTCTGACATGTAGGTTTTAATGCAATGGTGAACTGAATGTAACTTCTATTTCCAAGGGCCTGTATATGTTTGGTCCTCATTAATGTCACTTTAGGGAAGCCTTACAAAGACATATGTATGCCTTGAACAAGTGTACATATATAATTTCCTAGTATATATGAACTTCACATCAGCTTTCATGCTTGTGTTTTCAGTTATACATGATTAAGTAGCTCTTGTTGGTTGGTATTGTTGTTGTACAAGCGGGCCCTCTCTCCTAGAGATATAATTCTGCGTGCAGAGTTCATCATAGTTTTAGTGCAAATATTATTTCCCTAGTCATAAATTTCAAAGTAGTGCATGTATATATTTAGGTGTTGGTTAATTAGAAAGTGGATGTGATTTCTAACTTGATTGTTGTAGGCTACAAGATATATCTCTGTTGGTTCATCTTCTTTGTAGAATATGCCCTGTTCATTCATTTATGTGTATTTCTATTTACCTCTGGTGACATGTGAGAAGCACTCATCTATATGTTTATATTTTGAGCATTTGGGTACAACTATAGTTGCGAATCATCTAGCCAAATTTTGGGAGGATGGCATAAAAGATTAGATAACCCCTGTTTTACATTTTCAAGCGACTTTACATCAAGTTCTTGTTTCTCAACCAAAATTCTAGACAGTATAGCTCTTTATTGTTCTCTCCACTTATTTGTACAGCCAAGGATGCTTACTTAATCAGTATAGCTCTTTATTATTCTTTTCCAGGAATTGTATTTAAGCTCCATCACGAAATCTATTGTGCCTTTGCTAAGTCCATGAGGCGCGCTCATCGCTTGACCATTTCTTTCTTGAGCTGAGCAACAGAGGCAAGATATTGAAACAAGTTGAAGTCGTTTGATTCTTGATTTCTAGCATACACATGCAACCTGATTGGTGATATTCTTGTAGATATGATGTAGGTTCGATGCTTACTATTTTTGATGTGATGCATGTTACCTTCGTTTACATCTATGCCTTCTTTAGTATTTTGCCGCCTAACTAGTCTATTGGTCATTTTGAAATATGAAGATGCATGCACTTTGTTCTGTCGCAATCGGCACATCATATTAGTCCTATCCCTTGTTTTGTCACTAGCATACACTACGCTTTTATTAAAAGGGGGCATATCATTTGCTCTATATAATAGTGCTAATTTTATACTGATATGAACTTACAACAATATTACATTGTAGTGTTTTCTGCATGTTGTATCACTAGTTTCATGCTGCCTTCTCATTTGAACCTATTCTTCAACAAGATTACTTTGTTTGCATGATTGAGGGCAATTTACTTGGTTCTTTGATGGAGCACTAAAGTTGCCTTCTGTGATGTTGCAGTGCCTAGTTTGTGCCAAGGAGCTCCATCTTTGAAGAAGATTGAAGACACATAGAGCTTGTAAATTTTGTAGCTATTACACATAGAGCTCCATACTGATTCAGTAGTTGTTACACATAGAGCTTGTAAAACAGTGATTGAAGATGTATTATGTGTTATTTATAGAGTAGCAGCTCCATACCGATTTTGGCTGCTATTATTTTAAGTACTACTTGTATTTTTTTGTGCGTGCCAATTTAAATATGGCTATTTTTTTACTATGAAATTGAAATATGAAGAATATGACCTTGACAAGTGGGACCCACTTACTAGAACCTGACAACTGGGACCAATTACCAGAACTTACAATTGGGACCCATCTGAAAACAAGAAAAGAAAAATGTAATTATAAAAAAATCTGGAATTATTGAGCCAAAAAGGCCATGGCCCAGAAAATAAAAAGACTATAATGTTGGGCTAGGCCCATGAAATCGAAGAAAAATTGACAGGAAAAAAATATTTAAAAGGCCGAATTATTGGGCTAGGCCCATGTAGAGAACCGAATTGGACCGGGCTGAATCTTGTGCCACATCAGCTTGCCACGCTGGATGCCTACGTGGCCTGGGGGAGGTTGCTAGTGACCAAAATTTTGGTCAAAGAACTAACGACCTTTTACATATCACAGAGAAGGTCGCTATAGTCAGTTTATGACGGCCAGCTTTTGACCTTCTATTTTTGGTCACAAAAAGGTCACAAATTGAAAACTATGACCTTTCAGTGACCAATAGTGGAGGTCATAAGTTGACATATTTCTTGTAGTGCTCTCAAGTATATCAGACAGATCGAGTGTCTTGAAGTCAGGACGTTCTTGTATCATGAGGGCAAGTGTGTCAAAGGAGCTGTCCAGTGATCTTAGTAGTGTCTTAACGATTTCATGCTTGGTAATCTCAGTTGCGCCAAGAGCTTGAAGCTCATTTGTGATGTCAGTGAGGCAATTGAACGTGAGCTGGACATTTTCATTGTCGTTTCTCTTGAAGCGGTTGAATAGGTTGCAGAGAACACTGATCCTTTGATCTCTCTAGGTTGAGACGCCTTCGTTGACCTTGGATAGCCAGTCCCAGACTAGCCTCGACGTTTCCAGAGCACTCACATGGCCATACTGTCCTTTGGTCGATGACCACGAGATGATGTTCTTTGCAAGAGAGTCGATTGAATGAACTTCTTGACATCGATGGGGTGACACCTTCACCAGTTTTGGGAACACCGTTCTTGACGACATACCGTAGGTCGACATCAATGGCTTCAAGATGCATACACATCTTATTCTTCCAATGAGGGATATTCAGTTCCATCGAACACGGGCAAGCAGCGGAGACTTTGATTATCCTGCGATCGACATAACTAAAACTCCGGTGGTTAAGCGAATCACACGTAACAAGGAGTACCTTGCTCGATACCAATTGAAAGTGCTAGTATCGACTAGAGGGGGGGTGAATAGGCGATTTTTATGAAAGTCTTCAAAACTTGGAAGTTTTGAAGACAAACAATAGAAATGACCTAGTTGATATGCAGCGGAAGATAAACTACTGTAAGCAAACCATAGTCAAGTATGCAATGATGTGAAAGCACAAGACTAATAGCAGCTAAGTAATAAGGATCAGGATGGAAGATAGTATGAAGCCAATCAACGATAGTAGTCAAGTAATGAAGTCAAACAGGTACGACAGATAGGCAATGACTTCACGAAGAGAAACTTAAGTAAAGGATGAGAAAGGGATGGAACCAGTCACTTGTTGAAGACACATGATTTGTTGGACCAGTCCCAGTTGCTGTGACAACTGTACATCTGGTTAGGGAGGCTGAGATTTAACTCAGAAGACCTTGTCTTCACCTTATTCCCCTTGAGCTAAGGACACCCAATCCTCGCCCAATCACTCTGGTAAGTCTTCAAGGTAGACTTCCAAACCTTCACAGACTTCGTTCACCGGCAATCCACAATGACTCTTGGATGCTCAGAATGCGACGCCTAACCGGCTGGAGGATTCATAGTCCTCAAGTGTAATAAGTCTTGTGTCACATGACATGTAAAGACTTGATGATGCCTAACACTCTTTGGCTCTGGGTGTTTGGGCTTGGTCCTCGCAAGGATTTCTCTCTCTCAAAGGCTTCGAGGTGGGTTGCTCTCAAATGACAAAAGCCGTGCACAAACTCTGAGCAGCCACCAATTTATGGTGTAGGGGGTGGGCTATTTATAGCCACAAGGCAACCCGACCTGATATGTCCGAAATGACTCTGGGTCACTAAGGAACTGACACGTGTTCCAACGGTCAGATTTCAAACACACATGGCAACTTTACTTGGGCTACAAGCAAAGCTGAGTCATCCAGCTCTGGATAAGATTTGCTCTCATTGTCTTGGCTTGAAGACATAGGATTTGGGTTGAGCATCACTTCAGTCATTCTGACTTAGTTCACTTGGACCCCACTTAACAGTACGGTGGTTCCTATGACTCAACAAAGAAGAAAAGGAAACAACGAAATCACACAGTCTTCGCGCTCCATAGTCTTCACTCAATGTCTTATCATGTCATAGTCTTCAATATGAATATCTTCACATACCACCTTTGTCTTCAATGTCTTCATACATTTTTAGGGGTCATCTTCGGTAGGTAAATCGAATCAATGAGGGACACTACCTGCGTTATCCTGCAATTCTCACAAACGCATTAGTCCCTCAACCAACTTTGTCGTCAATACTCCAAAACCAACTAGGGGTGGCACTAGATGCACTTACAGGTAAGTCCAAGAAGCACTTTGTTGCTCTCTTGGAACAACTTGGTGAGGCCAATGACATGATCGAGGCTCACGAAGAAACCATCTCTAAGATGGAAGGTCATAGTCGTGACTATGCCGATGAGATATCGGATCTCTCTAATGCTCTTAAGGAAGAGCGTGTGCATCGTTTGACTTTTGAGGAGTCACACAATGATGACCATGCTAAGTTAAAGACAGGTCTTGATCATGCTCTTGTTGTGTCTCGTGTGCTAACTTTCGAGAAGGCTAAACTTGGGGTTGATCATGCTAGACTTAAAGAGGAGTTTGAGATACTTGACAAGGCCCACAAGGTCTTGAAGGGTGCTCACGCTAACCTCAAGGAGTCTCATGCTCAACTCCAAGTTAAGCCAATCAAGGAAAAGGCCACCTTTCCTCATATGGTATTAATTGATAATGCATGTGCTACTAACCCGTGTTGTGAGCATGTGCATCTTGTGGAGGAAAATGCCAAGTTGAAGGATCAACTTGAGAAAGGCCTTGTGACATGAATTCAAGGTGAGAAGAACCTCAACGACCTTTTGAGCAATCAAAAGGAAGTTGTGGTCAAGGAAGGAATTGGGTTTTCACCCAAGTCCAAGAGCAAGAAGAAGAAGAACAACAAGACCAAACGTCCTCCTCCTCTCAAGCAAACGTTTGTGAAAGAGGGAGAGGGTGCTCCTAAGGATAAGAAGGAAAAAGTGAAGGGAGTTGATGTCCAAAAGGGCAAAAGCATTTCCTCAAACAAAGCCGGCGACTTTAACCACCATATGTGTTGTCTTGGTGCTAGTGATGGACATGTTTTTGCTAAATTTGTTGGTTCTCCTTATGAGTACATTGAATGGTCTATTTGGGTTTCCAAGACCCTTGTTACTAACATCAAAGGACCCATTACTAAATGGGTACCTAAAACCAAGCATTGATCTCTTGTAGGTGTTTTCCTCCGGTGGGGGATCATGGTTACTCAATAGTGGAGCAACAAATCATATGACCGGGAGCAAGGACTTGGTGGTGGACGTGCAAGAGATTCCATCTATGCCCACCAATGTCGAGTGGGGTGATGCATCACATTCTAAGGTATTGGGTCTCGGCAAGGTTGTCATTTCTCATGATCTAACGATCGAGAAAGTCATGCTTGTTGAGTCCCTTGCATACAATTTGCTTTTCGTTCGTCAACTTGCACTCATGGGTTTTGCTACGTTCTTTGACATTGATACCGTGGCCCTCTTGTGGAGCAAGACTCTTAAAGTAGCCTTTGTTGGGCATGTCGAGAACGGTCTCTATGTGATTAAGTTTTCGGAGCGACCCACTAAGACCGCGACATGCCTAATGGCCAAAGTTGACGTGGGATGGCTTTGCCATCGCCGTTTAGCCCACGTCAATATGAGACCTTTGCAAAGTCTTCTCAAGGGGGACCATGTCCGTGGACTAACAAATGTTAGTTTTGCCAAAGATCGTGCTTGCAGTGCGTGTATCGAAGGAAAGCTTCATGAAAAGGCTCACCCTCCATCAACCATCATCTACTCGAAGAGACCCTTGGAGCTCCTGCACATGGATCTCTTTGGGCCTCCATCTTTTGATAGTCTTGGAGGAAGAAAGTATTGCTTGGTGATTGTGGATGACTATTCAAGATACACTTGGGTATACTTCTTCAAGAGGAAGAGTGAGACTCAACAAACCGTCATCGAATTTGCAAATGAAGCTCAACGTCAACACAATGCAAAGATCTTGACAATAAGAAGTGACAGCGGCACCGAGTTCAAGAACTACACCTTGGATGAGTTTCTCAGTGATGAGGGGATCAAGCATCAATATGCTGCACCTTATACTCCTCAACAAAATGGTGTAGCAGAGATGAAGAACCGGACGTTGATGGATGCGGCAAGGACCATCATGGCGGAGTTCAAGTCTCCATACAACTTTTGGGCCGAAGCCATCAACACCGCATGTCATGCATCCAATCGGCTCTATCTCCGCAAAGGCTTGAACAAGACCCCTTATGAGATTCTCACCGGCAACAAGCCCAACCTCAATTACTTCCGGGTGTTCAGTTGTAAGTGTTTCATTCTCAAGAAAGGTGTTCATTTGTCTAAATTTGAGGCTAGAGCTCATGTGGGCATATTTGTTGGTTATGCTACAAACTCTCATGCTTACCGTGTTCTCAACAAGTCCACCGGACTCATTGAGGAGACGTGTAACATGGAGTTTGATGAAAATAACGGCTCCCAAGTGGAGCAAAGTGGTACGTGTGATCTAGGTGATGAAATTCCTCCCCAAGCCATAAGAAGAATGGGTATTGGTCAAATTCTACCCATTGAGGAACCCCTTGTGGCCGAAGGAGAAGGACAATGATCTACTCAAGTGGAGCCATCACCTCATCAAGACCCACACGCTTCCGAAGAACAAAGTGAAGGCCCTCAACCTCGTGAACAAGACCAAGGGCAAGATCAGCCTCAAGATGGTGGTGAACCTCTAAATGATGCCCAAGGTCAAGTTCTCCCCCTCGAGCAAGTTCAAGATCATGAGCAAGCTCAAGATGAAGAACAATCTCAAGACGGCACTCAAGATGATCAAGTTAACCCTCCTCCTTCCACACCCGAGGAAGAATTAAAGCGTCGTGCCGCGAAGATTGCTTCCAAGCTCACCACCCAAGGCCATCTCATGGAAAACATGGTTGGAAGCCTAAGAAAGGGGGTAAGAACTCGTAGACAATTAGCAAACTATTGTGAACATCATGCGTTTGTCTCTTGTGTTGAACCCCAAAAGGTCTATGAGGCGCTCGAAGACTCGGATTGGCTCAATGCCATGCATGAAGAACTCAACAACTTCGAGTACAACAAGGTGTGGAGATTGGTGCCAATACCATCGGGGAACCACAACGTCATTGGAACCAAGTGGATCTTCAAGAACAAGCAAGATGCTCATGGGAACATCATTCGCAACAAGGCAAGATTGGTAGCACAAGGCTACTCCCAAGTCGAGGGTATCGACTACGGTGAAACCTTTGCTCCCGTTGCTCGTCTTGAATCCATCCATTTGTTGTTTGCTTATGCTTCCCATCACAACTTTAAGTTGCAACAAATGGATGTGAAAAGTGCTTTTCTTAATGGTCCTATTAATGAGTTGGTCTATGTCAAGCAACCCCCCGGGTTCGAGGACCCCTACTTCCCGGATCATGTGTATCAACTCGATAAGGCACTCTATGGCCTTAAACAAGACCAACGTGCGTGGTATGACCACCTTACCGAGTTGCTACAAGATTGTGGATTTGAAGTGGGACAAATCGATCCCACTCTTTTTACTAAGAAGGTCAAAGGGGAGTTGTTTGTATGCCAACTATATGTTGATGATATTATCTTTAGTTCTCCTAACAAAGCTTTCAATGAGGAATTTGCCGCTCTCATGACCTCCAAGTTCAAGATGTCTTCGATGGGAGAGTTAAAGTTCTTCCTTGGTTTTGACATCAAACAAAGAAGAGAAGGAACCTTCATCAACCAAGCCAAATACACTCAAGACATGCTTAAAGATTCAAGCTAAGTGATGTCAAGCCGGCTACTACACCAATGCCTACCAAGTGCCAACTTGACATTGATCCCAATGGTAAAGTGGTGGATCAAAAGGTATATCGCTCCATGATTGGCTCCTTGCTTACCTTTGTGCATCTAGACCGGATATCATGTTGAGTGTGGGGATGTGTGCACGGTTTCAAGCCACACCAAAGGAAAGTCACTATGTGGCGGTCAAGCGAATCTTTCGATATTTGGCTCATACCCCAAACTTTGGCTTATGGTACCCAAGAGGGGAAAACTTCAAGCTTGAAGGTTTTACGGATTTCGATTGGGTGGGAGACAAAGTGGATAGGAAGTCCACTTCCGGAGGGTGCCAGTTTCTTGGGTGCTCTTTGGTGAGTTGGTCTTCCAAGAAGCAAAGTTGTGTCTCTCTCTCGTCCACCGAGGCGGAATATGTGGCGGCCGGTAGTTGTTGTGCAAAACTCCTATGGATGAGGCAAACTTTAAAGGAGTACGGTGTCACTTGTGACAAAGTGCCTCTTTGGTGTGACAACGAAAGTGCCATCAAGATTTCTCTCAACCCGGTGCAACACTTCAAGATGAAGCATATTGAGATTCGGTATCATTTCATCCGGGATCACATTAGGCGAGGGGAGATCGAGCTCAAGTATGGCAACACTATGATAACCTTGCAGATATTTTCACGAAGCCCTTGGATGAAGCAAGATTTCGCGAGTTAAGGCATGAGCTAAATATCATTGATTCGAGCAATGTGACTTGAACCCGTGCACCCCCCACCACACTCAACTTGTTGTCTAATTTAGGTGTAGGCATGGACATAGGGGGAGTGTTGTTCTCTCAATGAACTCTCCCTCCCCCATTATGCATAAATCGATCACCTCTTTCACATTAGCCATTTTTGATGGTACTTGTGCTTCAAAGACGAGTTTTGGTCATGGGCCCAAGGATAATTCTTCGCGGTGCCATACCAACTAACTCAAACATAGGTGGCTCCGGCCACCGCCCTCTCCTTCTTGAGAGGTTGGGTTGCACGGCTGCTTCTTGTTGTCTTTCTGCCCTGAGGTTGTTAGTGTTCTTGTGGTGTCCTTTGTGCTAAAAGTTCCTTTGCAAAGGCCTCTTTCTGTGTGTCGAAACATGCATTTTCTTGAGCTCACGGTACTACCGCAGCCTGCTATGGTACTACCGCGTGAGGGGAGCACGATACTATCACCCCCACGCGGCAGTAATTTTTTACTGCCGCTGGGAGAGCGGTACTACCGCTTCGGTGCGGTACTTCCGCCCAAGCGGTACTACCGCAATGACCTGCGGTACTACCATGATGACTCGGGCGCGTGGGGATAAGGTCGGGCAGGGGGATTTCTAACTCCCCCATACCCATTCGCATGTTCCCCATCTCGTCTCTCTCTCCCTCGCTCAAGAATGGAGCCGGTGTCCGTCGCCGGATCTTCGCCTCCGGCTGCCCTCCCGTGATTCCGTCCGGTGGGATCGTTCCCCACCACATGCTCTTGCTATGGACCAAGGTCTTTTCCCAACTCCCTCTCCTTGTTGTTTGTGTTTGTTGTTTCTAGGTTTTGGGGGAGACTTGTGTGTTCTTGAGATTCCTAGGCCTAATTCGTGCAAGAGTAGGATGAAGGAGCGTAGTTTTGCGTAGGAATTATACTTGTACCTTGTCCTGTGCTAGATTTGATCACCGTAGCACTGCCGGGAGTTCACGGTTCTTTTTCAGATTCAAACCTCGTTTGGATCTATCGCGGTGCGGTACTACCGCCCAACTGGCGCGGTACTACCGCCCTCTGGCGTGGTACTACCGCACTCACTGCGGCACTAAAACCTTACTACCGCTCAAACCATGGTACTAACGTGCCACGCACGGTACTACCGCGTCCTGGAGCGGTACTAAAATTTTAGTACCGCAAGTTCTGGCAGTACTACCGTACTTCACATCTATCTCATGGCAACTTTTCACGTATATTTTCTATGTGTTTCTTGTGCTTTGCCGTGGTCTTTGCATTGATCTTCTTCGCGTTCGTTGGTGTTTTGCGTGTGTGTCTCAGGTGGTGGCTCTCGCCGGTCCAATCCCAGCCGTGACACTGGCTCCAAGCGTCTGCGCAACCCAGGTGAAGTACTAGAGGGCTCTTCTGCCTCCAAGCGCAATGTCAAGATCTCAGCTAGCAAGCACAAGGAGCCCGCTAAGGGCATGGATGAGATATCCCAGTCAGAGTACGTCCGTCTCAGGCAACTCCACCCATATGTGCACCCTCGTTCTTCTGTCAGAGGTTGTGAGCTGTTTTGGAACAAGAAACAGACCAACATCTACCTGGATGTCATCAAAAACAAACAGAATACCTATGTGGATGTGAAATGGATTGAAATGCATCACATGAGGAAGGACAAGTTCCGTGACTACTTTGGAGAGGCTCTGGACTTGGTGGAGCAGTTTGGCATTGAGCATGTGATATCCTTTCACCTTGACTATGACCACGAGCTTATCGCGGTTCTTTGCCTCGGTTTACTTTCACTCTAATGAGGAGCGGAGGATGACCTGGATGACCAATGGCCGTCAACTGTCTGCTACCTGGAAGGAGCTCATGGATCTGCTCCAGGTTCCTGATGATGGGCTCAACACTCCAGTGGGTGTTCGCCCCCATGCCAATGCTGAGTCTGCCAACAATGACAAGCTTGCACCTTTCATGGTTGAGAAGGCGCTCGCCAATGGCAAGACATCGTTGGTGCTCAACTCTTTTCTGGATATCATGTATCGCATCTTCCGCAACTCCTTGTTCCCTCGCATTGGTGACAAAGACAAGGTTCATGCCTATATGGTGGATATGATGCTCATTTGCGAGGAGGCTCGTTTGTATCAGTCTCAGCCACTTGATATCTCACACATCATGTGGTGTGAGCTTCGGTTTGCATTGTTCAACCGCAAGGTGCCTATCTATGGGCCCTATCTGTTTCTGCTGATCTCGAAGACTTGGGAGAAGATGTTCCCTGGTGAGGAGTTCCTTGCTCCAGACTGGATTCGCCACGATCCCATATGTCTGCGTATCAAATCCAACTGGGCCAACACCACTACTCATGCCGAGGCAACTGCTGCTAGGGCTGCTGTTGATGAGGAGGATGCTGGAGCCGAGGATGTTGTTGAGGGCTGTGCTGCTAGGCCTTCCCAGAGTTCCACTATGCCATCATGGGCCAAGAAGCTGAAGGACAAGATGAAGACTCTTTTCTGCATGCAAGCCAAGGGGCAGTACAGGACTCACGTGGCATCCAAGGAGCGTCGTCGCAGGGACAAGAAGATCTTGCAGCTCTATGGTGAGGACGTGTCTGGCGGGTCTGAGGAGCGCATCACTCCAGAGGCTGAGTGGATGGAGAAGTAAGGCTTCAGGTGGACTGATTCTGAGGAGGACGTCGAGGAGACCATCCCTGCTGCCGAGGAGACTGACAGAGAGGGTTGGGACGAGTTCCCTGCTTGAGCCACATCTTGTGTGTAGGTGTCCTCTCTGCCTTTTTGGCGTCTCGATGCCAAAGGGGGAGAGAGTGTAGGGATTTGCGAGTCGTGTGTGTCGTCTTTCATGTGTCGGTGTCTTTGCTGCTTTCTCGGTTGCTGCTTTCTAGGTTGAACTATTTGCTGCTTTCTCGTTTGATCCTCAGTTGCTTTACTTTCTGGTGTAAGACTTATGCACTCTATCTATCCTAGCGAGCTTGTGATTTATTATGCTACCTTTATGCTATGCTCTACTTCCATGTTAATTATCGTGCCTTGGTCTCTAAAATATAGGGGGAGTGTTGATTCTAGTTTGTGTGCTATGCAGTCCAAAGCATTTATCTAGAGTGCACACATCTAGGGGGAGCCCGTCTATATTTTAGAGAGGTGGGATTTGCCCTTGCTCAAAATTATCTTATCTATGTGCAAATCCCGTGTTGTCATCAATCCACCAAAAAGGGGGAGATTGTAAGGGCATATTTATCCCTTAGGTGTTTTGGTGATTGATGACAATGCTTTTGCGGACTAATCGTGTGCCTTGAGTTTCTCAGATACTTCATCACTAGGCACGGGACAATTCGGTGCCCCTCGGAGACTATTGAAGTCGGCATTGTTCTACGTTTCTCTTTGGTGGATTTGAGTCGTAGGAGAGCCGTACTATTAAGAGGGGGTCCGCGTCGGAAAGGTTTGGGTGGAATCAACACGTACACTTGTGCTACCTTTCCTTGCACTTTGGAGCATCTCTTCGTTATCCTAGTTGTGCCTAAATTTGACGGCTATTGTTGTACTTGCGGTAGTACCGCAAGTACCAGCGGTAGTACCGCTGGGTCACGGTAGTACCGCTCCTCTGGAGCCTTAGTACCGTGGCTCCCAAGCCTAGTGCCGCTCCGGTACGGTAGTAGGGGCGGATGTAATTTTTTACATCCGCGCCGCCCACGGTAGTACTGCTCGTCCAGCGCAGTAGTACCGCGGGAGCCCACGGTAGTACCGCTCCCCAGGAGTCGTAGTATCGTGGCCCTCCTACCTAGTACCGCGGCGTCACGGTAGTAGGAGCGGATGTAATTTTTTACATCCGCGCCTCAACGGTAGTACCGCGCCTCGTGCCCGGTAGTACCGCGTCGGATTTTTGCACTGTTTCATTTTCAGCGGAAGTAGGCACGGATGTAATTTATTTCATCCGCTCTCTTCGTAGGCAATGACTTTCCTGCCTTGCGGTAGTACCGCAAGGGGGAGCGGTAGTACCGCGCAAGCGGTAGTACTGCACCCAAGTCAGGCAAGTCCCGGCCTCTGCTACTATCGCGGAAGTACCGTGGTCAGCCACGGTAGTACTGCGCAGCCTTGCGGTAGTACCGCGCCCTTGGAGCGGTAGTACCGCTTGTCGCGGGCTGAACATGTGGATAACGGTTGGATATTTCCCATGACTATATAAGGGGAGTCTCCTACCTCTAGTTGACCACCTCTTCCACCTCTAAGCTCCATTGTTGCTCTAAGCTCCATTTTCGCTCGATCTCTCTCCCTAGCTGAATGATCGTGGATGTCGCCTAGAGGGGGGGGGGTGAATAGGCGCTTTAAAATAATTACGGTTTAGGCTTGAACAAATGCGGAATAAACCTAGCGGTTAATTTATCAAGCACAAAACCTACAACAACTAGGCTCACCTATGTGCACCAACAACTTATGCTAAGCAAGAGAAGCAACTATGTGATAGCAAGATATATGACAAAGAACAATATGGCTATCACGAAGTAAAGTGCATAAGTAAAGGGGCTCGGGTAAGAGATAACCGAGGCACGTGGAGACGACGATGTATCCCGAAGTTCTCACCCTTGCGGATGCTAATCTCCGTTTGGAGCGGTGTGGAGGCACAATGCTCCCCAAGAAGCCACTAGGGCCACCGTAATCTCCTCACGCCCTCGCACAATGCAAGATGCCATGATTCCACAAAGGGACCCTTGAGGGCGGTCACCGAACCCGTACAAATGGCGACCCTTGGGGGCGGTCACCGAACCCGTACACTTTGGCAACCCTTGGGGCGGTCACCGGAACCCGTCAAATTGCTCGGGGCGATCTCCACAACCTAATTGGAGACCCCGACGCTTTCCCGGAGCTTTACACCACAATGATTGAGCTCCGAACACTACCAACCGACTAGGGGGCCCAAGCACCCAAGATAAACAAGCTCAAGGGCACCAAGCACCCAAGAGTAATAAGCTTCTCAACTTGTAACTTCCACGTATCACGTGGAGAACTCAAACCGATGCACCAAATGCAATGGCAAGGGCACACGGAGTGCCCAAGTCCTTCTCTCCCAAATCCCACCAAAGCAACTAATGCTAGGGAAGAAAATGAGAGGAAGAACGAAGGAAGAACACGAAGAACTCCAAGATCTAGATCCAAGGGGTTCCCCTCACTTAGAGGAGAAAATGATTGGTGGAAATGTGGATCTAGATCTCCTCTCTCTTTTCCCCCCAAAACTAGCAAGAATCCATGGAGGGATTGAGAGATAGCAAGCTCGGAGAAGGTCAACAATGGGGGAAGAACACGAGCTCAAAGGATTAGGTTCAATGGGGAAGAAGACCCCCTTTTATAGGCGGGGGAAAATCCAACCGTTACCCCACTGAACATCCCCGCACAGAGCGGTACTACCGCTTGGGCAGAGCGGTACTACCGCTCCCTACCCAGCGGTACTACCGCGCTGGCGAGGTAGACCGGGCCCTGGCCCTAGAGCGGTACTACCGCGGGAGAAGAGCGGTACTACCGCTTGGAGTGGTACTACCGCTCCTACTACCGCTCCTAGTACCGCAAAACTCGACACGAGAAAACACCGGTCTCGAATCGAGGCGGTAGTAGCGCGGAACAGCCGCGGTACTACGGCTGAAACCCGCAAGCGGTACTACCGCCCTGCAGAGCGGTACTACCGCTGAGAGCGGTACTACCGCTTCGTGGAGCGGTACTACCGCTGGAGAGCTTTGGCAGTACTACCGCTGTCGACCGCGGTACTACCGCTGGGGCCAACCTTATGCCACTACCACGAAAAATAGAATACTCCAAGGAAACCAGAACTGCCATAACTTCTGCAAATGAGCTCCGAAATGAGCAAACTCAAGCTTGTTGGATAGAGGAAGACGAGTAGCATCAATACAGTGACAAAGGAGTGAAACCTCCAACAGAGAAGAACCGGCATACCCTCCAACATCGAAAACATCATAGAAGATGCATGTGAACTCCGTTTTCGATGAACTCAAGCTTGTCATAAAAATGACCATAAGCTCCAAAACTCACAAGGAGAAGAACCAAACAAGAACTAATAAAGATGATGCAAGGATGCAATGGTTTGAGCTCTCTACGAATGATACGATCAAGCAACTCATCGAGAGCCCCCTTGATAGTACGGCAATCGATCCTATAACCCGGTCTCCCACAACTACCATGAGACCGGTAAAATAGAAAACCTATCAAGGGCAAACCTTTGCCTTGCACATGGTCCACTTGAGCTAGATGATGACGATCTTGACTCCCTCAAGTTGGACCACCTTTCTTGATTGCGTTGGCTCGATGAAGACTAGTTGATTGCTCCCCCATACTCCACTATGGGCGAGCCTCTCTTCCGCACAACTTCACAAGTCCATTGTCACCACAATGGACGGCAAGCTTCAAGCATTTGATCTCTTCGTGATGCTTCACTTGAACTTGCACACCACAACCTAACCCCACAAAGAACTCTCACGAAGATCATGGGTTAGTACACAAAGCGTAATTGACAGTGCTTACCATACCATGGGATCGCTTGATCCCTCTTGGTATATCTTCTATGCTTTGTGTGTTGATCAACTTGGTTCACTCATTGACTTAGTCTTGATCAACCTTGAATCTTTCCAACTCGCTTCATTTGGATGATGTCTTGAAGATAAACATGAATGATCACACAATCTTCTTCTTCAAGACATGATTGCAATAAGCTCAACACTCACATGACCAATCTTTGGATAATTCCTTAATAGCACCTTGGTCATCACAAACTCTCCTTGAAACCAACAAATGGACTCCAAGAAAAGCCTATGGACAAACCCTTCAAATATAACTCAAGGCAATCATTAGTCCATAGAGATTGTCATCAATTACCAAAACCAAACATGGGGGCACCGCATGTTCTTTCACTAGCCAATCAAACTTGTTGATTTGCTCGGGATTGGGTGACAAGGGCCCGATCTACACTTCCACCAAGAGATATTCGATTCCCCCACTTATCCCTTGCGGATCTTGTTACTCTTGGGTGTTTGTGCACCCTAGACGGTTGAGGTCACCTCGAAGCCATACTCCATTGTGGTGAAGCTTCGTGGTGTTGTTGGGAGCCTCCAATTGTTGTGGAGATTGCCTCAACCTTGTTTGTAAAGGTTCGGTCGCCGCCTTCAAGGGCACCAATAGTGGAATCACGGCATCTCGCATTGTGTGAGGCGTGAGGAGAATCTGATGGCCCTAGTGGCTTCTTGGGGAGCATTGTGCCTCCACACCGCTCTAACGGAGACGTACTTCCTCTTAAAAGGAAGGAACTTCGGTAACACATCCTCGTCTCCACCGGCTCCACTCTTGGTTATTTCGTGCCTTTACTTTTGCAAGCCTACTTGTGTTGTATCCCTTGCTTGCTTATGCGCTAGTTGTTATTGCATCATATAGGTTGCTCACTTAGTTGCATATCTAGACAACCTATTTTGTTGCAAAGTTTAATTTGGTAAAGAAAAGCTTAAAAATTATTAGTTGCCTATTCACCCCCCCCCCCCCTCTAGTCAACCATATCGATCCTTTCACTTGGCTCATAGGACCCGTGGACATAGGCTCTCCGAAACTATGTGCAAGCAAGGCCTTGATTGAACAACCTCAAATTTTTGCACATGCTCCTACAAATTTTGCATCCAGCTCATGTATGTACTCGCTCAAGTCCTTTTTACTCAACGTATAAGATTTGTCTTAAGTCAAACTCCGTAAAGTTTGACCATGTTTGTATACAAAAAATACCAACATCTATCTATACCTACTATTAAAGGGAATAGGTATTCTTGGTTTGGCTTCGCTTTGTTTCGTTCCGTTCAGATGATTTTTTTGGATTTCGTGTATGTTAAACCAATTAGAAACCGACTCAACCAACGAGGCAACGATCTGGAAGCCCATCTAGCGGTAGCAGGCCAGCCTTTTTTTCGGGCTAGCAGTAGCAGCCTAGCCTGGCCTTTTTTTCTAACGAGCTAGCGGTGGCAGCCCTGTCGATGGATTGAAGGCAGCCAGGCCAGCACACATGCATACGTAATCAGTTTGAGCTAAATCCGTTGTCTAAAAAGAACTAAATAGTTCCGCCATGCTTTCTTACATTAAATCGTGTCAGTTTATATACAGCATTAACTTGCTAGGTAGGAGTAACCAGCAAGCTGATTTGAGAATCATTAACCAGATGATTAAGGCATGGAGGTAGAAAGCAATCAGATCTATGGGCACCGGTTGTGGCCAAATTTATCTGTATTCATGATATGCGTGCATGTTGCACAGGAAAAAATTAACTCTACATTCGGTCTGGTGGTGGACTAATTAAACTGGATTCACGACATACATGCATATGATGCACAAGAAGGAATTAACTCTGAATGCCCCGGTATTGGTCTAATTAGGGGCTATGGGATTTATGAGATGCATAATTAAATATTAAAAGCAAGAATTGCATGTCATGATCAATTGGACATTGTGAGAGGGAGTTAAATCTGAATTCCAAGGAAAGACGAGAGATGAAATCTCCTAGATTTTAATGAAAGGAAAAATAGTACATAGAGAGATTAAATACGGATTGGGCTAAGGGCACTTTGAACACATTATATGTACTTTTTTAGATTTAGATACTCCCTCCTTTTTCCCTTTAAAGCGAGTAGTAGCTTCTTTAACGAATACCGTTCAAAAGTTGTTTCTCACCAAATTTAGTTACACGTTAATTATTTTCTCCCGTTGCAACGCACGGGCATTTGTGCTAGTAATACTAAAATACTAAAGTTATACATAATGAAAATTAAATTCATGACGCATCTAACTATATTGGTTTCGTATTAGAATGTTGTTATCTTTTTAATAAAGTTGGTCAAACTTTACTAAATTTGACTTTAGATGAAACTTATATGCGGAGTAAAATGGACCGAGGGAGTATATATACTCCAATAAATTTCCATCGGCTCATAATATTTGAAACTATCAGCTGAGCATGACGGGAGCATGTATCACATATATTTGAGACCAATGATGCTGTGATTACCTCATGCCCAAATATTTGTTGCCTAGAATTCATGTACTTTTAACAGGAAAAGTTCGGCGAAGTTGGTCAATCTCTCTTAATCAATCCTTTAAAAAATTTGTATATACCCCTGCACTTCGATCATAACAACCTCTTGCATCCGTACTTCGCATAGCATGATCCACTTGAAGCAAGAAGAAAAATTCTGAACGCATTTACAAAAAAAAACCCTACTCCTTCCGTCTCATAATGTAAGACATTTTGTGACACTAGTGTAGTGTCAAAATATATCTTACATTATAGGACACATGGAGTAATTCTTAATATACTAAACCTAGCTAGGTTTGATTTATCCGGATTTGACTTTTTTCTATCAGTGGAAAACAGACCAATGGGAAGGCGACACGTTATTTACTGGGGGATCTGTTGGGATATGTTTTGGAGTGCCTTTAGCGATTTGGTAGAGCTGCCTCGCCCACTCTCGAGCTGTGGTCTTCCAAAGTCGGGCGGCGCACCATCCGCTCTCTTTGATCTCGCCGGTTGCGGTGCCTCGCCGGATGTGCAGGGCCAGGGCGTGCCGATGCATCGAGATGCCCTCGCCCGAGCTCTGGCGCTCCGTCGTCTCATTCTTTAAGGAAAAAGTAAATTAATGAAAATAAGGAAGTAGCTAAAGAAAAGCAAAATAAATAAAGATAAAGTGAAAAAATAAAAATATAATGAAATAAAATTTTTAAATTATAAATTTATAAATTAAGAATAAACAAGAAGATAATGTCAAACAATTAAGGCTCCATGTAAATTTTAGAGATTGAGTAAAAGTAAATAATATTTTTTTAGGAGAAAATAATGAAAATCGACTAGAACAATGGATATACGATTAATTAGAATAATGAGAAAATACGTAATATTTTGTCAATGAGATGCTCGTGTAAGAATATAACGTATTTCCAGTTCGCAATTAACAATTAGGTTTGAGTATCATAAGCCGCAATATATGCTAAATATAAATGCAACTCAAATGGACAAGATATTTAACAACAACGGAAAAACAGATCACGCAATTAAATTAAATGATAATTTAAAAGTATTAAAGATAATATACAATATTAAAAATAATATAATCAAATCAAACTATCTTTAAATTATAATATATTTAATATTTTAAATTATTTAGTAAATTATTGTTTATTTTAAATTAAACATTTTTATATAATTAGTTAAAAAAATAAGTTAAATTTTTAAAATAATTGATATTCTAATAGAGTAGTAATAGTTTATAGTTATTTAATGAAGAATTTATATAAATTTATGATTTATATAAATTTTTAAATTTAAAAATTATCAGTTGTATTAGTGTAATATGTTTATATGAAATTATATATTTGAAGATTTTGATTAAATTATAGACAGTTAACATAGTTTTAATAAGATATGATAAACTTTAGTATGGAATTTTGAATTGGTTTATAGATTTATGGAGTGTTAGTATTTAATAGTTGTTGAATTATATTGAATATATATAGGAATAATTTATTTCAATTATATTTGCAATGATAATCTATTAGATACTATTTAATTGTCTTACGATTATAATTATTAATTATTTTATTGTTATATTATTAAATTCAGCATAAAGTAGAAATTGAAGTTTCAACACGATTTGCAGATTATTTCACATTTACACACTTGTTGTATTTTAATTACATTTTTATGATTATTAAATTTTTTAAATGTACTTCAATGAATCTGTCATGTAATGAATTCAAATCTAAGGTTTTGACAGATTTTATAATATAAACACAGATATTTTAAAATTAAGTATCAAATACTTTTTAATTTGGTATTTTGTTTAAATTTAAATGATTTGATAAAATTGATTATATTTTGATAATAAAATTACAAAGATTAAATTGATTTATAGTATAGATTAATGAGTAAAGTTATAGTAATTTGACATGTAATTTAAATTTCATATTTTAAAAGTAATTAGTGTAAAGAGATAAAAGGATGCTCACAACATATAATAGAATAGTATATTAAGTTCTATTCAGAATGTTTTATTTAGTAAGATTTGAAAGGAATTAAAATGAATTTAAATAATATCATTTATTTAAATTTTATAACTATAATTATAATAAATTATATTTATATAATTGATTATATATAAATTATATTAAAGATAGTTGATTATAGGAAATAATTTAATTATAATAAAGTGTAGAAATTATAAGATTGTAATAAATTAAATTGTAATATAAGAATAATTACGGATAAAAAGATATAATAGATTTTGATATTAATTTTCAATTTATAATTTTAGCATAATATTTATAGATGTTGAAAATTATTAAATGATAATTACAAATTATTATGGTGTACATAAGGTAAATGTTGTATTAAAAATGATTATGAATAGACATATATATTAAGAAGATAAAATAATAGTACTTACAATTTTGAATTTTATTCTTAAAAATGCCAAACATCTAATTGATAACTATTAATTTAAATAAACGATTAGAATTCTAATTTATATTAAATTTCATACAATCATGAGTTCAATTTTCAGAACTTTTTACTTTCATAAATTTTTAGAATATATATAAAGATTATCAAATTATAAAGCAAGTCATTTAATACCCATGTTATCTAATTTTAAATATATTATACTTTTAAGGTATTATTTATTTAATATTGACGTTGATTATAATTTCTATTTAAATGATTTAATAATATTAATGACAGAATAATGTTTTAAAAATATAGATTAATTGCAATGATTAAGGAGAAAGTGAGGATATTTTAAATGCTTTATTAAAGTATGAATGAAAATTGCAATAAAGATCTAGTAATAATTAATATGAATAGATTGAATATAAGTTTAATTTTAAATTAAAGATACGATTGATGCATTATTAGAAATTAAATAAAACTACATCAAGAGATTTAAGTAGGAAATATAACAGATTTTTAATAACGCTTTATTGTTTCTAAATTGACTAAAACATTCCTTTACCATTGTTTTTATGCATATTGTTAAATTTGATTTACTTTATCTACTTTATTTTATTTTAAGAAACTACCACTCTTTATTTCAATTTTCGAATCCGAATTGATATTACATTATTTGTAAGATCGCTATACTATTATTTCATATTCGCCCTACTTATCACTAGCTGTTATCGTTTGTCAGATAAACTGAACACTTATGTCAATTGATAAGTTAATATCATCAGTTCTATCTAATAATCTCGACTGTAATGCTAGTACCATGCATAAGTGTAGGCTAAAGACAACGTAGATAGAGAACTATGCAATGTTCACTGAGTGAATCTCTACTGAATGTAAGTAAGACATGATACATGAAGCTTCAAATATTACTTCAGTATCAAGCTACTTCATTGAATATGCAATGATGTCAGATTGACTAATTATCACGTAAACTTATTAATGATCATATTCATATGATGAGTCATCGAAATAGATAGAATGACATCTGTCACGACTATTAAGATTGCATCAAGTATGATTGATTTGTTTACAATCATAGCAATCAGTCATAAGACACAAGTACATTAAATCAGATAGTACGTAGATACATGCAATTAAGATAAGACGACTAAGTTTAGATAGAATTTAATAGATGACGTCATTGCGTATTGAATAGATGAATGTATCTATGACTAGTTCATCAGTACTAGTAGTGATAATCTATGAATGATATAGGACTAGTGATAGATAGACTATGAATAAGAATAGATGCGTTAATAGCATTTATTAGTATAGATATATGAATAATGAATATTGATACGGAAGTAGTATATCAAGAAGAGTAAACTGATGATAGATATAGCATACGAATGTATGAACGTATTAGAATAAGACTGTGAAAATCTAATGATGATATATAAATGTAAATCAGTATAGTTACAAATAAAGAAAATGAATAGTAATGCATATAGAGATATGAGTAATGAGATTAGCAAATGCGATAACATGTAGTCACGAGAACTCAATCATATAGAATGAATCGAACTTGATATAGTTGAACTATACATCTGAAAAGTAAGATAGGAAGACATATGATATCAAACATGTAGCTGACTAAGTCAAGTATAATCGAGAAGTGACATATAATATCATGATGATAATAGCTTAGCGATGTGACAAGCTATTGAAATGTGATCATCAGATATAGGAACATGAGATAGTATGATATGAACTAGTTCAGTGACAGTACGACTTAGTATATAATGCTAATATGCTAAATGATATAGTGAGATGATCTAATAGGATACAAGATTATGCAATACAGTTAAGTGACATCAGTAGTAGATGCTAATCTGATATAGTATACATGAGTATGACTTGCTGACAACTATTCAACTGATACATAGTTACTAAATACTTGATGCCTAGACATGATCACTTATTTACTGATTACACATAGTCATCAGATATCGATAACTTATACTGAAGATGTCATTATCACTAAACTACGCCATGACAGATATGACCACATCCTACTAAGATATACTATCTACAATGACTTCTACTGCATTATATTAGACTAGTATGTATAGACTTAGCTATGTTGATAGAACTATGATCTTAGATGCAATTAAGTATGCTGTATATTGTACTAGTTTACGATGTAGCTTTATCTATCATTACTATGATTCAATCATGATTGCTAATGTGCATTGTATGTCAGTTGATTCTATTATTTTTACATCTAAGTATTCATATGAGTACAGATCTCTATTCTATATTCTATGATATATTGATATATCGATATATAGCTCTAATATTATCTAAATCGATACAGCCATGAAGTTATGATCATGATAGGACGATCTATGTTTACTGATCTATATATTCGTCTAGATTCATGCATTATGTATGCATTTTTAGTTAACGATTAGATTGTTATGTATTATTCAGACTTCAGTGACTGCTGTAGACGTTCTATAATGATCTACATCTGAGATGTGGAACGTCATAAGCGCATGCATGTAGCTGTCAAGTCATTGTGTCAGTCTGTCATGATCATGACTTCACTTGTGACTGTGAGATTATGTGTGCAGACATGATCGTATTCATTCAGCTATGTCACGTAGTAATTGATTCATAGCGAGTGCATGCTACGTAGCACCCATCGTCTCAGCTCTGTCAGCTAGCTGATGCTGAATCGATGCTAAATCGACATGATGCTAGTCATGAAGCATGATCTGCTATCACTATAGTCAGACTATGAGTTCTGTGTGTCAGTCACGTACTTGCTACTGCACGATGACTAGCGAGCTGTATGCGTCATAGTGATTGATGCATTGCAAGTCTTATAATTGAGCATGACTATGCATGTAGTCTAGTCGCACTGAGCCTAGGTATGTCAGAACTGCATATGTTGCATGCACGTGATAGCTATCACTGAGAGCGTCTGTTGCATGACTACTGTCTATATTACGTGATGACATATGCAGTAGATATAACTATGTGATTGATGACTGATTGTCAGCTTATGATTGCGTACTGATATTGTGTCCTATCTGTATAGTCGAGTGATCAATGCATCGTAGACTGCGACTTACGTGCATTGAATTGCTAATGTGCAATCAGTATTGATCCTATACTTGTTCTATTATTACATTGCATGATGCATTAATCGATCTAAGTCGATTAATGACGTATATGATAATTATCGATATCTATCAGTATTTCAGTCTGATGCAGATGTTAGTCATTATCTGAGATCTATGCATGCAGATCTGTCATGTGAATTAATGACAATAATATTCTAGAGTATCTCTTTCTATGGTTACGAATCTTAAGTCTCGCATATTCCTATTTCTATAAGGCATGTCATATCATTCAACTTGTAGTATGCTGCTATACTGATGCATACAGATGTATGATGCTAAGTTATGATGCTGCATATTCAGTGCTGTAAGATCTCATATAGTTGATTGGATAGCATACTGTCTGATGAGATGGTTGATTCATGTTGTAATCATCTATTGCACTGTATTATTATAGTGTCATCATAGTGCATCATCACGGTCCAATGTGCATGTGATCTGTGCTGCTACTATCGTTGCATAATGGTGCCACTGTTCTGATCTCTGACGTGATGCGTACCATCGCATGTGCTTAGCTGATGCCATCTGCATGCTACTGCATGTCAGCATTATCATCGTTCGGCTACGTCGCTGCAAGTGTGCCACATCATACGATCGCAGTCGCTGCTGCACAGTCAAGCTGTCGGAGTCGCCATCTTCCTCATGTTGAGATGTGCTGATAGCCTTGATGCCATGTCATGGAGAGCAGTGTTGGATCATGCTAGCTGCTCTATTTCATGCACTTGTCAGTAGCTGAACTGTCATAGACTGTTCGGTCATATCTGACTGTGCATGGTCACTGAGTACTCAGAACGTGGATAGTACTGATGTGTCTGTCATGTTCAATGTTTGAGTCGTCCTGTATTAGCTACATGTCGACAATTCAAGATTGAAGTAGTTGTCTGGAATTGATCGAGCCAATGCTAGTATTAAGCTGATTAATCGTTATGAGGTAATTGCACGTCATGAATGTTCGTATATTATATTGTTCAACTGTATTGACAGTGTATTTGACACTAGTCTGAATTAGTCTAGACTGATGTATGTGATGTATCGGATCATGATAGTGCGATATCTAGTCATGATATATAGTTCGTATCCATTTATGTGTTGGTTCAGTTATTACGATCATGATTGTTAGCTTAGTACGTCGTGATTACTAACTGCATTAGGTTGAATCATTGTTTCAACGTCTAATGCGTTGACTTGTTCAAGAATCGAAACATTATCCATTATGAGTTTATCTAAGTTCTATCAAACTTGATATGTGTATGTATTTTATCATCGTAGATTACTATCATTTCAATGTTGCACATTGACATCTGTAAACTATGTCAATAATGATCAGATAGATATTGATCATAACGTATGAATAGCTCGAATATGTTCATCATGCTTGATGAATCTCAATAAGTCATTTTCATCAGCAATGTATGTATGATCATAACTCATAGTCTATTACTAATGTATAAGTTTTCTCTATAAGTATTGTATAGTTTATCATGCTTATAATGATGCATAACGTGTACAATGTGTAGTATCGTAAAATACCAGCAAACGAAAAAGAATTAAAATGGAAACACAAAACTAAATGAAAAGAAATCATAAAACTAAAACCCACCAAATCTTATAGTACGGTTGGTGTTACCAACCGGTACTAAAAGGCTCCAGGCCCCCGGAGCTGGCTAGTGCCACGTGGTTGCCCTTTAGCACCGGTTCGTGCTGAACCGGTACTAAAGGGGGGGGGGCGTTAGTGACCACAAATTAGTGCCGGTTATGTAACCCGCACTATAGGTCCTTACGAACCGGTGCTAATGCCCGGTTCTGCACTAGTGTTCCAAGAGCCATCGACATTCAGGAGATCTGCCATCCATTTTAGTCTGCATCGACGTTTGTGTGTGATCGGCCTAAAGGAGGGTTCCCTTGGGATCCAAGGATCCTTGCCATATGTGTATGTTTTCTTCAGTACCAACATGCCAGATGCACCCCTGCTTAGCTAGCTCTAACCCATATTCAATGGTTGCACATGTCGACGAACCATTCCCTGTGAAGACTATGTCAATAATGGATCCAGACGGATAGTACTTGGCTCATAGGACCCGTGGAAATAGGCTCTCCGAAACTATGTGCAAGCAAGGCCTTGATTGAACAACCTCAAATTTTTGCACAAGTTCCTAAAATTTTGCATCCAGCACATGTATGTACTCACTCAAGTCCTTTTTACTCAACGTATAAGATTTGTCTTAAGTCAAACTCTGTAAAGTTTGACCATGTTTGTATAAAAAAAATACCAACATCTATAATACTAAAATACTAAAGTTATACATTATGAAAATTAAATTCATGACACATCTAACTATATTGGTTTTGTATTAGAATGTTCTTATCTTTTCAATAAAGTTGGTCAAACTTTACTAAATTTGACTTTAGATGAAACTTATATGCGGAGTAAAATGGACCGGAGGGAGCATATATACTCCAATAAATTTCCATCGGCTCATAATATTTGAAACTATCAGCTGAGCATGACGGGAGCATGTATCACATATATTTGAGACCAATGATGCTATGATTACCTCATGCCCAAATATTTGTTGCCTAGAATTCATGTACTTTTAACAGGAAAAGTTCGCCGAAGTTGGTCAATCTCTCTTAATCAATCCTTTAAAAAATTTGTATATACCCCTGCACTTCGATCATAACAACCTCTTGCATCCGTACTCCGCATAGCATGATCCACTTGAAGCAAGAAGAAAAATCCTGAACGCATTTACAAAAAAAAAACCTACTCCTTCTGTCTCATAATGTAAGACGTTTTCTGACACTAGTGTAGTGTCAAAATATATCTTACATTATAGGACACAGGGAGTAATTCTTAATATACTAAACCTAGCTAGGTTTGATTTATCCGGATTTGACTTTTTTCTATCAATGGAAAACAGAACAATGGGAAGGCGACATGTTATTTACTAGGGGGTCTGTTGGGATATGTTTTGGAGTGCCTTTAGTGATTTGGTAGAGCTGCAGTTGCTGGATTGGTTTCTCCCATCTCTCTTAATCCTTTACACGTGCGGACGTGCCTCTTCATCTTTGGAAAACTTTCATGAAATCCCGTTGGTTCCTATTTCTTACCTCTCAATTCTTGCCGCGTGTCCATCCCGAAGACTCTCGTGGGATCATGGCCACCACCGCTTGCCGTTGTTCCACCGCCGTATGGGCTAATAAAAAGGCTACCCTCCCTCGCCATCCGCCTCGCCCACTCTCGAGCTGTGGTCTTCCAAAGTCGGGCGGCGCACCATCCGCTCTCTTTGATCTCGCCGGTTGCGGTGCCTCGCCGGATGTGCAGGGCCAAGGACGTGCCGATGCATCGAGATGCCCCTCGCCCAGGCTACTGGCGCTCTGTCGTCTCATTCTACCAAACGCACCTGGCTCCTCCTCGACGCCTCAAGCCGTCCTGCGCCGCATGTGTCTAGGTCTCGTGCCTGTCCAGGCCACCAGCATGCTGCCGTCCCACGCTCTACCGGAGCCCTCTACCCATCGTCATCGTGGCAAGCTGCCGCCTCTACTAGGATAGCGCAGAAGCCGACGCGAGGAGGCGCCCCATCTCCCCGTTGCTCTGCCTTCGTGTCAAGGCGATGGAGATGTGCGAGAGCCGAGAGGGATGGGAGGAGGAGCGGCCACGGTGAAGTGGCCGAAGGAGGTGCTAGCATGGCGGCGGCGTGGGGAGCGATTGGAGGCGGGCCTCGCCGCTGCCTCCTGAGGTGAGCCTCGCCGTCACTTTCTCTTGGTGCGATGCTGCGTGTACAATAGCCGGCGAGGTCTGTATCTTGCGTCAAGAGTAGCGGCGTACGTGGGGATCTTCAGGAGGTCCATCGATAGCAATACACAGCTGCAGGAATGACAACAGGTGGACTAGCTCAACGTGAGGGTGACCATGGGCAAGGGGTGCTGTGGCTGCTCAAGGTCTGGTGGTCATGACAGGGGGCGGTGTGGCTGTCAAGGTCTGGTTCGTTTTTGACGCCGCAGAGGTCGTCCATGTCACTCGGATCGGCTAACAGGCTGATCCCACGGGTGAGGCGAAATCTCCCTATTATACCTGCAAATCTTTTGCGTCCTGTATTCACTGATTAGTATGCGGCGAGCTGATTGTGATGGTCATACTTGGGTGCAGAGTGCAGGCTCCTACTTCAGGCTTCGATCTAGAAACAATTTCCCTGGGTGAATGTAGGGATGTACTCCCTCCGTTCCTAAATATAGGTCTTTGTAGAGATTTCACTATGAACTACATACGGATGTATATAGATGCATTTTAAGTGTGGATTCATTCATTTTGCTCCGTATGTAGTCCATCTAGTGTAATCTCTACAAAGACTTACATTTAGGAACGGAGGGAGTACTATGTAGTGTGATTAATTCGTTCATGCTTTGTGTTCTTGATTTTTCATAAAATTACAAAGTCTGCCTGTGTGATTTGAGTGAAATTTGTTGGTTGGGACAGGTTTACTTAGTCCTGCAACTTAGTTCTGCATTATGGAAGGTTTACTTAGTCCTGCAAATTCGTCAAGTCTGAATATACAAGGTGGCTTACATGTGAGTTCTTGCCCTGTTCATGATGGAACTATGTATCTCCATTAACTGCGTGGGCTGCACTTATCTGAAGTTTGTATCTACCTCTTTGCTCACGATTTGTTCGATCAAATTTTGTATAAATACCTAGATTGTATGAATGAATTTATGTGATTTTCCCTGGAATTTATGAATACATTCTTTGCAGAATTGGACTGATATAAATTATTTGAATTTGGATTACTGATTCTTTCTCAAATATTTCAGTCCCTGCAGCAACAGCAGTGTTATATTTGACAGAATTGCATCAGCCCTGAAGGGTTTGGAAACATCGATCCCTGCCATTATAAACAGAACATGTTGCGTTCTCGCTGCATAGTAAGAAGGACTCATGTATGAAGTATCTATTTTAAAGAAATTAAACCTATCTTTGGAATTTTGATTCCCGGGTCTGAATTCAGATATATATATATTTATCTTTTTGTAATGGTTTGCCTCCTGCAATCATTTGTTTGCCTTTATCTGCATCCGCATGAAGATTAAAAATGGAAGAGAAATCAATGAACTATATTGTTCCGCCGTACATAGATCGGAAAGATTTGATGTATGTATAGCCTATCTTTAAGGCATGGCCATCTCAGCAATAATCAGTACATTACAGGATTGTCACCAAAGATGTGACATCAAGGTCATATAGATAGTCATGCATAGCAGATTGTTTATATTCAGAAGGAAAGAAGACAGAAACAGTAACATACCATGTATTTTTATCAGCGAATTCAGCTTAGTTAGCTTTGCTTGATATTGGTTTGCAAAATCTAACTCTCTTAACTCCTCTTTTAAGTGAGGGTTTGCTCTGCTCTATAATTTTCTTCCATTTTCCAATACAAATTGTGTTTAAATGATACGTGACATTGCGAATTATGACCAACTAGCTACGGTTTAGTATGGTATGGTTTTGTTCTGGCTCATTTCATTGACTGTGGTTGGTTGTTATCATTTTATACCCATATTTTCAAATCTTAGAGAAAGGGATGGCAACAAAGCTTCATATTTCAGCTACTGATATCGTAGTGTGCATGTTAATTATGGGCACAACTAAGTCTTCTTGCATGTTGCAGTAATGTACAGTTGGACGTTAAGCTAATATTTTTTTTGCAGGTTAAGCTAATAGCTTCATAGATGAAATTTTGTCTATCTTGATGTATAAATTATAGCATGGTGTAGACCAATAGCTGAAATTTAGTCTACCTTGCACTATAATTTTTGGCATAGTGCAATTCATCTTGCTGCATAAATTATCTTCACTATAAGTTCTGGCATAGTACAGTCCATCTTGCTGTATAAATTTCGGCACAGTGCAGACAAGGCATGAGAAAATGGCTTGCCGAGCCAACACCGGCAACACTGCACCATGAGGATGGTCGGTGGGCACCATCAAACAAATCTCAATAGTGTTATCTTGCATTCGTACGAGCATCGGTCCGGCCTTTTTAAATACGAACAACAAATCGCTGCATTTTACGAGCCTTTTTCTGGTCTATTCTTATTGCTTAAGAATTTTAAGGAGCATTGTGGGTTTCTCTGCCCATAAGGAGGAAACTACATTTTGTATGTGATGCATGTTTGGCTGAAATCCCCCCTTCTACCTTTTGCAGAGCTCTCACAAATCAAGTAAGTTACAAAGTGGCTTGAATGTCTAGTTCTAGCTTGCTTTGAATTTATGAATTATCGCTGCTATATTGTTATCTCAGGATAGTGAAGCAGTCGAGTTGTACTACTTGCAGGAGATTTCTGCATACAGTTCATCCATTCAGTAAAGGCATATGCAGAAATATCTATCACTTTGACTTCACTACGAAATTAATATGTTCTGGAAGCCGTAGGTACCCTTACTCGAGGAGCTGGAAGCCAGATAAGCTCTGTACCAATTTTAGTGCTGGTGTTGTTGATCTGTGTGTTACTGTGCCATTCTTCAGCCCTAGCATGTGTTGTCATCAATTGTTCAAACTTTTTCTTCCACTGGAAGCATGTCTTTCATGAACTGCACCAATAAATGTACATTGAATTTATCAATGCCTATATGTAGTTTATCCTTTCTCCTGGACGCGCTTAGAATTTACCTAAATATTTACGTGCTCAGAATTTTTAAAACTGAAACACCGATTATGCGGGGGGGAGGGGGACAATGGCCCCCTTAGCCCTTGCCTTAGTCAACTCTTCCCCATGCTCCATTGTTTTGCCAACAATGATACTATCTCTAATGTTTGCTTTATTGCAGGCTAAATGTCCTTCTGCTATCGATTCCTTTCACAAAATCACAACCAACTGGCAGGGCAAGACGATAGCTTCTTGGACTACGACGGAACGCTGTCGCCGAAAGTAGATAATCCTGACGAGGCATACATGTCCAACGAGGTAAGTATAACGAAAAGAAAAATTCATGCATGTTCCTTGATATTTGTATATCTTTCTTATCCCTGATCCATAGAATCAAATGCATGAACTTGTTCAAGAAATTGCCTCCTTGTGCCCCACTTCAGTCGTCAGTGCAAGGGCCCGCGATAAGGTATTACGTATCTAGTAGCCTTTTAATTTGGATGTTCCATACATTTGTAATTGGCGACTCACTTGTTTTGCTATTCATGTGTTGGTAGAAAATTTCATAATGATCGAAAAACTGCACTATGCAGGGAGCCACGGAGCAGAAATCAAACTCCTAAGCCATTATTAAATTTAGCAATGCTTATATGTAGTTTATCTTTTCTCTTTGACATGCTCAGAATTTATGTGAATATTTAACCTGCAGAGTGATGAAACAGAAACCCACGAGCCTAGCAGCGAGTACGTACCTGTTATAAATTAGATATAGAATATAATGAACTATAATAATCCGCATATCTATCTTTACAACAACTATTTTGCTGCTTCCTACTATTCTGTCCATAAGTAAAACTTAGTTCTGCCTAGCCCTTGCCTTAGTCAATTCTTCCCCATGCTCTATTCTTTTGCAAAAAACTACCTGCAAACCACATGTTGCGGTTTGCAAAGAAACCCTTCTTAAATGTCTATCCTCAAATAATTAAAAAAAATTAGGCGAGGTTTTGTGCGGTTTGCAAAGAAGCCCTTAAGGTGAGATGAACTTGTGTTTCAAATAATTACAAAAAAAATGTAGTTACACAGGTTCTCGAAGACATCTGCTGGAAGGAAATGTTGTGTGAGAAGCGACGTATTCCACTAGTAGAAAAAGGGTCATACATGAAGCCCAATAGTGCCGGTTTGTATTAGAGCCGGCACTAATGTGTACAATAGCACCGGTTCGTGGCGGCGATCAATAGCACTAGTTCGTGGCGAACCTTTAGTACCGGTTCAAGCCACGAACCGGTACTAAAGTGGATGTGTCAGCCTGCGGTCAGGCTATGGCCCCACCATCACCATTTAGTGCCGGTTCGTGGTACGAACCGGTACTAATGAGGTTATGGCAAGCTGTTTTTAGTCCCACCTCGCTCCCCTAACAAGCCTTTTACCACCGTAAATATGTTATTTCTCAAACTATCACAAGCACTTGGTCTTCATTGAACTCTATGTGTAGAATTTGTGGCCGCAATATGAGTCTTCATCGGTTTATAAATCGTTGATGACTCATATTGACAATTCAGATTGTACACACAAAGATCATTGATGATCAAAGTATTTTTGATGTTATAAGATCATATTGACAGTTTACACACAAAGATTATTGATACCATGCCAAGTTTCAACCATTTCTGCCTTCATTTGCTATTTTTCATGCATTCAATGATTTGTTTTGAGAACTAAATGACCTGGAAATTGAAAAGCACTACAAATGAACTCTGAAAAAGTTGAAACTTGGCATGGTATCATCATTTCACCCACATAGATTGTTCAAAAAAGTAGAGAGGGTTACGGTAAAAACTGGATGCACTTCGTTTACAAACTGAACAATCTCTTTCGAAGTATATATTTAGGTTTCTGACGAAATTAAACTCATCTGTTACAAAGGCATTTCATTTTTTAAAATTTATTACAACTCCAGACTTTTTGTGCATTCAGTATGCATCATTCAAAGCGATGCCATCAACTTTCAACCATTTCTGCCTTCATTTGATATTTTTCATGCATTTAATGATTTGTTTTGAGAACTAAATGACCGGAAATTGAAAAGCACTACAAATGAACTCGAAAAAGTTGAAACTTGGCATGGTA
Organism: Aegilops speltoides; assembly: GCA_021437245.1. NCBI lineage: Eukaryota > Viridiplantae > Streptophyta > Magnoliopsida > Poales > Poaceae > Aegilops > Aegilops speltoides. Next base: position 45,761,219 of record CM038143.1, on the reverse strand, counting down.
TCATCATTTCACCCACATAGATTGTTCAAAAAAGTAGAGAGGGTTACGGCAAAAACTGGATGCACTTCGTTTACAAACTGGACAATCTCTTTCGAAGTATTCAGGTTTCTGACGAAATTAAACTCATCTGTTACAAAGAAATTTCATTTTTTAAAACTTATTACAACTCCAGACTTTTTGTGCATTCAGTATGCATCATTCAAAGCAACGCCATCAATTTTCAACCATTTTTGCCTTCATTTGATTTTTTTTCATGCATTTAATGATTTGTTTTGAGCTAAATGACACTAATTAAATTTTGTGCAAGCAGCGCACCACCTTTAGTACCGGTTGGTGGCTCAAACCGGTACTAAAGGGTAAGCTGTTTTTTAGTCCCACCTCGCCAAGAGAGAGGGAGTAGAAGCGGTTTATAAGCCCTGAGTGCAGAGACGATGAAGAAGAGGCTCAATGCTCACGTTGCTTAGCTTCAAGTCTTTAGGAATATGGTAGATTGCACGGAGCTACGCGCAGTGCAGTTTACTATTCGAAAGGCTTGAAGCAAATTAACGAGCATTGCACCTCTTTTTATTTTAATAACTTATTACAACTCCGGACTTCTTCTTTTTATTTTTAATAACTTATTACAACTCCGGACTTCTTCTGTTATGGCAAAAGGAAGGAGGAGAACAAGAAGAAGGAGGAGGAGGAGAAGAAGAAGAAGAAGAGGAAGAAGAAGAAGAAGAGGAGGAGGAGGAGGAAGAAGGAGAAGAGGAAGAAGAAGAAGAAGAAGAAGAAGAAGAAGAAGAAGAAGAAGAAGAAGAAGAAGAAGAAGAAGAAGAGGAGAAGAAGGAGGAGGAAGAAGAAGGAGAGAAGAAGAAGAATAAGAAGAGGAAGAAGAAGGAGAAGAAGAAGAAGGAGAAGGAGAAGGAGAAGGAGAAGAAGAATAAGAAGAGGAAGAGGAAGAAGAAGAAGAAGGAGGAGAAGGAGAAGGAGAAGGAGAAGGAGAAGAAGAATAAGAAGAGGAAGAGGAAGAAGAAGGAGAAGAAGAAGAAGAGGAAGAAGAAGAAGAATAAGAGGAGGAGGAAGAAGGAGAAGAGGAAGAAGAAGGAGAAGAAGAAGAAGAAGAAGAAGAGGAGAAGAAGGAGGAGGAAGAAGAAGGAGAAGAAGAAGAAGAAGAAGAGGAAGAAAAAAATAAAGCAGAAAAGAAATAACTATATAAAAAAATTACTCAAAAATAAATCGAAGAAAATAAATAATGCACAAAAGAAAAAAACTAAGATAAAGCAAAAATATTCACAAAGAAACTAAATACAGCAAAAAAACTACTCAGAAATAAATAGAAGAAAAAATAAAGCAGAAAAGAAATAACTATATAAAAAAATTACTCAAAAATAAATAGAAGGAAATAAATAATGCAGAAAAGAACAAAACTAATATAAAGCAAAAATATTCACAAAGAAACTAAATACGGCAAAAAACTACTCGAAATAAATAGAAGAAAAAAATAAAGCAGAAAATAAATAACTATATAAAAAAATTACTCAAAAATAAATAGAAGAAAATAAATAGTGCAGAAAAGAAACTAAATTAAAAAAATGTGGGGGCGCTGCCCGGTGGGCCTCCAAGACCTAGGGTGTGCAAATGTAGGCCCAGAAGGTCCGGGAGGCTCACCGGCAGGCAGCCTACATAGTTAGCCCGAAGCCTGCTATATAGAGGAGTTCGAAAGGGCAGCCGCGGCTAGTTTTATAAACCAAGTCGGCTGCCCTTCGCTCAGCAGTGGGACTAAACATAGCGCACTGCATGGTGGCGCGCCTGACCTTTAGTACGGTTTGTGGCACAAACCGGTACTAAAGGGCCTTTAATGCGTTGGAGCCACCAACCGGTACTAAAACCTCGTTCCGCTTCGCTTAGGCTGGCCAAAATTGGCCTTTAGTGCAGGTTGGTGGCTCCAACCGTACTAAAACTTCCCTATATATATGGCACTTACGAAAAATCAGTTATCGTCGCCACTTTCGTTCCACGTTTCTCGCTCGATCTCTCGCCCGGCCTTGCCGCGCGTCGTGCAGCGCCCTCGCCGCCCCGCCGCCGTCGTCGTCGTAAATGCCCTTCGCGCCCGCCGCCGTCGTCATCGCGCCGCGCCCGACGACCAGCAGCCGTCGTCGTCGCTGCCCCGACCGCCCGTCGTCGCCGCCCGACCCTTGCATCGCTCGCCGCCGCCCGCCCGCCGCCATCGTCATCGTCGTCGCCCCACCGCCGTCGTCGTCGCTTTCCCAGCGCCACACCTGCACGCGCCTATATCGATACACGACACATATACACACATACACACACACACACACACACACACACACACACACACACACGCATACACACAGACACGTACACACAAACACACACACACACACACACGTATATACACACACACATATTTTTTTACTTATTTTCTGTTTTCTATATATAATATGTTTAGATGAATTAGAACTATCTAGTTTATTTTTAGTAAATATAATGCTTTTAGTTGAACTAGTTGAATTAATATATAGAACTAGTTTATTTTTAGAAGATGCTTAATTAGTTGAACTTGTTGAATTAATATATAGAACTAGTTTATTTTTAGTAAATGCTTAATTAGTTGAACTAGTTGAATTAATATAACTAGTTTATTTCTAGTAAATGCTTAGTTGAACTAGTTGAATTAATAGATTTTTCTGTTAATAGATTTTTTTTCTGTTAATAGATTTTTTTTCTGTTAATAGATTTTTTTGGTGATATTATTATTGAATATGCATGTTTGGTGATATTATTGTTAATAGATTTTTTGGGTGATATTTAGATTGTGTAATTAATTTTGTTCATAGAATTTTAATGATTTTTTGTTCATAGTATTTAGAAAAAGGAAAAAAAGAAGAAGTAGTTTATATATAGTTGAACTAGCTAGTTGATTTAATAAACTAATTTATTTTACTATATATAGAAGTAGTTTGTTTTAGTAAGTACTACTTATTTATTTATAGTAAGTGCTTAGTAGTTGAACTAGATAGTTGACTAATAAAACTAAATTATGAACGTAGGCCGGAAATGTCGTACTCATCGGACGACGATAACCGCCCGGGGGAGTGCGACTGGTGCCACGACGACCGAGGTATCTGCGACAGGTTCATTGAGCTGGACGAAGATTGGCGCTTCAGCATTAAGTTCGAGGAGACCTGCAATCTTCATACGGTACGCAACGACGACAATAGTTTTTTTCGTAATTAAGTAGACTTCAACTATTTTAACGTGTATTTTTCATCTTTCCAATTCGACTAGCTTATTCCATGCTTTGCAAGACGCTATGTCTTGGAGATGATGGGTATTGAAGACCATGAAAATTTTGAAACCAAAAAAATTATCCTAAGTACCGAGCATGGTGTGGATTTTCAAGTAAAGTTGTACAATGCTCAGAGTGTAACCCATTTTGGTTGCAAAAATTGGGATGCATTTTGCAAGATGTATGGTCTTGATGAGGGTATGCTTGTCACCATGGATCTTGGTGATCCTACAATCGAGCAAGAGACACCTACGATTTGGGTCTTTGTGGATACACCTCCAGTTCTTCCCTCATGTGAGCTAAACATAGTTATTAAATAATTTATATTGTTTATTTCAAAATATAATGTTGACAACTTATCTCCATTAACAGCTTATTTTCATTCTTCAAAGAATGTGCGGAAGATGGTAGACAGAACGTACTACACTGAAGGCTCCGAATTAACTTATCAGGAGAAAACTCATCTGGTCAGATTTTGTACTGATCTTGAGAATTACAATATCTACAATCAAACTCCTCAACATTATGGTCAATACCTGCCACTAGTGCACGTGCTGAACTACGGTAACTACCATGGAGATACCCTGGTAAGATTTTTTTTACTATTACAACATCCGTGCATCTTTTTGCACACTTCTAAAACTAGTACATCATTGCTAACTACAAAGTTATTATTATGTTTTTCAACAGATAATCCCGAATGATTGTGTGCCTCATCGATGTATCTGCGTGGTAGCCTTCATGTTTTGAACATACTACCAGGTCGTCCTCTGAATCTCAACTGTCCATACCAGGTTTCTAAAAGAAGTGGAGACATAACAATCAAAGAATGGAAAAAATGTATGGACGATCGTAAGGAGCTTCTTGGAAGCAATAAGCGCGAAAGGCAAGAATTGGAGACAGGATGATCGCCATTCTTCATAATGGAGAGTCAGGGTCTATATTGTTTTATGCTATTTTACCTTAAGGGTGTTTAGGTCCTACCTGATACTGATGATCATGTGCTAAGAACAATTATGTAGGGTTGGGTTCGATGACTATGAGGATGATGATCGTATGACTTATTAGTAATAACGAGTAGAAGTTTGTATGATGATGCATGATTAGTAGGACTTGTTATTATATATATATGATGATGTAATGATGCAAAAGCATGCATGAGCATGTTATATCTGCGGGTGCAATGAACATAGCAGCAGCGTTGATAAACAAAGCATGCATGATGTATATATGATGCATAACATGTACAATGTGTAGTATCGTAAAATACCAGCAAACGAAAAAGAATTAAAATGGAAACACAAAACTAAATTAAAAAGAAATCATAAAACTAAAAACCCACCAAATCTTATAGTACCGGTTGGTGTTACCAACCGGTACTAAAGGGCTCCAGGCCCCCGGAGCTGGCTAGTGCCACGTGGTTGCCCTTTAGCACCGGTTCGTGCTGAACCGGTACTAAAGGGGGGGGGGCGTTAGTGACCACAAATTAGTGCCGGTTATGTAACCCGCACTATAGGTCCTTACGAACCGGTGCTAATGCCCGGTTCTGCACTAGTGTTCCAAGAGCCATCGACATTCAGGAGATCTGCCATCCATTTTAGTCTGCATCGACGTTTGTGTGTGATCGGCCTAAAGGAGGGTTCCCTTGGGATCCAAGGATCCTTGCCATATGTGTATGTTTTCTTCAGTACCAACATGCCAGATGCACCCCTGCTTAGCTAGCTCTAACCCATATTCAATGGTTGCACATGTCGACGAACCATTCCCTGTGAAGACTGTGTCAATAATGGATCCAGACGGATAGTACTTGGCTCATAGGACCCGTGGAAATAGGCTCTCCGAAACTATGTGCAAGCAAGGCCTTGATTGAACAACCTCAAATTTTTGCACAAGTTCCTAAAATTTTGCATCCAGCACATGTATGTACTCACTCAAGTCCTTTTTACTCAACGTATAAGATTTGTCTTAAGTCAAACTCCGTAAAGTTTGACCATGTTTGTATAAAAAAAATACCAACATCTATAATACTAAAATACTAAAGTTATACATTATGAAAATTAAATTCATGACACATCTAACTATATTGGTTTTGTATTAGAATGTTGTTATCTTTTCAATAAAGTTGGTCAAACTTTACTAAATTTGACTTTAGATGAAACTTATATGCGGAGTAAAATGGACCGGAGGGAGCATATATACTCCAATAAATTTCCATCGGCTCATAATATTTGAAACTATCAGCTGAGCATGACGGGAGCATGTATCACATATATTTGAGACCAATGATGCTATGATTACCTCATGCCCAAATATTTGTTGCCTAGAATTCATGTACTTTTAACAGGAAAAGTTCGCCGAAGTTGGTCAATCTCTCTTAATCAATCCTTTAAAAAATTTGTATATACCCCTGCACTTCGATCATAACAACCTCTTGCATCCGTACTTCGCATAGCATGATCCACTTGAAGCAAGAAGAAAAATCCTGAACGCATTTACAAAAAAAAAAACCTACTCCTTCCGTCTCATAATGTAAGACGTTTTCGATACTAGTGTAGTGTCAAAATATATCTTACATTATAGGACACAGGGAGTAATTCTTAATATACTAGACCTAGCTAGGTTTGATTTATCCAGATTTGACTTTTTTCTATCAGTGGAAAACAGACCAATGGGAAGGCGACACATTATTTACTGGGGGATCTGTTGGGATATGTTTTGCAGTGCCTTTAGCGATTTGGTAGAGCTGCAGTTGCTGGATTGGTTTCGCCCATCTCTCTTAATCCTTTACACGTGCGGACGTGCCTCTTCATCTTTGGAAGACTTTCGTGAAATCCCGTCGGTTCCTATTTCTTACCTCTCAATTCTCGCCGCGTGTCCATCCCGAAGACTCTCGTGGGATCATGACCATCACCGCTTGCCGTTGTTCCACCGCTGTAAAGGCTAATAAAAAGGCTACCCTCCCTCACCATCCGCCTCGCCCACTCTCAAGCTGTGGTCTTCCAAAGTCGGGCGGCGCACCATCCGCTCTCCTTGATCTCGCCGGTTGCGGTGCCTCGCCGGATGTGCAGGGCCAAGGACGTGCCGATGCATCGAGATGCCCCTCGCCCAGCCTACTGGCGCTCCGTCGTCTCATTCTCCTAGACGCACCTGGCTCCTCCTCGACGCCTCAAGCCGTCCCGCGCCGCATGTGTCTAGGTCTCGTGCCCGTCCAGGCCACCAGCATGCTGCCGTCCCACGCTCTACCGGAGCCCTCTGCCCGTCGTCATGGTGGCAAGCTGCCGCCTCTACTAGGATAGCGCAGAAGCCGACGCGAGGAGGCGCCCCATCTCCCCGTTGCTCTGCCTTCGTGTCAAGGCGATGGAGCTGTGCGAGAGCCGAGAGGGATGGGAGGAGGAGCGGCCATGGTGAAGTGGCCGAAGGAGGTGCTGGCATGGCGGCGGCGTGGGGAGCGATTGGAGGCGGGCCTCGCCGCTGCCTCCTGAGGTGAGCCTCGCCGTCACTTTCTCTTGGTGCGATGCTGCGTGTACAATAGCCGGCGAGGTCTGTATCTTGCGTCAAGAGTAGCGGCGTACTTGGGGATCTTCAGGAGGTCCATCGACAGCAATACACAGCTGCAGGAATGACAACAGGTGGACTAGCTCAACGTGAGGGTGACCATGGGCAAGGGGTGCTGTGGCTGCTCAAGGTCTGGTGGTCATGACAGGGGGCGGTGTGGCTGTCAAGGTCTGGTTCGTTTTTGACGCTGCTCGGCTAACAGGCTGATCCCACGGGTGATGCGAAATCTCCCTATTATACCTGCAAATCTTTTGCGTCCTCTATTCACTGATTAGTATGCGGCGAGCTGATTGTGATGGTCATACCTGGGTGCAGAGTGCAGGCTCCTACTTCAGGCTTGGATCTAGAAACAATTTCCCTGGGTGAATGTAGGGATGTACTATGTAGTGTGATTAATTCGTTCATGCTTTGTGTTCTTGATTTTTCATAAAATTACGAAGTCTGCCTGTGTGATTTGAGTGAAATTTGTTGGTTGGGACAGGTTTACTTAGTCCTGCAACTTAGTTCTGCATTATGGAAGGTTTACTTAGTCCTGCAAATTCGTCAAGTCTGAATATACAAGGTGGCTTACATGTGAGTTCTTGCCCTGTTCACGATGGAACTATGTATCTCCATTAACTGCGTGGGCTGCACTTATCTGAAGTTTGTATCTACCTCTTTGCTCACGATTTGTTCGATCAAATTTTGTATAAATACCTAGATTGTATGAATGAATTTATGTGATTTTCCCTGGAATTTATGAATACATTTTTTGCAGAATTGGACTGATATAAATTATTTGAATTTGGATTACTGATTCTTTCTCAAATATTTCAGTCCCTGCAGCAACAGCAGTGTTATTTGACAGAATTGCATCAGCCCTGAAGGGTTTGGAAACATCGATCCCTGCCATTATAAACAGAACATGTTGCGTTCTCGCTGCATAGTATTAGAAGGACTCATGTATGAAGTATCTATTTTAAAGAAATTAAACCTATCTTTGGAATTTTGATTCCCGGGTCTGAATTCAGATATATATATTTTTATCTTTTTGTAATGGTTTGCCTCCTGCAATCATTTGTTTGCCTTTATCTGCATCCGCATGAAGATTAAAAATGGAAGAGAAATCAATGAACTATATTGTTCCGCCGTACATAGATCGGAAAGATTTGATGTATGTATAGCGTATCTTTAAGGCATGGCCATCTCAGCAATAATCAGTACATTACAGGATTGTCACCAAAGATGTGACATCAAGGTCATATAGATAGTCATGCATAGCAGATTGTTTATATTCAGAAGGAAAGAAGACAGAAACAGTAACATACCATGTATTTTTATCAGCGAATTCAGCTTAGTTAGCTTTGCTTGATATTGGTTTGCAAAATCTAACTCTCTTAACTCCTCTTTTAAGTGAGGGTTTGCTCTGCTCTATAATTTTCTTCCATTTTCCAATACAAATTGTGTTTAAATGATACGTGGCATTGCGAATTATGACCAACTAGCTACGGTTTAGTATGGTATGGTTTTGTTCTGGCTCATTTCATTGACTGTGGTTGGTTGTTATCATTTTATACCCATATTTTCAAACCTTAGAGAAAGGGATGGCAACAAAGCTTCATATTTCAGCTACTGATATCGTAGTGTGCATGTTATGGGCACAACTAAGTCTTCTTGCATGTTGCAGTAATGTACAGTTAGACGTTAAGCTAATATTTGTTTTGCAGGTTAAGCTAATAGCTTCATAGATGAAATTTTGTCTATCTTGATGTATAAATTATAGCATGGTGTAGACCAATAGCTGAAATTTAGTCTACCTTGCACTATAATTTTTGGCATAGTGCAATTCATCTTGCTGCATAAATTATCTTCACTATAAATTCTGGCATAGTACAGTCCATCTTGCTGTATAAATTTTGGCACAGTGCAGACAAGGCATGAGAAAATGGCTTGCCGAGCCAACACCGGCAACACTGCACCATGAGGATGGTCGGTGGGCACCATCAAACAAATCTCAATAGTGTTATCTTGCATTCGTACGAGCATCGTTCCGGCCTTTTTAAATACAAACAACAAATCGCTGCATTTTACGAGCCTTTTTTTGGTCTATTCTTATTGCTTAAGAATTTTAAGGAGCATTGTGGGTTTCTCTGCCCATAAGGAGGAAACTACATTTTGTATGTGATGCATGTTTGGCTGAAATCCCCCCTTCTACCTTTTGCAGAGCTCTCACACACTACAAGAAATATGTCAACTTGTGACCTTCTGTCAGTGACCCTGGAAGAATTGGTCATAAATTTATGACCATTTTATACCAATTGGTCAAAAGCTGTTCGGGGGGCTCTAAACCATAACCCATAACGACCATTCTGGTCAGAAAGGTCGTAATTTCATTAGAGGAAATGGTCGTAAAGAAGACAGCCACTGGTTCGTGCCCATTTCTACCAAATTACGACCAATATGAATGGTCGTTACACTTGAGTTTTAATGCAGTTGTATGATTAGGCGGCCACCTCAGCAGTCTCGCCTATGTGCAGTGCTTAGTTGTCATTTTCGCTTACATGTGTATATTCAACGAGAGCTCGTTTACAGGAGGGACCCACTTGACAGGCGGGACCGAGCCCTAAATTTGTTAGTAAAAAAGATGCACGAGGGGGGACTCGAACCCACGACCTCGCGATGTTTAACTTGTTCGCTACCACTGGGCTAGAGAGGGATAGCTGCCCATCTAGCGGAATCGCTCTGTATATTATATAAAACATCGGTTGTCTCTTGCCAAATCTAAGTCATTGACAAGTGGGACCTATTCCCAGGATCGGACAGAGCCAACACTTAGCCAATAATTTCTAGGTCTTCCGACCAGGTGGCGGCGGGCTGCGGGCAGGGGCGTGGTCGGCGGACGAGGGAGGGGCCGGCGGCCGAAGCGACCAGCAGGGGCGGGGGCGACCGGCGGTGGGGGCAGGAACGGCCTCGCTGCAGTTGACCTCGCCCACGGCCTCGCCGCAGGTGACCTTGCCCACGGCCTCGCCGCTCGCCTTGTCCACGACAGGAAATCGGCGGGGGCGGGGACGGGGCCGGCAACGGAAGCAACCTGCGGGGGTGGAGGCGGGGCTGGCTGCCAAAGAGACCAGCAGGGGCGTGAGCAACCTGCGGTGGTGGGGGCGGGCGTAGGAACAACGCCCACGCAAGGAGAGGCTCGCCGAGCATGGGGGACTCGCCGCTGCCAAGCATGGGGACTCCGCCGCCACGCAAGGCAGACCTCGCCCACGTATGCACTCCTCTCCTCCCCTCTCCTCTCCCCTCTCCTCTCTGTTGATGTCATTGATTTGATGTAGATTTGTTAGGAGAATCTCCGGACACACACTAGACACACACACACACACACTTTGGTTTGATGTAGGTTTGTTGTAAGCTTGGAAAAATCTCTTGGAAATGGCATTGATGAATTTGCTAGAAATTGTGAAGAGAATTTCTGTTGATGAAATTGTTAGGAGAATTGCTGTTGATGAAATTGTTAAGAATTCTTTTGGAACTTAGTCAATTCATAGTGGTGAATTATGTTGTCACTATCAATAGAACGAGCTCTCTGTTCTATTTTGTCAAGTAAATTGCGTTGATGAAATTGATGTTGTTCTTTCCCTGAAACAGGATCCAGAAATTGCTGTTGCTCTCTGTTCTTAATTTCTGATTTATTTTTTCCATGAGTAAATAATGAATGCTAAGTAAATAGGATCCTGATCCATTTGACTGATTCATGCCATGAGTAAATAATGAATGCTGATTTATTTTGTCCACCAAGTTGGACTAAAGTAGTGAGAAATTGGAAATAGCTGAATGTTGTGGTTAGGGAGTTAGAATATAAAGTTGGGTGACATTACTTCCATCCATTTTCATTAATTAATGTTGATGCACTTAGATTAATTTGCTAAGTTGCAACAATTTGTTGTCTTTGGCAGATGGATAGAAGCTGGATTAGACGAGGAGTTAGAAAGTTTTCGAAAGAACATATGAAAGGAGTTGAAGATTTCATGGCATTTGTTCGGGCAAATTTTGCCAACGATGCTCACATTCTTTGCCCATGTTGTGAATGCCTCAACCGTCCAAGAATGGCTCAAGGAAGAGTGGAAGATCATCTGCTTCTTAATGGGATGTCCAGCACATATGATAGATGGATATATCATGGAGAACCTTTAGACAGTCAACCTCAACATTTTGAAGCTGATACAGAGGCCCCTCATATGATGGGTGGTGGTGATGCTGGCATTGATTTCATGGAAAAGGTTTTGCGAGATAATGCTGTTTTGGAGGAAGAGGATGGGCATGAGGATGATAGGATTCATGACCTATTGAAGGATTTGTACGATGCTGAAGATCGTGCTGATGGACAGAAATCGTTGTTTGCTGAGGTGTTAGATGAGGCGAAGCGCGCAGCTCATGAAGGGGGTAAATTTTCAAAATTTACCTTCACCGTGAAGTTACTCCACATCAAGTCTTTCTACCGGATTAGCAATGCCGCATTCAACGCAATACTCCGTCTTTTGAGCTTGCAATTTCCTGATAGTTGTGTTCCCAGATCATATGATGAAGCATTGAGCATAATCCATGAGTGGGGTTAGGTTATGTGTCAATACATGTGTGCCCAAATAATTGTGTCTTGTTTGGAAGGATTTAGCAAAGCATGACAACTGTCCAAAATGCAATGCATCTAGGTGGAAAGATGGTGATGGGAAGAAGTCAATACCGGCGAAGGTCTTGAGGCACTTTCCTTGATACCAAGGCTGCAGCGGATGTTCATTTCAAGAAATCATCGCGTGAAGTCTGATGGCACAAGCTGAGCGGCAACTTGTGGACAATGAGCTGAGCCATCCAGCGGATGGAGAGGCATGGAAAGAGTTTGACAGAATACATTTAGATTTTGCTGCAGATCCAAGGAACATAAAACTTGGCATTGCCACAGATGGGTTTAATCCGTTTGGGAACATGAGCACGTCTTATAGCATGTGGCCAGTTTTCGTGGTGCCGTACAACCTGCCACCATGGGCATGCATGGATCAGTCCAACTTCATGATGTCATTGCTTATCCCGGGTCCAGATTCTCCAGGAAAGGATTTTGATGTCTTTATGGAGCCCCTCGTAGAAGAACTGCTCCAGCTCTGGACTGGTGTACCTACATACGATGCCTTGAGTCCGGAAGAAAAGTTCAATCTACGTCTGCGATCATATGGTCCATCCATGATTTCCGGCTCTGCACACTCATGCAGGAGGATCACGGCGGGTTATAAGGCTTGTGTCCATTGTGACAAAGACCCTTGCTCAAAGAGAATAAGGAACAAGATCTGCTATATTGGGCACCGCCGCTTTCTTCCCCGAAACCATCGCTGGCGAAGAAACAAAGATTTTAATGGTGAGAATGAAACCCGTGACAAGCCAGCTGAATTCACTAAAGAAGAGCTGGAGCAGCAACTTGAAAAGGTGAAAGATGTGAGACCAGGAAAGCTGGCGAAGAAAAGAAAGCGTGAGGAAGGTCAATGTTGGGACCGGAGGTCTTGTTTGTGGGACCTGCCATATTGGGCTGATCTGAAATTAAGGCATAATCTCGATGTAATGCACATTGAGAAAAACATATGCGAGAATCTGCTAGGGACGTTTACGAACATTGAAGGAAGACAAAGGACACGGTTAGTTCGAGCTTGATTTGGAGGACATGGGCATAAGAGAAGATTTGCATCTACAAAGACAATGAAGATGAAGATTCATTTGAAATGCCACGAGCATGTTATACAATGAATAAAGAACAAAAGCTTGCATTCAGTGAATTCCTAAGAGCGGTGAAATTTCCAGATGGTTATCTTTGCTAACCTAGCAAAGTGTGTTACTTGATGGATTCAAGCTTTCGATCTTGAAAACCCATGATTGTCACATCCTCCTCCAAAGGATTTTACCGCGGGCCTCAGAGGAATCATGGACAAGGATATATATGAAGCGGTTCTTGAGCTAGGAAATTTCTTTAGAGAACTGTCTTGCAAAACCCTCAAGTTAAGCATCTGGAAAGACTTGAAAAAGAAATCCCAATTATTCTTTGCAAGCTCGAGAAGATTTTCCCTCCACTTTCTTCACCGTGATGGTCCATTTAGCGGTGCACTTACCCAAAGAGGCAATGCTTAGAGGCCACATGCAATCTGGTTGGATGTACCCAATCGAGCGAAGGCTGCTTACTTGTAAGCGTTATGTCTGGCTGCGGCAAGACACAAAGGTTCTATTGCTGAAGCATATGTCGTTGACGAGTGCTTGACTTTTTGCTCTAGATACTTTGGTGATGTGGAAACAAGATGGAACCGGCCGGGCAGAAATAGAGAGCGGTCTGATTCGCAAAGTGGTGATGTTTCTGTTTTCAACCATGGTGTGGAATTTCTTGGAGCCTCACAATACTTGGAGGCTGGTGATGAGTATGACAAGATGGTTTTCTTTGTGCTCAGCAATTGCGCCGAGGTTCTACCATATATCGAGTACGTTATATCTTGTGCACTCATTAAATATATTTTTTTTGCTTGGGTTGGCACCAGCCTAATGTTTTAATTCACATGTTTTGTTGGCATTGCAGGAAATGCAAGGAAGAGTTAAATCAGGAAGAAAGCAATATCAATGTTGATAAAAGGGTTGCCAAGGTGTTTGCTAAGTGGTTTAAGAATCATGTGAGATCTTTAGCCACATGTTTTATGTTTTCTGTGTTATTCACCCATTGTTAAATACCATTGTTTGCTAAATGGTTTATTTGTGCAGATTGGAAAGTTGCATGAGGAGAAGAAGGTCAGTGATGATCTATTTGCTTTGGCATGCTTACCGGATAAGCGAGTGAGAGTGTATTCAGCATGCATTGTCGACGGTGTCCGTACCACACCGTTGACCGCGAGGAAAAAGGAAGACACAGAATAGTGGAATCGTCCTTTGAGGGTCACATGATGGTGAGATCATTGACTTCTATGGTCAGTTGAGAAGCATCGTAGAGTTGCAGTACAACTCTAGTGGAGGCATCCATCGCTCGGTTGTCTTATTTCGCTGTGACTGGTTTGAGCTTGGTAGCAAGAAGAGGAGAGACTCTTGTGTCAAATATGATGGCCACTTCAAAAGCATCAACACTGCAAGGTGTTGGTATAAGAGTGATCCCTTTATTCTAACAACACAAGCAACAATGGTGTTTTATCTGCCAGACACTCTTTTGCACGGAAAATGGCGAGTTGTGCAAAACTTTCAAAGACCTGAACACTTGTGGAGTGTGACCAAACTGAAATGGAAAAGGGCCCCGTGATGGTGGACTAACATACCAAGATGATGACTCTCGGAAGTTCCGTTGCAAGCTGATGATGACTCTATGGAAGTTCCGGTGCAAAGCAGAGTGCGAAGGGACCGGGAACGTGTGATCGTTGGTGCTGCAATAGTTGAAGGCATCAAGAAAAGAAGAAAGGTGGTAGAGGATGCACATGAAAGCGAGGATGAGGAAAACCGGACTGATCATACTATGCTGCAATATTGTAGTGATGATGAGGAAAACAGGAGTGGGCATAGAGTTCCTTGTTTTCGTATCGACGACGATGAGTAGCGAATGGACTGGCAAAGGTAAATACTATTACTTAATGTTCTTTGTTTTGGTATCTATGGACTGGTGACTGATGTGATCAATCTTCTCTCGGTAGAAAAATCCTTGAAGATTCTAGGAGCAAAATGATGATCCTGATGGTTGTAGCAAGATGATGATCCTGATGGTTGTAGCAAAATGATGATCCTGATGGTTGTAGCAATAGTGATGTAGTTATCCTGATTCACAGTGCTTTAAGATTCCAAAGACAAAATTGAGATGTTATGCTTGCTGTTTTGACCTGAATTGAGATGTTATTGTAGCTGTTATGCTTGCTGTCAAAATGTTGTCTTGTAATGCAAAAGATTGCAAAATGATCAAGTTTTGGTCAGAATGTTTTTTGTAGTTGTTGTGATCATTTAGTAGTTGTTGTGATCATTTAGTAGTTGTTTTGGTCAGAATGTTGTCTTGTAGATGCTATTTTAACTGAATTTTGGTCAGAACTGAAGATGCTATTTTAACTGAAATTTGGTCAGAACTGAAGGTGAGCAAAAAAATATGCGCCAGTGGGGACTCGATCCCACGACCTTGCGCTTGTTTCACCATGTTTCTACCAGTGGGCTAGGACGAGGCTATTAGTCTTCCACTCTATGCCAACCTTTTTGAATATATCAAACTAGTCAAGTATGAAGCACACACCTCACTGACAAGTGGGCCACTCGACCCACTCGCTGACAAGTGGGCCATTTTGCTATTGTACCCAAGCTACCAAAAATATGCGCGTGGCCAAAAATTTTGCGCGTGCGGGGGCTCGAACCCACGACCTGCCGCTTATTCCACTGTTTTTCTACCACTGGGCTAGTTAGAGGCTGTTGGTTTTGTACTCTATGCCAACCCTTTTCAATATATCAAAACAAGTGGACCCACTCTTTTCCCCACTCCTCCTGTCCACTTGACCCACCTCTCCATTATCCACTCCATTATCCACTCCTCTCCATTATCTCCTCCTCTCCCGCCGCATCCCTTCTCCTCCATCGACGGTGGCGACCTCCATCGACAGCGACGGAATCCTAAGGTATGAATCCGTCGAGTCCTTCCTGTTCCTCTTCCTATTGATTAGATTAGGGTTCCCCGGCGCATGTTGATTAGGGTTCCATTGTAGATAGAGTAGTAGATCAAGAGGAGGCACCGTCCACGACACCGACAAGGCTCAAGCAGTCGCCGTCCCCAGTACCCCGTGTTCCCCCCGTGTTCTTTGATTTTCTTTGTTTCCCCCATGTTCTTTGTCGACAAGGCCAACAAGGCCAACAAGCATGCTGATTTAGGAGTTGCAACAAGGCCAAGTATTGTGCCTGCGCGTGCGTTCTGTTGATTCCAGCCCCCATTCAGAGGGATTTTGCAGACTGAATTAGGTTTAGGTACCTTTTGACTGAAAGGGGAAAAATGATGCCATCACTTATAATGTTGCAAGTGTATTAGTATTTTCCAATTTTGTTTGTTTGTTTTAAAAATAAACATGTTTATATTTGTCTAAAAAGATGCAGCGGCACACTGGAGCAGTTAAACTTGTAGGGATCTAGCCTCCAGTGGCCTTTGGCTATATAAACCCTAGCAAAGAAAATTAAGCCAATAGCTCTGAATCTCTGAAATTCTAGTGTTAAATTCAGTTTTGTACATGACTATATCGGTGTCAAGCCAATAGCCTTCACGCATATCGACGCACAGTATTGGGTAGGTGTGTTTAAATTGAGAATCTTGGGTTCAGTTCTTAAGTCTGGGTTCTAACAAAATGTAGCACATGGGAAGATATGGTCCATTTATAGTAGATATGGTTCATTGTAGATATGGTCCATTTATAGTAGATATGATCCTGATCTTGTGTTTGCCATTTATAGTAGACATGGGCACATTGTTTGCTTTTTTTCTCACTTTTGCTATCATAAATATCCACAAGTACATTGCTCTTCTCATTTTTATCACTTTTGCCATCATAAACTTGGTTCTGTTCCTATTTATGTCCAGTCCTGTTTATGGTAACTTCTTGTTTATTTACAATGCTGCTTTTCAGATAAGTGAGATGGCTGGCTTGGAAGGTTTCGAGTTCTTTGAGATCATAATTGAGAAATCTTGCAATAGGCAGGTATGTTTATCATCACTCATTTCTTTATCATCACTCTGCTGTCTAGTGCTTGATTGCCACAATTAACCACTGCTTGACCCTCGCTGCAGAGGCTGCCTGACAAGTTTGCGAAGATGCTCGCCGGCCGTGAGCCCCACAAAGTGAAGCTGCGGGAGGCCGGCAGCGGGCTTCACAGGCTGTGGGAAGTGTTGGTGGTGTTTGATGGTGAAGGCCACATGTACCTAGGGCCCGGCTGGGAGCATTTCGCCCGCGCCCATGAGCTACAGCTCGGGTTCTTCCTTGTCTTCCGCTACGACGGCGACGCCATGTTCACCGTGAAGATGTTCGACAACACCATGTGCCGCATTTACTACCAAAGACGACGCGATGCGATAAGCTCTCCCTCTCTTCTTCCTGTCCTTTTGGCTTCCTCTACCTGCACGACGACAACACCATGTTCACACTTTGTTGCATTTGGCCAGGCAATGGGAGCAGCAGCGGGGATGACGAGGAGCAGAGCGGGGATGACGACGAGGAGCAGAGCGGGGACGAGGAGCAGAGCGGGGATGACGAACATGCTATGGTGGTGGTGGCAGCGACCTGCTATGGTGGTGGCGGATGGCGACCTTGCTATGGTGGTGGCGGACGGCGACCTTGCTATGGTGGTGGCGGACGGCGACCTTGCTATGGTGGTGGCGGACGGCGACCTTGCTATGGTGGTGGCGGACGGCGACCTCGCGATGGTGGTGGCGGACGGCGACCTCGCGATGGTGGCGGCGCTGCAATCCCACACTTGGCGGCAGGACCATGCCAATTGTGGTAGAGGAGTACATCCGCGTTGGGATTCGCCACTCTGAGCGCATCAGGTTGATGAAGGAGAAGAAGGAGGAGTGAAGATGTTAAGAAGGTGTTCAGCATGTTAGGTTTAAGGTTGTTAGTGTAATATGAACATGTCAATGTTAAGTATGTCAGGTTTAATTTTGTGCATGCTCATGGATGCTATGGATCTTTGTATGACGGTGTCATCTAAACAAGTCATGTTTTTAACAATGAATATTCAGTTTGGTAATTGATGGGAATTGAAATTTTTTATGCATGCTCATGGATGAAAGATAAAATTATGGGTTTTTGTGCATGCTCCTGTATGAAACAATATAAGTTCCATTTTTTGAATGCTAAAAACATGGCTCAAACCCTAGCCACGGACGATTGCCGTGACTAAATCCATGATTTTTGAAAACACCGTAAAAATTCAAAAACCGTTTTCATTTTTGAATGCAAAAGACATGCGTTTTTCGTGAAGCGGCTACAAGACATGCGTTTTTCGTGAATGTAAAAGACATGCGTTTTTCGTGAATGCAAAAGACACCGTAAAGACATGCAAAAGACATAACAGATTTGCACGGCTCAAACCCTAGCCACGGACGGACGCCCATGACGAAATCGGCGGTTTTGAAAACACCGTAAAAATTCAAAAAAATCAAAAAATGTGAGACCTCGCGTCACATCATCAAATGTGGCCTACCAACTAGCAAAAATAATAAACGTGCAATACCGGCGTTTTCTTGAAAAAGTGTTCTCAAAAACGACCTACCATGAACGAAGATTCATGCCTTTCAAGCCAAACTAGCAATGATATGGCCGCATCCGTTGAATAGTTTCTGATAATATGCCCAAATTGGGCGCATGCCTCCGTCTTGTGATGGCAAACAATGCTGCCAAAGCGAGGTTCCAACTTGTTTAACAAAAAAAACCGTTTTTCATTTTTTGAATGCAAATGACATGCGTTTTTCGTGAAGCGGCTACAAGGAGGGGCACCCCAAACGGCGCCATTCCATGTCTATCTCAAAGTAGACCCTATTTTACTGGACGGTCGCCAAAAGCATGCATTTCCGACCCTCGTAGCTACTCCCGCAATTCGGACCACCTTCGCCGATTCAATTGGAACCGGCTGCAATTTGAACTGCGGGTCCTCCATAGCTTGCCCGTTATTTTCACTAAAAATGATTTTTAGCTTCACAGGTAGGCATTTCATCACAGAATCGACAACAGATTTGCACGGCTCAAACCCTAGCCACGGACGGCATGCCATGACGAAATCGGCGGTTTTGAAAACACCGTAAAAATTCAAAAAAAATCAAAAAAATGTGAGACCTCCGCGTCACATCATCAAATGTGGCCTACCAACTAGCAAAAATAATAAACGTGCAATACCGGCGTTTTCTTGAAAAAGTGTTCTCAAAAACGACCTACCATGAACGAAGATTCATGCCTTTCAAGCCAAACTAGCAATGATATGGCCGCATCCGTTGAATAGTTTCTGATAATATGCCCAAATTGGGCGCATGCCTCCGTCTTGTGATGGCAAACAATGCTGCCAAAGCGAGGTTCCAACTTGTTTAACAAAAAAAACCGTTTTTCATTTTTTGAATGCAAATGACATGCGTTTTTAAGTGAAGCGGCTACAAGGAGGGCACCCCAAGCGGCGCCATTCCATGTCTATCTCAAAGTAGACCCTATTTTACGGACGGTCGCCAAAAGCATGCATTTCGACCCTCGTAGCTACTCCGGCAATTCGGACCACCTTCGGCCGATTCAGCTGGAACCGGCTGCAATTTGAACTGCGGGTCCTCCATAGCTTGCCCGTTATTTTCACTAAAAATGATTTTTGGCTTCACAGGTAGGCATTTCATCACAGAATCGACAACAGATTTGCACGGCTCAAACCCTAGCCACGGACGGCCGTCGCGACGAAATCGGCCGGTTTTTGAAAACACCGTAAAAAATTCAAAAAAAATCAAAAAAATGTGAGACCTCCGCGTCACATCATCAAATGTGGCCTACCAACTAGCAAAAATAATAAACGTGCAATACCGGCGTTTTCTTGAAAAAGTGTTCTCAAAAACGACCTACCATGAACGAAGATTCATGCCTTTCAAGCCAAACTAGCAATGATATGGCGCATCCGTTGAATAGTTTCTGATAATATGCCCAAATTGGGCGCATGCCTCCGTCTTGTGATGGCAAACAATGCTGCCAAAGCGAGGTTCCAACTTGTTTAACAAAAAAAACCGTTTTTCATTTTTTGAATGCAAATGACATGCGTTTTTCGTGAAGCGGCTACAAGGAGGGGCACCCCAAGCGGCGCCATTCCATGTCTATCTCAAAGTAGACCCTATTTTACTGACGATCGCCAAAAGCATGCATTTCCGACCCTCGTAGCTACTCCCGCAATTGGACCACCTTGGCCGATTCAATTTGAACCGGCTGCAATTTGAACTGGGGTCCTCCATAGCTTGCCCGTTATTTTCACTAAAAATGATTTTTAGCTTCACGGTAGGCATTTCATCACAGAATCGACAACAGATTTGCACGGCTCAAACCCTAGCCACGGACGGACACATGACGAATCGGCGGTTTTGAAAACACCGTAAAAAATTCAAAAAAAATCAAAAAAATGTGAGACCTCCGCGTCACATCATCAAATGTGGCCTACCAACTAGCAAAAATAATAAACGTGCAATACCGGCGTTTTCTTGAGCTACTCGGTATGATTTTAACCATGATTTCTACAAAGTTTACAAAAAAACCCTATTTTCTTATACACCCAAACCCAAAAGGATTTCCCTCCCACACCAAAATTTTCCCTCCACCAAAATTTCCCTATCCCAAAATTTCCCTCCACTCCCTCCCACTACCAGGCGGGTCCCACCACTCCCCTCCTCACCCTTACACGCGGGATCCCCTCCCCTCCCCTCCCAAAATTTCCCCATTCCCCTCCATTCCCCACCCCCGACGAACCCTAGCCTCTCCCTCCATTCCCCACCCCCGACGAATCCCCACCCTCCTCCGCGCCGCCCCTCCTCCGCGCCGCCCCTCCTCTGCTCCGCCCCTCCTCCGCGCCCGCTCCCCACCCTCCCTCCTCCGTGCCGCCCGCTCCCACCCTCCCCTCCTCCGTGCCGCGGACTACATCGACGACGACAACGGTCACATCGACTACATCAACGACGACATCGGCTACATCGACGACGGCGCGATCGACGACGACCACTGCTGCATCGTCTCCCCCTAGGTACTTCTCCCCTCTGGTGGATCCACCTCCCCTCTGGTGGATCCATCTCCCTTCCTTTGGTGGATCCACCTCCCCTCTGGTGGATCCATCTCCCCTCTAGTAGATCCCCCTCATGGGTTAGGATATTCCAGGGTTAGGATCTCCTGGTGGTTCGGTAGGTCCTCTGGTGGTTCATGGGGTTAGGGTTAGGGTTCATGTGGTCAGGGTTAGGGTTCATGGGGTTAGGGTTAGGACCTCCTGGTGGTTCGTTTGGTCCGCTTCATGGTTTAGGGTTCATGATTTTAGGGGATGGGGATGGATGGGGAAGTGGATGATTTTAGGGGATGAGAATGTGCTACTGCACATTGATTATGATGAGTAATCTGATTTTGTATGGGGTTGGATTCATGGGGTTAGGGTTTTGTGGGGAGGTGGTTCTTTGTTCTAGATTTTGTATGCTCTATTTGATTGTGCATCCCTGTCAATGACTCTGACATGGCCCGTGGCTTGATATTATTCTAGATTGTTGCTTGATGTTTTGCGTTGTCATGTGGATGCCCTGTTGCTCATCCATGGCCTTGTTTGTCCTGCAGGTCATTGAGCGGCATCAGGAGGAGGAGCTCAAGCACGGCTACCACGACGCACCACCACAAAAGCAGGTTATTGTCCATCTCCATGTCCGTCTCCCTCTGTTGCCAATCCTGTTATTTGTTCTTGATTATGGTCACCACTAAATCTAAAGCTCTGTAGTTGTTGTTCCCGTGCTATCTAGGCCTTGTAGGTTCCCATTCATGTTTGTTTTCTATCCTGCCATGCTTTGGTTTACATATGGATGATCTAGTTCCATAGCTATGTTACTGGGTTGGCTAAATTGGTCAGTGGCAGTGCTGATCTCTCATTGCTTCCTATGGGACTCTGTTGTTCATCTAGAAAGCTTCCTCTCCTTTGCACTACTAGAGTAGTTAATGTAGGTGTGATATATGCTCTCTGGGTTGGTCTAGTTAATTCATGGTGTTCATTACTAAATGATTAAGTCCATCTGCCATTTCTCCGAGCTTTATTCTATTGATTGTCCGGCTGTGTTAGTTTGTTACTTTGTGCTACCTTTATGTAATGACACCAATTAACTTAGTTGAGGTATGTACATTGCTACCCCCTGCTTTATGTAGTCAAGATTTTAAGGCATGCTTCATATCCTTCCTGTGTAGATGCATGCTTGTTCAGTGCAATTACATGGTTGCTTAATTAATTTAACTACATCGCTATATTGTTGATCCAGCAAGTTTGCTTCACATGTATTATTACTGATGCATTGCTACACCTGTGTGTGGATGCTGGTTCAAGTGCTTTCCTTTATTGATACAAGTGCATCATTCTACTTTGTCCCTGTTATATCTCATTCTTGTTTATTTTATTTTGCAATATATTATAGAAACGTTCCAACCACCTCAAGATCATCAATGGCAAGGAGGACAAGGTCAAGCATGACGCCAACCGTTGGTATGCAACTTGCTCCTTGTGGTTATACTGTCAGTTTCATAAAATCTGTGTCTTAATATGCTAAGTGAAATGTATTGCTGCAATCTGAATAAGCTGGCTTAATTGTGCACGTGTCTTTGTTAGTCTTCCTTACGAATAACTAAGATTAAATGATAATAAAATTTCATAAGATATGTTTGGCTGCTGTCCATGCATTCCAAACATTCACCTAATAATTTACGTTTCCTTTATCATGCAAAGAAGAGCCTCTCATTGAGTACGAGAAGGTTAGGGCTAGAAATATCATGAGGAACAATCGGATATTCAGGTCCCTTGGCATCGGTGCAATAGCGTCGATGATTAGGAAAACAAATGGTGTACAAGAAGGTAGAAGTGATGAGGTTCAAGAGGGTAGTGGAGTTATCAATGATGACCAGTACAATCCTAAGGAGGATGAAGTTATTGATGGAGAGGAAGTGGATGATGTTGTAGTCAACAAGATTGTTAAGGTGCAAACTCTGTCTTGCTTGGAGGGTTGGGGTTCTGTTATTCTATGTTATTCCTTGTGCTCACATATTTCTCTTGTGATCTAATGCTTTTTCCGTCTTTGTTCATACGAGGCCTTCAAGGAATCTAGGACGAAGAGGCACGTGTTAAGAAGACAACAAGAAGAAGAACAAGAGATCGAAACATCTGCGCAATGCCTCCGGAAGGGTGATGGCCCCAGCTCGGGACAAAAAAGAGGATCCTGGAACTGATGAACCTGCCCTTGATAGAGTCACAAGGCGAAAGCAAGGATGGCGGCTGACGGACCATCGAGAAAGTATCTTTGCGCATGGACTCTCGGACCTTGGTGCAAGCGGGTGATGAGTTGCCGCCCATGGATGAAGGAACCACTCTCGGCATGGATGCAGAACCATCGCCCGCTTAGATGAAGCAGAACCATCTGCATTGATGAAGCGAGCATCATCCACAGGACCTCACCCTGTTGCACCTTCTATTGACAGAACGCTGTCATCAATGAAGAAGAACAGCAGCTTGTGCTTCAATCGAGCAAGTTGACCTTTGCAATGCTATCTTTTACTAGTGCATTTTCCAAATGGAATGATCATGTATGCTTTTGTCGATTCCTGCATTTGTCGATTTCTATTCTAATTTATGAGTTCAGATTCATTTTCAGATGCAATGATTCCCAAGACTAGACTTAGAAAGGGCAAAGGGCTAGAGAGGATCACCAAGTCGCTTGGTAGCAAGGTGCCTATCCAAATTGCCGAAGGGATGATTCGACCAGAGAAGCCTCTGCAGGCAGCAAAGCTTGCTTCTGAGTGTGGACTCATTGCAAAAAGCCATCTTCCGGTTCTTCCTCACTTCAAGCTATACAAAAAAAATGCCAGTCTATT
This sequence comes from Aegilops speltoides, assembly GCA_021437245.1. Taxonomy (NCBI): domain Eukaryota; kingdom Viridiplantae; phylum Streptophyta; class Magnoliopsida; order Poales; family Poaceae; genus Aegilops; species Aegilops speltoides. The sequence goes on along the minus strand of CM038143.1, from coordinate 45,737,774 downwards.
GGAGAACTACATTGGGAAAGTTGCTGTAAGCTACTTGTTTCATAGTTAATGTGCTATCTATTTTCTGTTACACCTATGCATGATCACTAATATTGTTCCTACCTTGTTTGCTATCTTGGTAGGCAAATTTTGAGATGGACACGGACTCGGAGACCATCAAGACCTCGTGCAAAGATATTCTGCAGAAATATTCAAAGAACGACGCCATCGATCAAGAAGAAGTATTTTGATACCGTAGCTGCAAATAAAGTCAGCATTAGGTCTCCGTGCACGATCTAACGGATGGTGAATGGCAAGCTCGTGGAGATGTGGTCTACCCCAAGACACAAGGTTTGTCTCAGCTTTGTTTGATGCTTTATGTTACGCACATGATATGCTAGTGCTAGATCATCTTGACAAGATGCTTTTTGTAGGAAACACGTGTGTCGAACAAGATGAATCGAGAAAAGTCGTGTACAATCACGAGAATGGTTCGGTGCACTACACAAGACACATTTTTGCCATTGTGAGAACTCTTCTCTAGAGACCTTACCGTTTGATCCTCATTGAATAACATTTCGATTCTTGCTGAATAACATTTTGATTTTTGTTGAAAACATTTGAGAAAAGAAGCGTAAGGGTGAGGAGCTGTCTGCGATTGACTTGTTTAAGGCCACCCACAACAGCAAGAAGCATGGGTTTTCGGAGCCAGTCAAGACTGCTATAGTAAGTCACTCCATGCTTTGCCCTGTTTGATTCACAGCCAGCCTGTTTGATGCTTTGATGATTTGATGTTGTTTGATTCGGAGCCAGTCAAGAACACACGCTATGTTCCATGCTTTGATGTTGTTTGATAGTTCAACAAATATATCAGAACTTGCTGTAGCTATTTGATGCATTTTTTATGATATGATGAAATTTGATCTGAATGTTAGTTTGATGACCGGCTCACTCGGGAAGCCATCTTATATAGAACCACCATTCTAGGCTTAATGAAGTGATCAGTTGTTCCAATTGCATGTCTCCGGTCACTAGTCATCATCTTCTTGTATAGATTTTGTGTGCTGGTTTGGTTACTTCAAATAATCCATTTGTGTGCTGGTTTGGTTTGTCTTGCTTGGTTTGGTTTGCAAAATGTGAAATAGATATCCCACTAATGCCTATCATTTTCCTCCATATGCTAGCTTGAGATGGAAAAAAATGATGGAAGCGCCGGATACCGAAAGGTGAAGAGCCAAAGTCTGCTTTGTCGAAATTGTCGAACAAGTCCTCAAGACCGAAGTCAAGCAAAGCTCATTCCTCGGAATGTTGGGCTCGATCATCTAGGAACAACAAAGCTGCTGCTCATGTTCGTGACCTTGAGCAGAAGTTGGAGAGGTCCCACTTCAAGCTGAACTGGTGCAAGAAGAATTGGCGGCAATCAAGATGAAGGCGGAAGAATCAAGTCGCACGCGACAAGGAACTTGAGTCTGCTGCAAAGAAGTCTGAAGAACAGAAGAGAAGTTAGCCCACTTGATGGCTCTCTTTGGAGCTAAGGCGTTTGATGGCTGTCTTTGTGAACCTCTTTGTCTTTGAGCTAAGGTAGTTGTTGCATTTTGAACTTGTGAACTGAGCTAAGGGAGCTGAGCCGAGAGCTGTTGCATTTTGTTGCATTTCTTTGTTTAAACTAGAGCACATGGATCTGTGAAGTTATGTGATCTTGTGAACTGGGCCTTTCTGTGAAGTTATGTGATCTTGTGAACTGAGCTAGCTTGTGGATCATTTTGTTTATTTTACGTGAAGTTATGTGCACTGAGCCTTCTTTGTTGAACACGTCTATAGTTATGCAAAATGAGACACAGGCTCTAAAAGGCCAAGGCCCAAACAAGAATTAGACCAAAAGGCTTGGGCCTAAAAAAGAAATGTCTGTAAGAAAAAAATTATAAAAAGGCTGCATAACAGAAAATAAAAGGCCAAGGCCCAAATTGAACTAGACTAAAAAGGTCAGGCCCAAAACAATAGTGGAATATAAAAAAATTCATCGAAAAAGGCTCCATTCAAGAAATTAAAAGGCCAAATTATTGGGCCAGCCCATGCAGATAAGCAAAATAAAGAGAAAAAATTTAAATTAAATGGGCTGAACTATTGGGCTTGGCCCATCAAGGCGGCTGAAATGGACCGGTTGATTCTATTTTACGACCTTTTCATTTGGTCGTAAATGCGCCACGACTTGCCACGGTGGATCGGCGTGGTGTGGTCGGATTGCTAGTGACCAAAACATTTGGTCGTTAAATCTCGACCTTTTTTTGGTAAATAGCGTTTGCGACCATTCCGAAGAAAGGTCGCTATAGTCAGTTTATGACGGCCAGCTTTTGACCTTCTGTTTTTGGTCACAAAAAGGTCGCAAATGGAAATTTGTGACCTTTTAGTGACCAATAGTGGTGGTCACAAGTTGACATATTTCTTGTAGTGACAAATCAAGTAAGTTACGAAGTGGCTTGAATGTCTAGTTCTAGCTTGCTTTGAATTTATGAATTATCGCTGCTATATTGTTATCTCAGGATAGTGAAGCAGTCGAGTTGTACTACTTGCGGGGATTTACGCATACAGTTCATCCATTCAAGAAAGGCATATGCGAAATATCTATCACTTTGACTTCACTACGAAATTAATATGTTCGGAAGCCGTAGGTACCCTTACTCGAGGAGCTGGAAGCGGATAAGCTCTGTACCAATTTTAGTGCTGGTGTTGTTGATCGTATTATTCTTGTGCCATTCTTGACCCTAGCATGTGTTGTCATCAATTGTTCAAACTTTTTCTTCCAATGGAAGCATGTCTTTCATGAACGCACCAATAAATGTACATTGAATTTATCAATGCCTATATGTAGTTTATCCTTTCTCCTTGACGCGCTTAGAATTTACGTAAATATTTACGTGCTCGAATTTTAAAAACTGAAACACCGATTATGCGGGGGGGAGGGGGACAATGGCCCCCTTAGCCCTTGCCTTAGTCAACTCTTCCCCATGCTCCATTGTTTTGCCAACAATGATACTATCTCTAATGTTTGCTTTATTGCAGGCTAAACGTCATACGCTATCGATTCCTTTCACAAAATCACAACCAAGCTGGCGGGGCAAGGCGATAGCTTCTTGGACTCTGACGGAACGCTGTCGCCAAAAGTAGATAATCTGACGAGGCATACATGTCCAACGAGGTAAGTATAACGAAAAGAAAAAATTCTTGCATGTTCCTTGATATTTGTATATCTTTCTTATCCCTGATCCATATAATCAGATGCATGAACTTGTTCAAGAAATTGCCTCCTTGTGCCCCACTTCAGTCGTCAGCGGAAGGGCCCGCGATAAGGTATTACGTATCTAGTAGCCTTTTAATTTGGATGTTCCATACATTTTGTAATTGGCGACTCAATGTTTTGCTATTCATGTGTTGGTAGAAAATTTCATAATGATCGAAAAACTGCACTATGCAGGGAGCCACGGAGCAGAAATCAAACTCCTAAGCCATTATTAAATTTAGCAATGCCTATATGTAGTTTATCTTTTCTCTTTGACATGCTCGAAATTTATGTGAATATTTAACTGCAGAGTGATGAAACGAAACCCACGAGCCTAGCAGTGATACGTACTGTTATAAATTAGATATAGAATATAATGAACTATAATAATCCGCATATCTATCTTTACAACAACTATTTTGCTGCTTCCTACTATTCATCCATAAGTAAAACTTAGTTACGCCTAGCCCTTGCCTTAGTCAATTCTTCCCCATGCTCTATTCTTTTGCAAAAACTACCGCAAACCACATGTTGCGGTTTGCAAAGAAACCTTCTTAAATGTCTATCCTCAAATAATTAAAAAAATTAGGCGAGGTTTTGTGCGGTTTGCAAAGAAGCCCTTAAGGTGAGATGAACTTGTGTTTCAAATAATTACAAAAAATGTAGTTACAGGGTTCTCGAAGACATCTGCTGGAAGGAAGTGTTGTGTGAGAAGCGACGTATTCCAAGAGCCATCGACATTCAGGAGATCTGCCATCCATTTTAGTCTGCATCGACGTTTTTGTGTGATCGGCCTAAAGGAGGGTTCCCTTGGGATCCAAGGATCCTTGCCATATGTGTATGTTTTCTTGAGTACCAACATGCGGATGCACCCTGCTAGCTAGCTCTAACCCATATTCAATGGTTGCACATGTCGATTTAACCATTCCTGTGAAGACTGTGTCAATAATGGATCCAGACGGATAGTACTTGGCTCATAGGACCCGTGGAAATAGGCTCTCCGAAACTATGTGCAAGCAAGGCCTTGATTGAACAACCTCAAATTTTTGCACAAGCTCCTACAAATTTTGCATCCAGCTCATGTATGTACTCACTCAACTCCTTTTTACTCAACGTATAAGATTTGTTTTAAGTCAAACTCCGTAAAGTTTGACCATGTTTGTATAAAAAAATACCAACATCTATAATACTAAAATACTAAAGTTATACATTATGAAAATTAAATTCATGACGCATCTAACTATATTGGTTTTGTATTAGAATGTTGTTATCTTTTCAATAAAGTTGGTCAAACTTTACTAAATTTGACTTTAGATGAAACTTATATGCGGAGTAAAATGGACCGGAGGGAGTATATATACTCCAATAAATTTCCATCGGCTCATAATATTTGAAACTATCAGCTGAGCATGACGGGAGCATGTATCACCTATATTTGAGACCAGTGATGCTATGATTGCCTCATGCCCAAATATTTGTTGCCTAGAATTCATGTACTTTTAACAGGAAAAGTTCGCCGAAGTTGGTCAATCTCTCTTAATCAATCCTTTAAAAAAATTTGTATATACCCCTGCACTTCGATCATAACAACCTCTTGCATCCGTACTTCGCATAGCATGATCCACTTGAAGCAAGAAGAAAAATCCTGAACGCATTTAAAAAAAAAACATACTCCTTCCGTCTCATAATGTAAGACGTTTTCTGACACTAGTGTAGTGTCAAAATATATCTTACATTATAGGACTCCGGGAGTAATTCTTAATATACTAAACCTAGCTAGGTTTGATTTATCCGGATTTGACTTTTTCTATCAGTGAAAAACAGACCAATGGGAAGGCGACACGTTATTTACTGGGGGATCTGTTGGGATATGTTTTGCAGTGCCTTTAGCGATTTGGTAGAGCTGCAGTTGCTGGATTGGTTTCGCCCATCTGTCTTAATCCTTTACACGTGCGGACGTGCCTCTTCATCTTTGGAAGACTTTCGTGAAATCCCGTCGGTTCCTATTTCTTACATGTCAATTCTCGCCGCGTGTCCATCCCGAAGTCTCTCGTGGGATCATGACCACCACCGCTTGCCGTTGTTCCACCGCCGTATGGGCTAATAAAAAGGCTACCCTCCCTCACCATCCGCCTTGCCCACTCTCGAGCTGTGGTCTTCCAAGGTCGGGCGGCGCACCATCCACTCTCCTTGATCTCGCCGGTTGCGGTGCCTCGCCAGATGTGCAGGGCTAACGACGTCCGATGCATCGAGATGCCCTCGCCCAGCCTCTCGGCGCTCCGTCGTCTCATTCTCCCAGGCCTTTGGCTCCTCCTCGGCGCCTCAAGCCGTCCCGCGCCGCATGTGTCTAGGTCCCGTGCCCGTCGAGCCACCAGATCTTGCCGTCCCACGCTCTACCGGAGCCCTCGCCTGTCGTCATGGTGGCAAGCTGCCGCCTCTACTAGGATAGCGCAGGCCGACGCGAGAGGCGCCCATCTCCCGTTGCTCGCCTTCGTGTCAAGGCGATGGAGATGTCGAGAGCCGAGAGGATGGGAGGAGCGCCACGTGAAGTGGCGAAGGAGGTCTTGGCATGGCGGCGGCGTGGGGAGCGATTGAGGCGGGCCTCGCCGCTGCCTCTGAGGTGAGCCTCGCCGTCACTTTCTCTTGGTGCGATCTTTGCGTGTACAATACACAACCGCGGGAATGACAACAGTGGACTAGCTCAGCGTGAGGGTGACCATGGGCAAGGTCTCTGTGGCTGCTCAAGGTCCGTGGTCATGACGGGGGTGGTGTGGCTGTCAAGGTGCAGTTCGTTTTGGCGCTTGCAGAGGTCGTCCATGTCACTCGGATCGGCTAACAGTGCTGATCCCACGGGTGACGAAAATCTCCTATTATACCGCAAATCTTTTCGTCCTCTATTCACCGATTAGTATCTGGCGAGCTGATTGTGATGGTCATACCAGTGCAGAGTCTGAGCTCCTACTTGAGCTTCGATCTAGAAACAATTTCCACAGGTGAATGTAGGGATGTACTATGTAGTGTGATTAATTCGTTCATGCTTTGTGTTCTTGATTTTTCATAAAATTACGAAATCTGCACTGTGTGATTTGAGTGAAATTTGTTGGTTGGGACAGGTTTACTTAGTCCTGCAACTTAGTTCTGCATTATGGAAGGTTTACTTAGTCCTGCAAATTGGCCAAGTCTGAATATACAAGGTGGCTTACATGTGAGTTCTTGCCCTGCTCACGATGGAACTATGTATCTCCATTAATGCGTGGGCTGCACTTATCTGAAGTTTGCATCTACCTCTTTGCTCACGATTTGTTCGATCAAATTTTGTATAAATACCTAGATTGTATGAATGAATTTATGTGATTTTCCTGGAATTTATGAATACATTTTTGCAGAATTGGTGATATAAATTATTTGAATTTGGATTCTTGATTCTTTCTCAAATATTTCAGTCCTAAAACAACAGCGATGTTATTTGTGAATTGCATCATCCACGAAGGGTTTGGAAACATCGATCCCTGCCATAATAAATGAACATGTTGCGTTCTCGCTGCATAGTATTAGAAGGACTCATGTATGAAGTATCTATTTTAAAGAAATTAAACCTATCTTTGGAATTTTGATTCCCGGGTCTGAATTCAGATATATATATTTTTATCTTTTTGTAATGGTTTGCCTCCGGCAATCATTTGTTTGCCTTTATCTGCATCCGCATGAAGATTTAAAATGAAAGAGAAATCAATGAACTATATTGTTCCGCCGTACATAGATCGGAAAGATTTGATGTATGTATAGCGTATCTTTAAGGCATGGCCATCTCAAAGAATAATCAAGACATTACTGAGATTGTCACCAAAGATGTGACATCAAGGTCATATAGATAGTCATACATGTTATCAAAGAAGCGAGGCGGAGGGATGGACTCAGGCGACCCAGTGGCGCCTCACTGGCGATTCCGCCACCTCCGCAGCTGCGCCGGCCAGCGTCTCTCCCGCCTCCTCCTGCCGGCCCCTCCGATCACGGCCTACCGCCGCCCAGCCCGGCCGCCCGTAGCCTTCCGATGGGCGGACTATGCCGACGACGCCCTTCCCCCCTCTCCTCCGGCTCCCTCTACCCCCTCTCCTCCCGCCGGCTTGCTCTGCCCTTGGCCAGCTAGCTCAGCCCCCACGTGAGGAGCTTGGCTGCCGTGGCAGGCGCGGCCCCCCCCTCAGCGCCTCGGGCCGGCTCGGTTGCCGCTCCTCCAAGGAGTGGCCTTGGCGATGGGACCCTCCGCCGCCCGCCAGCGTGCAGGCTGGGCGTGGCAGGCGCGCGATCGGGGCCCCGCCCGTTCCTCTGGCGCCGGTCGGCGGTGGGAGCCCGGCCACGGCCACCCTTCCCCCTCCCGCTGTCCCTCTCTCTCCTCCCCTCCTCCGGCCCGTCGCCTCGGCAAAGCCGTTCCGGCCATTCATTGCACACTTGGCTCCTCCGGGCTCCACGTCAGACGGCACTGGCCGCCTGGTCCCCGACCACTGGCCTCGCCGGTCCCGGCCCAGCCAGCGGCGCCGCCGACCATGCCCGGTAGGGTTTCCCCCTCCCACCCCGCTCTCCCCCGCGCTCCTGGCAACCCGACGGGGCCTGCTGGGCTACTGGGCCCCGGCCCATCCCGCCCGGGGGCCCCTGCGCGGCCCACCACGGTCCGCCCCCTCCCCTCGCAGGCCGGCCCAACCCGGGTGGGCCTTCCCCGTGCCCTAGGCCCAGTGAGGGGAGCGCCGGCTCGATCTGGCTCCCCCGAGGCCTCCCTCTGGCCCCGTCCTCGTGCGCCGCCACTTCCTCTTGCCTCCCTCGTCCCGCCCCCCTGCCCTCATCCTCCCCCGACCTCGCTCCGCCGGCACCCCTTGCCGTTCCCCCTCCAGCGTCCGGCCGTCCGGGCTTGCCCGCCCGCCCGCTCCTCGCCCGTCCCCGGCTCCCGCCCGCATCACAGCCATGCCATGCCAGGACCGGCAGAGACCAGCCCCGGGCAAAGCACAAGGCGGGCGAGCCCTCCCGCGACTCGACCCGCTCCTCCCCCGACTCCCTCCGGCGGGAGGAGGAGCTTCGGGACAGCCGTCGCTCCCCCTCCCGCCGTGACGACCGGGCTCGGTCCCGCTCGCCACGAGCGTCGTCGGGAGACTGGCCTCGCCGGCGCTCCCCCTCGCCATCCCGTCGTAGGGACCGTTCCCCATCTCCCGCCCGTCCGGCTCGTGCCGGCTCTCCTCGCCCGTGGGACGGTATCCTCCCCACCCCGGACACCCCCCGCTACGTCCCCCCACACGCGGCTTCCTCGGGGGCTACGGCCCCGGCTCCGGCCTTTGTTGGTGCCCCCCCCGCTCCCGCCCCGTCTGGACGCCAAGAAGACGGCGCGCGGGTGTCCGCCTCACTCGGCCGTGCACCCCAAGGGTCCGGGCCCCCACCGCCGGGCCCGTCTCCGGTCTCCCTCGCCCCATGCTTCAAATGTGGGGTGAGGGACACTCGAGTTGCGTGTGTCAACCCCTCTGCTACCTCTGCAAGGATCCTGGCCACCCCGCCATTACATGCCTTGACAGACCGGTGGTCTCGAGCTCATGATGTATGGGCACGGGATCGAGGTTGGGCTTCTTCCACCTTGAGGTCCCGGCGCGCCTCCTCCGTCGCCATCCTTCAAAGCGATTGTCACGGTCGTTGACGGGTGGCGTCCCGGAGATGATCGAGGCTGAGCTCAACCACCTCTACCGCCACCAGTGGGACTGGGTGGTCACCCCCACCGCCGGTCACATCTTCTCCATCGTCTTCCCCGACTCCGTCAGCTACGGCTACGCTATGCGTAGTGGCCGGATCACTCTCGCGCTCAACCAGCTGGTTGTCGAGATTTCTGAGCCAGTACTCGACGCTCAGGCCGTGGCCGTCCTCGACACCGCATGGATCCTCATCTCCGGTCTCCCCGATATTGCGCGGTCCGAGCTCGTCATCTGCCAGATGGCTCGCCTCCTAGGCAAGGTGGTGGTGGTCGGCGAGCTCTCACTTTGCAAGGAGGAGGAGGTGCGTGAAGGAAATATGCCCTAGAGGCAATAATAAAGTTATTATTTATTTCCTCATATCATGATAAATGTTTATTATTCATGCTAGAATTGTATTAACCGGAAACATAATACATGTGTGAATATATAAACAAGCAGTGTCACTAGTATGCCTCTACTTGAATAGCTTGTTAATCGAGAGATGGTTATGTTTCCTAACCATGAACAAGGAGTTGTTATTTGATTAACAAGATCACATCATTAGTTGAATGATCTGATTGACATGACCCATTCCGTTAGCTTAGCACCCGATCGTTTAGTATGTTGCTATTGCTTCCTTCATGACTTATACATGTTCCTATGACTATGAGATTATGCAACTCCCGTTTACCGGAGGAACACTTTGTGTGCTACCAAACGTCACAACGAATCGGGTGATTATAAAGGTGCTCTCAGTGTCTCCGAAGGTACTTGTTGAGTTGGCGTATTTCGAGATTAGGATTTGTCACTCCAATGTCGGAGAGGTATCTCTGGGCCATCTCGGTAATGCACATCACTTAAGCCTTGCAAGCATCTCAACTAATGAGTTAGTTGCGAGATGATGTATTACGGAGCGAGTAAAGAGACTTGCGGTAACGAGATTGAACTAGGTATTGGATACCGACGATCAAATCTCGGGCAAGTAACATACCGATGACAAAGGAACAACGTATGTTGTTATGCGGTTTGACCGATAAAGATCTTCGTAGAATATGTAGGAACCAATATGGGCATCCAGGTCCGCTTATTGGTTATTGACCGAGACGTGTCTCGGTCATGTCTACATTGTTCTCGAACCGTAGGGTCCGCACGCTTAAGGTTTCGATGGCGGTTTCATTATGAGTTTATGTATTTTGATGTACGAAGGTTGTTGAGTCCCGGATGTGATCACGGACATGACGAGGAGTCTCGAAATGGTCGAGACATAAAGCTTGATATATTGGACGGATATATTTGGACACCGGAAAGGTTCCGGGTGAGATTGGAAATATACCGGAGTTCCGGGAGGTTACCGGAACCCCCCGGTAAGTATATGGGCCTTATTGGGCCTTAGTGGAAGGGAGGGAGAAGGAGCAAGGGAGGCCCCCCCCCAAGCCCAATCCGAATGGGGGGGGGCCCCCTTTTCTTCTCTCCTCCCCTCTTCCTTCCTTGTCCTACTCCTAATAGGAAAGGGGGGCCAAACCTACTTGGAGTAGGATTGCCCCCCCTATGGCGCGCCTCCTCCCTAGGCCGGCCTCCTCCTCCCTCCCTCCTTTATATACGGGGGCAGGGGGGCACCCTAGACACACAAGTTGATCATTGAGATCGTTCCTTAGCCGTGTGCGGTGCCCCCTCCACGATATTACACCTCGGTCATATTGTAGCGGTGCTTAGGCGAAGCCCTGCGACAGGAGAACATCAAGATCGTCACCACGCCGTCGTGCTGACGAAACTCCTCCCCACGCCTCTACTGGATCGGAGATCGGGGTGCATCATCGAGCTGTACGTGTGTCAAGAACTCGGAGGTGCCGGAGTAACGGTGCTTGGATCGGTTAGACCGGGAGGACGTACGCCTACTTCCTCTATGTTGCGTCAGCGCTTCGCTTGGGCTCACGAGGCGTACGAGACAACACTCTCCCCTCTCGTTGCTATGCATCACCATGATCTTGCGTGTGCGTGGGAAAATTTTGAAATTACTACGTTCCCTAACAAAGGCATCCGAGCCTAGGTTTTTATGGTTTGATGTTCTATGCACGAGTAGAACACAAGTGAGTTGTGGGCGATATAAGTCATCTTGCTTACCAAATGTCATACTTTGGTTGGCGGTATTGTTGGATGAAGCGGCCGGACCGACATTACGCGACGCTTCGCGAGACTGGTTTTACCCGTGCTTTGCACACGGTGACTAGCGGTGTCGGTTTCTCCAACTTTAGTTGAACCGAGTGTGGCTACGCCCGGTCCTTGCGAAGGTTAAAACAGCATCAACTTGACAAACTATCGTTGTGGTTTTGATGCGTAGGTGAGATTGGTTCTTGCTTAAGCCCGTAGCAGCCACGTAAAATTTGCAACAACAAAGTAGAGGCGTCTAACTTGTTTTTGCAGGCATGTTGTGATGTGATATGGTCAAGACGTGATGCTATATTTTATTGTATGAGATGATTATGTTTTGTAACCGGTTATCGGCAATCGGCGGGAGCCTTATGGTTGTCGCTTTATTGTATGAAATGCAAGCATACGTAATTGCTTTACTTTATCACTAAGTGGTAGCGATAGTCGTAGAAGCAATAGATGGCGTAACGACAATGATGCTACGATGGAGATCAAGGTGTCGCGCCGGTGGCGATGGTGATCACGACGGTGCTTGGAGATGGAGATCACAAGCACAAGATGATGATGGCCATATCATATCACTTATATTGATTGCATGTGATGTTTATCCTTTATGCATCTTATCTTGCTTTGATTGACGGTAGCATTTTAAGATGATCTCTCACTAAAATTATCAAGAAGTGTTCTCCCGAGTATGCACCGTTGCCAAAGTTAAATGCGTGCCCGCACACCACGTGATGATCGGGTGTGATAAGCTCTCGTCCATCTACAACGGGTGCAAGCCAGTTTTGCACACGCAGAATACTCGGGTTAATCTTGACGAGCCTAGCATATGCGAGATATGGCCTCGGAACACGGAGACCGAAAGATCGGCGTGAATCATATAGTAGATATGATCAACATAAGATGTTCACCATTGAAAACTACTCCATCTCACGTGATGATCGGTTATGGTTTAGTTGATTTGGATCAAGTGATCACTTAGATGACTAGAGAGATGTCTGCCTAAGTGGGAGTTCTTAAGTAATATGATTAATTGAACTAAAATTTATCATGAACTTAGTACTGATAGTATCTTGCTTGTCTATGTTGTTTGTAGATAGATGGCCCGTCTGTTGTTCCGTTGAATTTTAATGCGTTCCTTGAGAAAGCTAAGTTGAAAGATGATGGTAGCAACTACGCGGATCGGGTCCGTAACGAGAGGATTATCCTCATTGCTGCACGAGAAAAATTACGCCTGGAAGCACCGCTGGGTGCGAACTGCTTCTTGATGATGTAACCGACGACGTTAAGAACGTCTGGCGAGCAAAGCTGATGACTACTCGATAGTTCAATGTGCCATGCTTTACGGCTTAGAACCGGGACTTCAACGACGTTTTGAGCGTCATGGAGCATATGAGATGTTCCAGAGTTGAAGTTAATATTCCGAAGAATGCCGGATTGAGAGATATGAAGTCTCCAATAAGTTCTATAGCTGCAGATGGAGGAGAATAGTTCTGTCAGTGAGCACATACTCAAGATGTCTGGGTATTGTAATCACTTGATTCAACTGGGAGTTACTCTTCCGGATGATAGCGTCGTTGACAGAATTCTCCAATCACTTCCACCAAGCTACAAGAGCTTCGTGATGAACTATAATATGCAAGGGATGGATAAGACGATTCCCGAGCTCTTCGCAATGCTAAAGGCTGCAAAGGTAGAAATCAAGAAGGAGCATCAAGTGTTGATGGTTAACAAGACCACTAGTTTCAAGAAAAAGGGCAAAGGGAAGAAGAAGGGGAACTTCAAGAAGAACAGCAAACAAGTTGCTGCTCAAGAGAAGAAACCCAAGTCTGGACCTAAGCCTGAAACTGAGTGCTTCTACTGCAAGCGACCGTCACTTTGAAGCGGAACTGCCCCAAGTATTTGGCGGATAAGAAGGATGGCAAGGTGAACAAAGGTATATGTGATATACATGTTATTGATGTGTACCTTACTAGAGCTCACAGTAGCACCTGGGTATTTGATACTGGTTCTATTGCTAATATTTGCAACTCGAAACAGGGACTATGGATTAAGCGAACACTGGCAAAGGACGAGGTGACGATGCGCGTGAGAAACGGTTCCAAAGTCGATGTGATCGCGGTCGGCACGCTACCTCTACATCTGCCTTTGGGATTAGTATTAGACCTAAATAATTGTTATTTGGTGCCAGCGTTGAGCATGAACATTATATCTGGATCTTGTTTGATGCGAGACGGTTATTCATTTAAATCAGAGAATAATGGTTGTTCTATTTATATGAGTAATATCTTTTATGGTCATGCACCCTTGAAGAGTGGTCTATTTTTGATGAATCTCGATAGTAGTGATACACATATTCATAGTGTTGAAGCCAAAAAATGCAGAGTTGATAATGATAGTGCAACTTATTTATGGCACTGCCGTTTAGGTCATATCGGTGTAAAGCGCATAAAGAAACTCCATACTGATGGACTTTTGGAACCTCTTGATTATGAATCACTTGGTACTTGCGAACCGTGCCTCATGGGCAAGATGACAAAAACGCCGTTCTCCGGTACTATGGAGAGAGCAACAGATTTGATGGATACATACAGATGTATGCGGTCCGATGAATGTTGAGGCTCGTGGCGGATATCGTTATTTTCTCACCTTCACAGATGATTTAAGCAGATATGGGTATATCTACTTAATGAAGCATAAGTCTGAAACATTTGAAAAGTTCAAAGAATTTCAGAGTGAAGTTGAAAATCATCGTAACAAGAAATAAAGTTTCTATGATCTGATCGTGGAGGAGAATATTTGAGTTACGAGTTTGGTCTACACTTAAAACAATGTGGAATAGTTTCGCAACTCACGCCACCCGGAACACCACAGCGTAATGGTGTGTCCGAACGTCATAATCGTACTTTACTTGATATGGTGCGATCTATGATGTCTCTTATAGATTTACCGCTATCGTTTTGGGGTTATGCTTTAGAGACAGCCACATTCACGTTAAATAGGGCACCGTCGAAATCCGTTGAGACGACACCTTATGAACTATGGTTTGGCAAGAAACTAAAGTTGTCGTTTCTTAAAGTTTGGGGATGCGATGCTTATGTGAAAAAACTTCAACCTGATAAGCTCGAACCCAAATCGGAGAAATGTGTCTTCATAGGATACCCAAAGGAGACAGTTGGGTACACCTTCTATCACAGATCCGAAGGCAAGACATTCGTTGCTAAGAATGGATCCTTTCTAGAGAAGGAGTTTCTTTCGAAAGAAGTGAGTGGGAGGAAAGTAGAACTTGATGAGGTAATTGTACCTACTCCCTTGTTGGAAAATAATACATCACAGGAACCAGTTTCTGTGACGTCAAAACCGACTAGTGAGGAAGTTGATGATGATGATCATAGAACTTGAGATCAAGTTAATCTGAGAACCTCGTAGGTCGAACAGAGTAAGATCCGCACTGAGTGGTACGGTAATCCTATTCGGAAGTCATGCTACTAGATCATGATGAACCTCGAACTATGAAGAAGCGATGGTGAGCCCAGATTCCATAAAATGGCTTGAAGCCATGAAATCTGAGATGGGATCCATGTATGAGAACAAAGTATGGACTTTGGTTGACTTGCCCGATGGTCGGCAAGCAATTGAGAATAAATGGATCTTCAAGAAGAAGACTGACACTGACGGTAATGTTACTGTCTACAAAGCTCGACTTGTTGCAAAAGGTTTTCGACAAGTTCAAGGGGTTGACTACGATGAGACCTTCTCACCCGTAGCGATGCTTAAGTCTGTCCGAATCATGTTAGCAACTGCCGCATTTTATGATTATGAAATTTGGCAAATGGATGTAAAAACTGCATTCCTAAATGGATTTCTGGAAGAAGAGTTGTATATGATGCAACCAGAAGGTTTTATCGATCCAAAGGAGCTAACAAAGTGTGCAAGCTCCAGCGATCCATTTATGGACTGGTGCAAGCCTCTCGGAGTTGGAATAAACGTTTTGATAGTGTGATCAAAGCATTTGGTTTTATACAGACTTTTGGAGAAGCCTGTATTTACAAGAAAGTGAGTGGGAGCTCTGTAGCATTTCTAATATTATATGTGGATGACATATTATTGATTGGAAATGATATAGAATTTCTGGATAGCATAAAGGGATACTTGAATAAAAGTTTTTCAATGAAAGACCTCGGTGAAGCTGCTTACATATTGGGCATTAAGATCTATAGAGATAGATCAAGACGCTTAATTGGACTTTCACAAAGCACATACCTTGACAAAGTTTTGAAGAAGTTCAAAATGGATCAAGCAAAGAAAGGGTTCTTGCCTGTATTGCAAGGTGTGAAGTTGAGTAAGACTCAAAGCCCGACCACTGCAGAAGATAGAGAGAAATGAAAAGTGTTCCTATGCTTCAGCCATAGGCTCTATCATGTATGCAATGCTGTGTACCAGACTGATGTGTGCCTTGCTATAAGTCTAGCAGGAGGTACCAAAGTAATCCAGAGTGGATCATCGGACAGCGGTCAAGAACATCCCAAATACGAAAAGGACTAAGGATATGTTTCTCGATATGGAGGTGACAAAGAGCTCATCGTAAATGGTTACGTTGATGCAAGCTTTGACACTGATCCGGACGATTCTAAATCGCAAACCGGATACGTGTTTACATTAAACAGTGGAGCTGTCAGTTGGTGCAGTTCAAAGCAAAGCGTCGTCGCGGGATCTACGTGTGAAGAGAAATACATAGCTGCTTCGGAAGCAGCCAATGAAGGAGTCTGGATGAAGGAGTTCATATCCGATCTAGGTGTCATACCTAGTGCATCGGGTTCAATGAAAATCTTTTGTGACAATACTGGAACAATTACCTTAGCGAAGGAATCCAGATTTCACAAGAGAACCAAACACATCAAGAGACGCTTCAATTCCATCCGGGATCTAGTCCAGGTGGGAGACATGGAGATTTGCAAGATACATACGGATCTGAATGTTGCAGACCCGTTGACTAAGCCTCTTCCACGAGCAAAACATGATCAACACCAAGACTCCATGGGTGTTAGAATCATTACTGTGTAATCTAGATTATTGACTCTAGTGCAAGTGGGAGACTGAAGGAAATATGCCCTAGAGGCAATAATAAAGTTATTATTCATTTCCTCATATCATGATAAATGTTTATTATTCATGCTAGAATTGTATTAATCGGAAACATAATACATGTGTGAATATATAAACAAACAGAGTGTCACTAGTATGCCTCTACTTGACTAGCTTGTTAATCAGAGATGGTTATGTTTCCTAACCATGAACAAGGAGTTGTTATTTGATTAACAAGATCACATCATTAGTTGAATGATCTGATTGACATGACCCATTCCGTTAGCTTAGCACCCGATCGTTTAGTATGTTGCTATTGCTTCCTTCATGACTTATACATGTTCCTATGACTATGAGATTATACAACTCCCGTTTACCGGAGGAACACTTTGTGTGCTACCAAACGTCACAACGAATCGGGTGATTATAAAGGTGCTCTCAGGTGTCTCCGAAGGTACTTGTTGATTTGGCGTATTTCGAGATTAGGATTTGTCACTCCAAATGTCGGAGAGGTATCTCTGGGCCCTCTCGGTAATGCACATCACTTAAGCCTTGCAAGCATTTCAACTAACGAGTTAGTTGCGAGATGATGTATTACGGAACGAGTAAAGAGACTTGTCGGTAACGAGATTGAACTAGGTATTGGATACCGACGATCGAATCTCGGGCAAGTAACATACCGATGACAAAGGGAGCAACGTATGTTCTTATGCGGTTTGACCGATAATGATCTTCGTAGAATATGTAGGAACCAATATGGGCATCCAGGTCCCGCTATTGGTTATTGACCGGACACGTGTCTCGGTCATGTCTACATTGTTCTCGAACCGTAGGGTCCGCACGCTTAAGGTTTCGATGACAGTTTCATTATGAGTTTATGTATTTTGATGTACCAAGGTTGTTCGAGTCCGGATGTGATCACGGACATGATGAGGAGTCTCGAAATGGTCGAGACATAAAGATTGATATATTGGACGGATATATTTGGACACCGGAAAGGTTCCGGTGAGATTGAAATATCTGGAGTTCCGGAGGTTACCGAACCCCGGTAAGTATATGGGCCTTATTGGGCCTTAGTGGAAGGGAGGAGAAGGAGCAAGGAGGGCGCCCCAAGCCCAATCCGACTGGGAGGGGGCCGCCCCCTTCCTTCTCTCGTCCCCCTCTTCCTTCCTTCTCCTACTCCTAATAGGAAAGGGGGCCAAACCTACTTGGAGTAGGATTGCCCCCCTATGGCGCCCTCCTCCTAGGCCGGCCTCCTCCTCCCTCCCTCCTTTATATACGGGGCAGGGGGCACCCTAGACACACATGTTGATCATTGAGATCGTTCCTTAGCCGTGTCGCGGTGCCCCCTCCACGATATTACACCTCACCATATTGTAGCGGTGCTTAGGCGAAGCCTGCGACAGAGAACATCAAGATCGTCACCACGCCGTCGTCGACGTGAAACTCCTCCCAGCGCCTCTGCTGGATCGGAGATCGGGGTGCGTCATCGAGCTGTACGTGTGTCAAGAACTCGGAGGTGCCGGAGTAACGGTGCTTGGATCGGTTAGACCGGGAGGACGTACGACTACTTCCTCTACGTTGCGTCAACGCTTCCACTTCGATCTAAGAGGGTACGTAGACAACACTCTCCCCTCTCGTTGCTATGCATCACCATGATCTTGCGTGTGCGTAGGAAAATTTTGAAATTACTACGTTCCCCAACAGTGCGGGTCAAGGTCAAGTGTCTCGACTCCTCCAAGCTGCGCACCTCGGTCCGGGTCTTCTTCAACGACCAGGGCTTCGACCTCAGGATCGCCCCCGAGCCTCCCAACCACGTTGGGCGCCCCCGCTCCCTCGAAGTCGCCCCCCCCCAGACGACAACCCTGGGGCCGGCGGAGACTACCACGACCGGCACCGCTCTCGCTCTCCGCTCTGACGAGGAGGGGCGTCCGAGACTCCGCTCCCCACCCCTCGCCCCCCGGCCACGGGGCAAGGCCACCAGGCCGCACCCTGCCCCCAGGTGGATGACCCGCCGATCCCTGACGTGTCGCCATCCGAGGGGAGCGACATCTCCAGTGTGGGCCTGGTGGTCTGCCCGGCTTCCTCCCCGCGCTCCCCCGCCTCTTCCCCGCCTCCGGTGATGGCCCCAGTCGGCCTGATCGGTGGCCTGCTCTCCGCCTCATCGGCGGCTCCCGAGGGCGGGGCGACGCCTCCTGTGGATGTCCCCCCCTCTCCGGCTTCGCCTCCCCCCGTCACCGTCTTCTCCACGCAGCCTGACGCGCCCCCGGCCCCGTCGTCCCCTCGGGTCCCCTCAGGGGCCTGCTCTCCGGCCTCGGGTGCGCCTCCTCCTCCTCTGGTCGCTCCACCGCCCTCGACCCAGGGCTACCTCGGCTGTGCTGGGCTGGGGCTGCTGACCTCTCCTCCGTCGTCTCCTGGGGAGGGGGCGGCCCGGATTATCACCCCTCTGGCAGCCTAGCCTCCCCCTCCACGGTCTGCCGCCTACTCCCATCGCAACCGGTCGGCCTCCTCCCCGGTGGTGGCCTCCCGCAGGAGTGCTCGGCTGGACGCTGCCCACCCCGAGGGCAGCCCGGCGCTACCCATCCCCGAGCGGGCAGAGCTCCGTGCTGCCGCCCGCAACCTGGAGCCAGGTACGCCCTCCGTTCCCCCCTCTACTTCGTCTTGTTCTTTCTCTGCTCTTAAGTCTGTTCCACTGGGCCATCTCGCCAAAGTGGCCTCCGACTCCGCGATCATTTTCCGCGGGGAAGTGGGTCCCCCTCTCGCCCAGGTCATGGCCATCAGGGCCCGGGAGGTTCTTGACGGGAAACTGGCGGAGGCCCGGGCGGCCCTCGTCGTTCCCCCTGCCTCCGCTGCTGCAGGGATCTCCCCGCCTCGGCCGCGGCCGACGGCCCCCCTCCTCGGTGGCCGTGCTGGAGATCCGGGGACGCACCCGCTCCCAAGACGGCGGCTCTCCGTGCGCTTAGCGCTTCCTGTGTCTTGGGGTCAAGCAGCCCCCCAATGGTTCCTTGATGCGGGCCCTCTTCTGGAACATCCGCG
The DNA here is from genome assembly GCA_021437245.1 of Aegilops speltoides. Classification (NCBI taxonomy): domain Eukaryota; kingdom Viridiplantae; phylum Streptophyta; class Magnoliopsida; order Poales; family Poaceae; genus Aegilops; species Aegilops speltoides. The sequence continues at coordinate 45,718,544 of CM038143.1, read as the reverse complement.
GCTTCGGCCATGACGGCCGCCGCTGCCAGTTAGTGGAGTACATGCGAGATGAGCACATTGACATCATGGCCGTGCAAGAGATCATGCGTCGCGATTTTGCGCTCCCTGAGCTTGACCGGCTGAGCTCTCACCTCTTTGTGTGGCACTGGCTCCCTTCTAGTGGGAGCGCGGGTCACTCGGGCGGCATCCTTTTAGGTGTGAAGGATGCCACCTTTGAGGTGGGCAGCATGGATTGGGGCGAATTCTTCGTCAGCATGGAGGTCTTCGAGAGATCGCTAAACTTCAAGTGGGAGATCATCATAGTCTATGGTCCGGCCGACCATAGTAGGTCGGCCTCCTTCCTGGAGGAGCTTCACCGGAAAATCTCGGCCGCCTCCCTCCCCGTAGTTGTCGGGGGTGACTTCAACCTGCTGCGCATTGCGGAAGACAATAATAATGGCAATGTTAGTCTTGCCCGGATGGACATGTTTAACGACTTCATTGCCGACCTCGCTCTCCGGGAGATTGAACGGGTTGGGGCCCGTTTACTTGGACCAACCGCCAAGCCTCCCCGACCCCATCCGTCTTGGACAGGGTCCTAGTTTCCCCCGAGTGGGACCTCCGGTGCCCCTTAGCCTCTCTTCGCGCCATCACCCGGATTGGGTCGGACCACGTCCTCTTGCTTCTCTCCTCCGTGGACGAGCGTCCCCCGATTCCCCCTCGGTTCCGTTTTGAGACCTTCTGGCTCTCCCAGGTCAGGTTTACCGACGCCGTCTATGCGCGGTGGATCGAGGCTCGTGCCCACCCTCACCCCCGCCCCCCTTCTGCTATTGACACGTGGCACTTCTGTGCGAAGCGTAAGCGACAATTTATGAAGGGGTGGGGGGCCAACCTGGGCTGTGACGCCAGGGAGCGTAAGAAGGCGTTGCTGACTGCGATCCAGGCCCTCGACTTTCAGGCTGACGCGGTGGGTCTCTCCCCGGACGAGTGGCTGTCCCGCTATGACCTCAAAGACCAGCTCTCCGTGATTTACACCGATGAGGAGGCCTATTGGCGTATTCGGGGCGCTCAGCATTGGGTCCTGAAGGGTGATGCGAATACGGCTTACTTCCAGGCGATCGCCAACGGGCGCCGCAGACGCAACACCATTCCCTGCCTTTGGGATGGGGTTACTCTCCTCCAGGACCCCCAGGACATCCGCTCCCATGTTGATGGTTTCTATCGTTCCCTCTTCTCTCCCGCTCCTCAGAGCGGTCTCTCTTTCGCCCTTGACTGTTGGGCCGGCACCCAACTTGTTTCCGACGCAGAGAACGCAGCCCTGACGGCCCCCTTCTCTGAACAGGAGGTCTGGGCGGCTATCAAGGGTATGAACTCCTCCTCTGCTCCGGGCCCGGACGGTCTTCCGGTCATTTTCTTCTAGACCTTCTAGAACGTGATTAAACCTGAGATCATGGCCATCTTCGAGGAATTCTTCGTGGGATCTATTGACCTTGGCCGCCTCAACTCCGGGACCATTTCCCTCATCCCCAAGGTCCCTGGGGCGACGGACATCCGCCAGCTCCGCCCGATTACGGTCATCAACGTGATCTTCCGGATCCTGGCCAAGGGGTACGCCAATAGGGTGACCCTGCTTGCAGATCGGATTACCCACCCTAACCAATCAGCCTTCATTAAGGGTCGGTACATCCTGGATGGTGTCCTGGTGCTCCACGAGGTCCTTCATGAGGTCCGGGTCAAACGCCTGGAGGTGGTCTTTCTGAAGATCGATTTTCACAAAGCCTATGATATGGTTAGCTGGTCCTTCCTTAGGGAAGTCCTTCTGCGGAAGGGCTTTGACGACCGGTGGATCACGAGAGTCATGCAAATGGTCTCTTGCGGTCGCACGGCGGTCAACATTAACGGCGAGATCGGTCCCTTCTTCCCTACCCTATGTGGGGTGCGCCAAGGCGACCCCTTCTCCCCGTTCCTCTTCATATGGTCGTGGACGCTTTGGCCTCCATTCTAGACAAGGCTAAAGCCGCGGGCCACATCCGGGTTATTACCCCCCATCTCTCTGGGGGCTCGGGAATCTCCATTCTCTAGTATGCCGATTACACGATCATCATGGTCGAAGGCTTGGAGATGGACATCACCAACCTCAAGTTCCTCCTCCTTTGCTTCCAACAGATGTCGGGCCTCAAGATCAACTTCGATAAGAGCGATGTTATGGTGATGGGATACTCTCCCGATGAGTCTGTGACCATTGCCAATAGACTCAATTGCCGCCTGGGCTCATTCCCCACTACCTACCTTGGGATGCCCATCAGTGACTCGCGCCTCTCGGCCGCCGACCTTCACCCCTCCTTGACCAAGCTCCAGACTAGGTGCAAGCCCTGGCAGGGGAGGTGGCTCTCCAAGGCGGCCCAGACTATCCTTATAAACTCCTCCCTCTCCAGCCTCCTCTTATTTCTTATGAGCTTCTACAGCCTTCATGAATCTCTCCATAAGGAGATCGCCAAAATCCAGTCCCAATTCTATTGGGCTGGCGAGCATGGCAAGCAGAAGTATCACATGGTCAGCTGGCCTGACATCTGCAAGCCTAGAGAGCAGGGTGGATTGGGCATCATGTGCTCTAAACGGATGAATATTGCCCTCCTATCCCGGTGGCTGTGGCGCATCACGCAGGGTCATGGTGGCCTCTGGCTGGACATTCTCCGAAATAAATACCTACGCGGCCAGCCCCTTGCCTTCTGCCAGAAGTCGGGAGGCTCTCAGTTCTGGCAGTCCCTCGTCTAGCTCCTCCCTATGCTCCGCATTGGTACCTCTATCTCGGTGGGGTCCGGCCTCTCGATCCTCTTCTGGTTTGATCGCTGGGCCGGCGACTCTCCCTTTGCGGCTCGCTTCCCCATCCTCTTCTCTATCTCTGTCGACCCCATGATCTCTGTTGATAGGGCCCTTATTGACTTAGGGCGCCTCGCTTTCCGTCGGCCATTTGGGCCGGCGGAATACGCCGCCTGGCGTGAGTTGCTTGATTGCGTTGCTCTGCATGAGCCGTTGGTGGATGGAGATCAGGACCTTGTGCGTTGGCACTTGGAGCCGTCGGGCCAGTTCTCCACCAAATCGCTTTACTTGGCCATTGCCCCCTCCTCCGCTCCCCCCCCTTTCGATGGTTTGGTCCGTCCGTCTCCCACTGAAGATTCGCATCTTCATGTGGCAGTGGATCCGTGGACGGATCCCATCCGGTGTGGAGGTCCGCAAGCGTAATGGCTCGGGCACTGGTATCTGCCCCCTCTGTGCTGTCCCCGAGGACTCCAATCACATCTTCTTCGCTCGCGCTTCCGCCCGGTTCCTCTGGAGCTGCTTTCGCGAGATTGTCCGAGGGAGTTGGACCCACTCCAACTTCCCGGACTTATTTGCTGAACTCCAAGCGTCCCCTTCGTCCTCTAGCCACATTAGGTGGCTGGAGGTTGGGGTCCTTTGTCACGCCCAATATGCGACCCTATCCAAAAGGAACTCAAAGGTCCCACCAAGGATAGACCCGCATATTGAGACGCTTTTGCAAGGTGGATATCATTACATCAACATTACATAATAGTGGGGATACATACAAGAGGCATACAAGGCCACACGAATACATCAATACAACATATACAAGATCAACATCCGACTACGAATGAAACATAAACAGAAACTCAAACAATATCCACCCTGCTAGCCCAGGCTGCCGACCTAGAACCTATCCCCTGATCGAAGAAGAAGCAGAAGAAGAACTCAACGCAAGCAAGCATCGCTCTCGCGTCATGATCATCGCAAAACCTGTACCTGCAACTGTTGTTGTAGTAATCTGTGAGCCACGAGGACTCAGCAATCCCATTACCATGGGTATCAAGACTAGCAAAGCTTAGTGGGTAAGGAAAGGGGTAAAGTGGTGAGGTTGCAGCAGCGACTAAGCATATATGGTGGCTAACATACGCAAATGAGAGCGAGAAGAGAAACAAAGGAACGGTCGTGAAGCTAGCAATGATCAAGAGGTGATCCTGAACACCTACTTACGTCAAACATAACACAGAAACCGTGTTCACTTCCGGGACTCCGCCAAGAAGAGACCATCATGGCTACACACGCGGTTGATGCGTTTTAATTCGGATCTGGTGTCAAGTTATCTACAACCGGACATTAACAAATTCCCATCTGCCACATAACCGCGGGCACGGCTCTCGAAAGTTTAAACCCTGCAGGGTGTCCCAACTTAGCCCTTGACAAGCTCTCGCGATCAACGAAGAATAGACCTTCTCCGGGAAGACCCGATCGGTCTCGGAATCCCGGTTTACAAGACATTTCGACAATGGTAAAACAAGACCAGCAAAGCCGCCCGATGCGCCGACAATCCCGATAGGAGCTGCACATATCTCGTTCTCGTGGCAACACCGATGAGACTAGCTACGAGTAAAACCAGACTTGAAGTTTCCCGAGGTGGCCCCGCAGTAGCCTCGGACCAACACTTAGACAAGCACTGGCCCGGGGGGGCTAAAATAAAGATGACCCTTGGGTTGGCCGACCAAAGGGAAGGGTAGGTGGTGGTGAGGCAAATGGTAAAACCAAGGTTGGGCCTTGCTGGACAAGTTTTATTCAAAGCGAACTGTCAACGGGGTCCCATAAATCACCCGACCGCGTTAGGAACGCAAAATCCGGGAACATAACACCGGTATGACGGAAACTATGGCGGCAAGAGTGGAACAAAACACCAGGCACAAGGCCGAGCCTTCCACCCTTTACCAAATATACAGATGCATTAATAATATAAGAGATATTGTGATATCCCAACATAAACCCTGTCCACCATGGAGAAATCTTCAACTTCACCTGCAACTAGCAACGCTATAAGAGGGGCTGAGCAAAGCGGTAACATAGACAAACAATGGTTTGCATAGGAAAGGTGTCAAAGGTTAGAGGTTCATGGCAATTTGGGAGGCTTGAAGAGCAAATGATAGGTAGCGCAGCATAGCGATAGAACGAAGCAACTAGCATGGCAATGATAGTAATGAGATCCGAGTAGCGATCATCTTGCCCGAAATCCCGCAAGGAAGAAGAACGAGTCCATGAAGAAGATGAAGCCACGAAGACGAACCACACGTAGACGAACGCATCCTCACGATCGCAACGAAACGGGAACTATCGAGAAGAAGCACACAACATGGTAAATACACCACACATGAACAAGGCATGATGCACAACAAGCATGATGCATGACAAAGCTAGATGAGGCTACTCATGGCAAGATATGATGCAAACAAGAACAACACATCAAGGCAAGTTTAAATGAGGCCGGAAACATCATATAACAATTCCGGTAAGTCCTCATATGCAAATTTAGAAATTGGTCCGGAACTGAACAAACATTATGTTCAAGTTGTTAAACAGCAATTTAAGACGCACCAAGATGATCTACACGAAATTCTAGTCAAGTTACAAATAAAGTTCATTAGATTCGGAGCTACGGCCTAGAAGATATGAGCAAAACAAGTTAAGCATGGCATTGATGCAAAATGCACCCAAACATCAAGCAAACACACCAAAACAAGGATGCAACATGGTAATATGAAGCTACATGCAAAATCACGCAAGTTTCATATAGAGCACACTCAAAACGGAGCAACGGTTCAACACATACACTCTATACAAGTCATAACAACAATCTGTGCATAACAGCAACTAGGCATCTTACAAGCATCAAAACAATATGCTACAGCACCCCAGCATAGTAACAAAAGGCATTGGCATGAAGTACAGGTAAAGCACAACAAAACATGAACACTGAGCTATCTCCAGAAACAACTAGAACATGCTCAAAAGGACATGGAAAGATTGCAAATAATAACAGTTTCAGGTTTAGCAGAAATAACATCAGGTTGCAATGTTTAGAGCAAGCAAACAACATGCTACAGGAAGCTATCATGGCAAACAAAAGCATGGCATGAATCTACTAATAGCATAGATCAAAAGTCCCTAACTGACCATGAGCCAAAAAGGATCAGAAAATATGATGGCACCCATGTAAACATGGCAAGTTATATTACAGATTCATCCATGGCAGAAACAACAATAAGTAGGCATGTTGGTGAGCTTGTACCACTCACCACAGAGCAATGCATGGCATGGCAAGGCAACCAACAGTAAGAAGACATGTTTATGAAGCTAAGCATGGCAAGAGCAAGTTCATAGGGTGCATGGAACACTAGGAAAACACATGGAAACAACTGAACTTAATGTAAACAGGCTGACAGCAACATTTTCAAGCAAATTTGGAGCAAGATTACAACAAGCTACAGTAGGCTATAATTGCAACCAAGGGCATGAATAGATAGATAATGACATGTAGATCAAAACATTTTTATAGAACATCTCCAGATTATGCATAGAATGATTAGTAGAAGCATGTTAACATAGCAACAAAATATAACAGAATCTGTCAGGAAAACAGCAACAACAACTACCCTACTTAGCAAGCTTGATACACTCAGCACACAACTCACAAAAATACATGGTAATCACCACTGGAAAGATGGCCTGGCATAGATCAACATACATGTAGAGCTCAACCTCATAGGATGCACACATCAATCATGGCAAAAATGATAAATGAGCAAGTTATAACAGTTTAGCAGGTTAACATCAACATGCACTCCTCCAACAAAGATTTCGGTATCAAGATGAACTCAAATGAAAATGATGCAATGGAATGAAATGAAGTACTCATCGAGATGAACAATTTGACATATTACACGCACGAAACGGAGCTACGGATGCAGAGATACAGCAGGTCAAACATGGCATGATTATGTCGAAACTTCGGGGACTTAGCAGTTTTCTCACCTCCGGAAGAAGTCAACGGTGGCACGGAAAACGAGGCGGCCGGTGGATCTGGCCGGAGCTTCGCCGGACTTGGTCGGAGAGGAGGAAGGAGACCCGAGAGAGGCGAGGAAGGACGGAGGAGCTCGGGGCCGGCCGGATCTCGCACGGGAGGAGGCGGCGGGACGGAGGGTCTCCGGCGGAGGAGGCGCGGGGCGGCCGGGCTCGTGCTCCGGCGAACTCCGATCGAGCGGCGGTGAGGGCGAAGGGCCTCATGGCGCCGGGCGGCGACCAGCGAGGCGGCGGCGAGGAGGCACCGGCGGGCACGGCGGCGGAGGGCGGCGCTGGGTGCGGGACCAGCGACGGCGAGGGGGCAGCGGTCGGCGCGGGAGCTTCGCCGGCGACGGCGCGCGGCTCCGTGGCGGCAGCGCGGTGGATGGGCCCCGCAGTTCGATCCGGCCCCGGCGGCGGCGGGCGGTGGCGGCGGGGACAGTGGCGCTCTCCGGTTGGGCGTGGGCGGCGGCGGGGTGACGTGTCACGCGCCCATTGGTCGGGCGACGTGGCTGGCTGGACGTGTCCGGCCGGGGGCGGACGCGTCCGGCGGCGGAGAGGGAAAAGCTAGGGTTTCGAGGGGGAAATGATCCGAAAATGGAGAGGGGAAGACATTTTTATAGGTGGAGGGAGCTAGGAGTGTCCAAATGAGGTGCGGTTTTCGGCCACGCAATCGTGATCGAACGACCGAGAGCATGGAGGGGAGTTAGATGGGTTTTGGGCCACTTTGGAAGGGGAGTTGGGTTGCAACCAAAGAGGGCTTTACGGTTACCCGGTTAACCGTTGGAGTACCAAACGACCTCCAAATGGCACGAAAATTGACAGGTGGTCTACCGGTGGTATACCAAGGCCGCTTTGCAAACCTCGGGCCATTACAAGATAGTTTAATACCCGCTCGAAGAGAGGCGAGAAGGGGACGCCGTATGACATAGGAGTGCCGGATTGCAAAACGGACAACGGGGAAAATGCTCGGATGCATGAGACGAACATGTATGCAAAATGAAATGCACATGATGACATGATATGAAGCGCATATGATGACATGGCAAAATGCAACACGCAAGCAAATGACATGGCAACAACGACGAACAACTGGCGGACACCTGGCGCAACGAATCCGGGGCGTTACAACACTCCTCCACTAACAAGAGATCTCGTCCCAAGATCTTAGGACCGAGACGGAAGAGAAAAAGGGATGAGGTGAAACAAGAACTCAAGAGAAAAAGCAAAGAATCGAGAACACTCGAGAAGAGAGAGGAACGACGCGAATGACGAGAATCGAAAGCTGACGGAAACAGATAGACTATGAAACGACTCCGGTAACAAAAGGATGATAAGATAGAATGAAGGATGAAAGAATAAGATGAGCCTTGCGATGATTTAGATGGAGGTTCCGACTAAATGGCTGAGGAAATTGAACTCCGGAAAAGAAAAGATGAAAAACACTTGGAACTAGAATTTATTCCTCAAGAACAAACTCTGAAGGAAGGGATTAATCACTTGGATGAAATAAGAATAAGATTTATTGTATGCTTATCCTTCATCAAATTAAATTGATGACAAGCAATGGATTTTGCATACTACTTATTCTTCTTGAAAAGGTTTAAGGAGAGAATAGCACAAAACATGAGAAAGTCTTCATGAACCACCGGTAGGATTGAAAGAATGAATGAATAAAAACGATAATCAAGGAAAGAGGATCTTGAACGAACCACCGTAAGAATTAGAAAATGATTGATGAAAGAGAATGAATCACCGGGAAGAATTAGAAGAACAAATATGCTCGAGGGGATTAGATGAAAAAGAACAAAGAGATCATGAGCTGATTAAAGAACACTTGAACGAAGCACCGGGATAAATAGAGAACGATAGCTGAAATGATGGCCTCCGGTGAAAAGAAATGGGAAAACAACTCCTGAAATACTCTGGATGGGTAATAAAGAATATCTGACAAACGGAATAATTCGAGAGGGTAACACAAATCTAGAACCACGAATCTTCGAGAGAACGGACAAGATATAGAGGAACAACTCTTCTTCGGTCTTCAAATGATGACGAGAAAACCATCAAAATTACTGAGATACTCCGGGAGAATGAAAAGCAGAGAGGTTGAGCCAACAATGAAATGATTTGAAATCGATCTTGGAGAAGGCATCTGACTGATGAAATCCATTCTTACATCACACTTGAAAGAATTGAGAATAACTCCAGGGGAATTAGAAGAGTCAGGTAAGATCCTGGAAAAAGACCTGTGGGTTAGGGCCCACTAAAGAAAACACCGTTGGAAAGGGATGTTGAACAGATAGATGATGCACCGGAATGATTGAAATATTTGTATGAGGTGACAACCCCGAATTAATTCGAACACAGACGAATCTCCTGAGATATCTTGAGCACTCCGGAAGGATAAACTGGCGAGAGGCGAACGAGCAAGGGGAAAAACATTTGAGCCGAGGAAAAGAATACGATCAACACCGAAAAGCTAGAATCGAATCCACCGGAAAAAAGAAAGAAATGAAGAATGACGAACGAAACGAGAATTCACCGGTTGAAATAATTGAGGGAAGACTGAAGGGGCTCCGTACGAATGAAATTGATGGACGAAAAAGACTCAGGCTCCGGGAAGAAAAAGGGTGGGAGGGCGGGAAAACAAAGGCAACTTGGAAGGGGAACCGACGAATATCTTGAAGAGAAAAACACCGGTTGAAATCATTGAGGAGAGAAAGCAAGGACTTCGCACGAGTAGGATGGATACTCGATTACGGACTCCGGTTCCGAGAAGAAAAAGGGTGGGTGGGTGGGAAAAAACAAGGAAAACTTCGGACAGAGAAACAACATCGATCGAAAAGAGCTGAGGATTGATCTTGGCAAAGATGAAGAGGCTCGAGTCGACTTGACGAGAAATGCACCGGATAAAAGAGGATGGAACAACGATCGGAAAACCAACTGCGTGAACCTAAAGAAAAATTTTGAAGGGGAAGAGGGGTAGTTCAAAACACCTACGTCAAGATTCCTCACCAGAGCGACGAAGGGGCTGAGGAGTAAAAAGAATTCCTACTCTCCGATATAACTAGACTCCAAAAACAGTTTTTTTCTAGACTCAACAACGGCCAAACTACACGATCAATCAAGGGGGCTCCTAAGGTCGGTTGAGGCTCGATACCAACTTGTCACGCCTAATATGCGACCCTATCCAAAAGGAACTCAAGGTCCCACCAAGGATAGACCCGATATTGAGACGCTTTTGCAAGGTGGATATCATTACATCAACATTACATAATAGTGGGGATACATACAAGAGGCATACAAGGCCACACGAATACATCAGTACAACATATACAAGATCAACATCCGACTACGGATGAAACATAAACAGAAACTCAAACAATATCCACCCTGCTAGCCCAGGCTGCCGACCTGGAACCTATCCCCGATCAAGAAGAAGCGTAAGAAGAACTCAATGCAAGCAAGCATCGCTCTCGCGTCATGATCATCGCAAAACCTGTACCGCAATCGTTGTTGTAGTAATCTGTGAGCCAGGAGGACTCAGCAATCCCATTACCATGGGTATCAAGACTAGCAAAGCTTAGTGGGAAAGGAAAGGGGTAAAGTGGTGAGGTTGCAGCAGCGACTAAGCATATATGGTGGCTAACATACGCAAATGAGAGCGAGAAGAGAAACAAAGGAACGGTCGTGAAGCTAGCAATGATCAAGAGGTGATCCTGAACACCTACTTACGTCAAACATAACACAGAAACCGTGTTCACTTCCCGGACTCCGCCGAGAAGAGACCATCACGGCTACACATGCGGTTGATGCGTTTTAATTCGGATCTGGTGTCAAGTTATCTACAACCGGACATTAACAAATTCCCATCTGCCACATAACCGTGGGCACGGCTCTCGAAAGTTTAAACCCTGCAGGGGTGTCCCAACTTAGCCCATGACAAGCTCTCGCGATCAACGAAGGAATAGACCTTCTCCCAGGAAGACCCGATCAGTCTCGGAATCCTGGTTTACAAGACATTTCGACAATGGTAAAACAAGACCAGCAAAGCCGCCCGATGCACCGACAATCCCGATAGGAGCTGCACATATCTCGTTCTTAGGGCAACACCGGATGAGACTAGCTACGAGTACAACCAGACTTCGAGTTTCCCCGAGGTGGCCCCGCATGCAGCTCAGTTCGGACCAACACTTAGACAAGCACTGGCCCGGGGGGGCTAAAATAAAGATGACCCTTGGGTTGGCCGACCCAAGGGAAGGGTAGGTGGTGGTGAGGCAAATGGTAAAACCAAGGTTGGGCCTTGCTGGACAAGTTTTATTCAAAGCGAACTGTCAGGGGGGTCCCATAAATCACCCGACCGCGTTAGGAACGCAAAATCCGGGAACATAACACTGGTATGACGGAAACTAGGTGGCAAGAGTGGAACAAAACACTGGGCATAAGGCCGAGCGTCCACCCTTTACCAAATATATAGATGCATTAATAATATAAGAGATATTGTGATATCCCAACATAAACCCTGTCCACCATGGAGAAATCTTCAACTTCACCTGCAACTAGCAACGCTATAAGAGGGGCTGAGCAAAGCGGTAACATAGCCAAACAATGGTTTGCATAGGAAAGGTGTCAAAGGTTAGAGGTTCATGGCAATTTGGGAGGCTTGAAGAGCAAATGATAGGTAGCGCAGCATAGCGATAGAACGAAGCAACTAGCATGGCAATGATAGTAATGAGATCCAGGGTAGCGGTCATCTTGCCTGAAATCCCGCAAGGAAGAAGAACGAGTCCATGAAGAAGATGAAGCCACGAAGACGAACCACACGTAGATGAACGCATCCTCACGATCGCAACGAAACGGGAACTATCGAGAAGAAGCACACAACATGGTAAACACACCACATATGAACAAGGCATGATGCACAACAAGCATGATGCATGACAAAGCTAGATGAGGCTACTCATGGCAAGAGATGATGCAAACAAGAAGAACACATCAAGGCAAGTTTAAATGAGGCCGGAAACATCATATAACAATTCCAGTAAGTCCTCATATGCAAATTTCGAAATTGGTCCAGAACTAAACAAACATTATGTTCAAGTTGTTAAACAACAATTTAAGATGCACAAAGATGATCTACACGAAATTCTAGTCAAGTTACAAATAAAGTTCATTAGATTGGGAGCTACGGCCTAGAAGATATGAGCAAAACAAGTTAAGCATGACATTGATGTAAAATGCACCCAAACATCAAGCAAACACACCAAAACAAGGATGCAACATGGTAATATGAAGCTACATGCAAAATCACGCAAGTTTCATATAGAGCACACTCAAACGGAGCAACGGTTCAACACATACACTCTATACAAGTCATAACAACAATCTGTGCATAACAGCAACTAGGCATCTTACAAGCATCAAAACAATATGCTACAGCACCCCAACATAGTAACAAAAGGCATGGGCATGAAGTACAGGTAAAGCACAACAAAACATGAACACTGAGCTATCTCCAGAAACAACTTGAACATGCTCAAAAGGACATGGAAAGATTGCAAATAATAACAGTTTCAGGTTTAGCAGAAATAACATCAGGTTGCAATGTTTAGAGCAAGCAAACAACATGCTACAGGAAGCTATCATGGCAAACAAAAGCATGGCATGAATCTACTAATAGCATAGATCAAAAGTCCCTTACTGACCATGAGCCAAAAAGGATCAGAAAATATGATGGCACCCATGTAAACATGGCAAGTTATATTACAGATTCATACATGGCAGAAACAACAATAAGTAGGCATGTTGGTGAGTTTGTACCACTCACCATAGAGCAATACATGGCATGGCAAGGCAACCAACAGTAAGAAGACATGTTTATGAAGCTAAGCATGGCAAGATCAAGTTCATAGGGTGCATGGAACACTAGGAAAACACATGGAAACAACTGAACTTAATGTAAACAGGCTGACAGCAACATTTTCAAGATACTTTGGAGCAAGATTACAACAAGCTAAAGTAGGCTATAATTGCAACCAAGGGCATGAATGGATAGATCATGACATGTAGATCAAAACATGTTTATAGAACATCTCCAGATTATGCATAGAATGATTAGTAGAAGCATGTTAACATAGCAACAAAATATAGGAGAATTTTTCAGGAAAACAGCAACAGCAACTACCCTACTTAGCAAGCTTGATACACTCAGCACACAACTCACAAAAATACATGGTAGGCACCACTGGAAAGATGGCATGGCATATATCAACATACATGCAGAGCTCAACCTCATAGGATGCACACATCAATCATGGCAAAAATGATAAATGAGCAAGTTATAACAGTTTCAGCAGGTTAACATCAACATGCACTCCTCCAACAACATTTCGGGCATCAAGATGAACTCAAATGAAAATGATGCAATGGAAAGAAATGAAGTACTCGTCGAGACGAACAATTTGACATATTACACGCACGAAACGAACCTACGGTTGCAGAGATACAACAGGTCAAACATGGCATGATTATGTCGAAACTTCGGGGACTTAGCAGTTTTCTCACCTCCGGAAGAAGTCAACGGTGGCACGGAAAATGAGGCGGCCGGTGGATCTGGCCAGAGCTTCGCCGGACTTGGCCGGAGAGGAGGAAGGAGACCGGAGAGAGGCGAGGAAGGACGGAGGAGCTCGGGGCCGGCCGGATCTCGCACGGGAGGAGGCGGCAGGACGGAGGGTCTCCGGCGGAGGAGGCGCGGGGCGGCCGGGCTCGCGCTCCGGCGAACTCCGACCGGAGCGGCGGTGAGGGCGAGAGGGCTCGCGGGCGCTGGCGGCGACCAGCGGAGGCGAGGAGGAGGCACCGGCGGGCACGGCGGCCGGAGGGCGGCGCTTCGGGTGCGGGACAAGCGACGGCGAGGGGGCGGCGGTCGGCGCGGGAGCTTCGCCGGCGACGGGCGCGGCTCCAGGCGGGCGTCGGGCGGCGGATGGGCCTCATGGCCGATCCGGCCCATGGCCGGGCGGCGGTGGGCGGCGGCGGGGACAGGTGGCGCTCTCCGGTTGGGCGTGGGCGGCGGCGGGGTGACGTGTCACGCGCCCATTGGTCGGGCGACGTGGCTGGCTGGACGTGTCCGGCCGGGGGCGGACGCGTCCAGTGGCGGAGAGGGAAAAGCTAGGGTTTCGGGAGGGGGGGATGATCCGAAAATGGAGAGAGGAAGACGTTTTTATAGTTGGAGGGAGCTAGGAGTGTCCAAATGAGGTGTGGTTTTCGGCCACGCGATCATGATGTTGGGCCACTTTGGAAGGGGTGTTGGGCTGCAACCAAAGAGGGCTTTACGGTTACCCGGTTAACCGTTGGAGTACCGAACGACCTCCAAATGGCACGAAACTTGACAGCGGTTCACGGTGGTATCTGAAGGCGCTGGCAAACCTCGGGCCATTCCGAGAAAGTTTAATACCCGCTCACGAAGAGAGGCGAGAAGGGGACGCCGGATGACATAGGAGTGCCGGATTGCAAAACGGACAACGGGGAAAATGCTCGAATGCATGAGACGAACATGTATGCAAAATGAAATACACATGATGACATGATATGAAGCGCATATGATGACATGGCAAAATGCAACACGCAAGCAAATGACATGGCAACAACGACGAACAACTGGCGGACACCTGGCGCAACGAATCCGGGGCGTTACATCCTTGCCTGGACACTTTGGACTATTCGCAATAAGCTTGTGATCGAGCGTTCTCCTCTTCGTCGCGCTACTGACGCTCTCTACAAATTCTCGGGTTTCCTGCAGCTTTGGCGGCCGCTTAGCCGCCCCCTGGATCGCGACGCCATCTCTGCCTTCATCGCCGATCTTCGCTCGATGGCCGTCCGACTGTCGCCCCCGCCGCCGCCACCTCCGCCGGAGCCTGACTAGATCGCCTGCTGTGGCCTCGCTTTGTTTTCTCTCTTTCTTTTGGGCTTGTTGAGCTGTGCCCTCAGCAGAACCTTATGACTTTGTTGTGGTACTTGGGTGCGTGTGTTTGAACCTGTTGTGGCTGTATGTCTTGTGGCGGTTTGCTTTATTTATAAAGCGAGGCGAAAGCATTTTTCGGTATTCAGAAGGAAAGAAGACAGAAACAGTAACAGACCATGTATTTTTATCAGCGAATTCAGCTTAGTTAGCTTTGCTTGATATTGGTTTGAAAAATCTAACTTTCTTAACTCCTCTTTTAAGTGAGGGTCTGCTCTGCTCTATAATTTTCTTCCATTTTCCAATACAAATTGTGTTTAAATGATACGTGGCATTGCGAATTATGACCAACTAGCTACGGTTTAGTATGGTATAGTTTTGTTCTGGCTCAATTCATTGACTGTGGTTGGTTGTTATCATTTTATACCCATATTTTCAAACCTTAGAGAAAGGGATGGCAACAAAGCTTCATATTTCAGCTACTGATATCATAGTGTGCATGTTATGGGCACAACTAAGTCTTCTTGCATGTTGCAGTAATGTACAGTTGGACGTTAAGCTAATTTTTTTTGCAGGTTAAGCTAATAGCTTGATAGATGAAATTTTGTCTATCTTGATGTATAAATTATAGCATGGTGTAGACCGATAGCTGAAATTTAGTCTACCTTGCACTATAATTTTTGGCATAGTGCAATTCATCTTGCTGCATAAATTATCTTCACTATAAATTCTAGCATAGTACAGTCCATCTTGTTGTATAAATTTTGGCACAGTGCAGACAAGGCATGAGAAAATGGCTTGCCGAGCCAACACAGGCAACACTGCACCATGAGGATGGTCGGTGGGCACCATCAAACAAATCTCAATAGTGTTATCTTGCATTCGTACGAGCATCGGTCCGGCCTTTTTAAATATGAACAACAAATCGCTGGATTTTATGAGCCTTTTTCTGGTCTATTCTTATTGCTTGAGAATTTTAAGGAGCATTGTGGGTTTCTCTGCCCATAAGGAGGAAACTACATTTTGTATGTGATGCATGTTTGGCTGAAATCCCCCCTTCTACCTTTTGCAGACCTCTCACAAATCAAGTAAGTTACGAAGTGGTCTGAATCTCTAGGTTCTAGCTTGCTTTGAATTTATGAATTATCGCTGCTATATTGTTATCTCGGGATAGTGAAAAAGTCGAGTTATACTACTTGCAGGGGATTTCTGCATACAGTTCATCCATTCAGTAAAGGCATATGCAGAAATATCTATCACTTTGACTTCACTACGAAATTAATTTGTTCTGTAGGTACCCTTACTCGAGGTGCTGGAAGCCAGAGAAGCTCTGTACCAATTTTAGTGCTGGTGTTGTTGATCTGTGTGTTCCTGTGCCATTCTTCAGCCCTAGCATGTGTTGTCATCCATTGTTCAAGCTTTTTCTTCCACTGGAAGATCATGAACACGTATATGGATTATGAATTTAGTATTTTTTTGAGAAGTGAATTTGCTTTTATCTATTGATAAAAAAATATTTTTGTTGTCAGACGAAGGGCACGACGGATGGCGCCGGCGGGAAGGTGAGCAGCGGTGGAGATAAGCGAGGAAAGGAGTAGTGTGAGGTGGTTGGCCGTGTTGAAGAGGATGAGAGGGCCGCACACTCGGTGCCATGCTACTGGAGGGCCCGCTGCTAGAGGCAGTCGTAGGGATTTTTGGATCAATGACAGTAACGTTGGCGACCCAGGTATCTTCTTCCGTCTCTGGATCCTGAATCTATATCTCTCTAATCTGCAAAGACATGCAGTAACGACGGGTACAATTGTGTGGTTGTGACCGCCGACCAGTACACGAGTGGGGCTGCCGTTCTCCTACCGGTACGCAGCTGCTACAGTGCCACCACATATATACGAGAAAATGGCTTCTATACCATTGACAAGCGCAGCAATGGCTCATTTACCATCGAACAAAGCTCTAGTGCTTACATACCAAACACAAACAAATTCTATTGCTTATATACCACTGGCTGTTAGTCCAACGTTACCTCAGTGTGTTTGAAAGCTAAAATGACTGCTTTGTTCTCAATGGCAAATAAGCACAATATATAACAGTTCAGCGTGTTTGTACTTTAGTGACAGAATAATACATATCAACGTCCAGATCATCTAGAACCATTCAAAAAACACCATATACAAAAGCGAACTCAAGTTCACATCATCTAAAACCAAAGACCACAACCGAAAGTAGGTTGATATGTTAATAATACAAGGCACAATAACATTATCTAGAACTGAAAGACCACAACCGAAAGATGGTGTTTGATTCGAAGGAGTACAAGGCACATTAACATTATCACTTGGGTGAGAATGTTTGATGATCAGGTCAACTGACCACTCCTATTTTGATGAAGCACTCATACATTTTCATGCATTCTTCATCATTTGACACAGAGATATCTTTGCCACTAATGCAGTCAACGTACTCAAGAAATATATTATCCTCTGACAATAGAGGAAATTCTCAGCAATACACATAAGCAAATCCTTCATGTTTGTGCTAGTACCCTCAATAATCTACCAACTGAACATGGAATCCTTGGTAATTTTAGTTCCACTACCACAAATCTTCACCTCTACTGTGTAAGTACATGATTGGATCATCCTGCGGATGATGCAACCATGTCAACATTGTATTCTCCTATCAAAAACTGCAGCAAAAAGAAAGAGACTCTCAGAAATTACCTAGTGTAAATTGTACAAAGAGAGAGAGAGAGAGAGAGAGAGAGAGAGAGAGAGAGAGAGGTCATGTCGCATTGGTCAGACGGGGTTTGGGGGAGCGGCGGCAGATGTTGGGTTGTGCCGGCGGCGGTCCCCCCATGGGCCACTAGAGACTGGCGCTGAGCCAGTTCGCGTGCGGCCGTGAGCTGGTTTTGTTTCTTTTTCTTTTTTTTCTACAAACAAAATTGTTTTCTTTTCTCTATTCTAAACTGAGGGCAAGATTGGAATTTTTGGCTAAACTTACAAGAAAACGAAGACACATTAAGGATGGACTAACAATGATGGCAAATAAGCAACATATTATGTTTGTATTTGGTATGTAAGCACTGGAGCTTTGTTCGGTGGCAAATGAGCCATTGCCGCGATTGTCAATGGTATAGAAGCAATTTTCTCCATATATACTCCGATGAGTATCCTTGATATCTTCCCTCCACATTGCATCCAATGACACACTTCCACATTGCATTTGATGACACACTTCTTACTGGAATATATCAATTACATACCACGGTCATAAGTGTCACACTTCCAACTGATGACATGTCATGATGATGTGCTTTTTGGTTATCCTAGGACTTACAAAAACATGTCATCTGATCTGTTCCCCTTCGGTACATTAGAGGTTATAGGTCATTTGTTGAACGGTTATAATGACTTTTTCTTTGGGTAAGTCTATGCTAAAATATATGCAGATTTCCTCTTCAAACTATCTACCAGTCATATTGTTAAAGGAGGATCCAATCTATTACTTTGAATTTAAGCTATCACGTTTATCATACATTATTTAATATTGGTAGTAGATTAAAATTTTAACGTGACTTTAATTGAAATTTTTAGGTGAAATTTGAAACTTCCCTTGAGAGATGCTAAAGTACTATTTATTTGACCGGCTTGGTGTACATTGACCTTTACCGCCTGAATGTTATGAATTATATTCGTGGTGGATGATATGAATGTCAGAGAGGTGATGGAGAAGTATGACGAGGAACTTGTGAAGGCTGAGGGCATGGAGAAGAAGGGGAGAAGCTAAGTGGGAGGCTGACATTGGCGAAGGAGAAGGCTAGATGAGTGTTGGCATTGGCAGACAACGGGTCATTGCAGATGGCATTCACTGAATTATTCAAGGAATTGAAGCTCCCAAAATGATCAAATAAATAAGATAGCTATGAGACATAGAATGTCGTGTTATTAGTTACTTTTGTCCTCAAAAAGGATGTCGCGATAGTAGTCGTGCTTTGCATATAAGTTGCTTCAACAACTATATTCTTGAAATGATGTGCCATAGGTAGGTGGAAAAACTAAGAAATACATCTTATATTGTGGGACGGAGGGGGTATGTTTTAGGCTAAGAAGAAGCGGCGCTGGCACTAAAGAACATCATTTTATCTTTAGAGATCTCAGAAATTTTGGAGAGTCTGATGTGTTACAAATTAATATTCTATATAAGGAGAATAGTAGGAGAAGATCAGCAGTTGTGTATGTGTAAGTTTTACTGAGGTATTTTTTTCTTGCAAGATCCTAACCATTTATCCATTTGCTCCCTAGATTCGTTTACTGATTGTAAATTGCTTAATTTCCTTGCACATAAAAAGAAAATATGATTGGATTTTTGAAACAACCATATTGTTGTGTACAATGGTGAAAGAGCTACATTGTTATATTGCTCTCTGGTTCAATTTTCTCTATTCCATTGGTGAAAGGAAATGTGAACACTACACTACATCTCTTTAGGCTTGCCAAAATATAAGGATGATCATGTTGCATGAGCAAAACTGGATGTACCCGGTAAGGATGGAGGCAAGATTACCTCTCCGACAAGGCCCCGGAACAGTCACCGTCCCGGTTAAAGAGCACCGGCAATTTGGAGAGGGCCCCACCACCATAGAGCCTCCTTTTGCGCGGGAGGGAGCAGGCCTCCGCCGCGGTCAACAATTGGGGCCGCTTACAGAGTGAGGTGGGTGTGATTGGCCAAATTAACTTTAACTCGGCTATTTTTTGGTACTGGTCAAGAAGGTCATTGATCTTCTTAGCTGACAATACCAATTAGACTAATTTATTGTAGTTTTATGAACATGGAGTTTGTTAATCACCTCTGTGTTTTTATTGAAGATTAAGATGTGTATAATATATATGCAATGTTATTTTTTCTGGACATTTAACAAAATATGAAATAAGCAAACATATATTAGTCCAAGTTGACAAAGTAGAGTTGATGGCCCTTTGCTTTTTGATCAATGTCTACATCTTTGTTATCCTGTGGCAACGCACGGCAAACGTACATATCTTAAACAACAATTTATGACCTTTCATTTTCGTTCTTATGATATAATATAAAGTTCAGTGTTACTTTCATTCTGTTTTATAGTAATGATGCGTTGGATATATTTTAGTGTACAGCGCATAGCCTCAACATTTGCACCGTAGCTTCACGCCACCGTCTCGCCGTGCTTACGGCAGCCTGGCATCTCGCCTTCTTCCCGTGCACAACTGAAGCTTCATTGGCCTACATACACTTCCCTAGACAATCTAAACTGCATGCATCACTAAAAACAAACATGCAGAAACATTGAAATCAAGATTAAGTCCCAACTGACCGCCCGCACACGATGGCAACGACGGCCAAGCCGTGGTTGCGCCAGCTACGGCGGCTGGCATCCCCACAGCTAGGCTAGACAGCATGCGGCTGTGGGGCGTCCATCATGCTCGCCCGCCTACCCGCAGGTCAGCACGCTCGCTCGCCGACGGCCAACACACTAGCCAGCACAAGGTCGCTCGAGGTCGTCAGGCGCCTCCCCTAGGTCGGCGCCTCCGCCACCATCGTCCACGCTGTTAGCAACCTCCTCTGCTCACCTCATCATCATCGCGAGGCACCTCCTCCCCTGCGCTAGCATCGTTCCATGCTCCACGTGAGAGAGGTGAGAAAGAAAGATTGGGTCGTTGCAGGTAGGACCGAGCGGGTACCCGGGCATGACCGCAGCCCATCCTGCCCCTAGATTTGAGATGGGTCCAAGGTATATAGGCCAGTCCGGACATTTAGGGATAAAGTGAGGGTCCGGTTGGGTCACTCATTTTTTGACCGGGCACTGACCGGGGCGGACGTTTCAGACGTTTAGGGAGAAAGTAGGGGGGGTCAGCAGTAGATGCTGTAAGTTATTAAGAAGCTAAGAATTTGGTAGATCAATCAATGGCCCTATTGTTGAGGAGGTAAATGAGTCCATGCGATCAACGGAGGAGTCTGGGTGGCATGGGTGAGACGCCTGGCCAATGGTGCAGCGAAGGAGGCTTGTGCGAATAGTTTTATTTTATTCGACTCAAAACATGTTGAGATGAATGAATACAACACAACCCACTTCACCTAAGAAAAACTTTAGTTAGAATGGGTTTTGTTTTATTCATTCATCTATCTGAGAACAAAACGTCACAAATACAATCTAGATAACATTATTGTGTTTGACGGTATGATGTGTGTTAGCTGATTATTAAAAAATATATTAGCTAAGACGACATTGTTGTTAGTTATTTCGCTCCGTGAGTAGAATCTTAAATTTTGTCAAAAGTCCGTGGCAACGCACGGGCGTTCTACTAGTATTCATATAGGTGTTTGTGGCATCCGAGAGCCACAAATCCTCTTCCAGGTCTATTGGTCTTTTCTTTTCTTTTTCTTTTTTTAATAAAAGGAGCACCGGTGACAAAACATGCTTGACTCTTCTATGGCCTTGGTCATTGTGTCCGTGTGCAATCTGAATCTTCTGTTTGTTTTTGGGTAAAATTTGGGGAAACTGAAAACGATTACCAGCTGACCAAGTCATCAGCTTTAGAAATTACGACAATGACTTTGGTTGCAATTTCTGGAAAACTGTACGTATCTGCAAAAAAGAAAGAAAGAAGGAAAATAAAATCTCGGGCGGATCCCTTTTCCATGGCCGAAGAGCCTCATGGCGGAAACAAGCCAAAACATGGTTGAAACCAGTTCAGAGTTGATTCTTGTCCGGTTTTGCAAGTTCGAGGTTGTAAAATAGTCAGTTCTGGGGTTGTATCTTAGACTATGGTGGCAATTCGGGGTTGTAATATGTACTTCTCTCTTCCTTTTCTTTGCATATATTCTTATGTCTTGATGAGTGCTAACCGAATTTGAGTCCCACAACCTCTTGGACTCTGTGACCTCACCATAGCCTAGGATTGTGGTGAACGGCCCTAGTCATGATATGGATGCCCAATGGGATGCATTGTCAATGCACTCGATCTACTTGTTGTCACTGTCAAGGAATCCCTGCGCTAGCAAGCTGATTTATATGTTGGGTGAACACTCCATCCCGTCCTGTTTTTCTATGTGCTTGATTAAATGGTGTTAATGTACAACCTGATATACTATCTTTTGCCCATTCAAGGATGAGCAATATTGACAATATTAAACTTGTACTACTATATTCTTATGGAATATACTTTCATATGTTTAATTATTTTAATTTGACGGAAAAACATTTTTAGTACAAATCGCAAGTATAGAACAGGAGGACGGGATTGGATGAACACAAGATCGTAGTTCTAGTGGCCTTTTCTTATCTATTATATGTAGAACAATAGAAGATATGGTTTTCCTAAATGAATTGTCCATCGTCCAGCTGTTTTCCCCGAATGGTTCAACATGCAGTGGGAACAAAAGCAATTGGAAAGTTATCGATCATCAACGAATAGAAGGCAATACCGTTAGCATGGTCAATCTGTACATCCAGCATGTAATATAAATCTGTAATTTAAGTAGTTTTTTACTTTCCTTAATTGCATTAATTTGTATCTATAATACCTAAATAGTTCATCCCCACTATTGTATTTCTCTCAACATGCAGCCTATCCACCTCAGCACACTTGCCACCTCAGCATTCTTTTAGTGACTTACAAGCGGGACCCACCACTACATCAACCCTGCCACTTAAGCGTGCAGATAATGGCCAAGGGACCCACCACAACCTGGCCTCTCTCTGCCTCATTCACCGCTCTCAGGTCAAACCATCAAGCGCTCCTTTCCCCACTCTACAATAGCGCACGGGTCGCGTCCGCGGCTCACATGGATTCCCCTTGAGGCCTTGCCCAGACTGGGGGTGGCTGGTCGGACCGAGATAGGGGGCTCCTGGCAGCGTTCGCGCCTGCCTCTGCCGACGCCGCCAGCTGCCTTCCCTCCTCCTACGCCCCTACCATAGCAGTCGCGGCCGTCGCTGACGACGCCGCCGGCTACCTCCCCTCCTCCTTTGTCCCCAGCCGGTGTCCTTGCTGGCCTCGGTTGAGCCCTCATTCATCCATCGCTTCCCTCATATGGAAGATAGGAAGTTCTATTCCTTTCCATTGGTGATGGATTTGCGGGGAACTACATCAAACTGATTTGTTTGCATAAATAATCAAATTGGGTGCTGTCGCATTGATCAATCAGTTTAGGTGTTTTTGACTTAATAGTACATATTTCTTAGTTTGTTTGATGAGTTCTTAGTTTGTTCCTTAGGGTTGTGTTTCGTGGTGTGTTTGGGTCAGAGTAATACGCAGCTCTCCTGCGTGTTTGACAAAAAAAATAATGAAGTTTGCGTTCTCCTGCTATATACGTTCAAAGAGATGTCAGCTAGATGATATTGTGTGCACACTTAATTTATCAGGTTAATTTTCACCCAGAAGAAATATAATTATGTATGTATGCTATATGATGAACAGGAGGAGCGGGCACCAACATCAGTACACGCAACATCCCAGTACAGCCAGCAAGAAGGGTTCTACCAGCAACATATTTTCCTCAGACAACCGTATCAAGACAGTGCGACCTATGCCACTGCAGCCATGATAATGATACAACTTATTATGCAACAATATGCTGCAATAAGATAACTTGCAATGATCCAGCGGAGCCCAAAGGCACTTGCGTTGTTGACAAAGTCTCATGCGGCTGTGACGTGAACACATGCAAGTAGTACATGCTGCTGAAAGTTTTTTGTGTGCGTTTTTCTTCAATAAATGGGGCATTGGTGCCAAAACATGCTTGACTCATCTATGGCATTGCTCATTGTGTCTGTCTGCAATCTGAATCTTCTGTTTTGTTTTTGGGTGAAATTTGGCGAAACTGAAAACGGTTACCAGCTGACCAAGTCATCGGTTTTGGAAACTACAGAAGTGACTTTGGTTGTGATTCCTGGAATTGTCAAGGAATCCCTGCGCTAACAAGTTGATTTATATGTTGGGTGAACGACTCCATCCAATATACTCCTGTTTTTCTATGTGCTTGCTTTAACGGTGTTAATGTGCAACCTGGTATATATCTTTTGCTGCTTGAAGGATGAGCAATATTGACTATATTAAATTGTACAACTATATTCTTATGGAATATAGTTTCATATGTATAATTATTTTAATTTGAAAAGGAAATTTTAATACAAATCATAAGTATAGAACAGGAAGACTGAATTGGATCAACACAATATCGGAGGACTAGTGTGGACATGCATTGGGGCACCAAGAAATATCTGAAAATTGCAAAAAAAAAAAAACTGAATTTTTGGGATATGAAACCTGAGTGCCTGTTGTACAACCGTGTTCATTTTCGCGTGGAATGGGTGCCTGTGGTATCCGTGGCGCTGGAATTACGATACGACATAAGATACATCTATTTTTTTTCTATACATACGATTTTTCCTTTTTTACTGACATTACCATGGGCAGTCCTTCCCCACGAAACCGAACACGGGTGTACAACAGGCACCCATGTTTAAATCCCAAATTTTTTCATTTTTTTGAAATTCCTAATATTTTTTATACTATATTCATATAGGTGTATGTGGCATCTGAGAGCCACAAATCCTCTTCCAGGTCTATTGGTCTTTTCTTTTCTTTTACTTTTTTAATAAAGGGAGCACTGGTGACAAAACATGCTTGACTCTTCAGTGGCCTTGGTCAATGTGTCCGTGTGCAATCTGAATGTTCTGTTTGTTTTTTGGGTAAAATTTGGGGAAACTAAAAACGATTACCAGCTGACCAAGTCATCAGCTTCAGAAATTACAGCAATGACTTTGGTTGCAATTTCTGAAAAATGTACGTATCTGCAAAAAAGAAAGAAAGAAGAAAAATAAAATCTTGGGCCGATCCCAAGAGCCTCATGGCGGAAACTAGTCAGAACATGGTTGAAACCAGTTCAGAGTTGATTCTTGTCCGGTTTTGCAAGTTCGAGGTTGTAAAATAGTCAGTTTTGGGGTTGTATATTAGACTTTGGTGGTAGTAGGCCCTGTTGGGATACATTTCGCTCCGCAGCTCCGTCCCTGGAGTGGGCGGAGTGGCGCCGAACGCTGCAGCTCCTCGGAGTAGGAGGAGTGGAGCGGAGCTAGATTTGGTTTAATCCGGCGGAGTGGCTAATTCCTAGCTCCGCGAGCGACCCCCTGTGACCTCCTGCGCGATCCAAATTTCTCTCTCTCCTGTAGTGACCCCCTGGCCATTGAACCCACTAGCGCTGCTCCCTGCACCCTTTCGGCTGGAACCACCCACTAGCGATGTTCCCCGCTGAAATTGGAGTGGAGTCAGTTGCCAAACGTGTTATCAACTCCCTATTTGGCGGAAGGAGACATCAGTCCAGGAGAGGAGAGTGGATTCAAGGATCTGAAGGAGTGGAGGGGATCCGAACACGCTCTCGGTGTTGTAATATGTAGTTCTCTCTTACTTTTCTTTGCATACATATTCTTATATCTTGATGAGTGCTACCCAATTTAAGTCCCACAACCTCTTGGAATATGTGACCTCACCGTAGCCTAGGATTGTGGCGAACGGCCCTAGTCATGCTATGGATGCCCAATGGGATGCATTGTCAATGCACTCGATCTACTTGTTCACTACAAGAAATATGTCAACTTATGACCTTCTGTCAGTGACCCTCGAAGAATTGGTCATAAATTTATGACCATTTTAGACCAATTGGTCAAAAGCTGTCTGGGGGGCTCTAAATCCTAAACCATAACGATCATTTTGGTCAGAAAGGTCATAATTTCATTAGAGAAAATGGTCGTAAAGCTAGTAGCACTGTCCACTGCCTCATGCGTAGCTGATAACGACCAATATAAAATGGTCACTACACTTGAGTTTGAATGAATTAGGATGATTAGGCAGCCACCTCAGCAACCTCGCTTATGTGTCTCTGTCTAGGTGTCATTTTTGCTTGAGTTTTAATATTCAATGATAGACGGGGACACATCGACAAAGGGACCCATTTGATGATGGGGCCGGCGCGCTTAATTCACCCAAAAAAGATGCACGAGGCGGGACTCGAACCCACGACCTCGCGCTTGGTTGGCTCGCATGCTACCGCTGGGCTAGAGAGGGACAGTTGTTCGCATCTGGGAGTTTATCTATACATTATATAGAACTACGGCTCTTTGCAACACTGACAGGCGGGACCCATTTGACAGGTGGTTGAGCGAGCGTTTAATTCCCTAAAAAATATGCGCTAGCGGGGACTCGAACCCACGACCTCGCGCTGGGTTCGTTCGTTCATTACCGCTGGGCTAGAGAGAGATTGTTGCTAATGTGTGGGTAGTTTTCCATATAGTATATAAAACCACGGCTCTCACGTACCAGTGACAAGTGGGACCTTCCGACCAGGTGGCGGCGGGTGGCATCGAACAGATCAACACTTAGCATTTTTCTAGGTCTTCCGACCAGGTGGCGGCGGGCGGCGGCGGCGGGTGACCTCGCCCACGGCCTCGCCGCAGGTGACCTCACCCACGGCCTCGCCGCAGGTGATCTCGCCCACGGCCTCGCCGCAGGTGACATCGCCCACGGCCTCGCGGTGGAAGCAACCAGCAGGGGGCGGAGGCGTGGGCGGGGCCGGTAGGGGGCGGAGGCGAGGAGGCGGGGGGCGGCAGGGGCGTAGGTGACCGACGGTGGTGGGGGCTCGCCGAGCATGGGGGACTCGCCGCCGCCGCAAGCACACCTCCCGGTATGCACCCCTCACCTCTTCCCCCCTCTCCTCTGTAAGTAGTGGGAGATGGATTTCAGTCAGATGTTCTTCAGCATAGATGAATTTTGTTGATGCACTGTTAGTAGTTAGGAGATAGCTTGCTTGTTTGGTAGATAATGCATAGATGAATTTTCTTGATGTGCTATTAGGAATTGTTTAGCTTGTTTGTTAAGAATTCTTCAGGCCTTGTGGTTAGGCAATTAGCATATAAAATTTTCTAGAATTTTAGCTTCCATTACTTCCATCCATTTTCATTAATTAATTTTGATGCACTGAAATTGATTTGCTAAGTTGCAACAATTTGTTGTCTTTGGCAGATGGACAGAAGCTGGATTAGAAAAGGAGTTAGAAAGTTTTCGAAAGAACATATGAAAGGAGTTGATGATTTCATGGCATTTGTTCGGGAAAATTTTGCCAACGATGCTCACATTCTTTGCCCATGTTGTGAATGCCTCAACCGTCCAAGAATGGCTCAAGGAAGAGTGGAAGATCATCCGCTTCTTAATGGGATGTCCAGACATATGATAGATGGATATATCATGGAGAACCTTTAGATGCATAACCTCAACATTTTGAAGCTGATACAGAGGCCCCTCATATGATGGGTGGTGGTGATGCTGGCATTGATTTCATGGAAAAGGTTTTGCGAGATAATGCTGTTTTGGAGGAAGAGGATGGGCATGAAGATGATAGGATTCCTGACCTATTGAAGGATTTGTACGATGCTGAAGATCGTGCTGATGGACAGAAATCATTGTTTGCTGAGGTGTTAGAGGAGGCGAAGCGCGCAGCTCATGAAGGGGGTAAATTTTCAAGATTTACCTTCACCGTGAAGTTACTCCACATCAAGTCTTTCTACCGGATTAGCAATGCCGCATTCAACGCAATACTCCGTCTTTTGAGCTTGCAATTCTCTGATAGTTGTGTTCCCAGATCTCATGATGAAGCATTGAGCATAATCCGCAGGCTGGGGTTAGGTTATGTGTCAATACATGTGTGCCCAAATAACTGTGTCTTGTTTCGGAAGGATTTAGCAAAGCATGACAACTGTCCAAAATGCAATGCATCTAGGTGGAAAGATGCTGATGGGAAGAAGTCAATACCGGAGAAGGTACTGGGGCACTTTCCCTTGATACCAAGGCTGCAGCGGATGTTCATCTCGAAGAAATCATCGCGTGAGGTACAGTGGCACAAGCTGAAGCGGCAACCTGTGGACAATGAGCTGAGCCATCCAGCGGATGGAGAGGCATGGAAAGAGTTTGACCGTATACATTTTGATTTTGCTGCAGATCCAAGGAACATAAAACTTGGCATTGCCACAGATGGGTTTAATCCGTTTGGGAACATGAGCATGTCTTATAGCATGTGGCCAGTTTTTGTGGTGTCGTACAACCTGCCACCATGGGCATGCATGGATCAGTCCAACTTCATGATGTCATTGCTTATCCCGGGTCCAGATTCTCCAGGAAAGGATTTTGATGTCTTTATGGAGCCCCTCGTAGAAGAACTGCTCCAGCTCTGGACTGGTGTACCTACATACGATGCCTTGAGTCCGAAGAAAAGTTCAATCTACGTGCTGCGATCATATGGTCCATCCATGATTTCCCGGCTCTGCACACTCTGTCTGGGAGGATCACAGCGGGTTATCAGGCTTGTGTCCATTGTGACAAAGACCCTTGCTCAAAGAGAATAAGGAGCAAGATATGCTATATTGGGCACCGCCGCTTTCTTCCCCGAAACCATCGCTGGCGAAGAAGCAAAGATTTTAATGGTGAGAATGAAACCCGTGACAAGCCAGCTGAATTCACTAAAGAAGAGCTGGAGCAGCAACTTGAAAAGGTGAAAGATGTGACACCAGGAAAGCTGACGAAGAAAAGAAAGCGTGAGGAAGGTCAATGTTGGGACCGGAGGTCTTGTTTGTGTGACCTGCCATACTGGGCTGACCTGAAATTAAGGCATAATCTCGATGTAATGCACATTGAGAAAAACATATGCGAGAATCTGCTAGGGACGTTTCTGAACATTGAAGGGAAGACAAAGGACACGGTTAGTTCTAGGCTTGATTTGGAGGACATGGGCATAAGAGAAGATTTGCATCTAAAGCACAATGAAGATGAAGATTCATTTGAAATTCCACGAGCATGGTATACAATGAATAAAGAACAAAAGCTTGCATTCTGTGAATTCCTAAGAGCAGTGAAATTTCCAGATGGTTATGCTGCTAACCTAGCAAAGTGTGTTACTTCTGATGGATTCAAGCTTTCAGTTCTGAAAACCCATGATTGTCACATCCTCCTCCAAAGGATTTTACCGGCGGGCCTCCGAGGAATCATGCACAAGGATATATATGAAGCGGTTCCTGAGCTTGGAAATTTCTTTAGAGAACTGTGCTGCAAAACCCTCAAGTTAACTGTCTTGGAAAGACTTGAAAAAGAAATCCCAATTATTCTTTGCAAGCTCGAGAAGATTTTCCCTCCAGCTTTCTTCACCGTGATGGTCCATTTGGCGGTGCACTTACCCAAAGAGGCAATGCTTAGAGGCCCTGTGCAATACGGTTGGATGTACCCAATCGAAAGAAGGCTGCTTACTTGTAAGCGTTATGTGCGAAACACAAGAAGACACAAGGTTCTATTGTTTGAAGCATATGTCGTTGACGAGTGCTTGACTTTTTGCTCTAGATACTTTGGTGATGTGGAAACAAGATGGAACCGGCCGGGCAGAAATAGAGAGCGGTCTGATTCGCAAAGTGGTGATGTCTCTGTTTTCAACCATGGTGTGAACTTTCTTGGAGCCTCACAATACTTGGAGGCTGGTGATGAGTATGACAAGATGGTTTGGTTTGTGCTCAGCAATTGCGCCGAGGTTCTACCATATATCGAGTACGTTATATCTTGTGCACTCATTATATATATATATATATATATTTTTGCTTGGGTTGGCACCAGCCAAATGTTTTAATTCACATGTTTTGTTGGCATTGTAGGAAATGCAAGGAAGAGTTAAATCAGGAAGAAAGCAATATCAATGTTGATAAAAGGGTTGCCAAGGTGTTTGCTAATTGGTTTAGGAATCATGTGAGATCTTTAGCCACATGTTTTATGTTTTCTATGTTATTCACCCATTGTTAAATACCATTGTTTGCTAAATGGTTTATTTGTGCAGATTGGAAAGTTGCATGAGGAGAAGAAGGTCAGTGATGATCTATTTGCTTTGGCATGCTTACCGGATAAGCGAGTGAGAGTGTATTCAGCATGCATTGCTGACGGTGTCCGGTACCACACCGTTGACCGCGAGGAAAAAAGGAAGACACAGAATAGTGGAATCATCACTGAGGGGTCACATGATGGTGAGATCATTGACTTCTATGGTTAGGTTCGAAGCATCGTGGAGTTGCAGTACAACTCTAGTGGAGGCATCCATCGCTCGGTTGTCTTATTTCGCTGTGACTGGTTTGAGCTTGGTAGCAAGAAGAGTTGAGACTCTTTTGTCAAATATGATGGCCACTTCAAAAGCATCAACACTGCAAGGTGCTGGTATAAGAGTGATCCCTTTATTCTAACAACACAAGCAACAATGGTGTTTTATCTGCCAGACACTCTTATGCACGGAAAATGGCGAGTTGTGCAAAACTTTCAGCATAGACACTTGTGGAGTGTGACTGAAACTGAAGTGGAAAAGGGCCCCGGTGATGGTGGACTAACATACCAAGATGATGACTCTACGGAAGTTCCATTGCAAGCTGATGATGACTCTATGGAAGTTCCGGTGCAAAGCAGAGTCTTGAAGGACCGAACGATGTGATCGTTGGTGCTGCAACAGTTGAAGGCATCAATAAAAGAAGAAAGGTGGTAGAGGATGGACATGAAAGCGAGGATGAGGAAAACCGGACTGATCATACTATGCTGCAATATTGGAGTGATGATGAGGAAAACAGGAGTGGGCATAGAGTTCCTTGTTTTCGTATCGACGACGATGAGTAGCTAATGGACATGAAGGTAAATTTGGTCTCCTTGGTGATCCTTCTAACTCTCTGTAGTGATCCTTCTTGTGCATATGCATGGTGATCCTGATGTACTACAATTATCTCCAGGTAGCAAAATGCTTGAAGATCCTGATGGCTGTAGTGGTGTGATCCTGTGACAAAATGGTGATGAAAAATGCAAAACATTTGATTTCCTTGTGTAAGCATTTGACGTGATCCTGATGGTTGTAGTATTTTGTAAGCATTTTGGATGCAAAACACATTTTGGATGTGATCCTGATGGTTGTAGCAGATGATCCTGATGGTTGTAGCAGATGATCCTGATGTACTGAAGATGTGATGTGATGTTGTTTTTGGTGAACTGAAGATGCTGTAGCAGATGCTGTTTTTGGTTGTGATGCATAACATTGCAAAATGATCAGACAGAATATGTTTAGTTCAAGTTTTGTTTAGCAGAATATGTAGTTTTTGGTTGTTTTTGTACTGAAGATGTTTAGTTCAAGTTTCAGAACTGAAGATGTTTAATTCATGTTTTTTTGAACTGAAGATGTTTTGGTCAGAGCAATTGAATTTTGCATTATTTCACTATGAGCAAAAAAAATATGCATGAGCGGGGACTCGAATCCACGACCGTGCGCTCGCTTCACTGTGTTTGTACCACTGGGCTAGGAAGAGGTTACTGATCATCTACTCTATGCCATCTCTTTTCTGTTAAACTAGGCAAGTATTTAACACATACCTCGCTGACAAGTGGGCCACTCGACCCACTCGCTGACAAGTGGACCAGTTTGCTACTCTGCCCAGAAAATACTTATTTCACTTATTTCACGGCCAAAAATATGCGCTTAATTTGCCCAAAAATGTGCATGGCGGACTCAAACCCACGACCGTGCGCTTATTTCAATGTGTTTCACCATCGGGCTAGGAAGAGGTTGTTGCTTTTGTAATCTATGCCCACCCTTTTAATATATCAAACCAGTCGGTAGCAAACACCGAACTCGCTGATAAGTGGACCCGCTCCTCTCTTTTCCCCACTTCTCCTCACCACTCGACCCGCTCCTCCTCTCCATCGACGGCACCGCCCACCGCTGCCGGCTCCTTCCTCTCCCACCGCCGGCCTCCCCACCGCTGCTGGCTCCTTCCTCTCCCACCGCCGCCGACTCCTTCCTCTCTCTCTCGAGGTATGCATCCTTCCTCTCTCTATCCTTCGTGGTTGGATTAGTTTTCTGCTACTGGTTAGATTAGGGTTCTTGCCGTCGCCTAGATTGGATTAGATTAGATAGGGATTGGATTAGATTAGGGTTTGATTTGGTTAGGGTTTGATTGGGACTGCATTAGATTAGATTAGGGTTGGATTATTAGGGATTGGATTATGTTTCCTCACAGATGTTCTTTAATAGATCGATGCTCCTTTCCAGCTAATATAGCATTGGAGGTGAGTTATACTATGGCTTGCTTTAACCAGTGTTGTCCAGGTCATTCTTTCTAAGCATTGTTTTAATAGCAAGGCTTCATTGTCCATTTGTACATATGAACTGCATTTGTACAGTAGTTAATTCTCTTAAGATAAGTTGTAATGCATGTTTGTCCTTGGGTGTATCTGGCATATTCTGAATATTAAGTGAAAAAGAAGCTTGTCTCTGTACACATTGTTGTTTATTTTGCCTAGAATCATGGGTTGTGGTCTCTGAATTTTTTTTTGTGGAATTTTGTATGGTTTATTTTGATGATCAAGAGATGAATGCCAAAGCATGTTGGATGCTGCTAGTTTTATCTTGAGAAACTGGAGGCATCATAAAAATTCTGTATGGTTCTATTGATGATGCATGAAGTATTTCCTGCTATAATTTTCTTCAGTCACACTGTTGTTTTCCTGTGCTTGATAAACCTGAGACTTCTTTCTTGTGTAATATTGAAACTGTTGTTTTGCTGTACACTATTGGTCCATTTATAATAGATATGGTTCTGGTCAATTTATAGTAGATATGGTTCTGGTCAATTTATAGTAGATTTTAGTGTTGTTGCTGTTGGTGGTCACCTGATGATGATGATGTTGCTGTTGATGTTGATGTGCTTGTTTTAGTGTTAGTTTACTATGCTATTGATGTTGATGTGCTTGTTTAATTTACAATGCTGCTTTTCAGATAAGTGAGATGGCTGGCTTGGACGGTTTCGAGTTCTTCGAGATCATAATTGAGAAATCTTGCAGTAGGCAGGTATGTTTATCATCACTCATTTATTTATCATCACTCTGTTGTCTAGTGCTTGATTGCCACAATTAACCACTGCTTGACCTCGCCGCAGAGATCGCTCGACAAGTTTGCGAAGATGCTCGCCGGCCGTGAGCCCCACAAAGTGAAGCTGCGGGAGGCCGGCAGCGGGCTTCACGTGCAGTGGGAAGTGTTGGTGGTGTTCGATGGTGAAGGCCACATGTACCTAGGGCCCGGCTGGGAGCATTTCGCCCGCGCCCATGAGCTACAGCTCGGGTACTTCCTTGTCTTCCGCTACGACGGCGACGCCATGTTCACCGTGAAGATGTTCGACAACACCATGTGCCGCATGTACTACCAGCACGACGACGATGCCAGTAAGCTCTCTGCCTCTCTTCTTCCTGTCCTTTTGGCTTCCTCTACCTGCACGATGACAACACCATGTTCACACTTTGTTGCATTTGGCCAGGCAATGGGAGCAGCAGCGGGGATGACGAGGAGCAGAGCGGGGATGACGACGAGGAGCAGAGCGGGGATGACGACGAGGAGCAGAGCGGGGATGACGAGGAGCAGCCTATTCTGGCTGACGACGAACATGCTATGGTGGTGGCTGACGACGACCCTGCTATGGTGGTGGCAGATGACGACATTGCTATGGTGGTGGCGGATGACGACCTTGCTATGGTGGTGGCGGACGACGACCTCGCGATGGTGGTGGCGGACGATGACCGCGCGATGGTGGCGGCTCCTGCAATCCCACGGCTTGGCGACAGGACCATGCCAATTGTGGTAGAGGAGTACATCCGCGTTGGGATTCGCCACTCTGAGCGCATCAGGTTGATGAAGGAGAAGAAGGAGGAGTGAAGATTTTAAGAAGGTGTTCAGCATGTTAGGTTTAAGCTTGTTAGTGTAATATGAACATGTCAATGTTAAGTATGTCAAGTTTAATTTTGTGCATGCTCATGGATGCTGTATGACAGTGTCATCTAAACAAGTCATGTTTTTAACAATGAATATTCAGTTTGGTAATTGATGGGAATTGAAATTTGCATGCTCATGGACGAAAGATAAAATTATGGGTTTTTGTGGATGCTCCTGTATGAAACAATATAAGTTTCATTTTTTGAATGCTAAAAACATGACTCAAACCCTAGCCACGGACGACCGCCGTGACTAAATCCGCCGGTTTTTGAAAACACCGTAAAAATTCAAAAACCGTTTTTCATTTTTTGAATGCAAAAGACATGCGTTTTTCGTGAAGCGGCTACAATGAGGGGCACCCCAAACGTCGCCATTCCATGTCTATCTCAAAGTAGGCCCTATTTTACGGACGGTCGCCAAAAAGCATGCATTTCCGACCCTCGTAGCTACTCCCGGCAATTCGACCACCTTCGCCGATTCAATTTGAACCGATGGAATTTGAACTGCGGGTCCTCCATAGCTTGCCCGTTATTTTCACTAAAAATGCTTTTTATCTTCACAGGTAGGCACTTCATCACAGAATCGACAACAGATTTGCACGGCTCAAACCCTAGCCACAGACGGCCGCAATGACGAAATCGGCCGGTTTTTGAAAACACCATAAAAAATTCAAAAAAATTCAAAAAAATGGGAGACCTCCGCGTCACATCATCTAATCTGGCCTACCAACTAGAAAAAATACTAAACTTGCAATACCGGCGTTTTCTTGAAAAAGTGTCCTCAAAAACGACCTACCATGAACGAAGATTCATGCCTTTCAAGCCAAACTAGCAATGATATGGCCGCATCCGTTGAATAGTTTCTGATAATATGCCCAAATTGGGCGCATGCCTCCGTCTTGTGATGGCAAACAATGCTGACAAAGCGAGGTTCCAACTTGTTTAACAAAAAAACCGTTTTTCATTTTTTGAATGCAAAAGACATGCGTTTTTCGTGAAGCGGCTACAAGGAGGGGCACCCCAAACGGCGCCATTCCATGTCTATCTCAAAGTAGACCCTATTTTATGGACGGTCACCAAAAAGCATGCATTTCCGACCCTCGTAGCTACTCCCGGCAATTCGGACCACCTTCGGCCGATTCAGCTGGAACCAACTGGAATTTGAACTGCGGGTCCTCCATAGCTTGCCCGTTATTTTCACTAAAAATGCTTTTTATCTTCACAGGTAGGCATTTCATCACAGAATCGACAACAGATTTGCACGGCTCAAACCTTAGCAATGACGGCCGTCGCGACGAAATCGGCCGGTTTTTGAAAACACCGTAAAAAATTCAAAAAAATGGGAGACCTCCGCGTCACATCATCTAATGTGGCCTACCAACTAGCAAAAATACTAAACTTGCAATACCGGTGTTTTCTTGAGCTACTCGGTATGATTTTAACCATGATTTCTACAAAGTTTACAAAAAACCCTATTTTTTTTCTACACCCAAACCCAAAAGGATTTCCTCCCACACCAAAATTTTCCCTCCAACAAAATTTCCTCTCCCAAAATTTCCTCCACTCCTCTCCCACTACTGTGCAGACCCACCACTCCCTCTCCCACTAACACGCTGGATCCCTCCCCACCCTCCCAAAATTTCCCCATTCCCTCCTCTCCCCGACGAACCCTAGCGCCGCCTCCTCCTGCTCCGCCTCAAGACCGCCTCCCCACCACCCCACCTCCCCACCCTAGCGCCGCCTCCTCTCTGCTCCGCCCTCAGACCTCCTCCCTCACTCGCCCGCTCCCACTCCCTCCCCTCCTCCGTGTCGTGGACTACATCGACGACGACAGCGGCCACATCGACTACATCAACGACGACGGCGGCTACATCGACGACGGTGCGATCGACGATGGCTACATCGACGACGACGACGACGGCGCGATCGACGACGGCGGCTGCATCGTCAACGTCATTTCCCCCTAGGTACTTCTCCCCTTGATCCATCTCCCCTCCTCTTGTGGATCCACCTCCCCTCTGGTGGATCCATCTCCCCTCTAGTAGATCCCCCTCATGGGTTAGTATATTCTAGGGTTAGGATCTCCTGGAGGTTCGGTAGGTCCTCTGGTGGTTCTTGGGATTAGGGTTCATGTTTATTGTTGCGTGGGGTTAGGGTTCTTGGGGTTAGGGTTCTTGGGGTTAGGATCTCCCTCTATTTCATGGGGTTAGGGTTAGGGTTCATGGGGTCAGTCGGGGTTTCGGGGGAGACAAGCAAGGTGTGATTCTGTCGGGGTTTCGGCCGGACCTTCCTCCCTCACGGCGAGGCTGCAGATGGGGATGGATGGGGAAGTGGATGATGTCTGGTTGATGGTGCTTGTATCAGTACTTGCTTGTGTATGGTTCAATTACTCAGCTAGCATAGATGGTGAATTAGGTTTCCAACAGCACTTCGAAAAGAAGCTACTTGCTTCCTTGTTTGTATCAACAAGATTTTCTTGTTTGTTGCCTTCAATTTCCTTCCTTGTTTGCTTGTTACCGTCAAGAGTGTGATGCTTGTTTCTATCAAGAGCACTTTCCATGCTTGCTTGCTTGTATTATGCACTTTGCTTGCTTGCAACTTGGGTTAGTATGGACATGTACTTGATTGCTTGTAGCACTTTGCTATCAGTAGCACTACTGGGGCTTGTAGCTGTGTTCTTCTTTCATGATATGTGCATGAAGCTTGTGTTCTTCTTTCCAGTGAACACGGGAATGCTTAGTACTTATTGTGGTATTGGAATTCCTGCTGTGTTAAGGCAGTATGACTAGTTTTAATATATACTAGATTGGTGCTAGATAATTTTGATTGCTGTAATATACAAGGTTGATTCTAATTGTCAAAATGTCTCAACTTGTGTCATCTAGTCTGCAGCCATTTTTGGTGTGTAGAGACAGCATAATCAATAGTTGAGTATAGTTTTTTCATCTACTTTTGTACTGCTGCAAGTATAGTTGTTTCATGCTTTACCAGTGGCAACATCTAGTTGTTTTGAAGGTCCTCATGATATACTCGTCTAGCTTCCTGTCAGACTGTCACTACTAGGGAAAAGCCTAGCAGCAGCGCGGGTTTACACCCTCGATGGCGCTGGTACCGCGCTACTAATAAGGCTTCTGACTAGTTATTGTGTAGCAATGGCGCGGTTGACACACGCCATCGCTATACACCTAATTGCTGCAGCGCTGTTTAGAAAAGGGCGCTGCTGGTATTAGCTGCAGCGCCGCTTTTGGTGTAAGCGCCATCGGTAAGCCGGCGCCATCGCTAAATCCCCTCGCTACTACTAGTTTTATTAGTTTTTTCCTGCAGATTTGTTTTTTATTTGTTTTGCATTTGAATAGGCTTTATACAATAATCTTTAGCATATCATCCACATACAAATGTAATCATAGCATATACATACAATTAGTCTCATCAAATCACGTCATCATCATAATCATCATCCAACACAAAGTGGTCTCGATCTCGTCATCAATCTCGAAAATAGCGATACAAGTCTCGATTACTTGCAAATACATCGTCATCCATCTAAACAATGATATACATGAGAATAGCTATCACTTTGAGTACATGAGTTCAGATCCCTCTCTCGCATTAGCGTGAACCTAAACTAAGCATCATGGTCGCCGAAACCGAAAACCGGTAAACCTTGGCCTTTCACTCCAGCCACTTGTCGTATATATACTCCTGGCGTAGCACTTCTTTGCCATTTATGATCTATGCACCTGCATCGTCACATGAGTCGATGATATGCAACATATATAGTTGAGCAACACAAAGAGACAGACTTGGAAAAAATAGAAACAACATATCATAAGCATAAATAACAAAGTTCATCGTACCCAAATGACCTAACTAGAGTGATTTTCGCTAGTCGAGGAGGACGGTTTAATTACATCACAAATAAAGTTTCACCGCATAACTCAAAGTTTTGTCATAAAAGAAACTATGGACTAAACGGACACATTGTCATATATCGACAATCACTCCATCATGTCGTGCCATCCATCCAAGTCGTGGAGATAGTCATCGAGCTTTGTGAAAGGCTTCATGTCGAGACGCCGAGAGGCTATCCATGTTCGGACGCCTTCCCGCGACATTTGTCCTTCTCGCATGGAACATCCCTGTTTTTCCGACGACCTCATTCATGATGATTTGGGCAAGTTCGCTGGATGTTATAGAACTCAGCTCAAGTCGATGATCCTCGATATCTCCTATGTCCTTTGCCCATTGCGAATATGGGCATCGCTAGATCTAGGTGCCATGTGAAGGTTCCGTGATCCCGTCGGTACTCCAAAGATGTGGTGTAGGACATAGAATCCATCATTAAGAGAATCGCTCGTTGCTTTGGATGCAGCAGGTCGGTCTTATGGCTGAAGGCGTGCTGCCGCCTTTTCTTCTTGTCCCTAACATCTCCACCCCTTGCTTGGTAGTAAAACATAGCACCGTCGAGAACATCTTTGATGTGGGTGTAATCCTTTTGTGAATGTTCTTCGACGAGTCCAAGTAAAGGCGTGGGAGAATCGGGGTAGAGGATGATGAGGACGGCGCGCCATTGCCATAAGCATAAAATAAGTACACCTCAAATTAATTAGCCTCCACCGTGCAAATGAATTATTGAAATCGAAGGAAGGATAGCAGCGCGATGACTTACACGGATGATAAGGCACGAGAATCGCATCCTTGTCCTTATTGGCAGCATGGAACCGACGATGTAATCCCTCGCATATTCACGATCTTGTGCAGACTCCCAAGAAGGCCTCATGCATGTAGTACGGGTCACGACACGATATGAGCTATCTGCTCAACCCCAATGATGTAGCTCATGTGCAAGGCATAAAGGCGGACAAAAGTAAAATCCAGCTTCTTCACGTGAAACATGTCGAATATGTAATCGAATCGGAGGAAGAACTTATCCGCGGGAAGCCCTTGACGCATTTACATTTGCTGCGGAACATTAACCACGAGAGTGGGTATCCCGGATCTTTCGAGGCGATGAGGCCTTTCTCTACCCGCAGACATCGTCATGAAGTCTCCTCGGATCGCCGAATCTGGCCCGTAGTCTTGTTTCGTAGGATTGGTTTACCGATATGCCATTTATCCACATCGGGATATCTACACGGTCCCGAAGCCGAGGCTGCTGAGGCGGCTGGATCATAGAATCAGCTTTTTTGCCTTTCCTCGCGCTCTTCCTAGGCTTCTTTACCACGGGATGGTCGTCAATAACACGTTGAGACGGTAATTGTGCACCGACTCATGATGCTCAAACCACGAGGAGGCGCCAATATAGACATACTGCTCAGCGCCATCGTCATCCTCATCCATGGCGACGCCATCAGCCTCTAATGGAGCCACCGCTACCCGTCCGCTATCACCCAACCCGACACCCGACGCTAATTGGGTAGGTGGGGTGTTGATGTTCATACCTTGCCGAGGCTGCGTGCTCGTGGGTGTGCTCCCGCCGCCTCGCACGGCGCGA
This sequence comes from Aegilops speltoides, assembly GCA_021437245.1. NCBI lineage: Eukaryota > Viridiplantae > Streptophyta > Magnoliopsida > Poales > Poaceae > Aegilops > Aegilops speltoides. The sequence continues at coordinate 45,679,390 of CM038143.1, read as the reverse complement.
CTCTTTGGCCACAACAGACCCACCCATTGCAACAATCACCAAGCCGCCGCGGGTCTCGTCGCCATCCCCACTAGTATTAGAGGAGGCAAATTCGTGGCCCGGTTTGACATCGCTACGGAAACCTTGAAGACGCTCGGGGATCGGCCGATCAGGAACAATGGTTCCTTCGGCTCCATTATTGTCCCTTCCCCACGCCCACCTTCTGCTCGCCGATGGTGTACAATATGGTGCACGGTGTTTCGCCGGCTCGCAAATAAAAGTCTGCGACGTGAGACATCCGAAAGGCAACGAAAACGGAGATTATACATTTATATTGAAGGGGCCGTGGGAAGATACCGTGAGGGCGCCGAGCTCAGCCAAAGAGGAGGCACCACCGAGCACGCCCGCGGCGGTAAAAGGGGAGCCGTCTTGGGAGCAAAAGGGAGCCGTGCGGGAGCAGTGCGGGAGCATGTGCTGCCAAGAAGTCGCAAGGGAAAGTCCTCTGCATTTTTTGGATTTTCCTTGTCCAAGTGTGAACGCCCGTCACCAAGGAAGTAGATAAATCTGCAATCGCTTTGTTTTGCGGCAGCTATCGCTGCTCGATCGCTCGAGATGATTTCTTCTCAACCGCAATCTCAACCTTCTTGTCGATGCTTTCTTGATTAACCTCCGCTTTTCCTTTCTCTCCTCCCCGGTCTCACGGTAGTACCTCTTCCACGTGGCGCCGTCTCCGACACCGTGCACACGCGTCCATACGACGGTCGAGTATCCACCGTTGTCGTTTCAATATGTTCAACGCCGGTTGAATGGAGTGTCCCACTTGGCCTCGCCAATGCCTCGACGGCGAAGTCGCTTTCGCCGCAATCCGGCGCTGCTCTCTCTACAAAAGGCACAAGGATCATTTACAAATATGACTAACGTGTGCAGTCGAATTGATCAGAAACTAAAATTACCAGTAGTCTCATGAACTCCATAATGACCGGTGTTTTCTCATAAACCTTCTTCAGTGGGTCCCAACGGTGGCGGGCCCTTAGGACGTCACGCTCCTGCGGGACGGTGAAATCCGCCAAGGGTCAGGATGCCCAGCACTGCATGGCTTCCACGCCCTCCTTGGCCCATTTGGACCTCTTTCCGCCGTAACCATGGCTTCCGAGGTGGTGGGTCCCAATGTTCCTCTTTTGAAGCCCCTTCATGTACTTAGACTTTTCTTTGGCAGCTTCGGCCTCGCAAGCCTCCTTGAATATTTGAAACTGCTCTTCCGTGATTGTCGGACTTTCCTTTACAATCTCGGAGTAGGGTTTCTCGTCGTTGATCTTTGCTTTCACTCGATTTTTCCAGGCAGCCAATGCGTTGCTAAACTTGGTCATGGCGTGTTTGTTTATCTTCTTCATTGTCGGGTCATTGTCTGGATCTTCATAATCCTTCTCATTCCGCCCCGGGAACAAGAATATCTGGTGTAACTTCTTTAGGAGGGAGCTCCTCGTATTTTCTATCTTCTTTACATTTTTATCGTTGATGGTGGCGGTTGTCCGTATGATGCAGCCTATTTGATTGCCGTAGCACGCGCGCGCTTCCTCGGGCGCCTTTGGCTCAAAATTGCCGTTGTCCACCTCCGTGACCACCAGTCTAGTAGTCCTGAGTTTGTTAGGAACCCATTGCCTCTTCACTTTCGGTGCTACACCGGATCCGCTCCCCGAGGCAGCACCGGTCTCGATGCGGTCTCAATCTCAGCGCGGTGTCGATCCTCAAAGACCGGTCTGCGTACGGTCTCAAAGACCGGTCTGCGTGTCGGTCTCCGATCCCGATGCGGGCCCAAGAACAACATCTGCTGATCGTCGGTAAAGCTAAAAATTCGCTCGCCGCCGGTAGACGCCGTCGCAATCACCGTAACCCCGTCCTTCATCGTTGCTAGCCATGTTTCCTATGATTAAATCTAGTCAATTAATTCTAGACCTAATAAAATGAATAATGACATAAAAAGGACTATTGTTTTGCAGAATGTTGACTCCTTCTTGGTGCGGCAAATACGGGCACTCGATATGTCCTAGTTTGTAGCACAAGTCATGCCGAAATTCACGGAAATTTCGCATGACCTTTGCTAAAAGTGGACAAATCGAGAACCTGAAATTTGCCGAACAGAAATGAATCAACATTCCGCAAAACATAGGCCACTCAACATCATTCCCAGAAACAACAAAGCCACCACTTGGGCACAATCGAACAACTTCAATGAAAAGATATAACATGACCACTTCAACGAAAAATAAAATTTGCCTAAATTCTTTTCCTTGAAAAATAGTGGTCTTTTGAAAAATCAAAAACCTTTGCCAATCTACTTAACCTAGCTTCTAATCCAACGAACCTAATTAACCTACCTATTTAACCTAGTTAGTTAATCTAGTTTACCTAGATAATTAACCCTAATTAAACTAGTTAACGCAGCTAGTTCTCTCACAAAGCCTAAAATAAATTTTTGCACTAATTAACATGGATAATTAACCTAATTAAACTAGTTAACCAGACTAGTTCTCTGTCAAAGCCCTAACTAAGTTTTTGCACTAACCTAGATAATTAACCTAATTAAACTAGTTAACCTAACTACTTCTCTGTCAATGCCCTAACTAAATTTTTGCCCTAAAACCTATATAATTAACCTAATTAAAACTGGCTAACCTATGCATGAGAGAGAGAGGAGGGTGGGGCTTACAGATGATGGCTCGGTGGTGGCGACGGAGGCAGATGGTGGCGAGGGAGGCAGGGCGTCTCCGTGACGGCGAGGCGGCAGTGGCGTCTCGGTGACGGCGAGAAGGTGGCGCCGATGGCGGCTCGGTGGCGTTGACGAGGCCGCTGCTCCATGGCGTTGGGGCGGCTCGGTGTCATCGGCAAGACGGCTCTGCTTGCTGCGTCGTCGTCGGCGCGGCGTGTGGGGCGATTTAATCGGGAGACGGCGGCGCTGGGTGGGTTTGAGGATTTGGGGAAGTGGTGGCGGGGGGAAACGGTTTTTGGCTAAGTCAAACTTAGCGGTAGCGCTTTTGCAAAAGCGCTATAGCTAAGTTAGCTATAGCGCTTTTAAAACAACTGCTGCTATAGCTAATTTCCTATTCTATTTCTATAGCGGGGTCTAGGGCACGCTGCTGCTTTGTTAGCTATAGCGCTGTTACAAACAAACGCTTTGCTATGCCTTCCTCCGATTTTTCACTTTTTCGCTTATTTTGCTTTACATTTTATTTTTCCCTTTCTCCTTTTTCTATTTCTTTCATTTTCATTTAAATTTCTATTTGTTTATCATTTTATTTTATTTTTGTTAGTAGTAGCGCTCTTCCTGAAACGCTACCGCTAATCGTGATGTAGCAAGAGCGCTGCGTTTACGCTAAGATCGCCATCGCTATGCGTAGCCTAGCATTCTACCAATGGGAATATTAGTAGTAGCGCTTTTTCTTCAACAGCGCCATCGCTAAGTTTGTGTCTCAGAGCGGTTTCTAACAGCTCGCATCGCTAAATAGCACTAGCGCTGTTTTTTGAACCGCGCTGCTGCTAAGATTCTGTGTATAGCCTTTTCCCTAGTAGTGTGTCTAAGCATGTGTACATGACACCAATTCACTAGTTCATGTTGCTTGCTTGCTAGCATACATGTTGCTTGCTGGCATACATGCTTAATTAGAGTTTCCATCAGCATTACTTGCTTGTATCACTAGCACTTGGAGAAGAGTCTACTTGCTTGCTTATTAATTAGGGTTTGTATCAATAGTACTTGCTTCCTTCTCTTCATTTTCCTTGATTGCTTGCTTGTTTCTATCAGTAGCACTTTGCTTGCTTGTTTCTATCAGTAGCACTTTGCTTGCTTGCTTGTATTAGTAGCACTTATGCACTTTGCTTACTTGCTCCTAGTGTACATGCATGCTTGTTTGGTGCACTTACATGTTTTCTTAATTAATAACACTAGATCACTGTATTGTTTATCCATCAAGTTTGTTTCACATGTATTACATGTATGTGCATGATGGTCCAAATGCTTTCCTTTATTGATACAAGTGCATCATTTTACTTTATCCTGTTGTATCTCGATTGTTGTTTATTCTATTTTGCAAGCACCACCTCAAGATCATCCATGGCAAGGAGGACAAGGTCAAGCATGAGGCCAACCGCTGGTATGCAACTTGCTCCTTGTGGCCGCTTCATAAAATCTGTGTCTTAATATGCTAAGTGAAATGTATTGCTGCAATCTGAATAAGTGGCTTAATTGTGCTGTGTGTCGTTAGTCTTCCTTACCTGAATAACTAGGATTAAATGATAATAAAATTTCATAAGATATGTTTGGCTGCCTGTCCATGCATTCCAAACATTCACCTAATAGTTATGTTTCTGATCATGCAAAGAAGAGCCTCTCACCAAGTACGAGAAGGTTAGGGCTAGAAATATCATGAGGAACAATCAGGTGTTCCGGTCCCTTGGCATCGGTGCAATAGCGTCGATGATTAGGAAAACAAAGGGTGTACAAGAAGGTAGAAGTGATGAGGTTCAATAGGGTAGTGGAGTTATCAATGATGACCCAGAGTACAATCCTAAAGAGGATGAAGTTATTGATGGAGAGGAAGTGGATGATGTTGTAGTCAACAAGATTGTTAAGGTGCAAACTCTGTCTTGCTTGGAGGGTTGGGGTTCTGTTAATCTATGTTATTCCTTGTGCTCACATATTTCTCTTGTGATCTAATGCTTTTTCCGTCTTTGTTTATACGAGGCAATCAAGGAATCTAGGACGAAGAGGCCTGGTGTTAAGAAGACAGTCAGCAAGAAGCACAAGAGCTCAGAAACATCTCCTGCAATGCCTCCAGGAAGGGTGATGGCCCCAGCTCCAGGACAAAAAGGAGGATCCTGGAACCTGATGAACCTGCCCTTGATAGAGTCACAAGGCAGAAAGCAAGGATGGCGACTGCGACGTACCATCAGGAAAGTATGCTGCTCATGGACTCTCAGACCTCGGTGCAAACGGGTGAGGAGTTGCCGCCCATGGATGAAGGAACCACTCTCAGCATGGATGGAAATGGCACTGTCTACCTAGATGAAGCAGGAACCATCTGCATTGATGAAGCAGGCACTGTCCACACATACCTCAGCCCTGTTGCACCTTCTATTGACAGGAACACTGTCATCAATGAAGAAGAACAGCAGCTTGTGCTTCAATCAGGCAAGTTGACCTTTGCAATGCTATCTTTTACTAGTGCATTTTCCAAATGGAATGATCATGTATGCTTTTGTTGATTCCTGCATTTGTCGATTTCTATTCTAATTTATGAGTTTAGTTTCATTTTCAGATGCAATGACTCCCAAGACTAGACTTAGAAAGGGCAGAGGGCTAGAGAGGATCACCAAGTCGCTTGGTAGCAAGGTGCCTATCCAAATTGCTGAAGGGATGATTCATCCAGAGAAGCCTTTGCAGGCAGCAAAGCTTGCTTTTGAGTGTGGACTCGTTGCAAAAAGACATCTTCCGGTTCTTCCTCACTTCAAGCTATACAAAAAAAATGCTAGTCTATTGGAGAACTACATTGGGAAAGTTGTTGTAAGCTACTTGTTTCATAGTTAATGTGCTATCTATTTTCTGTTACACCTATGCATGATCACTAATATTGTTCCTACCTTGTTTGCTATCTTGGTAGGCAAATTTTGACATGAACACGGACTCGGAGACCATCAAGACCTCGTGCAAAGATATCCTGCAGAAATATTCAAAGAATGACGCCATCGATCAAGAAGAAGTATTTTGATACCAGAATCGCAAATAAAGTCAGCAATAAGTCTCGGTGCTCGATCTAATGGATGGTGAATGGCAAGCTCGTGGAGATGTGGTCTACCCCAAGACACAAGGTTTGTCTCTGCTTTGTTTGATGCTTTATGTTTTGCACATGATATGCTAGTGCTAGATCATGCCGACAAGATGCTTTTTGTAGGAAACCTGTTTGTCGAACAAGATGAATCGACAAAAAGTCGCGTCTGATCAAAGAACTGGTTCTGTGCACTACACAAAGACACATTTTGCCATGTGAGAACTCTTCTCTAGAGACCTTACCTTTGGTTCCTCATTGAATAACATTTCGATTCTTGCTGAATAACATTTTGATTTTTGTTGAAAACATTTCGTAAAGAAGAGCGCAAGGGTGAGGACCTGTCTGCGATTGACTTGTTTAAGGCCACCCACAACAAAGACGAAGCACGGGTTTTGGAGCCGGTCCAAGACTGCTATAGTAAGTCACTCCATGCTTTGCCTGTTTGATTCACACCAGCTTTGATGCTTTGATGATTTGATGTTGTTTGACTCGGAGCTACCAAGAACACATGCTATGTTCCATGCTTTGATGTTGTTTGATACTTCATATTGTTCCAATTGTAGGCTTGAGAAGGAAATTTGATCGAACTTGTCAGAGCTATTTGATGCATTTTTATGATATGATGAAATTTGATATGAATGTTAGTTTGATGATCGGCTCACTCGAGAAGCCATCTTATATAGAACCACCATTCTAGGCTTAATGAAGTGATCATATTGTTCCAATTGCATGTCTCCAGGTCACTAGTCATCATCTTCTTGTATAGATTTTGTGTGCTGGTTTGGTTACTTCAAATAATCCATTTGAGTGCTGGTTTGGTTTCTCTTGCTTGGTTTGGTTTGCAAAATGTGAAATAGATCTCCCACTAATGCCTATCATTTTCCTCCATATGCTAGCTTGAGATGGAAAAAATGAAGGAAGCGCCGGTACTGAAGGTGAAGAGCCAAAGTCTGCTTGTTGAAATTGCCGAACAAGTCCTCAAGACCGAAGTCAAGCAAAGCACATTCCTCGGAATGTTGGCCTCCAATCATCTAGGAACAACTCGCCAAAGTTGTTGCTCATGTTCAGACCTTGAGCGAAGTCGAGAGGTCCGAGCTTCAAGCTGAACTGGTGCATGAAGAATTGGCGGCAATCAAGATGAAGGCGAAGAATCAAGTCGACGCGACAAGGAACTTGAGTCTGCCGCAAGAAGTCTCAAGAACAGAAGAGAAGTTAGCCCACTTGATGGCTCTCTTTGGAGCTAAGGCGCTTTGATGGTCATGCAGGTTTGTCTTTGAACCTCTTTGTCTTTGAGTGTGAACACGAGCTAAGGTAGTTGTTGCATTTTGAACACAGGGCTGAGCTGAGCTGTTGCATTTTGTTCCATTTTGTTGTTTGAACACAGGAGCTGTGAAGTTATGTGATCTGTGAAGTTATGTGATCTTGTGAACTGTGTTTATTTTTCGTGAAGTTATGTGATCTTGTGAAGTTATGTGATCTTGTGCACTGGCTTGTGGATCACTTGTGCACTGGGCCTTTCTGCTTATAGTTATGCAAAATGAGAACCTGGGCTCTAAAAAGGCCAAGGCCCAAACAAGAATTAGACCAAAAAGGCTTGGGCCTAAAAAAAGAAATGACTGTAAGAAAAAAATTGTAAAAGGCTGCATAACAGAAATGAAAAGGCCAAGGCCCAAATTGAACTAGACTAAAAAGGTCAGGCCCAAAACAATAGTGGAATATAAAAAATCATCGAAAAAGGCTCAATTCCCGTAAAATAAAAGGCCAAATTATTGGGCCAGGCCCATGCAGATAAGCAAAATAAGGAGAAAAAAAATTAAATGGGCTGAATTATTGGGCTTGGCCCATCAAGACGGCTGAAATGGACCGAGCTGATTCTATTTTACGACCTTTTCATTTGGTCGTAATTCTGCCACGTCAGCTTGCCACGGTGGATCCGACGTGGTGTGGTCGGATTGCTAGTGACCAAAACATTTGGTCGTTAAATTTACGACCTTTATTTTGGTCGTAAACGTTTACGACCATTTCAGAAGAAAGGTCGCTATAGTCAGTTTACGACGGCCAGCTTTTGACCTTCTGTTTTTGGTCACAAAAAGGTCATAAATGGAAATTTGTGACCTTTCAGTGACCAATAGTGGTGGTAATAAGTTGAAATATTTCTTGTAGTGGTTTTCACTGTCAAGGTATCCCTGCGCTAGCAAGCTGATTTATATGTTGGGTGAACACTCAATCCCGTCCTGTTTTTCTATGTGCTTGATTAAATGGTGTTAATGTACAACCTGATATACTATCTTTTGCCGATTGAAGGATGACCAATATTGACAATATTAAACTCGTACTACTATATTCTTATGGAATATACTTTCATATGTTTAATTATTTTAATTTGATGGAAAAACATTTTTAGTACAAATCGCAAGTATAGAACAGGAGGACGGAATTGGATGAATACAACATCGGAGGTCTAGTGGCCTTTTCTTATCTATATGTAGAACAAAAGAAGATATGGTTTCCTAAATGAATTGTCCATCGCCTAGCTGCCTTTCGTGAATGGTTCAACATGCAATGGTAACAAAAGCAATTGGAAAGTTTTCGATCATCAACGTATAGAAGGCAATACCGTTAGCATGGTCAATCAGTACATCCAGAAAATTATACAAATCTGTAATTTAAGTAGTTTTGGAATTCTTCATCTTTATCTAAATATAGTTATATGATTTCTAGGCACCGCTACACCTTATTTATTTTTACTTTCCTTAATTGAATAGAACAGGAGGACGGAACTGGATGAACACATGATCGTAGTTCTAGTGGCCTTTTCTTATCTATTATATGTAGAACAATAGAAGATATGGTTTTTCTAAATGAATTGTCCATCGTCCAGCTGTTTTTCCTGAATGGTTCAACATGCAGTGGGAACAAAAGCAATTGGAAAGTTTTCAATCATCAACAAATAGAAGGCAATACCGTTAGCATGGTCAATCAGTACATCCAACATGTGATATAAATCTGTAATTTAAGTAGTTTTTTACTTTCCTTAATTGCACTAATCTGTATTAAACTTACATGCAAGACACAGATACCTGAGGGAGTATTAATGGCAGGCAATAAAATAAATTAATCCATTCAATAAATGCATATCTTTTTTGCCACAAACAACAACTGGCTGCCATCTTGCGCCATATCATGTATGTGTATATATTCCCATTCTCTATACCTTAGCCATTCACAACACAAAACACATAAACCCCAAAGTGAATTCTTCTTCTTCCTTATAAGATATACTGATGGCAAAATCTTCGCAGATGTTTGTCACCCTCATGTGCCTTCTGCTTCTGTGCACCAGCGATCAAGTCCATGGTATGTTTATCCTATTCATACCAATCTTACCATTCCATATAAATCTTGTGGATAAACTGATTTGTTTGCATAAATAATCAAATTGGGTGCTGTCGTATTGATCAATCAGTTTAGGTGTTTTTGACTTAATAGTACATATTTCTTAGTTTATTCCTTAGGGCCTTGTGGTGTGTTTGGGTCGATGGAATTCTTGCCCTCACCCTTGTACATATTTCTTTCTTATTGAAATGATACGCAGCTCTCCTGCGTGTTTGAGAAAAAAAATGAATTTTCATTTCTCCTGCTATACATACAAAGAGATGTCAGCGAGATGATGTAGTGTGTGTACACACTTAGTTTATCAGGTTAATTTTCACCCAGAAGAACTATAATTATGAATGTATGCTACATGATGAAAAGGAGAGGACGCCAACATCACAAGCAGCATCCCAGTACAGCCAGTAAGAAGGTTCCTACCAGCAACATACTTTCCTCAGACAACCGTGTCAAGACAGTGCGACCTTTGCCACTACAGCCATGATCATGAGAAAACTTATTATGCAACAATATGCTGCAATGAGATAACTTGCAATGATCCAGCGAAGCCGAAAGGCACTTGTACACTTCGTAAACTCTCATGCGGCTGTGACGTGAATACATGCAAGTAGTACATGCAACTGAAAGTTTTCGTTGTGTGTTTTTCTTTAATGAAGGCCGGGGCCATTGGTGCCAAAACATGCTTGACTCATCTATGGCCTTGCTCATTGTGTGTGTGCAATCTGAATCTTCTGTTTTGTTTTTGGGTGAAATTTGCCGGAACTGAAAACGATTACCAGCTGACCAAGTCATCCGTTTCGGAAACTACAGAAGTGACTTTGGTTGTGATTCCTGTAATTATCAAGGAATTGTCAAGCTGATTTATATGGTGGGTGAACGACTCCATCCAATATACTCCTGCTTTTCTATGTGCTTGCTTTAACGGTGTTAATGCGCAACCTGGTATACTATCTTTTGCCGCTTGAAGGATGAGAAATTTTGATAATATTAAAATTGTACACCTATATTCTTATGGAATATATTTTCATATGTATAATTATTTTAATTTGAAAAGGAATTTTTAATACAAATCATAAACTATAGAACAGGAGACTGAATTGGATGAACACAATATCGGAGGTCTAGTGGGGAAATACATTGGAGCACCAAGAAATATCTGAAAATTTCAAAAAAAACTGAATTTTTGGGATATGAAATCTGGGTGCCCGTTATACAACCATGTTCATTTTCGCGTGGAATGGGTGCCTGTGGTATCCGTGGCCCTGGAATTATGGTGCGACATAAGATACATATATATTTTTCCCATACATACAATGTTTTTCTTTTTTACAAACATTACCACGGGCAGCCCTTCCCCACCCACGAAACTAAACACGGCAGAGATTTCTTGACAATTCTAGGAATACTCGCCTCGGACCACGCACGTATTTCCTCCTTTTCCTTTTGGACCCGCAGCCACATGAGGGCGAGAAGACCGATGGATGGTGTGGTGTGGATCATCAGTTTTGTCGAGGGCCTGATTGATGGGTTCTTGTGTTGCTGCCTTAGGCTAGTCATAGTGGGAGTAACTTAACTAGTAAAATAGCGCACTTCGAGAAAATTATGTTTATGTGGCAAGTAATTAATAAGAGGTGGTAACATAATATGTTACTGTAACATAACGCTTTTCAAGACAAGATGAGTCTACGAGCTAATAAATGAAGCCAACTATGATACTACTATTATGTTACTTTGCATTATGAAGGTAATAACTTAGACTAGTGTCATATGCATAACACTAGTCTAAGTTACTCCCCACTATGACCAACCTTAGCTTGCTTTGTATTCACAAGTGCCGCTGACTCTTAGCTTGTGTGACTGAAGAAGGACAGACGTGGTGAAGCCCGAGGCCATCACGACTTCACGAGCGATGGAGCCGTTCTCGTCGAGATTAGTTAGTTTGTCTTATTTTCTCAGAGTTGTGAATAAAAAATGGATGATAGCTTGTTTGTTGTGTTGATTTTTGTAGTGGAACATGTTGCTTACAACACGCTTTGGTAGGATGCATTGTGAGTAGTAGCTCTTAGAAATCATCCTGGTATGTTATTGCTGGTGTAGGAGGAGGCAAAACACACAAGTTTGCAATTCACTTGTATTTCTTCTCTCATATGTGATATTTCAGTTATACCACTGGTATTCTTCTCAAATTTATGGCCTCGTGAATCAAGAAAATGTTTTTTTTGGCTAACTAGATGATACCCCGCACGTTGCTGCAGGAATTTGTAGGGACATATAGTTTGATAATATTTTACTTAAAAATTCAATATAATACAATTTGATTGTCTATTAGAAGTGCACTGCAGAAAAAGAAAAGAAATATCATTATAATTCGTTAGTTGTCGTGGAATTGTCACGACAGATGTCCTAGTGAAAGGACTTAGTTGTGGAGCCATCGCAACTAGGAAGCTTAAAGGGGTTAATCGGGACAAAGGACACGAGGTTTATACTGGTTCGGCCCCTTATAATGAAGGTAAAAGCCTACGATCCAATTTTGAGTCGGATTGCTTATGTCTCGATAACCAGGGAGCGAATTGCTTGACCTAGCTCTCGAGTTGATGTTACTTGTCCTGAACCGCCGCCTTGTTGTCCCTTTATATACAGAGGTCGACGCCCAGCGGCTCTATAGAGTCCCGGCCGGCTCATAAACAATGTCTGGCTCGGTCTCTTAACTATTTTTGCCTTACAATACAAGTCACGCATACATGGCGGTTTATCACTACGGGCCTTAAGTCGCCACTGGGCTTTGGGCCCTTAATTGAACCGCCATCTCTTTCTTGGGTCCTGGGCTTCAACAATATTTGTAAGTATAACCCGGCCCCTCCTGGGCGGGTCATACCAATAGCTATATCCCCAACATTAGGCCCCAGATTGATTTAAACTAGTTCATGTCAATCTTCGATACTTAAGAAAAATCTTCTGCTTCTTATAAAATTTTTTGTAACCCGCCATGACATCATCATCTGCATTTGTTGTAACCCTCCATGATGTCACCTGTCATAAAAGCACTTTTTCTTCAATGCATCCCAATGGATCTTTGTCTATGACCATCCCAAAAATTGAGGCGCCCTCGTAGTTGGATAAATTATTCTTTTGGCCTCCTCGTTTTTCGCACTCTTTTAGTGGTCCTTCTTTATAAATAGACCCGACTAGGTCTTTCTCATTCTTCCGTTCGCATCTTCTTCCTCTCGCCCCCATCTGCCACTGGAGCTCCGCCGCCACGCCGCAGCGCATCTCGTCTCCGTCGACTTTGGCCGCTGCAGCAACCTGATCTTGACCAGAAAACAGCGGCGCCCTTCCGCAGCGAATCTCTTGCAGTAAGTTTTCCCCTTTCTGCACCATAGATCCGTGCTAGGGATAGCGTGTTCTTCTGTAGTGCACAAAGTTCATCTTACTTCTTGTGTTCCATCTGTTATGGCTTCTTTTGATCCAAAAATACCATAGATCTTATGCGGTACGTGTTCCACATCCATTTTGGGTGCCGGTAGATCTCCTTTCCATGTAAGAAAATCCCCATTATAGCGCATGAACTCTTCTGCGCCATGTTTTAGGTCTAGAAAATTTTCTTTTCTGAACATCTGTTTGATCCAAAATAACAGCTGCAAATTGTGAAACCTGTTTGTACAACACTTAGGCAAAATCTGCACTTGTTAGATTTATCTAGCCATGGCGACTCAGATCGCCGGCTTTAAGGAAGCAATGCTCAATTAATAACTTGAACCACCCTTGGCAGTTTAAATAGTCTTGACGGCTTATAGAACCTATGGCGGCTTAAATAACCATGACATAAGTATCCTTATACCATTAGGCCCCTTTTTAAGCCGCCATTTTGAATATGCACAGTAATATTTTTTCTAGCCCGGCTTAAATTTGAACCGACACTTTTACTTTGTCTTAGGCTTTCAATCAGAATGGCACCAAAGGCACCTACTTCCTGTAATTGGGTGAAATCCATTGTCACTGACAGCACCTTGGATGACTTTGTGAAGACCGGCTACCTGCCGAAAAAACAAGTCATGCCTTATCATGCTCCTGACCCGGAGGAGGAATTTCCTCAACCCAAAGATGGAGAGGTTGTTGTTTTCACAGATCATATGAACTGGGGTTTCACTCCTCCTGGCTCAAAATTCTTCAGAGACGTGCTGAATTTCTTCGATCTTCACCCACAAGACATCGGACCCAATTCCGTGTTTAATATCTGCAACTTCCAAGTATTCAGTGAAGTATACCTTGGAGAAGAACCCAATCTACTGCTTTTCAGAGAACTGTTTTATTTGAACCACCAGAATGAATGTGCTAGCGGTCAGAGCTTAGAGCTTGGTGGCGTCTCAATCCAGCACCGTAGGGACGTGATCTTTCCTTACGCCAACCCGCCAAGCCACCCCAAAGATTTGAATATGACATGGTTTTACTGCAAAGATACCTCTCCGGCCGGTGAAAACCCTCTGCCCGGCTTTCGTTCTCTTCGTCTTGGACCTAACCATCATCTACCTGACAAGATTACAGCCGCCGAACGTAAATCACTTGCCCCCACTTTATGCAAGATCAAGGCTCTTCTGGGGAATGGGTTGACAGGCATCGACCTGGTCCGGGTTTGGCTCGCCTGGCGGGTCATTCCGTTGAGCCGCCGCTCCGGCTTGATGTGCGATTACACTGGCGCAAAGGATGATCATCTGCGTCACAGCCCTGATGACTTGCCTGAAGATGTCATTGACGATATGACCAAGTCCCTTCTGAACGAAAGCCTGGCAGACTGTGGTACGGTGGGCTTAGCCCCCTTCTATAAAGCTAACCCGGCTCCAAAGGTAAACTGCCCATGTAAAATAATTAGTTTAATTTTCCAATGTTTCACCCATACTCATGCATATGCTACTCTGTGCAGGCGGGTGATAAATTCTGGAAGGTCAAATATGACCATGAAGCTGCCAAGAAAGCTAGGAAAGAGAAGAAAGCCGCCAGGAAAGAAGCTGCGAAAAAGAAGGGCAAGAAGGCCACCGCCTGTGACCTGCTTCGCCTAGCAGACTCTTCTGAGTCGGAGGTAGCCCTTGATTCCCTTGGCTCATTTTTTAGCCATCTTATTGACACTGATTATCAGCAGGAGGACACAGGAGCAAGCCGTAACAAGGCTGATGAGGTAACTATCCTTTCCTCAGACTCCTATTCCTTCAACTCTTCCTACACGCTATAATTGAGCACCTACCAACCTTGCGTTTTTGAACAATAAAGCTCTCGATAGATTGATCTGGATCCTTCAATTCTCCGTGGAAATGAGGCACCTCCCCGCAACGCCGCCTCCTTCTCGTTTCCATCCATCACGCCGAATGACCCCGCATCGGACGCCTCCCCGTGTTGCTCGCTCGCTCCTCTCCTCTCCATGATATTATGATATGGTGGCTGGCACCCCCGCCTCCTCTCTCTATTTACTACGCGCCCCCGCCCCCGCCCCCCATTGCTAGCTCCTCTTTTCTCCTCAGTCCAACACCTCGCACGCTCATGTACAACATCGTCGACCTAACCTGCCCTACCATGAGGCATCTCCGGTCGGCTTGCCTGTTTGGTCCGCACTCTCTATTCTATGTAAGCCCTGCTTTCTCCATCTAATCTCCTTTTTGAAGGAAATCAGTCAACCTTGGCACTCAGCCAGATGCCGTTTATTATTTATTTATTTTCCACCTGGTGATGCATCTGTTTACTCATGGCAGGAGCAGAACGAAAACCAAGGCACTAGGAAGTATATATGTTCCCGCCGAGGACGATGCGACATATGCATCAATTCACGCAAAGGTTTGTGGAAAAAAATATGCATTGACATGTGTAATCCTCCTTTCAGTTCTTAGACCATACTGATTGGTTATGCTCATAGGCCATAGCATTTTGAGAGTCACTATTTCGATAACTTACAAGGCTTGGTTTCTGTAGATTTTGAATCTGAGCTGGAACATGCCATCATTCCTCTCTTTCGAAGAGTCATTATTTCATCATCGACACCACGGGTAACCAGCTGATGTAGATCTGATCTGAGCCCTTGTGCTGTGAAATTGAACCTGAACTTGGATCGTGTCGACGATATGGATAGTCACGCTGTCGTTATCCATTTTTAATCAAGTAAGTTTGCCCCTACATTTTTCTCTGTTCCTTTTCATATTCTCCAAACCATGTAGATTGTAGAGAAAAGATAGATGATGGACATCTTCACTAGTCACTAGGGCTGATTATTATTACCTTTCTCTTGTTTTCAACAGTCGACGACTTCAATTTATTCAAGGAGAGCGTGGCGTACAAGGATGTAAGGTTTCTACACTTGCATCCACAGATATTTGGGACTTGGTAAATTCTGTTTTGAATGAAGGGGATCTTTTTTGTTCCATCAAGGACAAGACAATAATAAGATATATTAACAAAAGTAAATAAGTGATTGGAAAACTTTCTTTACTTTTGGGTAAGTTTAGTTTGGTAAGTTAATTGATCCATACCCAACGAACTAGATCATTAACACCTTCAGCTCGGAAACTGTCATGGTTACTTTCTTGGAGCTCTGAAAATAGACTGTTCCATCTTCAGTTCAGTAAATAATTGCTCTGAAAAGCGCGATATCTTTTTTTGTTAGAGATAAAAAAAGGGATATTTTAGTTACTCTTACAAAGCGCATTAGAAACACAGAACCGCTGCTCAAGCTAGGCGCGCAGAATAATGATGACTAGTTGGCTAAAATCGGGAGATATGAACTCAGAAACTCTGAAACTGAAACTCACACATTGCTCTAGCTGACAGCAAGAATAATGTACAGCAGGAAGAATACGAACAAGAATAATGTACAGCTAGAGTTAGCATGTATATATACTCAAACAAAAAGAATACAAATAGGTATACTTGAGGATTTGTTTGTGTGATCATTGGGAAAAATGTACTAGTAGTGTGTATGTTTGCTCTTAATTGCCTTTTCCTTGGCTGAATCTCTTATTATTGCACTCCTCAACATAAGCTCTCATTCCCGTACGAGGTTGCGGCTGTGATTTTCTTCTCATATAGATGAGATAGCACAAGAAGGAACACCTAAGTTATTACGTATGGTGAATCTGAGCGAGGGACATTGGCGATGGGTATGGGCACGACAGTGGACACCGGATGCTGAACATGAGGTACATCCATCCTGACGGGGGCACGACATGACAGAAGCAAAGCACTTCCCAAGCTTGCCGATCCGAAATTCATAACAAGGGCAGATAGTCACATCCCTAGTTCTGGTAATGCTTAGTGCTTGCATTAGAGTGTTGCATCATGTTTAAATTCTATTTAACTTGAAATAGGGGACTGACCAAACCCTAACACCAAATGAATTCAAATAGGCTCAAATAAAATCACTTCCAATAAACCCAAAGTGACTTCAGGAAAAGTCCATAATTTTTGAAACTGGTGAAAACCCCTGACAAAAATTGGTGCATATTTTCCCTAGGCCATTTCAGGTTTTTGGATTAAATCATAAATATTTGAATTGGAGCATTTAATGGCTATAAACATTTTAAATGCTTCAATAATTCTGAAAACATTTGAGGGCTGTTAGTAAACATTTTAAAAGTGCCCACAAATTTTCTCAGGAGTTTTAAAAATGGTTTAGTATTACTACTAAATCAAAAACAGAAAAGCAAAATAGAAAACAGAAACAATTAATAATAGAAAGAGAGAGAGAAGGACTACCTGGCGCCTACCTGTGCGGCCTGCTGCTGAAGCCGGCCCAGCCCATCTCCACCCCCCTGTCGTCTTCCTCCTTTTGCCAGGAGGACGAAGGCGTGTAGGCCACAGCCTTGTGAAAGCACGCGCCTGCCACCTCCACCCTGCCGGCCTGCATCCCCGGCGCCTGGATCTCTCCTGCGTTGCCACGCACTCCCCCCTAGGCCTTCCACTCTCTCTGGACCCCCTCCTCCTCCTCTGCTCTCTCCCTACGACGCCACCGAACGCATCCGCCGCCGCCGACGTGCACCGCCATGCCACCGACCACCCTCGCCTCGCCGATGAGTCGAGCTCCGCCTCCTCGCGATGGACCTCTCCACGCCGAAGAAACAAGCCGAGGGCCCCGCTTGCCGCCATCGTCGCCGCCGCCCATCGCCGCCGGAGATCCGCCTCGCCGCCGCCGCTCCGCGCTTCCCGGCCCGTCGTCTGTGACCGCCAACTCTCCGTGAGCTCCTCTTTCTTCTCCCCTAGCCACGCCGCCGAGCTGCCCCTAACCCCGTTGGCCATCACGACCGAGAGCTCGGCTCCGCCGGCCATGTCGCCGCCGTGGCCAAGTCCACTGGAGCTCGAAACTGAGCGCGTCACCGCGCTCAGCGCGTCACCACGGGGCCGTAGCAACCACCCGCTGCTCTTTTCGTGCCCTGCAACGTCGGAACGACCGACGTCCGAACTCCGGCCGCCGCGGACGTGCTTGCCGCCGTCGTTTCCGGCTACCCCCGGTCCAACCACCACCACCACTCGATGCGGGGGAGCGCCCGCATCACGTAGATAGCCTCCGCCGTACTTTTGGTCGCCGGAGCGTGAATCCCGCGCCGCTCCGCCGCGTCTGGACTCGCCGGCGGCTAAACGCCGGCGGGTTGACCGCTCTGACCGGCGGGGTTTGACCCCGTCTACCCAGGGGTTTAACCCCTCTCTCTCACTGACGAGCGGGCCCAGGCCCCTGTTTAATTAGTGTTAGGTTTAATTAGTGTTAGTTAACTAAGTTAATTGATGATCCACTGACACGCGGGCCCCGCACTGCTGACAGCTTAGTTAGGGCCGATTTAGCACTAATTATCTCAGTTAGTTAACTGAGTCACTGACCAGTGGGTCCCACAGGTCAGGTTTGACCTGGACCCGCCTGTTGACCTGCTGAGGTCAGCATGACGTAATGCTGATGCAATAAATCATTTTCTGGTTTTAAAATAAATCAGGAAAATCCAGAAAATTGCCTAAACTTCTAAAATTCATATAAAATCAACCGTAGCTCCAAATCAAACAAATTATATATGAAAAATTATCAGAAAAATTCAAGGAATCCATCTGTACCATTTTCATGCATGTTTGAACGATGATTGTCCTCTGTTTTGGACAAAACAAATAAAGGGCATTTAAATAATCATATATGGAGTTGGAATTTGAATCATGTATTCAAACCAACTTCATTTAAATCATAGCTAGGTGCATTAGCTCAAATCACAGCATATTGCCATGTCATGATCATGCATCATATTGTAGCATTGCATTGATTGTGTTCTTTCTCAGTTGCCGGTGTTCGTCCCCTCTCGATAGACATGGTTCCGACGACAAGTTCGATGACACCGATGAAGAACTATATTATCTTCAGAAGTGCCAGGCAAGCAAAACCCCCTTGTTCATTCCGATATAATCCCACTCTCTCGCTCCTGCTCTCTTTTACTGCATTAGGACAACAACGAATCATTAGTTACTTGCTGCGGTAGCTGAACCCCTTTATCCTTTGCATGACCTGTCATTCCACAGTAAATAGATGTAACCCACTAGCATGAGTAGGAGTTGTTTGAGCCCTGTTGTGCCTACTCATACATGCTTGTTTGTCATGCCTGCTACTGCTTAGAGTTGAGTCGGTCTGATTCATCGAGGATGAATCAGAGGTGTGTGAACATGTCCTATTGTGTGTGAGCTAAGTGTGTGAACACGATTTGGTAAAGGTATCGGTGAGAGGCCATGTAGGAGTACATGGTGGGTTGTCTCATTGAAGCCGTCCTTAGGAACTGAGTTTCTTTGTTTGTGATCCATGATTCAGCTACTACCATGCATTGGGCCCGAAACCAATGGACCCTCTCGGCTTCTTATTCACCATAGTCTTCTGTCCAGGAGTTGCAAGTAGTTTCTGGCGTTTGTAGCCTACTGGAGGCCGTGGACAGCGCTGACGTAGGGGTGGGCTGTGATGCGGTAGGTACGTGGCACGGGGTACCGGATGCCCGTTTGGTATCTCGGGAACCCTGTTCACATCGTTTGGGGCTGTGAGCGAAACTTCGGCCGGAACTCCTCATAGATGGAACCCAAATAGGCGATAAACCTGGACTAGAGACTAAAGTGTCTAGGTAGGTCGTGGCCGACACCCACGTTGGGCTTCCGCTTGAAGGTTGCCGAGTGCATGTCGTGTAAACGGCGGTAAGTGGTGAGAGCGTGTATGAAGAAGTACACCCCTGCAAGGTCAATATGATCTATTCGAATAGCCGTGTCCGCGGTAAAGGACTTCTGGGTTGCCTGTACAGTTCATAGACAAGTGAAAGTGGATACTCTAAAATGCGCAAGATAGCGTGAGTGCTATGGATGGCGTGCTCGTGGGAGGCGGTGCGGATCCATAGTGGTGTATTGATATGGTGAATATGTGGACTCGTGCGCCACCTCAAAAGAGTTACTTGCGATCGTAGTTTAGGATAGCCACCGAGTCAAAGCTGGCTTGGTGTTGTTAAACTCCACCATCCCCTTGTTGATAATGATGCATATGTAGTTAGTTCGATGTAAGTCTTGTGGGTACATTTGTACTCACGTTTGCCTATTTTATGTTTTTGCAGAGAGACTTGGTCTCGCTAGTAGTTCCACGTGGACTTGACGTTTAGCTTGTTACCTCAGCTACGATCTTGTGCCCTCGGCAGATCTCAGTAGATAGTCGCTTCTCACCCTTTTCATTTATAGATGTCTCGTACTCGGACATGATAGCTTCCGCTTGTGCTTTGATTTGTATGCTCTGAATGTTGGGTCATGAGACCCCTGTTTGTAATATCTCGCTCCTCGGAGCCTAATGAATAAATACTTGAGTCGTAGAGTCATGTTGTGATGCCATGTTGTACTTGCACATATCGAGCATATTGTGTGTATGTTATTGAAATGCTTGGTATGTGTGGGATCTGACTATCTAGTTGTTTATCTTTAGTAGCCTCTCTTACCGGGAAATGTCTCCTAGTGTTTCCACCGAGCCATGGTAGCTTGCTACTGCTCCGGAATCACTTAGGCTGGCCGGCATGTGTCCTTCTTCGTTCTGTGTATGCATCCCTTCGGGAAATGTCACGCGATGAATACCGGAGTCTGTTAGCCGCTACAGCCCGGTTCACGGAGTCCATTAGCCAGTGCTATAGCCTGGATTCACTCGCCGATGACCGACACGTTCGATCTTTGGGTCATGGATGCTGTCCTCGTGAGTCTGAGCCACTTTGGGTTTACGACTAGCCATGTCAGCCCGGGCTCCTTATCATATGGATGCTAGCGACACTATCATATACGTGTGCCAAAAGGCGCAAACGGTCCCGGGCAAAGGTAAGGCGACATCCGTGGGAATACCGTGCGTGAGGCCGCAAAGTGATATGAGGTGTTACATGCTAGATCGATGTGGCATTGAGTCGGGGTCCTGACACAGATGGTGGGCTGATGAGAAATGAGTAGGTAGGTTGTAAGGGACTGCCAGATGTAGATTTGCATTAGGCGCCCGTGATACTTTCTCATGCGTTATGCTGCCGAAATTTCTAGCAAAATTTCTCACAACTTGTTTGTAAGAAAACAAAAACTTTAGGGTGGTAGCTGCAAAAATGTGTCCTTATTTGTACAAAAACAAAAACTTTAGGGTGTTTGCTGCAACAGAAATGTATTTAGATAATGTACAAATTTTATGTAGGATGGAATCTTGTCTGGTTTTAAAGTTGAGGAACAAAAGCTGCACTTGTCAATTAGTTGGGGGACTATAATAAACTTTTGCCTTTTCATATTATTTTTCATAAACCTGGTTAAATTTTGTAAAATTTGAATTTTTTTACGAAAATATCAGATCTATTATGAAGATTCACCGGAAATAAAATTTGACTTGTAGTAGAAGTTAGAACAATCTAGTAATAGGCACTGTATTTTGATCCCAGAGGAAATACTGGGTATTCCATGAGGTACGAACCGTCATCAGTTCAAATTTGAACTGGGCTGGCTCACTAGGGAGGGTTTTCATGAGTTGGTCAAAAAAGTGTGGCAGTGCCAACCTCGTGGTGACACACCGATTCATCGATGGAATAATCGTATCTGTGCGTTGCGCCGATTCCTTCGTGGTTGGGCCAAACACACCGCTAGCATCTATAAGAAAGAGAAGTTGCGACTTTCTTCCTTAATTGATACTCTTGATAAAATCGCGGAGGCGAGGCCCCTTTCTGCCATGGAGATTGAGCAAAAAAAGTCATCTCAATGAGCAGTTAGCCCGTCTATTATGTGAGGAGGAAATTAAATGGTACCAAAGGTGTAAGATGGGCTTACTTGTCCTAGGTGATGATAATACGAAATACTTTCAAATGTTGGCCAACGGCAGACATAGAAAGAAACGTATCTTCGCTCTAGATCAGGAGGTGGGTCGGATCGAGGGGGACGCCTCACTAAAGAACTTCATTACTAAGTATTACAAAGAACTTTTTGGTCCATCAGCGGATACAACGCTAGAGATGGATGAGTCTATTTGTCATGACATTCATCAAGTTTCAGCTGCGGAAAGTGATTTCCTAACCTCTCCATTCTCCGAGGAGGAAATTCGGACTGCGGTGTTTTATATGGAACATAACAAGCCTCCGGGTCCGGATGGTTTTCCGGCGGAGTTCTATCAAAGTTTTTGGGACATGATAAAATCAGATTTGGTTCAGCTGTTTAATGAACTGCATGCTCACAAACTTGACATCTCCCGTCTAAATTTTGGGGAAATTATTCTTCTACCTAAGACGAAAGATGCTAGTCGGATTCAACAATATAGACCGATTTTCTTACTAAACGTAAGCTTTAAAATCTTCACCAAGGTTGCGACTAACCGGCTGAACGGGGTGGCAGACCATGTAGTCAAACCCACTCAAACAGCTTTCATGCAAGGACGGAACATATTGGATGGTGTTGCTGTTCTACATGAAACAGTCCATGAGCTTCATCATAAAAAGTTGAATGGAGTCATATTTAAAATTGACTTCGAAAAAGCTTATGATAAAGTGAAATGGCCCTTTCTGTTGCAAACTTTACGCATGAAGGGGTTTTCTGATACATGGTGTGAATGGGTAGAGAGTTTCGTGTCTGGAGGTAGTGTGGCCATAAAGGTAAATGATGATGTGGGCAACTGCTTTCAGACTAGGAAGGGGCTTCGTCATGGGGACCCCGCATCCCCGATTTTGTTCAACATTGTGGCTGATATGCTAGCTACTCTTGTTGAGAGGGCCAAGATAGCTGGTCAAGTCACCGGTGTCATTCCTCATTTGGTAGAAGGAGGCCTATCTATTTTACAATATGCGGATGATACCATTCTGTTCTTGGATCATGATTTAGGAAAAGCCATAAACCTTAAATTGTTGTTATGTGCTTTTCAGGAACTCTCTGGACTCAAAATTAATTTTCATAAGAGTGAACTCTTCTGCTTCGGCGAGGCCGCAGAAGTAGCACAAGATTATGCTGAAATCTTTGGCTTTCAGCTCGGACAATTTCCGATTCGTTACCTGGGTATCCCCATCCATTATCGGCGCTTGACTATAGCTGAGTGGAAGCATGTAGAAGAGAGACTGGAGAAACGCCTGTCCAGTTGGAAGGCCAAACTCTTGTCCTATGGGGGTCGGTTAATTTTGATCAACTCAGTCCTCACCAATATGGTTCTTTGCATGCTATCATTCTTTCATCTACCAAAAGGAGTGCTTCAGCGTCTAGATTACTTTAGATCAAGATTTTTTTGGCAGAGTGATAATGAAACCAAGATATATCGTCTGGCTAGGTGGAACGTATTATGTCGTCCTAAAAGCCAAGGGGGACTTGGAATCCAGGACCTTGAGATAAAAAACATTGCACTTCTCGGCAAATGGGTGTATAAACTACTCACTGAGAATGGTGTTTGGCTGGAAATCATTCGTAATAAATACGTGGGTTCCAAAGCAATCTCTCAGGTGTACTGGAAACCTGGCGATTCTCATTTCTGGAGTGGGGTGATGAAAGCTAAAGATTTCTTTTTCCAATTTGGAACGTTCTCGGTTAGGGACGGCTCCCAAATCCGTTTCTGGGAAGATACCTGGTTGGGGACTAATCCCTTAAGTGTGCAATACCCAAGCTTGTACCGGATAGTTAGACATAAGTTCGTCACGATCAAACAAGTTTTGGGTCAGGAAAATCCGGATATTTCTTTTCGTAGGGACCTTATAGGACCTCGATTGACAGCATGGAATGAATTGCTCATCCGTCTGGGGGCCATCCAGTTGTCGGAGGAACCGGATATCTTTAAATGGAAACTGCATCAGAATGGCAAGTTTTCGGTCAAGTCCATGTATGATGCAATGGTCCATGACGAGGTCCCGATAGATAACAGGAAATTGTGGAAACTAAAAATCCCTCTAAAAGTGAAGATATTCCTATGGTTTCTCAATAAAGGGGTGATCTTAACTAGGGATAACTTGGCACGACGAAACTGGCAAGGGTGCAAAAAATGTGTTTTCTGCCATCATGACGAGTCCATTAAACAGTTATTTTTTGAATGCAAGTTTGCTCGGTCTGTTTGGGCCATTGTCCAAATAGCTTCGAATCTTTATCCCCACGTAGTGCACGGAATATGTTCGGCAACTGGTTGAGGGGAATAGATAAACAATTTTCTGCAAACATTCTTGTGGGGGCGGCCGCCTTATGTTGGGCTCTCAGGCTCACCAGGAATGACATTGTTTTTAACCATAAATGTGTTTCATCTCCTATGCAGGTTATTCATATATGTTCGTGATGGCTCCGTATGTGGTCTATCCTGCAGAGGCCGGAGGACAGAGACCTCTTTATGATGGCGTCTTCTCGGCTCGAGCGTTCAACCAGGGAGGTTTTCTACCACCATAGATGGCGGTGTGATCTTCGGATAGGATTGGCCACGTCATAGGCTGGCTTTATTTGAATTTGTCGTAGTGGCTGTTTGAGCGTTCTCTTTTTTCTTTTAGACTTTTTGGACTTGTTGGCTATGTGCATCTTGTTATGCAGAGGCCGGGCGTTCTATAATGCGATTGTATCAACTCGATATTTCAATTCAATGAAAAGCCATTTATCAAAAAAAAGAGCATTTAGATCACTAAAATAGTGATCTAAACGCTTTTATATTTATTTACAGAGGGAGTAGTCCATAACGGACAAATGAAGCACAACCGAAACAGGTGACTTATATTAGAAATTAGAACAATCAAATAGGCACTATCTCCACTGCAGCCTTCATCACAAGGCTTATAAGATGGGCTCTCTCGCTCTTCTTCCCAAGTAGTAAAACAGTGAGCTTCGTGAAAGATGGAGCTAACCACAGCCACCCTCCCTGCTCATCTCACTGCCTTTGATCCTTTTGTCGTCCTTATTACTTAGCTGTAATAAATCCAAAGCAGCAAGGCCTCCTGGTCCATGGAGCCTCCCGGTCATCGGAAGCCTACACCACCTCCTCACGCCACTGCCGCACGTCGCTCTCCGTGACCTGGCCAACAAGCACGGCCCGGTGATGTACCTGAGGCTGGGCCAGGTGGACGCCGTCGTCATCTCCTCGCCGGCGGCTGCGCGAGAGGTCCTCCGGGACGTCTCGCCCGAGCATCCTGGCCTCGGAGATCTGCCTATACGGGAACCTCGACGTCGCCTTCGCGCCCTACGGCGCGTACTGGCGGACCATGCGCAGGCTCTGCACGACGGAGCTCCTCAGCGCGCGCAAGGTCCGGCAGTTCGCGCCCGTGAGGGGCAGCGAGATCCTGCGCCTCGTCGACACGATCCGCTCCGCCGGCCGAGGCGGTGAGCCGGTCAATCTCGGAAGCCTCGTGATGTCGTGCACGAGAACGATCACGGCGAAGGTGGCGTTCGGCGAGGGCTGCGCCGGCGAGCTCCAGGCGCAGTTCCTGTCGGCGATCGAGGTGATTCTTGAGAAGCAGCGGGGGCCTCTGCGTCGGGGACCTCTTCCCGTCTCTGTCTTTCGTCGACGTCGTCAGTGGGATGAAGCGCCGGCTCTGGCGAGCGCGCCGGCTGCTCGACACGGTCCTTGACAAGATCATCGCGGAGTGCGAGGCGCGGCGAGAGCAGAACAAGAACGGAGACGACGAGGACCTTCTGAGAGTCTTGCTTCGGATCAGGGACGAGGGGCAGCTCGAGGTCCCCATGGGCACCACAAACATCAAGGCAGTCATAGCGGTGAGTGGACTCATAATGCCTAACAGCTTCTCAAATGCTACTCCTAGTTGTTGGCGCCCCCTCCTCGCCGCAGCGCCCTTCTTCTTCTTCCTCACAACTCTAACACATGGTGACGAACTCTACACACGCACGCACACACACATGCACCAAGGAAGAAGACTAAAATGGCTTTGCCAAGAGAAACTTCCTTGATGTCCACCGTGGCTACATTGTGTATCCAGTCCTCACGGCCGCCTCTTTTTCATTAATATGCAAGACATATATATACATCAGGGGCAAGCACTCAAGCCCACAACTCACGCCACTACAACGGCCACTAGCCCATGATCTCACGTATCACCCGGCCACTAGCTCAACTAACTCCATGCACTACGGCACTACTAACCACCAACTACATGCACGTCTATACTCATCACTTGTGCCAATATCTCAACGGTCACATGACCCGGCTATGCAGCTAACTACGACTTGCATGCAACTAACTCATCAGATCTCTTGGCTCCTCCAACTAATCAGTCTAGCACATCTGGTCTTGCTCCAGTCATACACGCGAGACTGCACGCACCGCGCCTGACCCGTCCTGAGCCGTGGCTTATTGCCTAACATTCTCCCCCCTAAGCCACGATCTCGCCGTCGCCGGAGTTGTTGCAGCTCCTATCATTGTCGTCGTCATGGCCGTGACCCAGCCCGCGGATCCGATCCGGCGCATCGACGCCGATCGCACCGCCACGGAACCGACCTAGCGCACTGACGCCGATCGCACCGTGCTTCGTCACGACCCCGGCGACATACGCCGAGCTCCATCTCTGCCGGCGACACACGCCTGGCGTCCCTCTGCGTCCCGCACGTCCCGCATGCATCCGACGTGCCCGACGAGCCCGACCGCACCAGTGCGTCCCGCACGTCCCGCGCGCATCCGACATGCCCGACGAGCCCGACAGCACCAGACGCTCACCGCGTGCCGCCTCCGCGTCCGCCATGGCAGCCACCACGCCATGCCTACGTGTCACGCACCTTCCACGGTTGTCGCCACGAGCCGTCGCGACCTCTGCGCCACCACGCAGGTCCCTCGCGACCTCCTCGTCTCCGCGACCGCCGTGCCGTTCGCGCGCACTCCCCATGTCCCCGCGCTCCCGCCGCCCTTTACTGCCCTGCACCGCCGCGGCCTCCATGCCGCCATGTCGTGCTGCGCCGCCGCGCCACCACGCAACGCCTCGGCGGACTCCGTGGTCGCCGCACGTACGACGTCACCGCCCGCCGCCTCCACCACGCGCCATGGCAGCCACAGCGCCGCCCAACTCCATAGGCTGACACACGACCCGGAGCTCCAACGCGCAGCCGCCCGCGAGCGCCGCCATCGCTGCCACGCCTCCGACACGGCAAGCACGCCCAAGACACCAAGGTCATGATACCAATTGTTGGCGCCACTTCCTCGCCGCAGCGCCCTTCTTCTTCTTCCTCACAACTCTCACACATGGTGACGAACAACACACACGCACGCACACACACATGCACCAAGGAAGAAGACCAAAATGGCTTTGCCAAGAGAAACTTCCTTGATGCCCACCGTGGCTTCATTGTGTATCCAGCCCTCACGGCCGCCTCTTTTTCATTAATATGCAACACATATATATACATCAGGGGCAAGCACTCAAGCCCACAACTCACGCCACTACAACGGCCACTAGCCCATGCACTCACGCATAACCCGGCCACTAGCTCAACTAACTCCATGCACTACGGCACTACCTAACCACCAACTACATGCACGTCTATACTCATCACTTGTGCCAATATCTCAACGGTCACATGACCCGGCTATGCAGCTAACTACGACTTGCATGCAACGAACTCACCAGATCTCTTGGCTCCTCCAACTAATCAGTCCAGCACATCCGGTCTTGCTCCAGTCATACACGCGAGATTGCACGCACCGCGCCCGACCCGTTCTGAGCCGTGGCTTATTGCCTAACACTAGTATATATATGAAACGGGATTTTCATCTTTGTGCATGTCAACTCCATGACATGGTTTTCACTTCCAGTTTCAGCTGAAATATTTTCGCAAAAAAATCATTGAAATTCACTTTTCATAAATATTTCACCAAGCACCAAACTAACTGAAATTCAGTGAATATCAGTGATTGGGTTTGCATTTTCAGCCAAAGGGCTGAATTCATTCACTTAAAGTATTCAACCAAATATTTGGAATATATGAAAAAATATTTGAATTTTCATATTGCTGAAATATTTTGACCGAAAGGTAACCATTTCAGTGTCTACAGAAATTATTGAAATTCAATTAATTGCATAGACATCTCACAGAAAATGAAAACTATGCTTTGTGACCATACAAATTAGGATATGTTCGCTGGAGGGACGGAGACAACTGCATCGACCACCGAGTGGGTCATGTCGGAGCTCATAAGGAACCCGGGCGCAATGGCCAAGGTGCAGAAGGAGGTGCGGTGTGCATTTGACCACAAGAACCCACAAGACCATGAGGCACACATGGAGGAGCTTCGCTACACAAAGATGGTAGTCAAGGAGGCCATGAGGCTTCACCCGGTGGTTCCGCTCCTGCTCCCCCGTATCTGCAGGGAGACCTGCGATGTCCATGGGTACAGAGTCGAGGAGGGCACCCGTGTCTTCGTCAACGCATGGGCGATGGCGAGGAGCCCCGAGTACTGGCAGGACGCAGAGGAGTTCAGGTCAAAGAGGTTCGAGAACAACACGGAGGACTACAAAGGCACACAGCTAGAGTACTTGCCATTTGGAAGTGGAAGGAGGATGTGTCCTGGGAACATCTTTGCATTGGCCTTGGTAGAACTCGTCGTGGCACGACTTCTATACTACTTCGACTGGAGCCTTCCTGCCAGAATGCGGCCGGATGAGCTAGACATGGACACCGTTGTAGGCTTGACGGCAAAGAGAAGCAACCATCTTCTCCTGGTGGCGTCACCATATAATGTGCCGATCCATAAGGAGATTGATGACTGCAAAGCTCACTGATGTTCATTAGTAGTATAGTATAATAAATAAGTTGTAGGCATCCCACACCGGATAGTATCATACTGCATGATATTATTTTAGTTACTATCATCCTGTTGTATAGTATATATCATAGTAACATCTTATTTATCCGTTTGTAATGTAAAGTTATGTACAAGATCTATTTACTAATTCCTTGTTGGGTGATCTATGATACTGCTATCTTCTCTTTTCTTTGCGGGAATAACTTCCGAATTATTCATCAACTGTCAAGGTAGTACAAAGAACACCAGAAGTAAAAAATACATCTAGGTCCGTAGACCACCTAGCGAAGACTACTTGCACTGGAGCGAGCCGAAGGCGTGCCGCCGTCTTTGCCCCTTCCTCATCTAAGCCGGGCAAACCTTGTTGTAGTAGACAGTCGGAAAGTCGTCGTGTTAAGGCCCCATATGACTAGTACACCAGAACAGTATCCGCCGCCGATGGAGAGAAGCATAGATTAGAAGGATTCAACCTGTAGACATACGAACACAGATGAATAAAGACAAGATCCACATGGATCCACCGAAGACAAACACCGACCAAATCCCGTTAGATCCGCCGGAGACAAACCTTCACACGCCCTCCAACGATACTAGAACCACCATCGGAACGGGGACAAGGCGGGGAGAACCTTATTCCATCGGCAGAGAGCCGCCGCCGCCTCGCCTCTCTGAGCAGGACACAAACCCTAACAAAACTCTCTGTGAAGCAGGCAACTGAGCGACGACTACAGCATTGGGGGTATCAGGTGAAAACACACTATCTTCTGAAAATCTGAAAATTTTCATTGTGGTCAATTTGATGTCATATCAGGTGAAACCACTGCTCAAGTTAGGCGCGTATAACAATTATGATTAGTTGGCTAAAATCAGGAGACACTGAGCTCAGAAACTTGGAAACTGAAAAACTTTGCACATTGTTCTAGCTGACAATAAGCATAATGTGCAGCAGCAAGAATACAAAAAAAATTAATGTACAACTAGAGGTAGCATGTATATATTATATGCACAGACAAGAATACAAATAGGGTTTTTACTGGTTAATTGGTTGATCATTGGGAAAAATGTACTAGTAGTGTATATGTTTGCTCTCAATTGTCTTTTCTGTTGGGGAACGTAGTAATTTTAAAAAAAATTCCTACGCACACGCAAGGTCATGGTGATGGCATAGCAACGAGAGGGGAGAGTATTGTCCACGTACCCTCGTAGACCGTAAGCGGAAGCGTTATGACAACGCGGTTGATGTAGTCGTACGTCTTCACGATCCGACCGATCCAAGTACCGAACGTACGGCACCTCCGAGTTCAGCACACGTTCAGCTCGATGACGATCCCCGGGCTCCGATCCAGCAAAGCTTTGGGGATGAGTTCCGTCAGCACGACGGCGTGGTGACGATGATGATGTTCTACCGGCGCAGGGCTTCGCCTAAACTCCGCGACGATATGACTGAGGTGGAATATGGTGGAGGGGGGCACCGCACACGGCTAAGGAACGATCCGTAGATCAACTTGTGTGTCATGGGGTGCCCCCTGCCCCCGCATATAAAGGAGCAAGGGGGAGGGGGCGGCCGGCTAAGGGAGGGCGCGCAAGGGAGGAGTCCTACTCCCACAAGGAGTAGGACTCCCTCCTTTCCTAGTCCAACTAGGAGAGGGGAAGGAAGGGAAGGAGAGGGAGCAAAAGGAGGAAAGGGGGGCCGGCCCCCTAGTCCAATTCGGTTTGGGCTAGGGGGGCCGCGCGCCCTGCCTCCTCTCTTCCACCACTTGGCCCATGAGGCCCATTGCTTCTTCCTCGTATTCCCGTAACTCCCCGGTACCCCCGAAAATACCCGAATCACTCGGAACCCTTCCGAAGTCCGAATATAGTCGTCCAATATATCGATCTTTACGTCTCGACCATTTCGAGACTCCTCGTCATGTCCCCGATCTTATCCGGGACTCCGAACTCCTTCGGTACATCAAAACTCATAAACTCATAATATAACTGTCATCGAAACCTTAAGCGTGCGGACCCTACGGGTTCGAGAACTATGTGGACATGATCGAAACATGTTTCCGGTCAATAACCAATAGCGGGACCTGGATGCCCATATTGGCTCCAACATATTCTATGAAGATCTTTATCGGTCAAACCGCATAACAACATACGTTGTTGCCTTTGTCATCGGTATGTTACTTGCCCGAGATTCGATCGTCGGTATCCAATACCTAGTTCAATCTCGTTACCAGCAAGTCTCTTTACTCGTTACGTAATGCATCATTCCATAACTAACTCATTAGCTACATTGCTTGCAAGGCTTATAGTGATGTGCATTACCGAGAGGGCCCAGAGATACCTCTCCGACAATCGGAGTGACAAAACCTAATTTCGAAATACGTCAACCCAACATGTACCTTTGGAGACACCTGTAGTACTCCTTCATAACACTAGTGCAGAACCGGGCATTAGCACCGGTTCGTAAGGCCCTATAGTGCCGGTTACATAACCGGCACTAATTAGTGGTCACTAAAGCCCCCCCTTTAGCACCGGTTCAGCACGAACCGGTGCTAAAGGGCGACCACATGGCACTAGCCAGCGCCGGCGGCCTGGAGGCCTTTAGTACCGGTTGGTAACACCAACTGGTACTATAAGGTTGGGTTTTTAGTTTTATGATTTCTTTTTCATTTAATTTTGTGTTTCCATTTTAATTCTTTTTCGTTTGCTGGTATTTTACGATACTACACATTGTACACGTTATGCATCATATATACATCATGCATGCTTTAATTGTTTATCAACGCTGCTGCTATGTTCATTGCACCCATGATATAACATGCTCATGCATGCTTTTGCATCATTACATCATCATATATATATAATAACAAGTCCTACTAATCATGCATCATCATACAACTTCTACTCGTTATTAATAATAAGTCATACGATCATCATCCTCATATATAGTCATCGAATCCAACCCTACATAATTGTTCTTATCACATGATCATCAGTATCAGGTAGGACATAAACACCCTTAAGGTAAAATAGCATAAAACAATATAGACCCTGACTCTCCATTATGAAGAATGGCGATCATCCTGTCTCCAATTCTTGCCTTTCGCTGCTTATTGCTTCCAAGAAGCTCCTTACGACAGTCCATACATTTTTTCCATTCTTTGATTGTTATGTCTCCACTTCTTTTAGAAACCGGTATGGACAGTTGAGATTCAGAGGGGCGACCTGGTAGTATGTTCAAAACATGAAGGCTACCACGCGTATACATCGATGAGGCACACATTCATTCGGGATTATCTGTTGAAAAACATAATAATAACTTTGTAGTTAGCAATGATGTACTAGTTTTAGAAGTGTGCAAAAGATGCACGGATGTTGAAATAGTAAAAATAATCTTACCAAGGTATCTCCATGGTAGTTCCCGTAGTTCAACACGTGCACTAGTGGCACGTATTGACCATAATGTTGAGGAGTTTGATTGTAGATATTGTAATTCTCAAGATCAGTACAAAATCCGACCAGATGTCGTTTCTCCTGATAAGTTAATTCGCAGCCTTCGGTGTAGTACGTTCTGTCTACCATCTTCCGCACATTCTTTGAAGAATGAAAATAAGCTGTCAATGGAGATAAGTTGTCAACTATATATTTTGAAATAAACAATATAAATTACTTAATAACTATGTTTAGCTCACATGAGGGAAGAACTGGAGGTGTATCCACAAAGACCCAAATCGTAGGTGTCTCTTGCTCGATTGT
Organism: Aegilops speltoides; assembly: GCA_021437245.1. Lineage (NCBI taxonomy): Eukaryota > Viridiplantae > Streptophyta > Magnoliopsida > Poales > Poaceae > Aegilops > Aegilops speltoides. Next base: position 45,647,236 of record CM038143.1, on the reverse strand, counting down.
AGGATCACCAAGATCCATGGTGATAGTCATACCCTCATCAAGACCATACGTCTTGCAAAATGCATCCCAATTTTTGCAACCAAAATGGGTTACACTCTGAGCATTATACAGCTTTACTTGAAAATCCACGCCATGTTCGGTACTTAGGATAATTTTTTTGGTTTCGAAATTTTCATGGTCTTCAATACCCATCCTCTCCAAGACATAGTGTCTTGCAAAGCATGGGATAAGCTAGTCGAATTGGAAAGATGAAAAATACACGTTAAAATAGTTGAAGTCGTGCTTAATTACGAAAAAACCGTCGTTGCGTACCGTATGAACATCGCAAGTCTCCTCGAGGTTAATGCTGAAGCGCCGATCTTCATCCAGCTCAATGAACCTGTCGCAGATACCTCGGTTGTCGTGGCACCAGTCGCACTCCCCCGGGCGGTTATCGTCGTCCGATGAGTACGAAATTTCCGGCCTACGTTCATAATTTAGTTTTATTAGTCAACTATCTAGTTCAACTATCTAGTTCAACTACTAAGCACTTACTCTAAATAAATAAGTAGTACTTACTAAAAACAAACTACTTCTATATATAGTAAAATAAATTAGTTTATTAAATCAACTAGCTAGTTCAACTATAAATAAACTACTTCTTCTTTTTTCCTTTTTCTAAATACTATGAACAAAAAATCATTAAAATTCTATGAACAAAATTAATTACACAATCTAAATATCACCCAAAAAACTATTAACAATAGTATCACCAAACATGCATATTCAATAATAATATCACCAAAAAATCTATTAACAGAAAAAAAAATCTATTAACAGAAAAAAAAATTATTAACAGAAAAATCTATTAATTCAACTAGTTCAACTAAGCATTTACTAAAAATAAACTAGTAATTATATTAATTAATTCAACTAGTAGTTCAACTAAGCATTTACTAAAAAACTAGTTCTACATATTAATTCAACTAGTTCAACTAAGCATTTACTAAAATAAACATTAACATATTTCTAATTCATCTAACATAACATTTCTAACATTCTAAAATAAATTAACTATAGATATAGTTCTAATTAATCTAAACATTAGAAAACAGAAAATAAGTAAAAATATATGTGTGTGTAGGGTTTGTATATGTGTGTACGTACATGTGTAGTGTACGTGTAGTGTGTGTGTGTGTGTGTGTGTGTGTGTGTGTGTGTGTGTGTGTGTGTGTGTGTGTGTGTGTTTGTAGTGTGTGTGTGTATGTGTGGATGCTTGTGTGTGTGTGTGTGTGTGTATGGGACGTACTGGCGGCGGGGCGACGACGGCGGCGGCGGCGACGGCGACGACGACGGCGGCGGTGGCGACGGCGATGACGACGACGACGTCTGGGCGGCGGCGGGCGTGGCGGCGGCGATCGAGGAGACGGCGCGGCGGTGGCGGCGGCGGCGGCGACGACGAGCGGCGGCGCGCGAGCGACGACGACGACGACGGCGGCGAAGGCGGTGAGGCGACGGCGGAGAGATCGACTCGCGATTCGTGGAACGAGAAGTGGCGGCGATAACTGGTTTTTCGTAAGTGTAGTATATATAGGGGTAGCCTTTAGTACGGTTGGAGCCACCAACCGGTACTAAAACAATTTGACCAGCCCAGCGGCGGAAGCGAGGCCCTTTAGTACGGTTGGTGGCACCAACCGGTACTAAAGAACCTAGTACCGGTTTGTGGCTCAAACCGGTACTAAAGACCGTCTTGTTGCCACCAGCGGTGCGCTATGTTTAGTCCCACTCGCCGAGCGAAGGACAGCCCAGACTGGTTTATAAACCCAGCCGGCGCCCTTTCGAACTCCTCTGAATAGCGAGCTTCGGGCCTAACTAAAGCGCGCTGCCGGTGAGCCTCTGGACCTTCAGGCACGCATTTGCACACCTAGGACTGGTAGGCTCACCGGCGGCGCCTAAGGTTCACGGCAGCGCCCAACATCTTTTTTAATTTTACGCTTTATTTTTTTCTTCTATTTATTTCGAGTAGTTTTTTGCCGTATTTAGTTTCTTTGTGAATATTTTTGCTTTATATTAGTTTTTTCTTTTCCGCATTATTTATTTTCTTCTATTTATTTTTGAGTAAATTTTTTATATAGTTATTTATTTTACGCTTTATTTTCTTCTTCTATTTATTTCGAGTAGTTTTTTGCCGTATTTAGTTTCTTTGTGAATATTTTTGCTTTATATTAGTTTTTTTTCCGCATTATTTATTTTCTTCTATTTATTTTTGAGTAATTTTTTATATAGTTATTTATTTTCTGCTTTATTTTCTTCTTCTATTTATTTACGAGTAGTTTTTTGCGTATTTTGTTTCTTTGTGAATATTTTTGCTTTATATTAGTTTTTTCTTTTCGCATTATTTATTTTCTTCTATTTATTTTTGAGTAATTTTTTATATAGTTATTTATTTTCTGTTTTATTTTCTTCTTCTATTTATTTCTGAGTAGTTTTTTTGTCGTATTTAGTTTCTTTGTGAATATTTTTGCTTTATATTAGTTTTTTCTTTTCTGCATTATTTATTTTCTTCTATTCCTTTTGCCATAACAGAAGAAGTCCTTCTTCTTCCTCTTCTTCTTCTTCTTCTTCTTCTCCTTCTTCTTCCTCTTCTTATTCTTCTTATTCTTCTTCTTCTCCTTCTTCTTCCTCCTCCTTCTTCTTCTCTTCTTCTTCTTCTTCTTCATCTCCTTCTTCTTCTTATTCTTCTTCTTATTCTTCTTCTTCTCCTTCTTCTTCCTCCTCCTTCTTCTTCTCTTCTTCTTCTTCTTCTTCTTCTCCTTCTTCTTCCTCTTCCTCTTCTTATTCTTCTTCTTCTCCTTCTTCTTCCTCTTCTTATTCTTCTTCTTCTTCCTCCTCTTCCTCCTCTTCTTCTTCTCTTCTTCTCCTTCTTCTTCCTCCTCCTTCTTCTTCTCCTCCTCTTCTTCTTCTTCTTCTCCTTCTTCTTCCTCTTCCTCTTGTTATTCTTCTTCTTCTCCTCCTTCTTCTTCCTCTTCTTATTCTTCTTCTTCTCCTTCTTCTTCCTCCTCCTTCTTCTCCTCCTCTTCTTCTTCTTCTTCTCCTTCTTCTTCCTCTTCCTCTTCTTATTCTTCTTCTTCTTCTTCTTCTTCTTCTTCTTCCTCTTCCTCTTCTTCTTCTTCTTCTCCTCATCCTCCTTCTTCTTCTTCTTCCTCTTCCTCCTCTTCTTCTTCTCTTCTTCTCCTTCTTCTTCCCCTTCTCCTTCTTCCTCTTCCTCTTCTTCTTCTTCTTCTCCTCCTCCTCCTTCTTCTTCCTCTTCTTATTCTTCTTATTCTTCTTCTTCTCCTTCTTCTACCTCCTCCTTCTTCTTCTCTTCTTCTTCTTCTTCTTCTTCTCCTTCTTCTTCCTCTTCCTCTTCTTATTCTTCTTCTTCTCCTTCTTCTTCCTCCTCCTTCTTCTTCTCTTCTTCTTCTTCTTCTTCTCCTTCTTCTTCCTCTTCCTCTTCTTATTCTTCTTCTTCTCCTTCTTCTTCCTCTTCTTTTTCTTCTTCTTCTTCTTCCTCTTCCTCCTCTTCTTCTTCTCTTCTTCTTCTTCTTCTTCCTCCTCCTTCTTCTTCTCTTCTTCTTCTTCTTCTTCTCCTTCTTCTTCCTCTTCCTCTTCTTATTCTTCTTCTTCTTCTCCTTCTTCTTCCTCTTCTTATTCTTCTTCTTCTCCTTCTTGTTCCTCCTCCTTCTTCTCCTCTTCTTCTTCTTCTTCTTCTTCTTCTTCTTCTTCTGCTTCTTCTTCCTCTTCCTCTTCTTATTCTTCTTCTTCTTCTTCTTCTTCTCCTTCTTCCTCTTCCTCTTCTTCTTCTTCTTCTCCTCATCCTCCTTCTTCTTCTTCTTCCTCTTCCTCCTCTTCTTCTTCTCTTCTTCTCCTTCTTCTTCCTCTTCTCCTTCTTCCTCTTCCTCTTCTTCTTCTTCTTCTCCTCCTCCTCCTTCTTCTTCTTCTCCTCCTTCCTTTTGCCATAACAGAAGAAGTCCGGAGTTGTAATAAGTTATTAAAAATAAAAAAGAAGAAGTCCGGAGTTGTAATAAGTTATTAAAAATAAAAAAGAGGTGCAATGCTCGTTAATTTGCTTCAACCCTTCTTCCTCTTCCTCTTCTTATTCTTCTTCTTCTCCTTCTTCTTCCTCCTCCTTCTTCTTCTCTTCTTCTTCTTCTTCTTCTTCTCCTTCTTCTTCCTCTTCCTCTTCTTATTCTTCTTCTTCTCCTCCTTCTTCTTCCTTTTCTTATTCTTCTTCTTCTCCTTCTTCTTCCCCCTCCTTCTTCTCCTCTTCTTCTTCTTCTTCTTCTTCTTCTTCTCCTTCTTCTTCCTCTTCCTCTTCTTATTCTTCTTCTTCTTCTTCTTCCTCTTCCTCTTCTTCTTCTTCTTCTCCTCATCCTCCTCCTTCTTCTTCTTCTTCCTCTTCCTCCTCTTCTTCTTCTCTTCTTCTCCTTCTTCTTCCTCTTCTCCTTCTTCCTCTTCCTCTTCTTCTTCTTCTTCTCCTCCTCCTCCTTCTTCTTCTTCTCCTCCTTCCTTTTGCCATAACAGAAGAAGTCCGGAGTTGTAATAAGTTATTAAAAATAAAAAAGAAGAAGTCCGGAGTTGTAATAAGTTATTAAAAATAAAAAAGAGGTGCAATGCTCGTTAATTTGCTTCAACCCTTCTTCCTCTTCCTCTTCTTATTCTTCTTCTTCTCCTTCTTTTTCCTCCTCCTTCTTCTTCTCTTCTTCTTCTTCTTCTTCTTCTTCTCCTTCTTCTTCCTCTTCCTCTTCTTATTCTTCTTCTTCTTCTCCTTCTTATTCCTCTTCTTATTCTTCTTCTTCTCCTTCTTCTTCCCCCTCCTTCTTCTCCTCTTCTTCTTCTTCTTCTTCTTCTTCTTCTTCTTCTCCTTCTTCTTCCTCTTCCTCTTCTGATTCTTCTTCTTCTTCTTCTTCTTCTTCTTCTTCTTCTTCCTCTTCCTCTTCTTCTTCTTCTTCTCCTCATCCTCCTTCTTCTTCTTCCTCTTCCTCCTCTTCTTCTTCTCTTCTTCTCCTTCTTCTTCCTCTTCTCCTTCTTCCTCTTCCTCTTCTTCTTCTTCTTCTCCTCCTCCTCCTTCTTCTTCTTCTCCTCCTTCCTTTTGCCATAACAGAAGAAGTCCGGAGTTGTAATAAGTTATTAAAATAAAAAAAGAAAAGTCCGGAGTTGTAATAAGTTATTAAAATAAAAAGAGGTGCAATGCTCGTTAATTTGCTTCAACCCTTTTGGGATAGTAAATCTGCACTGCTGCGTAGCTCTGCAATCTACCGTATTCCCAAAGGATTGAGGCTAAGCAACGTGAGCACTGAGCCTCTTCTTCATTGTCTCTGCACTCGGGGCTTATAAACCGCTCTTACTCCCTCTCTCTTGGCGAGGTGGGACTAAACATAGCTTGCCATAACCTCATTAGTACCGGTTCGTAGTGCGAACCGGCAAGAATGGTGATGGTGGGGCCATACCGACATTGCGGTGACACATCCCCTTTAGTACCGGTTGTGGCATGAACCGGTACTAAAGGTTAGCCACGAACCGGTGCTATTGATCGCCGCCACGAACCGGTGCTATTGTACACATTAGTGCCGGCTCTAATACAAACCGGCACTATTGGGCTTCACGTATGACCCTTTTTCTACTAGTGTAATCACCCAGTTATGTTGTGACGTTTGGTAGCACCCAAAGTGTTCCTCCGGTAAACGGGAGTTGCATAATCTCATAGTTACAGGAACATGTATAAGTCATGAAGAAAGCAATAGCAACATACTAAACAATCAAGTGCTAGGCTAACGGAATAGGTCATGTCAATCACATCATTCTCCTAATGATGTGATCACGTTAATCAAATGACAACTCTTTTGTGCATGGCTAGGAAACATAACCATCTTTGATAAACAAGCTAGTCAAGTAGAGGCATACTAGTGACACTATGTTTGTCTATGTATTCACACATGTATTATGTTTCCGGTTAATACAATTCTAGCATGAATAATAAACATTTATCATGATATAAGGAAATAAATAATAACTTTGTTATTGCCTCTAGGGCATATTTCCTTCATTTTCCAAGCTAAATCTCTTGTTATTCCACTCCTCAGCACAAGAAGTAAGACCTAAGTTATTACGTATGGTGAATCTAAGAGAGGGACATCGGCGATGGGTATGGGCACGACAGTGGACACTGGATGCTGAACATGAGGTACATGCATCCTGACGGCAACATGGCACGACAGAAGCAAAGCACTTCCCAACCTTGCCGATCTGAAATTCATTACATGCAGATGGTGGTAATTTTATCTCGCACCTAGTTGTTGGCTGTGAAATGTGTAGGTAGGTTTTAAGGGATTGACGGATATAGAGCTGCATTAGGCACCCGCGATTCTTCCTCGTGCATCATGCTGCTGAAATTTCTAGTGAAAGTTCCCACGACTTGTCAAAATATTGGCCTTGTTTGTAAGAAAATAAAAACTTTAGGGTCTTGGCTGCAAAAAATGTGTCCTTATCTGTATGAAAACAAAACTTCAGGGTCTTGGATGCAAATGGTAAGGTCTTGGTGTGACATGAAACTGGTCTGGCATATATACCAATTATACTGAACGAAATTTGCAGCAGTTGCAAAATTCAGACATCAATTACACGTGAGCTATTGGCGCCTTGCTGATGCGACAAATAGATTTTGCATGGTTGAGGTGTAACCTTTTCTAGATGGAGCACACATAACGGTTCTTCTATAGGAAAATAGCAGTCATCTTGGTAGTAGTTCAAGAACGGATTTGTGATCTTCTTGGTGGGATTGTGTGCCTGTTATCATTAATGAAAGAAACCTTATTAGGAGGGAACATCCAAGAGATTGAAAACATAGAAAGAGATCTAGTGGCATACAACAGATCCAATGCATTTAGATGAAACAAATCCCTTGCATTAATTGATCAATTGTGATCATAATGCACACTCACTACTGAAAAACATGCAGTGAAATACTCCTATGCTTTTCTCAGCTAAGTAAGAATTAAGTAAGAATATTGCCTCAGTTTGCAAACTCTTCTTCTGCTTTTCTCAGCAAGGCTGCACTGTATGTCCATGGAATTGCATCACTTGAGCAACAAGACTCTTCTTCTGCTGAGCTGATTCGATCACTTGAGCGCACATCCGTGGAATTGCATCACTTTTCAGTCCAATTTCAAACACATTACAACTTCCTATGCTCCCCTCCCCTCTACATTCACGAGACCAAGTTGGCAGCGAGCCCTCGGGCACCTTGCAGTTAGTGCCTACCAAGTAGGCCACATACTTGCCGTACGGAGACGTGAGGAACAACACGGGCGGACCAGCAGTGTCCTGTGCATGATTGTACGGCCAGGCGGCATGGATAGACCGACGAACAAGTACAACGCGACACACCCCCGGCTGAGACCACTGCGTGTGCACATTTAGGAAGAGTGTTTCTATCTATTATGACACGTGCAGTCTTGGGTTTGCTGAGAGGAACATCATATTTCATTATGGAGATTTTCAAACAGCCTTTAGGATGGATCATCCCTAGGTCTCTGCCTAGTGAAAAGCATTCGACAAGGCTGCTAGTGAACTACCCGCTAATGTGACATATCCTTCAGGAATTTGTGTTGGGCTGGGGGAGGGAGGGCAAAAAAAATTTAGAAAAGGAGGAGGACCCCTGGCCTCTGCATCTGAACGATGCATGCAGCCACTTTATTAATTGTGCACACAAGGACATTGCTGGGGGGGGGGGGCAATAGCCCCCTGTGCTTCATATTGTTCTGTCCATAAGTAAAACTTAGTTTTGCCTAGCCCTTGCCTCAGCCAACTCCGCCCTCCTTACGGGGGAGATGTGGCCTCCGTGATAGTGTATATGTGACCGTGGAAGAGAAAGTTGTAACGTTCTTTCTTGTAGTTGGTCATAGTATTAATATGAGGATGTTGTGTGGCACCTACAAGCGTTATTTTTGGACCACTAGCACACACTTCTCTGCTGTTCTAATAGCCCTACGCTCTCTACATGGGTAGTTCATTAAGCTACCTTCCTCTACCGCTCAAGCTCGTGATGATTACAAATGAAAGTGGTCTGGTGATGCACTTGGAGCACTGGATGGTTGTCATACTGACATGCTTGTTGATGTGGCTGACCAAGGAAGGTATAGGAACCGAAAGCAAGCGATTCGCACTAACATGCTAGGTGTCGTTGATTGGAACAAGCGAATTTGTGTTCGTCTCATTTTAGTTTCCTCACTGATTTGGAATTCCAGATCAATTCAAACGGAGCTCTCCAATGGAGACATCCGAACAAAGCGTAATGGCAAAATCTCCCCGGATGTTTGTCTGCCTCATGTGCTTTGTGCTTCTATGCACCAGCCTTCGAGTCCACGGTATGTTTGCCATATTCATATCTATTTTACCATTCCATATAGATCTTTGAATTGTGTCTTGTTGTACCCACCCATCCATCGGTTTAGGAATTTAAGTCTGTACTATCAAGTTTGACTACACCTGTTATACATGATGAACAGGAGGAGTGGGCGCCAACATCAGAGCAAGCAGCATCCCAGTACAGCCAGCAAGAAGGGTTCTACCAGCAACTTATTTTCCTCAGACAACCGTATCAAGACAGTGCAACCTATGCCACTGCAGCCATGATAACGATACAACTTATTATACAACAATATGCTGCAATGAGATAACTTGCAATGATCCAGCGGAGCCGAAAGGCACTTGTCTTGTTGACAGAGTCTCATGCGGCTGTGACGAGAAAACATGCAAGTAGTATGTGCAAGTGAATGCTTTGTGTGTGTTATTTTAATAAAAGGAGCATTGGTGCCAAAACGTGCTTGATTCTTCTATGGCCTTGCTCATTGACTCCGTGCGATCTGAATCTTCTAAGTTGTTTTGGGCGAATTTGGCAAAATTGAAAACGATTGCCAGCTAACCAAGTCATCCATTTCAGAAATTACAGCAGTGATTTTTGTTGTGATTCCTAGAAAACCATACGTATCTGTAAAAAAGAAAGCCCTTGGTCCAGCTAACGTGACGGAGTTGGTCGGCTAGTGACGCCGAAGTCTTCGGAGTATAGGTTGATGAAGAGATGGCGAAGCCCCCGGTCCAGCCGAGATGTTGAAGCCTCGATGTCAGCCGATGAGTCAAAGTAGGTCGGCATGATGGACACCGGCTTGAAGGAGAAATAGTGCGGCCCTGCCAATGCGGGTCGTGACGTGGTCAATGCCGGCTTGATGAAGTGACCGTGCGGCGATGCCGGTGTGCCCGCTCCGTGTAATCTGTAGGGCGACGATGTTGGTGATGATTTATCCTTTGCGATGTCGAACTCTTGTTCGGCTTGCCGAGATGATGATCCGAAGAAGTTGAGCTCGGCTCAACAAAGTGACGACGTGTCTAGCGCAGGTCGACAGCCGTACGTGGAGCAATATTGCCGGACTGGTTTGACACCAGCATGATGTTGAAGATCATGTTCAAAAGATTTTAAAGTTAGTGGGATGTGTTCGGGAACAAAACACAATACCCCATACAAAACTTCCTTCAAAAAGGATGTCCAAAATCCCGTTCATAAAAAAGACAAACTCGGGTCGGATTCGTTTTCGCGCAGAAAACAGATCCGAAAAGTGATGCACTAATCGGAAGGTTCCCGAAGTTTGGATGGTCAGATCGAGCTGAAATTTTGAGGGGAGGTAGATATAGGAATTCCGCAGCCGATCAACGGTTGGATCTTCCAAAGGACGTCCGAGCTAGAAGCTGGACACCATGCCCTAAACTCATCCAGATTCCTGTCCAGATTTGACAGGGCTCAGGTATATCGCGGATTGCCAGAGATTCCTCCATCGGAACTCGACAAAATTTTCCAAGGTTGTTGTAGACTCCATTCCGCACAATTCCACCGAAGCGATCGTTAAAACGACACTTGAGGAGGCGGTGGCGGCGGACACAAGTTCGCTATCCAGAAAAACAGCCCGGTCGCCCGAGGGCAATGTTGATGTTGAGCACCCAGGCTCCCTGGATGATTCCTCCATGATCTTGATAGAGATCGGAGCTGATGTTGATGAAGGCCCTCATCCGAACATGACGATCGGAGGTAGGGCGCAGTCCTTGGTCAAACCAAGGTGACCAGTCGAGCTGGTGACGAAGATGCCGAAGTCGTAGTTGATCTGCAGGCGAGCCATCGACCTTTTGCCGAACACACAGCGGAACTCTCAATGAAAGCACCAATGTCGGTGTCAAAACCGGCAGATCTCGGGTAGGGGGTCCCGAACTGTGCGTCTAAGGTGGATGGTACCAAGAGGCAAGGGACACGATGTTTACCCAGGTTCGAGCCCTCTCTATGGAGGTAATACCCTACTTCCTGCTTGATTGATCTTGATGAATATGAGTATTACAAGAGTTGATCTACCACGAGATCGCAGAGGCTAAACCCTAGAAGCTAGCCTATGGTATGATTGTTGTATATCTCTATCGACTAGCCCAACCTTGGTTTATATAATGCACCAGAGGCCTAGGATAACAAGAGTCATAGCCGAATACGCCGGTGGAGAGGAGTCCTTGTCTTGATCACCAAGTCTTCTGGAATCTTCCTTGTATGCGGCAGCTGTCCGAACTGGCCCACGAGTATACGGCCATGGGGGTCCTCGGCCCAATCTAACAGATCGGGAGATGACGTGGTGAGTACCCCTAGTCCAGGACACCGTCACCAGTCGTCACACTGGTCCGGGTGTTTGGAGTGCAGAATATTCTTGTGTTCATTAACATACGGGGTAACCAAGGTAGAATTATGTAGAACTGTGTAGTGTGCTTGAGACCAAGAATGCATGTCCCTACATATTATTGAGTCCGCTCCTAGTGTGCCTTTTCCAGCCAGTCTCCCCTTATACCGCGATTGAGGGAGACCAATTTTCTTAAGTCCAGGAATGAAGTCAACACAAAACCCAATGACCTCATATGTATGATGGCCCGTGGAGATGCTTCCTTCTGGCCTATCACGGTTACAGACATATTTCTTTAAGACTCCCATGAATCTCTCAAAGGGGAACATATTGTGTAGAAATACAGGGCCCAGAATGGCAATCACGTCGACTAGATGAACTAGAACGTTCGTCATGATATTGAAGAAGGATGGTGGGAACACCAGCTCGAAACTGACAAGTGATGCGGATTGAAGCTACGTCGGTATTTCCCCAAAGAGGAAGGGATGATGCAGCACAACAACGGTAGGTATTTCCCACAGTGATGAGACCAAGGTTATCAAACCAGTAGGAGAACCATGCAACACAACGTAAACAGGACCTGCACACAAATAACAAATACTCGCAACCCGACGTGTAAAAGGGCTTGTCAATCCCTTTCCGGTAACGGCGCATAGAGGTAGACAAACGGATGTGAGAGATTTGTAAATACTGATAGATCGAATGCCAAATAAAATAAATTGCAGTAAGGTATTTTTGTATTTTTGTTTTAATAGATCTGAAAATAAAAGGCAAATAAAATAGATCACAAAAGCAAATAATATGAGAAAGAGACCCGAGGGCCGTAGGTTTCACTAGTGGCTTCTCTCGAGAAAATAGCAAATGGTGGGTGAACAAATTACTGTTGAGCGATTGATAGAACTTTAAATAATCAAGACGATATCCAGGCAATGATCACTATATAGGCATCACGTCCAACATTAGTAGACCGACTCCTGCCTGCATCTACTACTATTATTCCACACATCGACAGCTATCCAAATATCAGAGAAGAAATACGAGGCTATAAGCAATCATGCATATAAGAGATCAAAGAAGACTCAAATAACTTTCATGGATAAAAACAAAGATCTGACCATAAACTTAAAGTTCATCTGATCCCAACAAATACACCGCAAAAAGAGTTACATCATATGGATCTCCAAGAGACCATTGTATTGATAATCAAAAGAGAGAGAGGAAGCCATCTAGCTACTAACTACAGACCCATAGGTCTACAAAAAACAACTCACGCATCATCGGAGAGGCACCGATGGAAGTGATGAACCCCTCTGTGATGGTGTCTAGATTCGATCTGGTGGTTCTGGACTCTGCACCGACTGGAATTGATTTTCATCGACTCCCCTAGGGTTTCTGGAATATTGGGGTATTTATAGAGCAAAGAGTCGGTTCAGAGGGCACCCGAGGTGGGCACAACCCACAGGGCGCGCCTGAGCCTCCTGGCGTGCTGTGGTGGGTTGTGCTCCCCTCGGGGCACCCCCCAGGCGCTTCTCCGGCCCACTGGATGTCTTCCAGTTCAAAAAAAATCCACAAAAAGTTTCGCTGTGTTTGGACTTCGTTTGGTATTGATTTTTCTGTGATGTAAAAAACATGCAGAAAACAGGAGCTGTCACTTGGCACTATGTCAACAGGTTAGTACCAAAAAATAATATAAAATGATTATAAAACATCCAAGAATGATAATATAACAGCATGAAATAATCAAAAATTATGGATACATTGGAGACGTATCAACAAGACATTGCACCAAATCATTCCTTAACCTTGGTAGGATTTCTGGATCGATTACCTTCTGAGAGATTGCATTGAGGAATACACATAGCTTCACAATGGCTAATCGAACGTTTTCCAGTAGAAGCCCCTCAATGCAACAGGAAGCAGTTGCATCATAATCAGGTGGCAGTCATGAGACATTAGGTTCTGGAACTTTTTCTCTACCATATTTATTATTCCCTTTATATTGGACGAGAAGCCAAACGGGTCCTTCATACTGAACATACATTCAAAGAAGATTTCCTTCTCTTTTTTGGTAAGAGCGTAGCTGGCAGGACCTTCATACTACTTTGGATGCATGCTGCCTTTTTCGTGCACATGTTGCTGGTCCTCCCGTGCCTCCGGTGCATCTTTTGTCTTCCCATACACGCCCAAGAAGCCTAGCAAGTTCACGCAAAGATTCTTCGTCACGTGCATCACGTCCAAGGTTTTAAATAGCGGCCGCTATGACCGCTATTGCGCCCGCAATAGCGCTAGCACCACCCTAACGCTACTTGTTGCAGGCTGCGCTAGGAAATAGCGCGATTGGGACGATGCGGGCGCAATATCGCGTGTGAGGCCGCAATAGCGGGCTTTTTCGTAGTGCTGGGTTGCGGTCATAGCAGACTACCGAGAAAAAAATGGGCTAGCGTATAAATTTGAGACACACACACACCCAATACTAGACCTAAATCAAGCCACTCCTCGTCCTCTCCGCTTGGCGGTCGGCGTCAACCAGCAGCAGCGGCAAACAGCAGATCCGACGACCTGCGTCGCTGCCGGCAATCAGCAACCACCATCGCCCCCTCTCCCTTCCTCCTTTTCACCTCTCTCTCACCTCGATCTCTCTCATCTCTCTGCCCTCTCTACAGGATCCAAGTCGCCGCCTCGAGCTCCTAACGCCGACGTCGCCACGAACAGCCACCGCCTGGATCTGCCCCGCCGTCCTCAAGCCTCGCCGCCGGTCATCCCGTGCCTCCCAGCCGCCTACTATACATCACCGGTGCCGCCCCGTCTGCCTGCGGCATTGACCCAAGCGACTCGAGTGCCTTGCACCGCCAGCGCCACCCTGCCTGCCTGCGTTGTTGACCCGAGTGGCTCGAGCGCCCCGTTCTGTTTATACTGACCAAGGTCCTCCATCAATACAATTATCCTGCTGCCATGTAGCACACAGTTACAGTTACAGTACTAGACAAAGTTAGGAGGAGCTCCGCTCATGAAAACGATTGTCTTAATAATTCTGGTGATTAAAGTAGTATACATAGCAGTGGTGTCAAGTTCGATAACAGCCACGTGACCTTGAGAAAAAAACAGTGTTCTTCCTGTATGATGCCCAATGTGCAATGCCCCGGGCCATTCAAAATCTTGTTGCTGATTTCTTTTGCACATGCAGTGTTAAATTCAGCTTACTTTTAATTTTTTTGGTACTGCCTTCTTAAATTTAGTTTACTTCTTATATATAAATGATGAATATTAAATTTAAGGGTCAAATTTGTTGTCAACGATGTCGAAATATGCACAATAATCTGAAATTTATGAGTACTTTTACAAATCTGCTATGCGCACATAGCGTCCGCAATATCACCCGCAATCCGCAATCCGCTATGCCGACCCCAATCCGCTACCATACCGCTATCCGCTATTTAAAACCTTGATCACGTCGATTGCAGAGCGGACCTCTGGGTCTTTCCAGTAGGGTAGGTCCCAAAATAAAGATTTCTTCTTTCACATGGGTGCGCGTCCCTCAGCGTCATTCAGAACAGATAGTCCGCCGAGACCCTTTCCAAAGATTACTTATAAATCATTGACCATATCAAGTATGTGATCACTAGTACAGACGGCGGGCTTCTTCTGGTGATCTGCCTCACCTTTGAAATGATTGCCTTTCTTTTGACATTGATGGTTGGTCGGAAGAAATCGACGACGTCCCAGGTACACATTCTTCCTGCATTTGTCCAAATATATACTTTCGGTGTCATCTAAACAGTGCGTGCATGTGTGGTATCCCTTGTTTGTTTGTCCTGAAAGGTTACTGAGAGCAGGCCAATCATTGATGGTTACAAACAGCAACGCACGTAGGTCAAATTCTTCCTAGTCATGCTCATCCCACACACGTACATCTTTTCCATACCACAGCTGTAAAAGTTCTTCAACTAATGGCCTTAGGTACACATCAATGTCGTCGCCGGGTTGCTTAGGGCCTTGGATGAGCAGTGGCATCATAATGAACTTCCACTCCATGCACAACCAAGGAGGAAGGTTATAGATACATAGAGTCACGGGTCAGGTGCTATGATTGCTGCTCTGATCCCCAAAAGGATTAATGCCATCCGTGCTTAAACCAAACCATACGTTCCTTGCATCACCTGCAAAGTCCCACAAACATTCTCTCAATTTTTCTCCACTGCGACCCATGAACGAGTGCTCTCGACTTCCCTCTTTCTTACGGTCCTATTTGTGCCATCGCATCAACATGGCATGCTCTTTGTTTCCGAACAGACATTTCAACCGTGGTATTATAGGATCATACCACATCACCTTGGTAGGAACCCTTTTCCTGGGGCGCTCGCCCTCAACATCACCAGGGCCATCTCGTCTGATATTATACCACAATGCACCGCATATCGGGCATGCGTTAAAATCCTCGTACGCACCACGGTAGAGGTTGCAGTCATTAGGGCATGCATGTATCTTCTACACCTCCAATCCTAGAGGGCATAAAACCTTCTTTGCTCCATATGTACTGTCGGGCAATTCGTTATGCTTTGGAAGCTTCTTCTTTAATATTTTCAGTAGATTCTCAAACCCGTTGTCAGAGACACCATTGTCTGCCTTCCATTGCAGCAATTCCAGTGTGGTACCGAGCTTTCTGTTGCCATCTTCGCAATTTGGGTACAACCCTTTCTTGTGATCCTCTAACATGCGATCGAACTTCAACTTCTCCCTTTCACTTTGGCATTGTCTCTTTGCATCAACAATGACCCGAATAAGATCATCCTCGGGCGCATCGTCTGGTTCCTCTTGATCTTCAGCTTCCCGCGTTGCAGCATCATCGTATTCAGGGGCGGATAGTTGTCATCATCCTCTTCTTCTTCGTTGTCTTCCATCATAACCCCTCTTTCTCTGTGCTTGGTCCAAACATTATAGTGTGGCATGAAACCCTTCTCAAGCAGGTGGATGTGAAGGGTTTTTGAGTCATAGTAAGACTTCATATTCCCACAGATAGGGCATGGACAACACATAAAATCATTCTGCGTCTATCACCGTATATCCATTGCCGGTTCATCTGCTTGCATTATATATAATTAAGTGTGTCAAAAACCATTACAGAACATCATGAATAGAGAAGTGGCCAAATTCATAGAAGTTCATCATCACATTAAAACCAAAGTACAGTAGTGATCAAATGTTATTACTGAAAAAATAAATACATAAAGTTCATACATAGTTCTCATTGAACAACATATAGCTCTCTAGAGCATCTAATTAAACCATACGTTGAAACTATGTAAAACATTTCAATGCAACAACAAATGCGATCATAATCGCAACTAAGGTAGTAATTGATCCAATGGCATAATGATATCAAGCATCAGTATGAATGACATATTTTCTAATCTTTCTAATCTTCAAGCGCATTAAATCCATCTTGATCTTGTGATCATCGACGACATCTGCAACATGCAACTCTAATTTCATCTTCTCCTCCTCAATTCTTTTCAATTTTTTCTTCAAGTAATTATTTTCTTTTTCAACTAAATTTAACCTATCGATAAGAGGGTCGGTTGGAATTTCTGGTTCACATACCTCCTAAATAAAAACCTCTATGTCACGTTGGTCGGCATAATTGTCATAAACACTAAATGAAACAAATAGTTATAAACGATAATATATACCACATCCGAATCATAGACAGGATGAGGGCCGACGAGGGCGGATACCAAAACCATCGCACTATATAATCAAACAATAATAAAAGTAAAAAAAATTATAGAAGTATCTATCTAAATCATACAAGTAAGAATTTTCTCTTTTAGAAAGAAGAATAGAATAAGAGGCTCACCACGGCGGGCGATCGACGGCGGTGAGGACGGGGACGGGACAGGACGGACCACCAAAGCTAGACAAATCTTGAGGAAAATGGAGCTTGGACAAGGAGCTTGGAGAGGAGAAAGCTTAAGTGTGGCTCGGTCATTTCATCGAACACCTGATGTGCATAGGAGGTGAGCTAGAGCAATACACACCTCTCACATAGCCGGCCAAAAAACAGAGCAGTGGCTCTATTCGTGGGCAGGGGCAGGGGTATATACAGGGAACTCTTTAGTCCCTCTTGGTGGCTAAAACCGGGACTAAAGAACAACCTTTGGTCTCGGTTCCAGCCACCAACCGGGACTAAAGGTGTTGCGCCTGGAGCGAGGCCCATTGGTCCCGGTTCGTGTCCGGAACCGGGACCAAAAGTCTCAGACGAACTGGGACCAATGACTCTGAGGCCCGGCCGGTGCCCTGGCCTCATGAACCGGGACTGATGCCCCCTTCGGTCCCGGTTTGGGAGTGAACCGAGACTGATGCCCCCTTCGGTCCCGGTTTGGGAGTGAACCGGGATTAATGCCCTTACCCAGGCCTCAACTGTAGCGACCCGACCTCAGACGGTCAAGTCTCTGTGCTTAAGTGTCATCCCTGGATTGGTATGCTGACACACACAGTACTCGAGGATTTATAACAGAGGTAAATCACATGTATAAAGCAACGTAAATACTATTACCTCAATCCAAAATAGTGGAAGCAACAAGGTTGTGGATTCCCATCAACACCAACGGCAAAGTTGAGTATAGGAAATCATAACCCTAACGTATCACTTACTCATCGTAAGATCTGCAACATGAGACGTTGCAGCCACAGAGGGTCAGTACATTGAATGTACTGGCAAATTCACACCATAGAGAAATGATGAATAAAGTCTATCACTACATGCATATATGGCTGGTGGAAAAGCTCTATGGTTATAATGTTTTTGCGAAAGCCAATTTTTCCCTACTGCAAAGGAATAAATTTTATTTTAACTATCATGGTGGTTGTTAAACATTAAGAATGGTTGACGGCATTCTCAATCCAAATTAAAAGTACTCATTAAAACCCAACAATATTGATTATAGTAACATGATGAGATTCACAGGAAAATCAAGTACTAGATACTCAGGATGTCCATAACTGGGGACACGGCTAACCATGATTAGTTTATACACTCTGTAGAGGTTTGCGCACTTTTCCCACAAGACTCGATCGCCTCCGTTTGATTTCTCGCAATACATGATGTTTGAGAAACGGATGACCGAGACATAGTCTTTCGGAAGCGCTAGCACCTTACATGTGGGTAGACCGGTACACCTACTTTCCCCTACATCTGCTCTTCTACCCGTAAGAGTTCGCACGACTTAATAAACTATGCCAGAGCCCATAATGGCTTGTGCCTGCACACGTAAGTTTCTAGTTTAAATAATCTCATGATCCCTTTGAGCCTGGGTGGCGGTCCGAAGAAAAACAGGCAAGTCCTGGAAACCCAGGTGCCTAGACAGGCAAGTCCTGGAGTAACCAGGTGCCTCAATCCACCCAGATGTGTATTAAAGTTGCCACCTTAAATAAACCATTAATTAACAAACTCACATCTGTCATGGGAAATTCACTCACCCAATCCACGTCTACTTGCATAGCATGGCATAATAAGCAAACGTAGAAGTAACTCCCAAGGGTTTGATAATAAAATAGGTAATAGGTACTACCTCAACTAATTCCCATAACCCACAATTTAATTAGATCCTAATCATGCAATGGTTTGAGGATAGATCTAATGCATAAAAACTGGGTATGAGAAAAGGTATGATCAAAGTGTGAACTTGCCTGCAATGTTGATGAAGGTGATTCGCACTCAACTCCTGAGAGTTCTATTCGTCACACTCCGGTCAATCTATCGTGAGCAAGCAATAGTAACCACACATAAGCAATCACTCAAAAGATCGAAAAGAACGAGGAAAACAATTCTGAAAACATCAAAACCAAGCGAATAACTCTTGCAACATAGAACAATTCCTAACAGTACCAAAATTATGTGAATTTGGCCTTATCAGAAAGTTTAGGTCAAGAGCTTCGATTTGCAAAAAGAATTACTCAAATCGGAGTTATAAAACTCAAGTTATGATCAAACGAAGATCAAATACTAAACTATTTGAAATTCAAATTTTAAATTTTCAAAAACATGTTTAGGTTGTTTAACTGGATAGAGGGGATCATAACAAAGAGGTGGGCGTTGGTTTCGTTGGATTTGGACAAACGAGTAAAAAGTTGTGAGTGTTTGAAGTCCAGGGGCTAATCTGTAAATAAAGTATTCACAAACGAGTCCCTGGCAGAAAACTAAAATAAAAAGGAAAATCCTACCGAACGAACGTTCGCTACAAAAGCATAAGCGACGAATTCGTCCACTACACAGGTTTAACTCATGAACGTTCGCTAAATAAAAATGAAACAGCTTTCAAGAAGAAAACCGATCTGGGTCGGTGGGTTATACCAGTTCGGGTTTTCGACAAAAACCAACGGTTTTCGGGGGCGGATCAAGTCGGGCGTCCGGCGGGTCGAGGTGGCGACGAACTCCGGCAGGGCGGCGGCTTCGGTCTTGGCTGGGGCGGCGGCTCCGGTGGCCGGCGGCATCGGGCGGAGGCTCGGGGTGAAGTGGCTCGGCGAGGCGGATCCGAATGTGGTGGCGGCGCTCGACTTCGGCGTCGGAATGGCGCGGGAGCGGCCAGCGGATCTTGCCGGCGGGGGTGAGATGCAGCGGCGGCGGGAGGCGCGGAGAGAGGTGAGGTGACGCGAGAAAAGAGGGCCGGGGGGTCCGGGGCTCCGGATTTATAGGAAGGAAGGGGGACCAGGTGGCGTGGAGGAGGGGCAACGGCAAGGCGGCGGGGCGCGGAGTCCGGAGGCGGCACGGACGTCGAGGCGACGACGGCGTGCGGCGGCAGATCTCCCGCTCGGGAGAGAGATGGTGCGGCGCGTGGGCTGGCTAGCTGGGCCGGCTAGTCGGCGAAAGTTTTTTTTTTTGAACAGACAAACAAAAATGAAAACAAAAGAAAACAGAAATATTATATAGGCATATAATATATCAAAATTTTCAGAAAAAGATTTTCTACGACATGAACATTTTTCTAGCATCAAATAAAATCTACACAAACTCAGATAATTCAAACAGTGCTACTGGTCTAATAAAATCCAATAAAAATCAGTATAAAATATCAAAATTAATTCAAATGTATTTCTCTCCAATTTTATGATGTAGGGAATCATGTTGCCCTAATTTCTGTATATATTTTATTTTTGAAGAAAAATAATTTGAATATAACCCAAATAACTCCAAATTGAAAAATAAATTCAAAAGAACTTTGAATTTAATTCTTTTAAAACTCCCAACTCATATTTCATATAATTTGAAGAAGTCATTTTATCTTCTCTCATGAAAATCATTGAGTTGCGTGAAGTTTATGAATCGAAATATTTCCAAATGAAATGCAATTGTTTTCAAATACCCCTTTCATTTAATTAAATGGAAGAAGTCATATCATCTTCGCTCAAGGGTTTTGTATTTGAAAAGAAATTGAACTCACGGAGATCATAAAAGCAAGATGAAAGTTTGGGAAAGTCCTTTTATTCCCTCTCATTTAACTTTCAAAAAGTTTTGAATTTCACTCAATCAATCAATCAATCAAACAATCAATCAAAACTATCTATTTATATAACATTCCAAAATTTAGAATTTTGGGATGTTACAAACCTACCACCCTTAAAATGAATCTCGTCCTTGAGATTCGGAGAGGCTAGAAAGAAATAGGTTAGGGTAGGGGTCTTCTCAAAATCCATCGATCATCTCCGGGGTCTCGGGTGCTACCACCCTTAGAAGCATGGTTACGGTTCCATCAAAACTCATATACTCCATCCTTATTGTTGGCAGTGTCGATCTTCTCAGATCCTCTAAAAAATTTCCTTCTCTGGGCTCTTCCGGTAGTGGCATAACCTTTTCCTCAATTCTTCTGTCCTTTCATCTTGGTAAGGTTATTCCGAGACTGGGTCTTCTTAGCTGACGGGTCTGGCGCCAATACTAAACAACTATCGGTATCTCATGGTGGTCAACAATTTATGGTTTCTCCTGCAGAAAACGGGTCTGGGTTGAACCTCACCGTATAACCTACGGTAGGCAACAACTGCCGTGTACAAGGGAAAAATACTTATACCATTCTAAGGTTCAAACAAGGTTTTGATCATCGTCTCTCTACTATAGGTAAGTCACTCAGATTTACCATCCCACATAGCAAGGTGAATAATAAGAGTAAGTCGGTATGGTGATCAATCCATCCCGCACCCAAATCATTATCTTGTATATGGTTTAGCGAATCTCGCATTCTAACACTCGGTCATCCTCACAAGCATTGCAGAATTTCTCTTGTCGACGAGCCAAGTTCGGATAAATCCATTGATTCTGCAAGCCAAACAAACATCTATCGTTCCTTAACAACTCTCAGGTTTTGCGTAAACTCCTATAGAATCGTCGGTTGATAAGGGCATATCCTCTTCTTCTAGGGGTTCTCCTTCAGCAAGAGTGTGCTTGCTTCTTGGCAGGTCCTGGGGCCTGTGGGTTATGGCCCATCTCCTCACTTGTATACTTTGAACTCATCATCGAGCAACTGATCATTATTCCAACTTCCAACTTCCTAGCATTCTTAAATCCATCCAATTGTACTGTCTTCCTTCCTTCTATTGGCACCAAACTAGGACGTGGTTACTCAGACTCATCATGGAGTTACAATTGCTCCATATTTCCAACATCATACCTCCTTTATATCCAATAGTAATTCATCTCTTCATCTTCGTGGGATGTCCCACATACCGAGATAAAAACTTATACTTATGAAGTCCATACTCCACTTCGTGGAACATCATTATCCTTTCCAGGGTCAAGCATCCTTGAAGGGGAATATTGGCCATCTCTGCAGGGCACTTCTTCAATTGGGAAACGTGAAACACATCATGAACTCCTGACAGTCCTTCGGGTGACTCCAACTTGTTGACCACTTCTCCCATACGCTCCAAAACTCGGTATGGTCCTACAAATCTCGGGGCTAACTTTCCCTAATTCCAAATCATTTAACTCCTCGCAGAGGGGACACACGAAGACATGCTCTGTCTCCAATTTCATCCCACATCAACGGTGTCTGTCTCCTTCTCCATACAAAACTTTAAAAGGGACCATCTTCAAACTGGTTTGGTAACTGTTGTTGTATGAGGTCTCCACGTAAGGTAGATTATCATCACTACTAGATCCATAATTTAGCGCACACGATCTCAACATGTCCTCCAGAATCTAATTGACTCTCTTGGTCTATCCATCTGTCTGCGGATGAAAGGTTGTACTGAACTTCCAAAGTGTGGTGCAGCTGATTCCAAAACTTTGAGGTAAACCGTGTTCCTCTATCGATGGTCCTCGGAACTCCATGCAGACATACATCTTGGTCAAATATATCTTGGCCAACTTCGCACTTGTATAGGTGGTTTTCACTGGAATAAAGTGAGCCACTTTGGTCAATCGAATCAACTAATACCCAGATAGAATCATATCCTATTTGGTTCTGGTAAATCCGGTAATGAAATCCATGCCAAGTTTATCCCCACTTCCATTCGGGTATCGGCATAGGCTGTAGTAATCCGGATGGCTTTTGATGCTCTGCTTTTACTCTCTCTGCCATACATTACCTACGACTTCATACTCCGCAATATCCTTCTTCATACCAGTCCACCAGAAACACTCCTTCAAGTCCAAATACATCTTGGTGTTTCCAGGGCGAATCGAGTATGGTGAGTCATGAGCCTCTTGAAGTATTTACTTCCTGATCTTTGCATTATTGGGAACATATACACAGTTCTCGAACCATAAGATGTCGTGTTCATCCTTACGAAAACCATTGGCCTTTCCTTTGCTCATCCTCTCTTTTATCTCAGCAATCTGTTTGTCATACTTCTGAGCTTCACGGATCTTTCCCAACAATGTAGACTGAACTTCCATTGCTGGAACAAAACCTTTGGGAACAATCTCCAACCGAAGTTTCCTGAAAGTCCTCGGCTAACTCCTTTGGTAATCCTCCGCTTATGAGGGTATTCGTCCTTGTTTTCCTTATGGTTGTGTCCTATTTCTCCACAAAACTTGTATGCACAAGGTTTCTTCATATCACTTCCATAAGGCTTCAACTTCTGGGACACAAGCCGAGACTTTAGCAGAGTCAACTTAAATTCCTTCCAAGTGGTTACTCCTTGCCATCCATTGATGTTTTGGTACATCCTCCACCAAGTAGCAGCACCTCTTTCAGAACTCCGAAGAGCATGCTGGGTCATATCCTTTCCGACTACAGGGTTATTCTTCATGTGATCCTCCATGTTCTGAATCCATTAGTCCATATCCAACTGACTCATTGGTCTAGACAATACAAGCTCATCTCCGTTCATCCTCTATTGGGTCCATGGGTTTGGGGTGGGATAAGAGAGATCGAGAGGGATGCACATAGTACAAACAAAAGTTTTGAAAAGGCAGGTTTTATTGTGGCTGTCGGAAAAACAACAAACAAATGACAGCTCACAGTCGTCGCATCTAACGTAAGTATGTAACAGGGGTTGGGTCTTCTAATGGTCTATAGATCTCAACGTCATCAAACTCTTCAAGTCTTGCTCATGTCTCCGGTGGCTCCTTCTGATCATGCTTATCCTTCTCAATTTCTTTCGCCATATCATCTCTATTGACGAGAAGTCTCTCGTGACATCCTTTAATATTTCTGGAGTTGCATTCCAAACTTCTGGGTTTCAACATCCTTGGCATGAACCATGGTACTTCTGTCCTTCAGTTCCTGACGAATCTCCGGTATCTCGAAGTTTTGTTTCTCCAGTTTGGCTACTTCAGCTTCTGGTTCCTGAGTTCTTCATGAATTGCCTCCTTGTCAAATATGACTTCCTAAAGTCCATCTTAAAATCCTTGATGTAATACTCCAGATCCTGGCGATACACCAGCTAAGGTAAAACTGCATCCTTTGTTGACATATGCTCCATCATCCTTCTACCATCCACTCCTTCCATGCATATGCATGCTTAACTCAGCTTGGTGACAATAGCATAAGTGGGTGATAACATCATGAATATCCATATTTCTGCCCTGGTCATTGACATGAACTTTTATTCCATAGTTGATATCTCCTGCCTTACGGTTTTCTTGACAAAACTTTGAATTCTAACGCTCCATGTTCCAATCTTTCTCCGATACACCTTGATCTCGGGTATTGACAACTTCCATAGTCTGTCAAGTTCCACAAGTGTAGCCTTCTTTGGTCATACCAAATCTGGAAATTCTTCATATTCTCCTAGTCTTCGGAGTCTTCACCGTTGTAGTTTTCGTCATTGTAATGCACGGTAAAATCCTCTTTATTCCAAATGGTCTTAGTTGTCCGATATCTTGTCCTCCTTGGAGTGGTCTCATCAGTCGAATCTTCATGTGGTCAAAAGGGGGAAAATGGTAGTCTTTCTAAAGCGATTATTTGAATAAGCTCAGAAGAGAAGAGAGGTAAAAGTTCCTTTGAAAAGAAAGTTGTAGAGAAAAATATTTCCTATGGGCTTGCCAGTTTCTAGGGTCGCGTCCTACAGTCAACATGTGCTCTGATACCATCTTGTAGCGACCCGACCTCAGACGGTCAAGTCTCTGTGCTTAAGTGTCATCCCTGGATTGGTATGCTGACACACACAGTACTCGAGGATTTATAACAGAGGTAAATCACATGTATAAAGCAACGTAAATACTATTACCTCAATCCAAAATAGCAGAAGCAACAAGGTTGTGGATTCCCATCAACACCAACGGCAAAGTTGAGTATAGGAAATCGTAACCCTAACGTATCACTTACTTGTCGTAAGATACTGCAACATGAGACGTTGCAGCCACAGAGGGTCAGTACATTGAATGTACTGGCAAATTCACACCATAGAGAAATGATGAATAAACTCTATCACTACATGCATATATGGCTGGTGGAAAAGCTCTATGGTTGTAATGTTTTTGCGAAAGCCAATTTTTCCCTACTGCAAAGGAATAAATTTCATTTAACTATCATGGTGGTTGTTAAACGTTGAGAATGGTTGACAGCATTCTCAATCCCAATTAAAAGTACTCATTAAAACCCAACAATATTGATTATAGTAACATGATGAGATTCACAGGAAAATCAAGTACTAGATACTCAGGATGTCCATAACTGGGGACACGGCTAACCATGATTAGTTTATACACTCTGCAGAGGTTTGCGCACTTTTCCCACAAGACTCGATCGCCTTCGTTTGATTTCTCGCACTACATGATGTTTGGGAAACGGATGACCGAGACATAGTCTTTCGGAAGCGCTAGCACCTTACATGTGGGTAGACCGGTACACCTACTTTCCCCTACATCTGCTAGTCTACCCGTAAGAGTTCGCACGACTTAATCAACTATGCCAGAGCCCATAATGGCTTGTGCCTGCACACGTAAGTTTCTAGTTTGAATAATCTCATGATCCCTTTGAGCCCGGGTGGCGGTCCAAGAAAAACAGTAAGTCCTGAAACCCGTGCCTAGACAGGCAAGTCCTGGAGTAACCAGGTGCCTCAATCCACCCAGATGTGTATTAAAGTTGCCACCTTAAATAAACCATTAATTAACAAACTCACATCTGTCATGGGAAATTCACTCACCCAATCCACGTCTACTTGCATAGCATGGCATAATAAGCAAACGTAGAAGTAACTCCCAAGGGTTTGATAATAAAATAGGTAATAGGTACTACCTCAACTAATTCCCATAACCGACAATTTAATTAGATCCTAATCATGCAATGGTTTGAGGATAGATCTAACGCATAAAAACTGGGTATGAGAAAAGGTATGATCAAAGTGTGAACTTGCCTGCAATGTTGATGAAGGTGATTCGCACTCAACTCCTGATAGTTCTATTCGTCACACTCCGATCAATCTATCGTGAGCAAGCAATAGTAACCACACATAAGCTATCACTCAAAAGATCGGAAAGAACGAGGAAAACAATTCGGAAAACATCAAAACCAAGCGAATAACTCTTGCAACATAAAACAATTCTTAACAGTACCAAAATTATGTGAATTTGGCCTTATCAGAAAGTTTAGGTCAAGAGCTTCGATTTGCAAAAAGAATTACTCAAATCGGAGTTATAAAACTCAAGTTATGATCAAACGAAGTTCAAATACTTAACTATTTGAAATTCAAATTTTAAATTTTCAAAAACATGTTTAGGTTGTTTTACTGGATAGAGGGGATCATAACAAAGAGGTGGGCGTTGGTTTCGTTGGATTTGGACAAACGAGTAAAAAGTTGTGAGTGTTTGAAGTCCAGGGGCTAATCTATAAATAAAGTATTCACAAACGAGTCCCTGGCAGAAAACTAAAATAAAAAGAAAAATCCTACCGAACGAACGTTCGCTACAGAAGCATAAGCGTCGAATTCGTCCACTACATAGGTTTAACTCGTGAACGTTCGCTAAATAAAAACGAAACGACTTTCAAGAAGAAAACCGATCTGGGTCGGTGGGTTATACCAGTTCGGGTTTTCGATGAAAACCAACGGTTTTCGAGGGCGGATCGGGTCGGGCGTCCGGCGGGTCGAGGTGGCGGCGAACTCCGGCGAGGCGGCGGCTTCGGTCTTGGCCGGGGCGGCGGCTCGGTGGCCGGGCGGCATCGGGCGGAGGCTCGGGTGAAGCGGCTCGGCGAGGCGGATCCGAAGGTGGTGGCGGCGCTTCGACTTGGCGCTCGGGCGCGAGCGGCGAGCGGATCTCGCCGGCGGGGGTGAGATGCGGCGGCGGCGGGAGGCGCGGAGAGAGGCGAGGCGACGCGAGAAAAGAGGGCCGGGGGGTCCGGGCTCGGATTATAGGAGGAAGGGGACCAGGTGGCGTGGAGGAGGGGCAACGGCAAGGCGGCGGGGCGCGGAGTCCAGAGGCGGCACGGACGCCGAGGCGACGACGGCGTGCAGCGGCAGATCTCCCGCTCGGGAGAGAGGCGGTCTGGGCGATGTCTTTGGCTGGGCCGTGGCTTTGGCTAGCTAGCCGGGCCGCCCAATCGGCGGAAGTTTTTTTGAATGCACAAACAAAATGAAAACAAAAGAAAATAGAAATATTATATAGGCATATAATATATCAAAATTTTCAGAAAAAGATTTTCTACGACATGAACATTTTTCTAGCATCAAATAAAATCTACACAAACTCAGATAATTCAAACAGTGCTACTGGTCTAATAAAATCCAATAAAAAACAATATAAAATACCAAAATTAATTCAAATGTATTTCTCTCCAATTTTATGATGTAGGGAATCATGTTGCCCTAATTTCTGTATTTTTTTGGAGAAAAATAATTTGAATATAACCCAAATAACTCCAAATTGAAAAATAAATTCAAAAGAACTTTGAATTTAATTCTTTTAAAACTCCCAACTCATATTTCATATAATTTGAAGAAGTCATTTTATCTTCTCTCATGAAAATCATTGAGTTGCGTGAAGTTTATGAATCGAAATATTTCCAAATGAAATGCAATTGTTTTCAAATACCCCTTTCATTTAATTAAATGGAAGAAGTCATATCATCTTCGCTCAAGGGTTTTGTATTTGAAAAGAAATTGAACTCACGGAGATCATAAAAGCAAGATGAAAGTTTGGGAAAGTCCTTTTATTCCCTCTCATTTAACTTTCAAAAAGTTTCGAATTTCACTCAATCAATCAATCAAACAAACAATCAATCAAAACTATCTATTTATATAACATTCCAAAATTTAGAATTTTGGGATGTTACATCAACCAAAGCCATGTTTTCTACTAGTGGTGCTTGATTAAATGGTGTTGATGTACTACCTGATATACTATCGTTTCCCGATTGAAGGATGACCAATATTGACAATATTAAACTTGTAATACTAATATTCTTATGGAATATACTTTCATATGTTTAATTATTTTAATTTGATGGAAAAACATTTTTAGTACAAATCGCAAGTATAGAACAGGAGGACGGAATTGGATGAACACAAGATCGTAGTTCTAGTGGCCTTTTCTTATCTATTATATGTAGAACAATAGAAGATATGGTTTTCCTAAATGAATTGTCCATTGTCCAGCTGTTTTTCCTGAATGGTTCAACATGCAGTGGGAACAAAAGCAATTGGAAAGTTTTCGATCATCAACAAATAGAAGGCAATATCGTTAGCATGGTCAATCAGGACATCCAGCATGTAATATAAATCTGTAATTTAAGTAGTTTTTTAATTTCCTTAATTGCATTAATATCTGTATTAAACTTACATGCAAGACACAGATACCTGAGAGAGATTAATGGCAAGCAATAAAATAAATTAATCCATTCAATAAATGATATCTTTTTTGGCGCAAACAACAACTGGCTGCCATGTTGCGCCATATCATGTATGTGTATATATCCCCATTATCTATACCTTAGCCATTCACAACACAAAACACACAAACCCCAAAGTGAATTCTTCTTCTTTCTTATAAGATATACTGATGGCAAAATCTTCGCAGATGTTTGTCACCCTCATGTGCCTTCTGCTTCTGTGCACCAATGATCAAGTCCATGGTATGTTTATCATATTCATACCAATCTTACCATATATAAATCTTATGACAGATAAACTGATTTGTTTGGATAAATAATCAAATTGGGTGTTGTCGTATTGATCAATCAGCTTAGGTGCTTTTGACTTAATAGTACATATTTCTTAGTTTGTTTGATGAGTTTTTAGTTTGTTCCTTAGGGTTGTGTTTTGTGGTGTGTTTGGGTCAGAGTGAGTTTATGTGGTGTGTTTGGGTCAGAGTAATATGCAGCTATCCTGTGTGTTTGAGAAAAAAAATAAAGAAGTTCGCGTTCTCCTGCTATATATATACGTACAAAGTGATTTCAGCGAGATGATATAGTGTGCACACTTAATTTATCAGGTTAATTTTCACCCAGAAGAAATATAATTATGTATGTATGCTATATGATGAACAGGAGGAGCGGGCGCCAACATCAGTACAAGCAGCATCCCAGTACAGCCAGCAAGAAGGGTTCTACCAGCAACATATTTTCCTCAGACAACTGTATCAAGACAGTGCGACCTATGCCACTGCAGCCATGATAACGATACAACTTATTATACAACAATATGCTGCAATGAGATAACTTGCAATGATCCTGCACATCCAAAAGGCTCGTGTCGTGTTGACAGAGTCTCATGCGGCTGTGACGTGAATACATGCAAGTAGTATGTGCTACTGAAAGTTTTTTTTTTTGTGTGTTTTTCTTCAATAAAGGGGGCATTGGTGCCAAGACATGCTTGACTCATCTATGGCATTGCTCATTGTGTCTGTGTGCAATCTGAATCTTCTGTTTTGTTTTTGTGTGAAATTTTGCGAAACTGAAAACGATTACCAGCTGACCAAGTCATCGGTTTCGGAAACTACAGAAGTGACTTTGGTTGCGATTCCTGGAATTGTCAAGGAATCCCTGCGCTAGCAAGCTGATTTATATGTTGGGTGAACGATTCCATCCAATATACTCCTGTTTTTCTATGTGCTTGTTTTAACGGTGTTAATGTGCAACCTGGTATGTATCTTTTGCCTCTTGAAGGATGAGCAATATTGACAGTATTAAATTGTACAACTATATTCTTATGGAATATATTTTCATATGTATAATTATTTTAATTTGAAAAGGAAATTTTAATATAAATCATAAGTATAGAACATGAAGACTGAATTGGATCAACACAATATCGGAGGTCTAGTGGAGAAATGCATTGGGGCACCAAGAAATATCTGAAAATTTCAAAAAAAACTGAATGTTTGGGATATGAAACCTGAGTGCTTGTTGTACACCCGTGTTCATTTCGCGTGGAATGGGTGCCAGTGGTACCCATGGCACTGGAATTACGATACGACATAAGATACATCTATTTTTCTTTCTGTACATATGATTTTCCCTTTTTTACTGACATTACCACAGGCGGCCCTTCCCCAGGAAACTGAATGGGTGTACAACAGTCACTCATGTTTAATATCGCAAAATTTTATTTTTTGAAAATTCCTATTATTTTTCAAATACTATATTCATATAGGTGTGTGTCATCCAAGAGCCACAAATCCTCTTCCAGGTCTATTGGTCTTTTCTTTTATTTTTCTTTTTTAATAAAGGGAGCACTGGTGACAAAACATGCTTGACTCTTATATGGCCTTGGTCATTGTGTCCGTGTGCAATCTGAATCTTCTGTTTGTTTTTTTGTGAAATTTGGGGAAACTGAAAACAATTAACAGCTGACCAAGTCATCAGCTTCAGAAATTACAGCAATGACTTTGGTTGCAATTTCCGGAAAACTGTACGTATCTGCAAGAAAGAAAGAAAGAAGGAAAATAAAATCTCGGACGGATCCCTTTTCCATGGTTGAAGAGCATCATGGCGGAAACTAGTCAAAACATGGTTGAAACCAATTCAGAGTTGATTCTTGTCCGGTTTTGCAAGTTCGAGGTTGTAAAATAGTCAATTCTGGGGTTGTATCTTAGACTTTGGTGGCAATTCGGGACCTGTTCAGGTTCACTCCGCTCCGTAGCTCTGCCCTTGGAGTGGGCGGAGTGGCGCCGAACGCTGTAGCTCCTCGGAGTAGGAGGAGTGGAGCGGAGCTGGATTTAGTTTAATACGGCGGAGTGGCTAATTCCTAGCTCCGCGGGCGACTCCCTATGACCTCCCGCCTGATCCAAATTTCTCTCTCTCTCTCTCTCTCTCTCTCTCTCTCTCTCTCTCGCAGTGACTCCCTGGCCATTGAACCCACTAGCGATGCTCCCTGCACCCTTCCGGCCGAAACCACCCACTAGCGATGTTCCCCGCACCCTTCTGGAGTGGAGTCAGTTACCAAACGTGTTATCAACTCCCCATTTGGCGGAAGGAGCCATCAGTCCAGGAGCAGGGAGTGGAGTCAAGGATCTGAAGGAGTGGAGGGGATCCTTTTTTTTGTGAGGGGAAAAAATTCATTAGGTCATGGCCTTGATCTTCTCCGGGTTAGTCTCGATGCCCCTGTTAGAAACCAGAAAACCCAAAAGCTTGCCTGCAGGCACACTGTCGGTGTCAAAAACCGGCGGATCTCGGGTAGGGGGTCCCGATCTGTGCGTCCAGGCTGATGGTAACAGGAAGCAAGGGACACAGATATTTACCCAGGTTCGGGCCCTCTCGATGGAGGTAAAACCCTACTTCCTGCTTGATTAATATTGAAGATATGGGTAGTACAAGAGTAGATCTACCACGAGATCGTAGAGGCTAAACCCTAGAAGCTAGCCTATGATGGTATGATTGTAATTGTGATCGGCCTTCTAAGGACCAACCTCTCCGGTTTATATAGACACCGGAGAGGGTTAGGGTTTACATGGAGTCGGTTACAAGGAGGGAAATATAATATCCGAATCGCCAAGCTTGCCTTCCACGCCAAGGAAAGTCCCATCCGGACACGGGACGAAGTCTTGAGTCTTGTATCTTCACGCTTCAATAGTCTGGACGATGTATATAATCTGGCTGTCCGGATACCCCCTTATCCAGGACTCCCTCAGTAGCCCCTGAACCAGGCTTCAATGACGATGAGTCCCGCGCGCAGTCTTGTCTTCGGCATTGCAGGGCGGGTTCCATCTCTGAATAATCCAAAGTACCTGTTACGACGAATAGTGTCCGAAACTCCATTAATGTTGTACTCCTTGGCTTCAGTGCCCCAATAATGACCATCTCCACGTGTCGAGCGAATGCGAGGAGCCGAGGTGTTTTTCGCATTTACCACCCTCAATCTTTTGGGCTGACCGCCTATTTGAAGAGACGAGGATTCTCAGATCCAAACCTCACTCCTCCCCCTCGAGCAAGCATCCAACAGAGCACTCCGGAAAAACCATTCCAACATGGCCGGTCGTCACAGCTCTTCTGCTCGCCCCAAGCCGGGGGACTGGGAAGAGTGTTCAGTTCCCCATAGCCGTTTGATTGAGTTACAAATCCAAGGGTTTCTTCCACCAGCATTCATGGTCCCTGTCCGAGCCGGAATATCCACCTATAATGGCGGGGAGCAAGCAGAGAGGTCTCCGAATCCGTCTCCAGAGGAGCGAATATGCCTCATCCCGCATCTGCTAAGGGGCATCGGGTTTCCTATCCACCCGTTCCTTCGCGGGCTCCTGGAGTTCTACGGCCTCCAGTTACACAATCTCACCCCTGCCTCTATACTACACATAGCAGGGTATGTTGCCCTTTGCGAGCTATTTTTAGGCTGCGAGCCTCACTTCGGGTTATGGAAGAAGCTGTTCTGCCTTGTCCCCCGCAACCAGGGAGAATCCCTATGTAAGGTGGGCGGGGCCGAAGTATGGCGCATTGCCGAGACCGGATACCTATCCGGCACTCCCAAGAAGGTACTAGAGAACTGGCCTTCAGAGTGGTTCTACATTGACGATCTTCCCCTTCCGGATCCAGTCCGGACAGGTCTCCCCCAGTTCAGTAACGCCCCGCCGAGGGCACGTCTAAGCTGGCGCCCCCGAGGCCACCAAGAGGAGGATACCAGGGAAATACATTACCTGATGAGCAGGATAAAGTTACTGGCCAACTCCGGACTGACGATAGTCGAGGTTATGGCAATATGCATAATACGGGGAGTGCAACCACTTCAACATCGGGGGAAGCCCATGTGGCACTTCAACGGGGAAGATGATGCCACCCGCTGTCGTCGTAAGGGTCCGGACTCCGCCACTGCTCTGGCAAGGATATTTTCTGATTTGTACAAAGGGGAAGAGGAGGAATTCCTTCACATCAAACCGCGAGAGGGATTCTCCATGTATAACCCCCCAAACTGGGTAAGTTGTCGTTCCTTTCCCTACGTCACTTATTGTGGCGTTCTTTGCTAAGATCATCTGCCACGATATTCCCGAGAAGGAACTGAGGAGGGCCGTAGAAGGAATCTCCAGCCCCTCCCCGCAATCGGAGGACCCCGGAAGGGCCCTAGATCCAGGTCTCGAAGAAGATCCGGATATTACCGTGGAGCTCATCAACGGGATATTTTATCAAGCGAGCTGTGATGGCGCCTCAGTGGCCATTACTGTCGACTATCCCGGACTGCTTCCTAC
Organism: Aegilops speltoides; assembly: GCA_021437245.1. Lineage (NCBI taxonomy): Eukaryota > Viridiplantae > Streptophyta > Magnoliopsida > Poales > Poaceae > Aegilops > Aegilops speltoides. The sequence continues at coordinate 45,614,473 of CM038143.1, read as the reverse complement.
ATCGCGCGTAAGCCAAGTCGAAAAACCCTATCCTCCGAAGAGGACTCCCTTCAGATGTCATGCCTTACCCTTGAAGTGTCGTGTTTTTGCAGAGACGACGATCGGAGCGTGGGGCCGAGCCCCTAGGGACTCGTCGGCCAAGGGCGTCCGGATCGGGCAGGCTCAAGAGGAAGGCGGTTAGGGTCGACTCGCCGCTACAGAGGTAAGACAAAAACTTGTGCTGTGATTATGGTATTTTGAAGTATGATAGCACCCTTTGTGTTCTGGCAGGAAGAGGAGCAGCCGGCCTATATCCGGGGATCCTGCCAACCACGCCTCCACCAGCCGGATTCCAGAACCAGCTTCAAGAGCGGAGGTGGGAGCGGGGCCGATGCCGCATAGTTCTCCAACAGCGAATGCGGATATGCTCTCGGCCACAAATTCCGAAGTAGAGAGCGCCATGAATCACCGGCGCCGACGGGCCGTACTTCAGAACAACATCTTTTCTGAAGAGGCATTTAACGCCTTCAATTCGGGAAACGCATACATCCGAGCTGCTCAAGGCGGGCTTGCCCGAGCGACGGACCAGTATACCAAAGATATATGGGTAAGATAATTTGATAAGCATGTGTAGCAGTAGCCCCTGATACTTGAAACGGTTGGAACAACTGTTTTAAGGATCAATTTATGCACATGTCCTTGTAGATAAGAATGAGCAATTGTCTCGGGAGCTGGAGAAATGCAAGGCCGAACTGAGGGCCGCGGTTGCCAAGGTAGAGGAACCCCAAAAGCCCTCATCTGGTAACAATTGTCACAATTGTACGAAGATGCACCAGTTTGTAAATGGCTGATAGGACAAGTCTAACAGAAAATTCTGCAGACAATCCCGAGGTGAATCCGGAGGGCGTAAGAGAGGACGCATCGCATCTCAAAAGGCAGCTGGAGGCTGGCGAGCGCATTCTGACGCGAGTTAGGCAGGAGAAGAACGATCTTCAAGATGCCAAAGTCCAGCTGGACATGGAGTTAAAAGATCTCCGCGCTCAGCTGGCGGACTCCATGAAGGAGAACAAAAGGTTTCGATGCGGCATTTACGGTAAGTGCCTAGACGAACTGTAGTATAGTTCGGCGAGGAAGTATATTGAAAGAATTTTGCTTGCAGGAATGTTAACGGGTCGCCCTTAGGAGGAGATGCCCTCATCTGCAAGTGATTTACTGCAAGACCTTTCCCAACTGCACGAGCAAGCTCGGCAAGTGATGCAGGGTGTTGCTCAGGCTTTGTGGCCATCAAGCTTGCTGCCGAATGGCATGGAGCAGCTTGTGGATATGCTTCAAGGAGCACGGCGGCGCTTCCTGTTGGGGAACGTAGTAATTTCAAAAAAATTCCTACGCACACACAAGATCATGGTGATGCATAGCAACGAGAGGGGAGAGTGTTGTCTCACGCCCTCGTGAGACCAAGCGAAGCGATCACAACGTAGAGGAAGTAGTCGTCGTTCTCCTCGCGATCCAACCGATCCCAGCGCCCGTTACTCCAGCGCCTCCGAGTTCTTGACACACGTACAGCTCGGTGGCGCTCCTTGGGCTCCGATCTAGCAAAGCTCCGGAGAGAGTTCCACAAGACGACGGCGTGGTGGCGATCTTGATATTCTATCGGCGCAGGCTTCGCCTAAGCACCGCTACGATATGACCGAGGTGGAATATGGTGGAGGGGGGCACCGCACACGGCTAAGGGACGATCTCAAGGATCAACTTGTGTGTTCAAGGGTGCCCCCCTGCCCCCGTATATAAAGGAGCAAGGGGGAGGGCCGGCCGGCCTAGGAGGCGCTCCAAGGGAGGGGGGAGTCCTCCTCCTAGTGGGAGTAGGACTTCCCTTTCCTAGTCCAACTAGGAAGGAGGAAGGGGGAAGGAAGGAGAGGGAGAGGAGAGGGGGCCGCGCCCCCTCCTGTCCTATTCGGACTCCCCATGGGGCGCCACCTCCGGTGCGGCCCTCTCTCCCTCTCGCCCAATAAGGCCCATTACTTCCCGGGGTTCCGGTAACCCTCCGGCACTCCGTTTTCTCCGAAACTTCCGAACTTTTCCGGTGTCCGAATATAGCCGTCCAATATATCAATCTTTATGTCTCGACCATTTCGAGACTCCTCGTCATGTCCGTGATCACATCCGGACTCGAACTCCTTCGGTACATCAAAATACACAAACTCATAATATAACCGCCATCGAAACCTTAAGCGTGCGGACCCTACGGTTCGAGAACAATGTAGACATGACCGAGACACGTCTCCGTCAATAACCAATAGCGGGACCTGGATGCCCATATTGGCTCCTACATATTCTACGAAGATCTTTATCGGTCGATCCGCATAACAACATACGTTGTTCCTTTGTCATCGGTATGTTACTTGCCCGAGATTCGATCGTCGGTATCCAATACCTAGTTCAATCTCGTTACCGGCAAGTCTCTTTACTCGTTCCGTAATACATCATCTCACAGCTAACTCATTAGTTGTAATGCTTGCAAGGCTTAAGTGATGTGTATTACCGAGAGGGCCCAGAGATACCTCTCCGACAATCGGAGTGACAAATCCTAATCTCGAAATACGCCAACCCAACATCTGCCTTTGGAGACACTTGTAGTACTCCTTTATAATCACCCAGTTACGTTGTGACGTTTGGTAGTACCCAAAGTGTTCCTCCGGTAAACGGGAGTTGCATAATCTCATAGTTATAGGAACATGTATAAGTCATGGATAAAAGCAATAGCAACATACTAAACAATCGGGTGCTAAGCTAATGGAATGGGTCATGTCAATCAGATCATTCAACTAATGATGTGACCTTGTTAATCAAATAACAACTCCTTTGTCTATGGTTAGGAAACTTAACCATCTTTGATTAACAAGCTAGTCTAGTAGAGGCATACTAGTGACACTGCTTGTCTATGTATTCACACATGTATTATGTTTCCGGTTAATACAATTCTAGCATGAATAATAAACATTTATCATGAAATAAGGAAATAAATAATAACTTTATTATTGCCTCTAGGGCATATTTCCTTGATCTCCCACTTGCACTAGAGTCAATTATCTAGATTACATAGTAATGATTCTAACACCCATGGAGTCTTGGTGCTGATCATGTTTTGCTCGTGGAAGAGGCTTAGTCAACGGTCTGCTACATCGAGATCCGTATGTATCTTGAAATCTCTATGTCTCCCACCGACCAAGTCCGGATGGAATTGAAGCGTCTCTTGATGTGTTTTGTTCTCTTGTGAAATCTGGATTCTTTCGCTAAAGCAATTGCTCCAAAGATTGTCACAAAAGATTTTCATTGGACCCGATGCACTAGGTATGACACCTAGATCGGATATGAACTCCTTCATCCGCACTCCTTCATTAGCTGCTTCCGAAGCTGCTATGTACTCCGCTTCACATGTAGATCCCGCCACGACGCTTTGTTTAGAACTGCACCAACCGACAGCTCCTCCGCTTAGTGTAAATACGATCCGGTTTGCGATTTAGAATCGTCTGGATCGGTGTCAAAGCTTGCATCAACGTAACCATTTACGATGAGCTCTTTGTCACCTCCATATACGAAAACATATCCTTAGTCCTTTTCGTATTTCAGATGTTCTTGACCGCTGTCCATGATCCACTCTGGATTACTTTGGTACCTCCTGCTAGGCTTATAGCAAGGCACACATCGGTCCGGTACACAAGATTGCATACATGATAGAGCCTATGGCTGAAGCATAGGGAACATCTTTCATTTTCTCTATCTTCTGCGGTGGTCGGGCATTGAGTCTTACTCAACTTCACACCTTGTAACACGTGCAAGAACCCTTTCTTTGCTTGATCCATTTTGAACTTCTTCAAAATTTTGTCAAGGTATGTGCTTTGTGAAAGTCCAATTAAGCGTCTTGATCTATCTCTATAGATTTTGATGCCCAATATGTAAGCAGCTTCACCGAGGTCCTTCATCGAAAAACTCTTATTCAAGTATCCCTTTATGCTATCCAGAATTCTATATCATTTCCGATTAGTAATATGTCATCTACATATAATATCGTAAATGCTACTGAGCTCCCACTCACTTTCTTGTAAATACAGCTTCTCCAAAAGTCTCAGATAAACCCAAATGCTTTGATCACACTATCAAAGCGCTTATTCCAACTCCGAGATGCTTGCACCAGTCCATAAATGGATCATTGGAGCTTGCACACTTTGTTAGCTCCTTTGGATCGATAAAACCTTCTCGTTGCATCATATACAACTCTTCTTCCGTAAATCCATTCAGAATGCAGTCTTTACATCCATTTGCCAAATTTCATAATCATAAAATGCGGCAATTGCTAACATGATTCGGACAGACTTAAGCATCGCTACGGTGAGAAGGTCTCATCCTAGTCAATCCCTTGAACTTGTCGAAAACCCTTTGCGACAAGTCGAGCTTTGTAGACGATAACATTACCGTCGTCGGTCTTCTTCTTGAAGATCCACTTGTTTTCTATTGCTTGCCGACCCTCGGGCAAGTCAACCAAAGTCCACACTTTGTTTTCATACATGGATCCCATCTCGATTTCATGGCCTCAAGCCATTTTGTGGAATCTGGGCTCACCATCGCTTCTTCATAGTTCGTGGGTTCATCATGATCTAGTAGCATGACTTCCGAATAGGATTACCGCACCACTCAGTGCGGATCTTACTCTGGTTGATCTACGAGGTTCTCAGAGTAACTTGATCGAAGTTTCATAATCAATATCATCAACTTCCTCACTATTTGGTGTAGATGTCTCGAAACCGTTTCTGCGATAAACTACTTTCCAATAAGGGAGAAGGTACAGATTACCTCATCAAGTTTTACTTTCCTCCCACTCACTTCTTTCGAGAGAAACTCCTTCTCTAGAAAGGATCCATTCTTAGCAACAAATGTCTTGCCTTCGGATCTGTGATAGAAGGTGTACCCAACTGTCTCCTTTGGGTATCCTATGAAGACACATTTCTCTGATTTGGGTTCGAGCTTATCAGGTTGAAGCTTTTTCACATAAGCATCACATCCCCAAACTTTAAGAAACGACAACTTTGGTTTCTTGCTAAACCATAGTTCATAAGGTGTCGTCTCAACGGATTTTGACGGTGTTCTATTCAGCGTGAATGCGGCCGTCTCAAGAGCATAACCCCAAAACGATAGCGGTAAATCTGTAAGAGACATCATAGATCGCACCATATCTAGTAAAGTGCGATTACAACGTTCGGACATACCATTACGCTGTGGTGTTCCGGGTGGCGTGAGTTGCGAAACTATTCCGCATTGTTTCAAATGTAGACCAAACTCGTAACTCAAATATTCGCCTCCACGATCATATCGTAGAAACTTTATTTTCTTATTAAGATGATTTTCAACTTCACTCTAAAATTCTTTGAACTTTTCAAATGTTTCAGACTTATGCTTCATTAAGTAGATATACCCATATCTGCTTAAATCATCTGTGAAGGTGAGAAAATAACGATATCCGTCACGAGCCTCAACATTCATCGGACCACATACATCTGTATGTATGATTTCCAACAAATTTGTTGCTCTCTCCATAGTACCAGAGAACGGGGTTCCAGTCATCTTGCCCATGAGGCACGGTTCGCAAGTGCCAAGTGATTCATAATCAAGTGACTCCAAAAGTCCATCAGTATGGAGTTTCTTCATGCGCTTTATACCGATATGACCTAAACGGCAGTGCCACAAATAAGTTGCACTATCATTATCAACTTTGCATCTTTTGGTTTCAACATTATGAATATGTGTATCACTACTATCAAGATTCATTAAAAATAGACCACTCTTCAAGGGTGCATGACCATAAAAGATATTACTCATATAAATAGAACAACCATTATTCTCTGATTTAAATGAATAATCGTTTCGCATCAAACAAGATCCAGATATAATGTTCATGCTCAACGCTGGCACCAAATAACAATTATTTAGGTCTAAAACTAATCCCGAAGGTAGATGTAGAGGTAGCGTGCCGACCGCGATCACATCGACTTTGGAACCATTTCCCAGCGCATCGTCACCTCGCCCTTTGCCGTGTTCGCTAATCCGTAGTCCCTGCTTCGAGTTGCAAATATTAGCAATGTAACCAGATCAAATACCAGTGCTCTGCGAGCTCTAGTAAGGTACACATCAATAACATGTATATCACATATACCTTTGTTCACCTTGCCATCCTTCTTATCCGCCAAATACTTGGGGCAGTTCCGCTTCAAAGGACGATCGCTTGTAGTAGAAGCACTCGGTTTGTGTTTAGGTCCAGACTTGGGTTTCTTCTCCCGAGCAAAGAACTTGTTTGCTGTTCTTTTGAAGTTCCTTCTTCTTCCCTTTGCCTTTCTTCTTGAAACTAGTGGTCTTATTGACCATCAACACTTGATGCTCCTTCTTGATTTCTACCTCCGCAGCCTTTAGCATTGCGAAGAGCTCAGGCATAGTCTTTACTAACCCTTGCATATTATAGTTCATCACGAAGCCTTTGTAGCTTGGTGGCGGTGATTGAAGAATTCTGTCAATGACACAATCATCCGGAAGATTAACTCCCGGTTGAGTCAAGTGATTGTAATACCGGACATTCGAGTATGTGCTCACCGATGACCCATTCTCCTCCATCTTGCAGCTATAGAACTTATTGGAGACTTCATATCTCTCAATCCGGGCATTCTGTTGAAATATCAACTTCAACTCCTGGAATATCTCATATGCTCCATGACGTTCAAAACGTCGTTGAAGACCCGGTTCTAAGCCGTAAAGCATGGCACATCGAACTATAGAGTAGTCATCGCTTTGCTCGCCAGACGTTCTTAACGCCGCCGGTTGCATCGGAAGAGGTTCGCACCCAGCGGTGCATCCAGATGTAACTCTTCCGTGCAGCAATGAGGATAATCCTCGAGTTACTGAACCCAGTCCGTGTAATTGCTACCATCATCTTTCAACTTTGCTTTCTCAAGGAACACATTAAAATTCAACGGAACAACAAAGACGAGCCATCTATCTACAAACAAACATAGACAAGCAAGATACTATCAGGTACTAAGTTCATGATAAATTTAAGTTCAATTAATCATATTACTTAAGAACTCCCACTTAGACAGACATCTCTCTAGTCATCTAAGTGATCACGTGATCCAAATCAACTAAACCATAACCGATCATCACGTGAGATGGAGTAGTTTTCGATGGTGAACATCTTATGTTGATCATATCTACTATATGATTCACGCCGACCTTTCGGTCTCCGTGTTCCGAGGCCATATCTGCATATGCTAGGCTCGTCAAGTATAACTCGAGTATTCTGCGTGTGCAAAACTGGCTTGCACCCGCTGTAGATGGACGAGAGCTTATCACACCCGATCATCACGTGGTGTCTCGCACGACGAACTTTGGCAACGGCGCATACTCGGGAGAACACTACTTGATAATTTTAGTGAGAGATCATCTTAAAATGCTACCGTCAATCAAAGCAAGATAAGATGCATAAAGGATAAACATCACATGCAATCAATATAAGTGATATGATATGGCCATTATCATCTTGTGCTTGTGATCTCCATCTCAAGCACCGTCGTGATCACCATCGCCACCGGCGCGACACCTTGATCTCCATCGTAGCATCGTTGTCGCTTCGCCATCTATTGCTTCTACGACTATCGCTACCGCTTAGTGATAAAGTAAAGCAATTACAGAGCGTTGTATTTCATACAATAAAGCGACAACCATATGGCTCCAGCCAGATTGCCGATAACTTCGGTTACAAAACATGATCATCTCATACAATAAAATATAGCATCACGCCTTGACCATATCACATCACAACATGCCCCGCAAAAACAAGTTAGACGCCTTCTACTTTGTTGTTGCAAATTTTACGTGGCTGCTACGGGCTTAAGCTAGAACCAATCTCACCCACGCATCAAAACCACAACGATATTTCGTCAAATAGACTCCGTTTTAACCTTCTCAAGGACCGGGCGTAGCCACACCGTTCAACTAAAGTGAGAGAGACAGACACCCGCCAGCCACCTTTAAGCACGAGTGCTCGTAACGGTGAAACCAGTCTCGCGTAAGCGTCGCTGGCGTAATGTCGGTCCAGCCGCTTCATCTCACAATACCGCTGAACCAAAGTATGACATGCTGGTAGGCGGTATGACTTGTATCGCCCACAACTCACTTGTGTTCTACTCGTGCAAAACATCAAACCATAAAAACCTAGGCTCGGATGCCATTGTTGGGGAACGAGTAATTTCAAAAAATTCCTACGCACACACAAGATCATGGTGATGCATAGCAACGAGAGGGGAGAGTGTTGTCTACGCACCCTCGAGACCAAGCGAAGCGATCACAACGTAGAGGAAGTAGTCGACGTTCTCCTCGCGATCCAACCGATCCCAGCCGTTACTCGGCGCCTCCCGAGTTCTTGACACACGACAGCTCGGTGACGCTCCTCGGGCTCCGATCCAGCAAAGCTCCGGGAGAGAGTTCCACAAGACGACGACGGCGTGGGACAATCTTGATATTCTATCGACGCAGGCTTCGCCTAAGCACCGCTACGATATGACCGAGGTGGAATATGGTGGAGGGGGCACCGACACGGCTAAGGGACGATCTCAAGGATCAACTTGTGTGTTCAAGGGTGCCCCCCTGCCCCAGATATAAAGGAGCAAGGGGAGGGCCGGCCGCCTAGGAGGCGCGCCAGGGAGGGGGAGTCCTCCTCCTAGTGGGAGTAGGACTCCCTTTCCTAGTCCAACTAGGAAGGAGGAAGGGGAAGGAAGGAGAGGAGAGGAGAGGGGGGGCCGCCCCTCCTTGTCCTATTCGACTCCCCATGGGGGCGCGCACCTCCCGGTGCGGCCCTCTCTCCCCTCTCGCCCAATAAGGCCCATTACTTCCCGGGGTTCCGTAACCCTCCCAAGACTCCGTTTTCTCCGAAACTTCCGAACTTTTCCGGTGTCCGAATATAGCCGTCCAATATATCAATCTTTATGTCTCGACCATTTCGAGACTCCTCGTCATGTCCGTGATCACATCACGGACTCGAACTCCTTCGTACATCAAAATACACAAACTCATAATATAACCGCCATCGAAACCTTAAGCGTGCGGACCCTACGGTTCGAGAACAATGTAGACATGACCGAGACACGCCTCCGGTCAATAACCAATAGCGGACCTGGATGCCCATATTGGCTCCTACATATTCTACTGAAGATCTTTATCGGTCGACCGCATAACAACATACGTTGTTCCCTTTGTCATCGGTATGTTACTTGCCCGAGATTCGATCGTCGGTATCCAATACCTAGTTCAATCTCGCTATCGCAAGTCTCTTTACTCGCTCTATAATACATCATCTCACAGCTAACTCATTAATTGTAATGCTTGCAAGGCTTAAGTGATGTGTATTACCGAGAGGGCCAGAGATACCTCTCCGACAATCGGAGTGACAAATCCTAATCTCGAATACGCCAACCCAACATCCGCCTTTGGAGACACCTGTAGTACTCCTTTATAATCACCCGATTACGTTGTGACGCTTGGTAGTACCCAAAGTGTTCCTCCGTAAACGGAGTTGCATAATCTCATAGTTATAGGAACATGTATAAGTCATGGATAAAAGCAATAGCAACATACTAAACGATCGGGTGCTAAGCTAATGGAATGGGTCATGTCAATCAGATCATTCAACTAATGATGTGACCTTGTTAATCAAATAACAACTCCTTTGTCTATGGTTAGGAAACTTAACCATCTTTGATTAACAAGCTAGTCTAGTAGAGGCATACTAGTGACACTCTGTTTGTCTATGTATTCACACATGTATTATGTTTCCGGTTAATACAATTCTAGCATGAATAATAAACATTTATCATGAAATAAGGAAATAAATAATAACTTTATTATTGCCTCTAGGGCATATTTCCTTCACTTCCTACTGTGGAAGGTGTCCGCTTGCCGGCAAGGTGCAAGAGAAGCCTGGGCTATGGTGAAGACGCGCTACACCAAGCTGGACCCAAACCATATGGCCGAAGTAGGACCGGCGGGCCCGATGGGCAAGAAATTCCTGTGAGTCTGGTATATGACCAGGTAGCGTTAGCCGCTAAGTATTCTCAACGGGATTGTAAGCTATATAGCCCGTTGGACGGTATAGAGGAGGAATATAGTCAGTCCAAGTGACTGTGTAATTCAGTGGACATAAGTTGTCCCTAGCCGGATTAAAATCATTTGTCATGGCGGACCTTTTCGCTTCAGCCCCCGGATCCTATAGTCCGGGGTGTGTCCGAATACCCACTCGGTTATACAAAACCGGGGTATACGTGGACACCAGGCGTAGGGGTCATAAGTGCTTGAATAGACAAGTACCCAACTAGTTCTGTTATATTACATGGATAGTAAGAAACATCTTCCAGGGAGAATAGTTCCATTAGGGGTTCCTTTCCCTGGGTAAGCATGCGACAAATGCGCATGTCTGGACTGCGAACGATTGCGCAGGATACAAAACTTCTGGGGATTTGCGTTATAATAAATGAATACATCTTTTGTTCACCGACCGAATATTCTCTTAAGGAAGCTAGCTTTCGGCTTCACCCAGTCTGAGGTACACATTCGGCTGAACCGGCAGTAACAATCGCAGAGGTGCTCCCCTTATGCCCTAGCCAAATTAACGGGAACGTAGGGCATAAACACAAGAGCCAGGCAACCCAGCTTGGCAACATCTTAAGTCATATTGATGCATATAATGGTGAAGAAAAGGCACATATGGAAAAAGAATGCATATGTGATGGGCAGAAAGCCATGTGAGTAGTTATTTTTAGCTTCCGTATAGGAAGCCCCCAGGTATTGCTTACACACTTAGTGCGGCCAGAGTGATCCGAAAATCCGCACTGTATTGAATACTTTGTGTGAAGAGAAAAAAAGGTCGAGAAAGGAAAAAAGGATGGAGCATAATTAAAAGGAGGGGTTAGGAGACGAACACTAAGTTCGGCACTAGACGTAGAATCTCCGGAGTCAGGCCGCGTTCCATGGGTTCGGCTCGAGTCTGTTATCAGATGCATTACGTAAGCGGTACGCTCCTCTGGTGAGAACTTTGTCAATGACGAAGGGACCCTCCCACTTGGGTTTGATCTTGTCCTTCTTCTTCTCCGGTAGGCGTAGAATGAGCTAGCCAATATTGTAAGTTTTGGCCTGCACTTCTCTGCTTTGATATCGTCGAGCCTGTTGCTAATAGAATACGGAGGGGGTTTTGCGACGTCACGCTCCTCCTCCAGGGCATCTAAGTTATCCTGCCGATCTAACTCGGCTTCCTTCTCTTCGTACATGCGTACGCGTGGTGAATCATGTATTATGTCGCAAGGTAATACTGCTTCCGCACCGTACACCATAAAAAATGGTGTATATCTAGTGGTGCGATTTGGCGTGGTCTGCATGTTGGAAATATGCCCTAGAGGCAATAATAAAATGGTTATTATTGTATTTCCTTGTTCATGATAATTGTCTATTGTTCATGCTATAATTGTATTAACTGGAAACCGTAATACATGTGTGAATACATAGACCACAACATGTCCCTGGTGAGCCTCTAGTTGACTAGCTCGTTGATCAATAGATGGTTATGGTTTCCTGACCATGGACATTGGATGTCATTGATAACGGGATCACATCATTAGGAGAGTGATGTGATGGACAAGACCCAATCCTAAGCATAGCACAAGATCGTGTAGTTCGTTTGCTAAGAGCTTTTCTAAATGTCAAGTATCATTTCCTTAGACCATGAGATTGTGTAACTCCCGGATACCGTAGGAGTGCTTTGGGTGTACCAAACGTCACAACATAACTGGGTGGCTATAAAGGTGCACTACGGTATCTCCGAAAGTGTCTGTTGGGTTGGCACGAATCGAACGGGGATTTGTCACTCCATATGACGGAGAGGTATCTCTGGGCCCACTCGGTAATGCATCATCATAATGAGCTCAATGTGACTAAGTAGTTGGTCATGGGATCATGCATTACGGAACGAGTAAAGTGACTTGTCGGTAACGAGATTGAACGAGGTATTGGGATACCGGCGATCGAATCTCGGGCAAGTAACGTACCGATTGACAAAGGGAATTGCATACGGGATTGCTTGAATCCTTGACATCGTGGTTCATCCGATGAGATCATCGTGGAACATGTGGGAGCCAACATGGGTATCCAGATCCCGCTGTTGGTTATTGGCCAGAGAGCTGTCTCGGTCATGTTCAGATGATTCCGAACCCGTAGGGTCTACACACTTAAGGTTCGGTGACGCTAGAGTTGTTATGGGAAATAGTATGTGGTTACCGAAGGTTGTTTGGAGTCCCGGATGAGATCCCGAACATGACGAGGAGCTCCGGAATGGTCCGAAGGTGAAGATCGGTATATTGGACGAAGGGTATTGGAGTCCGGAATTGTTCCGGGAGTACCAGGTGATGACCAACGTGTCCGAAAGGGGTTTCGGAGGCCCCGACAAGTGTTGGGGGGCCTTATGGGCCAAGGGGAGAGGGCACATCAGCACACTAAGGGGCTGAGCGCCCCACCCACCCCATCTCACGTAACCGAGAGGTGGGGGCGCCACCCCTAGGGCATCCGCCCCTCCCGGCTTGGGGGGCAAGTTTCCTAGGGGGTGGGGGCGCCCAAACCCATCTAGGGTTTCCCACAGTGGCCGCCCCTCCCTAGGGAACCCTAGGCGCCTCCCCTCCTCCCTTCCCCTATATATAGTGAGGGAGAGAGAGGCAGCCGCACCCTTCCCCTGGCGCAGCCCTCTCCCTCCTCCAACACCTCCTCCTCCTCCGTAGTGCTCGGCGAAGCCCTGCCGGAGAACCACGAGCTCCATCACCACCATGCCGTCGTGTTGTTGGAGTTTTCCCTCAACTTCTCCTCTCCCCCTTGCTGGATCAAGAAGGAGGAGACGCCCCCGGGCTGTACGTGTGTTGAACGCGGAGGCGCCGTCCGTTCGGCGCTAGATCGGATCTTCCGCGATTTGAATCGCCACGAGTACGACTCCATCAACCGCGTTCTTGTAACGCTTCTGCTTAGCGATCTTCAAGGGTATGAAGATGCTCATCCTCTCTCTCCCTTGTTGCTAGAACCTCCATAGATTGATCTTGGTGATGCGTAGAAAATTTTGAATTTCTACTACGTTCTCCAACAGTGGCATCATGAGCTAGGTCTATGCGTAGATTCTATGCACGAGTAGAACACAAAGTAGTTGTGGGCGATGATTTGTTCAATTTGCTTACCATTACTAGTCTTATCTTGATTCAGCGGCATTGTGGGATGAAGCGGCCCGGACCGACCTTACACGTACGCTTACGTGAGATAGGTTCCACCGACTGACATGCACTTGTTGCATAAAGGTGGCTAGCGGGTGCCAGTCTCTCCCACTTTAGTCGGATCGGATTCGATGAAAAGGGTCCTTATGAAGGGTTAATAGCAATTGGCATATCACCGTTGTGGATTTTGCGTAGGTAAGAAACGTTCTTGCTAGAAACCCATAGCAGCCATGTAAAACATGCAACAACAATTAGAGGATGTCTAACTTGTTTTTGCAGGGTATGCTATGTGATGTGATATGGCCAAAAGAATGTGATTAATGATATGTGATGTATGAGATTGATCATGTTCTTGTAATAAGAATCACGACTTGCATGTCGATGAGTATGACAGCCGGCAGGAGCCATAGGAGTTGTCTTAATTTATTGTATGACCTGCGTGTCATTGAAAACGCCATGTAATTACTTTACTTTATTGCTAACCGTTAGCCATAGTAGTAGAAGTAATAGTTGGCGAGACAACTTCATGAAGACACGATGATGGAGATCATGGTGTCATGCCGGTGACGAAGGTGATCATGTCGTGCCTCAAAGATGGAGATCAAAGGCGCAAGATGATATTGGCCATATCATGTCACTTTATGATTTGCATGTGATGTTTGTCATGTTTACATCTTATTTGCTTAGAACGACGGTAGCATAAATAAGATGATCCCTCACTAAAATTTCAAGAAAGTGTTCCCCCTAACTGTGCACCATTGCAAAAGTTCGTTGTTTCGAAGCACCACGTGATGATCGGGTGTGATAGATTCTAACGTTCACATACAATGGGTGTAAGCCAGATTTACACACGCAAAACACTTAGGTTGACTTGACGAGCCTAGCATGTAAAGACATGGCCTCGGAACACAAGAGACCGAAAGGTCGAACATGAGTCGTATAGTAGATACGATCAACATGAAGATGTTCACCGATGATGACTAGTCCGTCTCACGTGATGATCGGACACGGCCTAGTTGACTCGGATCATGTATCACTTAGAAGACTAGAGGGATGTCTATCTAAGTGGGAGTTCATTAAATTAGATGAACTTAATTATCATGAACATAGTCAAAAGGTCTTTGCAAATTATGTCGTAACTTGCGCTTTAGTTCTACTGTTTTAGATATGTTCCTAGAGAAAATTTAGTTCAAAGATGATAGTAGCAATTATGCGGACTAGGTCCGTAAACTGAGGATTGTCCTCATTGCTACGCAGAAGGCTTATGTCCTTAATGCACCGCTCGGTGTGCTGAACCTCGAACATCTCTATGGATGTTGCGAACATCTGACATACATGTTTTGATGACTAGTAATGTTAAACGGTTTAGAATTGAGGCACCGAAGACGATTTTGAAACGTCGCGGAACATATGAGATGTTCAAAGGGATGAAATTGGGATATCAGTCTCGTGCCCATGTCAAGAGGTATGAGACCTCTGACGAGTTTCTTAGCCTGCAAACTAAGGGAGAAAAGCTCAATCGTTGAGCATGTGCTCAGATTGTCTGAGTACTACAATCACTTGAATCGAGTGGGAGTTAATCTTCCTTAAGAGATAGCGATGGTTCTCCAAAGTCATTGCCACCAAGCTACTAGAGCTTCATGATGAACTATAACATATCAGGGATAGATATGATGATCCTTGAGCTATTCACGATGTTTGACACCGCGAAAGTAGAAATCAAGAAGGAGCATCAATTGTTGATGGTTAGTGAAACCACTAGTTTCAAGAAGGGCAAGGAAAAGAAGGGATACTTCATGAAACGGCAAATCAGTTGCTGCTCTAGTGAAGAAACCCAAAGTTTGAACCCAAACCCGAGACTTAGTGCTTCTGTAATGAGGGGAACGGTCACTGAAGCAGAACTACCCTAGATACTTGGTAGATGAGAAGGCTGGCCAGGTCGATAGAAGTATATTGGATATACATTATACTAATGTGTACTTTACTAGTACTCCTGGTAGCACCAGGGTAATAGATACCGGTTCGGTTGCTAAGTATTAGTAACTCAAAATAAAAGGCTACGGAATAAACGGAGACTAGCTGAAGGCGAGGTGATGATATGTGTTGGAAGTATTTCCAAGGTTGATGTTATCAAACATCGCACGCTCCCTCTACCATCGGGATTGGTGTTAAACCTACCAAATTGTTATTTGGTGTTTGCATTGAGCATAGACATGATTGGATTATGTTTATCGCAATAAGGTTGTTCATTTAAGGAGAATAATGGTTACTCTGTTTATTTGAATAATGCCTTCAATGGTCTTGCACCTAAATGGAATGGTTTATTGAATCTCGATCGCAGTGATACACATGTTCATGCCAAAAGATATAAGATAGTAATGATAGTGCCACCTACTTGTGGCACAGCCATTTGAGTCATATTGGTATAAAACGCATGAAGAAGCTCCATGTTGATGGATCTTTTGGACTCACTTGTTTTTGGAAAAGTTTGAGACATGCGAACCATGTCTATTAGTATGTACGCATGAAGAAACTCCATGCAGATGGGTCATTTGGACTCGCTTGATTTTGAATCACTTGAGACATGCAAATCATACCACATGGGCAAGATGACTGAAAAGCCTCGTTTTTAGTAAGATGGAACAAGAAAGCAACTTGTTGGAAGTAATACATTTTGATGTGTGCAGTCCAATGAGTGCTAAGGCACGCAGTGGATATCGTTATGTTCTTACTTCACAGATGATTTGAGTAGATGTTAAGTATATTTACTTGATGAAACACAAGTCTGAATTATTGAAAGGTTCAAGTGATTTCAGAGTGAAGTTGAAGATCGTCGTGACAAGAGGATAGAATGTCTATGATATGATCATAGAGATGAGTATCTGAGTTATGAGTTCGGTATACAAATAAGACATTGTGGAAATTGTTTCACGACTAATACCGCCTGGAACACCATAGTGTGATGGTGTGTCCGAACATCTTAGCTGCACCCTATTGGATATGGTGCATACCATGATGTCTCTTATCGAATTACCACTATCGTTTATGGGTTAGGCATTAGAGACAACCGCATTCACTTCAAATAGGGCACCACCTAATTCCGTTGAGATGACAGCATATGAACTATGGTTTAGAGAAACCTAAGCTGTCATTTCTTAAAAGTTTGGGGATGCGAAGCTTATGTGGAAAAGTTTTAGCCTGATAAGCTCAAACCCAAAGCGGATAAATGCATCTTCATAGGACACCCAAAACAGTTGGGTATACCTCCTATTTCAGATCCGGAAGCAAAAGTGATTATTTCTAGAAACGGGTCCTTTCTCGAGGAAAAGTTTCTCTTGAATGAATTGAGTGGGAGGATGGTGGAGACTTGATGAGGTTATTGAACCATCACTTCAACCAATCAGAGTGGCAGGCACGTGAAGTTGTTCCTGTGGCGCCTACACCAGATTGAAGTGGAAGCGATGATAGTGATCATGAAACTTCGGATCAAGTCACTACCAAACCTCGTAGGTCGAGAAGGACGCGTACTGCTTCGGAGTGGTATGGTAATCCTGTCTTGGAGGTCATGTTGCTAGACAACAATGAACCTACGAGCTGTGGAGAAGTGATGGTGGGACCGGATTCCGACAAATGGCTCGAGGCCATAAAATCAGAGAGAGGACCCATGTATAAAACAAAGTGTAGACTTTGGAAGAACTACTTGATGGTCGTAAGGCTGTTGGGTACAGATGGATTTTAAAAGGGAAGACGGACAATGATGGTAAGTGTCACCATTAAGAAAGCTCGACTTGTCGCTAAGATGTTTTTCGACAAGTTCAAGGAGTTGACTACGATGAGACTTTCTCACTCGTAGCGATGCTAAGAGTCTGTTGAAATTATATTAGCGCCTCGCATTATTTATGAAATCTTGCGATAGGATGTCAAAACATTGTTTCCTCAATGATTTTCTTGAGGAAAGGTTGTATGTGATACAACCAGAAGGTTTTGTCAATCCTAAAAGATGCTAACAAGTATGCAAAGCTCCAGCAATCCTTCTAAGGACTGGAGTAAGCATCTTGGAGTTGGAATATACGCTTTGATGAGATGATCAAAGATTTTGGGTTTATACAAAGTTTATTTGAAACTTGTATTTCCAAAGAAGTGAGTGGGAGCACTATAGCATTTCTGATGAGTATATGTTGTTGACATATTGTTGAGCGGAAATGATGTAGAATTTCTGGAAAGCATATAGGGTTATTTGAAAAGTGTTTTTTGATGGAAAACCTGGATTAAGCTACTTGAACATTGAGCATCAAGATCTATAAGGATAGATCAAAATTGCTTGATAGTACTTTCAAATGAATACACACCGTGACAAGATTTTGAAGGAGTTCAAAATAGATCAGCAAAGAAGGAGTTCTTGGCTGTGTTATAAGGTGTGAGTGTTGAGTAAGACTCAAGACCTGACCACGGCAGAAGAGAGACAAAGGAAGAAGGTCGTCCCCTATGCTTTAGATGTAGGCTCTACACTATGCTATTTTGTGTACCGCACCTGAAGTATGCCTTGCCATGAGTAAGTCAAGGGGTACAAGAGTGATCCAGAAATGGATCACAGGACAGCAGTCAAAGTTATCCTTAATAACTAGTGGACTAAGGGATTTTCTCGATTATGGAGCTGGTAAAAGAGTTCGTCGTAAAGGGTTACGTCGATGCAAACTTTGATACTAATCTGGATGACTATGAGTAGTAAACTAGATTCATATAGTAGAACAGTTATTCGGAATAGCTCCAAATAGCGTGTGGTAGCCGCATCTACAAGATGACATAGAGATTTGTAAAGCACACACGAATCTAAAAGGTTCAGACCCGTTCACTAATAACCTCTCTCACAAGAGAAATATGATCAAACCCCATGGTTGTTGGATTCATTACAATCACATAATGATGTGAACTAGATTATTGACTCTAGTGCAAGTGGGAGACTGTTGGAAATATGCCCTCGAGGCAATAATAAAATGGTTATTATTGTATTTCCTTGTTCATGATAATTGTCTATTGTTCATGCTATAATTGTATTAACTGGAAACCGTAATACATGTGTGAATACATAGACCACAACATGTCCCTAGTGAGCCTCTAGTTGACTAGCTCGTTGATCAATAGATGGTTATGGTTTCCTGACCATGGACATTGGATGTCATTGATAACGGGATCACATCATTAGGAGAATGATGTGATGGACAAGACCCAATCATAAGCATAGCACAAGATCGTGTAGTTCATTTGCTAAGAGCTTTTCTAAATGTCAAGTATCATTTCCTTAGACCGTGAGATTGTGTAACTCCCGGATACCGTAGGAGTGCTTTGGGTGTACCAAACGTCACAACGTAACTGGGTGGCTATAAAGGTGCACTACAGGTATCTCCAAAAGTGTCTGTTGGGTTGGCACAAATCGAACTGGGATTTGTCACTCTGTATGACGGAGAGGTATCTCTGGGCCCACTCGGTAATGCATCATCATAATGAGCTCAATGTGACTAAGCAGTTGGTCATGGGATCATGCATTACGGAACGAGTAAAGTGACTTGCCGGTAACGAGATTGAACGAGTCGGCGATCAAATCTCGGGCAAGTAACGTATCGATTGACAAAGGGAATTGCATACGGGATTGCTTGAATCCTTGACATCGTGGTTCATCCGATGAGATCATCGTGGAACATGTGGGAGCCAACATGGGTATCCAGATCCCGCTGTTGGTTATTGGCCAGAGAGCTGTCTCGGTCATGTCTGCATGATTCCCGAACCCGTAGGGTCTACACACTTAAGGTTCGGTGATGCTAGAGTTGTTATGGGAAATAGTATGTGGTTACCGAAGGTTGTTCGGAGTCCTGGATGAGATCCCGAACATGATGAGGAGCTTTGGAATGGTCTAGAGGTGAAGATCAGTATATTGGATGAAGGGTATTGGAGTCCGAAATTGTTCCGGGGGTACCAGGTGATAACCAGCGTGTCCGAAAGGGGTTTCGGAGGCCCCGGCAAGCGTTGGGGAGCCTTATGGGCCATCCATGAGCACTTTAGTGAGCCGAAAGCCGTCCATGATTGGGCTAAGAACCGGAGCAGCTCGTGCCCGGATAGTCCGGAATCTAGGTTCGTCACTGGCATTGAAAGTTATAGCAGTGTCGTTCCAGGGGTTCATCTTGGCCATATGGCAAATTTCTGCGGAGCTTCGATGAGCTCGGTTGTGCCTACTGTTTGAGGCAAAAGTCTCGAAGACTGTTAGTACCGTATTGTGCTCGTTGGCAGGATGTTGTTCTGTAAGAAGATCCTCGCCACTTTTCGCAACCTGCTGGAGTTTCCAGCATGCCCTAAGGCTATGAGTTGGTGCTGTGTCCGGAGTGTTGTGGAGTTTACATGGCCCATTGAGCCATTTTTCCAATACGGTTCCCCGCCCTGGGGTGGGCTTTGGTTTCTTGGGGATTGGATCGGACTACGAGAATTCACCCGTTTAGTTTGGACAAAGGTTTTGGTGAAAGCCGGATTGTCCCAAAATTCAGCTTGAGTTTTCAAACGCTTTCCATCGCACAATACTTCTGTACTATGATCGCTAAGTCCGCAAAGCGTACTATGTCACGGCAACTTATAGCATTAAGGATTCCTTTGTCCGTGCAGTTTTTGCAAAAGAGCGAGACTACGTCCTCCTCGTGGCAGTCCTCGACTTTGTTTAGCGCAAGGAGAAATCTGGCCCAGTAATGATGTACTGTCTCCTAGGGCTCTTGCCTGATATGGGAGAGGCAAATTTAAGTCTGCGTCGGTGGTTATAGCTGAATCTGGATTCTGATCCGATCTAGCACCCCGGGGCATGGAAGCTTCCGAGTTCAACAGCTCGGGAATCGGGACGTTGCCCAATTTTTCCAGCCCCGTGCCCGGTTCTAACTCCGGGACCCGGGTCATATCATCCCCCGGGCGGGTGTCCGGCTCCGGGAGCTCGGCGATCCGGACATAATTCGTCCTCAAAATAGAGGGATACTCCTTGTGTGGCTCCTCCGATACCGCTATCTCATGGGTGGCCGGCAGGGATTTAATGTCCCTTTGGTCAGGTTTGAGCCCAATCCGGTGATAGTCCGTTGCGACTCCCAAAGCGGCGATGTGGTCCAAGAGCTCATTAAGAGAAGAGAGCTCTATCGGATCCATCTGTTCGGCGAGTTCCGAATTATTGTGAAGTTTATGCGTGATGACCCGAAAGGCCATCGTCGACGTGATAGCCGATGGGGCGACCATGACGAAGCCGCCTAGTCGGAGAGTTTGGCCTACAGCCAGAGCTCCCCCTGCGGTAATGTTGTCCCTGACAACGAGACGAGCCATCGAGCCTTGCAGCGATGACACAGAGGAACTCTCAATGAAAGCACCAATGTCGGTGTCAAAACCGGCGGATCTCGGGTAGGGGGTCCCGATCTGTGCGTCTACGCTGATGGTAACAGGAAGCAAGGGACACAGATGTTTACCTAGGTTCAGGCCCTCTTGATGGAGGTAAAACCCTACTTCCTGCTTGATTAATATTGAAGATATGGGTAGTACAAGAGTAGATCTACCACGAGATCGTAGAGGCTTGTCGGGGGTTGGGTGCGACATATGCCAGAGGATGGCTTATCATGGTGGGGGCGAGTAGAACGTCGCCGGTGCCTGGAAACGGGATGAGGCGAAGACATGCACGCCGGCGAATCTTACCCAGCTTCGGGCTCTCCGAGGAGATAACACCCCTCTCGCTGCTCAAGGGGTCTCCGCATGATCACTAAGGCGAAGTGGCTACAATGGTACTCCTGGAGCTGTATTGGGAGGCAGGAGAGCGCAAGGCTAGTTCTCTCCTCCCTGTGCTATCTCGGTCTATCTCTATCAAGGTCCGAACCTTTGCATGGGTGCCCGGGGGTTTAGATAGGCCTACCCCCGGTACAATGGTAATCCGGCGGGCGCGGCCCCACCGTCTGTCTCTCATACCGCCCTTCCTGCCGGCTTCGGGCCCGCCGACCGGTGGGTCCAGCGGACAGGCCGACATCGTGGCACTCGATGACGCAGCTTGGTCATTGGAGTCGGCAACAAGTGCCGCCGTCTATCGGGCGATCACTGTCGCCATTCCCCATCCTATCTGGTTAATGGCTCGTGGGGCCCTGAAGAGGAGGCGGCCGACTCCAGGGAGGCCGACTCCCACAAGTCCGTCTTCGGGGGTGCTTAGGCTGCCTTCGGTCCACCCACTGACAGCGGCCCATGATCTTTGAGCCGTCACAGTCGGCGTCGTGGGCACAAAGGCACCGCGACCGTGGCTGAGGTCAAGGAGCATGGCACAAGACGCGCCTCGCCGGAGATCTTCCGCGACACGGCTCATCAGAGCTATGCCGGTCCCTCATAGGCAGGGGGAACGGCCACGCCACGACCGTACCCCGCATCGGGCTTCAGGAGGAGTCATGGGCCGACTCTCCATAGTCGGCCTCTCTGGAGGTCGCCAGCTTGGAGTCGGCTTGTCTTGGAGTCGCCGTCTGGGAATCGGCTTGTCTTGGAGTCGGCTTGTCTTGGGGTCGCCATCTGGGACTCGGCTTGTCTTGAAGTCGTCGTCTGGGACTCGGCTTGAGGGGCGCGGCCTGCCCCGATGTCTTGAAAGATCCTGGGACCCAGGTTAGCCTACCTGTGGCCCATTACTCCGATAGTAGTCCCCGAAGATGGTGAAACCCCGCGGACACCGCCTTGTGGGGCTTCAACAGTTTCAACCTTCCCCGCGCAGACTCTGGAACTCGGCTGCCGTCTTCTCTTTGGCCGACTTGTCGAAAGTCGGATCTTTTCTGACAAGGGGCCGCTGCTTGAAAGTCGCGGTGGGAAATCAGGCGGCGTATCTAATACGCTTCCCTGCTACCATCGAGGCAATCCTATCACGTGGCGCCACGTGGAGAGGACAGTCTGCCCACCCACGCGCGCGATGGGACGGGCCGTCAGGTGGGGCCCGCCACTACCGTGCCTCGGCATACGAACGGATCCGTTGCGGCCGTGGACCGCTGGTTTCTATGTTGTTATCGCGCAGAATAACCGTGGGTAAATCGTGGGGTGGCGTGGGGCATCGTGCGCAGTTAATCCCACGCCCGCCCCCTCGGCTTCTCAGCCCATAGGGCTATAAGTAGGCGGGGGGGAATGGGGCGGCACCGCACGCGCACCCTTCTCCCACATTCCCCCGCCTCACCTTGCCTTCTCTTCCTCCTGCCCCCGCCGTCGAGCGAGAACATTCCTCACCGCGGCGATGAGCTCTTCCTCTGCCCCGGCCCCCGCCGTGTGCTCCGGCGTATGGGACGACTCGGAGGTGGAGGAGGAACACATCGAGTTCCTCCGCCAGACACGCCGCCTCCCCAACGCGGACCTCGTGCGCACCCGCCCCGCACCGGAGGGGGAGACCCGACCGGCGCCGGAGGAGGGCGAGCGGGTCATCTTCCGCTCGCACCTTATGCACGGCCTGGGGCTGCCGGTGAGCGGTTTCTTCCGCTCGTTCTTGGAGTTCCACAGCCTTTAACCACACCACCTCACTCCGAATACGGTGGAGTTGCTCTCCGCCGCCACTCAGGCGGGTTTCTCGGTGTTCTCCCCACCTCGAGTTGTAGGGAGAATTCTTCTTCTAAGCTCAAGACGCAAGTCACCGCATTCCGGCTCGGTCGGCACCTACATCATGGCTTGGCGCCGACACCGACAACCCTTTCCTCCGATCTCGCTGATAAAGTCGGTGAAGATGTGGCAGCGCTCATACTTCTACGTGAAGAACCTCCCCACCGACGGCGACTGGGTAAATCTGCCGCCCTACAACGCCGCCCCCCTAACCGGAAGGCTCCCCAGCTGGTCTCACCGAGCCAGGTCGCTGACTCCCTCTGGAGCCGCCGCCGTAGCGCGACTCCGTGTGATAGCCTGGCTTATTAGGGATGATAGACTACTCATATCAATAAGGAATTCCTTCTTTTCCGGGAGCCCATTCGGACAGAACTCCAAAGTTAAGCGTCCTCAGCTTGGAGTAGTTTCAGGATGGGTGACCGACCGGGAAGTTGCTCCCGGGTGCGCACGAGTGAGGACAAAGTGTGTAGAAAAGACTAGTATTGATCTGTGGGGCCAGTCTAGATCTCGCCAGGAGTAACGACCACCGGCGGGCGTGTCCGGGGCGTTACAAGTTGGTATCAGAGCCGACCGCGCGGTTACACGGATGGTTGCGACAGGTGCGGTCATGTTGTTCATGACGCTTGTGACCCGTCAGTGGCTGCGGCATGGCACATGTACGGATCGATGCACGACGGTTGTGCCAAGAGGGAACGTTTCGTGGCCCGACGAGGACGCCGGTTCCTCCGAGTGTGGGTGTATGTGATAGCCGGCTTATTAGGGATGATAGACTACTCATATCAATAAGGAATTCTTCTTTTCCGGAGCCCATTCGCATGTAACTCCAAAGTTAAGCGTGCTCACTTGGAGTAGTTTCAGATGGGTGACCGACCGGGAAGTTGCTCCCAGGTGCGCACGAGTGAGGACAAAGTGTGCAGAAAAGACTAGTATTGATCTGTGGGCCAGTCTAGATCTCGCCAGGAGTAACTACCACCGGCGGGTGTGTCCGGGGTGTTACACTCCGAGTCTTGCTGCAGTCGGAGGGACTCGTCGGATCCGACCTTCTGGCCGCCTTCGTGGCGCGCCGAGTTCTCCCGCTCCAAGGCCGGCCTCACCTGATCTGTCAGATGAGCGGCCTCCGAGATTCAAGCTGGATGAGCACCAAGGAGATGCCCCGCAAGGAGGTGGCGAACTTGGTGAACCATATCAGCGACCGCGAGTTCGGGAGGATCGCAGTTTGGCAAGGAGTACTGACATTGCTGACAACCCCCACCAGTGGTAAGTCGATCTCCCCGTTGTTTTGTCTTCTTTGCGGCCGACTCGCTTCGACTCTTGTTGGTTTCTTCCGCCGTAACCCCTCATGGAGCCTGCAGCAATGGCCACGAGACAGCCCCATGAGTACGCCCCTCGATCAAGGATAACAACGCCGACGACCCCGACTTGGGGCGGCGGCGCGAAGCCAATGTCAAGGCGGCGGCAAAGGAATGTAACTTGGTGAACTATATCGCGACCGCGAAGTTCGGGAGGATCGGCAGTTTGGCAAGGAGTCGACTCGCGCGACAACCCCCACCAGCAGGTAAGTCGCATCTCCTGTTGTTTTGTCTTCTTTGCGCCGACTCGCTTCGACTCTTGTTGGTTTCTTCGCCGTAACCCTCATGGAGCCTGCAGCCGGCGCCACGAGACAGCCCCGCGAGTACGTCCCTGATCGCGCGGACAGCAACGTCGACGACCCCGACTTGGGGGCGGCGGCGTTGGAAGCCAATGCTGAAGGCGGCGGCAAAGGAACAGAAGGCGGCTTCAGGCCCTCGGCCACCTTCGCCGACTGGCCTGATGATGACGCCGATGGGGAGGTCGCCACGCGCCACCAACCAAGAGCCAGCTTGGCCGGCCAAGGCGGCGTGAAGAGGCGTCACGCCGGGCCGAGTGCGCCCGGCGGCAAGTTGAAGAAGCTCAAGGGGGCGGCCGCCGCGACCAAATGGGAGGAGGAGGCCGCGAAGGCCAACCGCTTCCGAAGGGAAGTGAGAAGGCCACCGCTAGTCTCAGCGTAAGTCTTTATGCTTTTTATTTTCCTTCGTTGAATCTTGTCTGAGTTTTCCTTTATTCTCCCTCCGTTCTTCTTCAGGGCCCCCCTCTCCCTTGAGAGAGTCGCCGTCCCCTCTGTCATGGGGTCGGCAGAGGCGTCCGCCAACACTCGGCGGGCCGATCCCGCCGCCGAGCTCCGGGAGGCGACAGAGTGGAATGCACAGGAGAAGCACGGCGAGGAGGAGGCCGACCGCCTGGAGAAGGCGTAGGCTGAGAAGGCGGCCGCCAATGCCCAGAAGAAGCTGGAGGACGCCGAAGCCGCCCTTGCGGCGAAACGGCGTGCCGAGGAGGCCGCCCGTCGCCGATCGGCGATGCTCGTCCCCCCATTGTCGTCTGCGCCGCCGCCTCCGGAGTTCACAGGGCAGACTGGAGAGGCCGGCACCGAGAACCCCCTCGTGGAGGAGGGCGGCGACGCTTCTAGCTCGGACACCATCGTGCCGCCACCGCTGCCTCCGCCACCATCTGGGAGACCGCACGGCAAACAGCCGGTGGGTCCGTCGGAACCACCGACTGCGGACGAGGCCGAGGCGCGGCTGCTTCTTCAAGTCGTCACGCCGGTGCACCACCGTCTTGAGAGGGCGACCTCGGCGCCATGACCTCGGGAAACCGGCACCGCCAGCTCGGCGACCCTGGACGTCGAGGCCTCCAGTGCCGCGCCCACCGACTGGTTGCATGGAGGCGCCACCGGACCGCTGAACCAGCGCCTCGACGCCCAGCGGTTACGCTACCAAAGCGACACCCTTCAATTTTGCACCGTATGCATTCGCCGCGCGGACGTCCGTCCGAGCACGCTTCTTCTTCTTTTTATTCTTGTTTTTTCTCTGGGCGCGTCAGCACCCACTGGGTGTAGTCCCGAGTTCGGCCGGCCGCTGAGTAGCGGTTCGAACTCCTCCGCAGTTCGAACATCGACTTTGTCTCTATTTGACTTCTTACAGGAGTATCATAATCTCCGCGCCACTGCCTTCAACCGCAACGTTGAGGAGTTGAACAAGCGGATCACCGACTTGGCGGAAAGCCGGGGTAAGCTATTTTTCTTCCTTTTCTTTGCGGGGGCGCGCTGGCGCACCCACGGGCTGTAGTCCCCGAGATTCGGGCCGACTCCAGAGCAGTCGGGCCGGATCTTCCCAGCGATCTACTTTGCTGACGACTTATTTGTTTCTTATTTCGTTCTTCAGGCGCCAACGCCGCTCTTCAGGAGCAGCTGGGCGAGGCCAACACCGCCCGGCGTGCAAGGAGGAGGAGTGCGGCAAGCTCGCCAAAGAGCGTGACCTGCTGGCGGCGCAGCTGGCCGAGCAGAAGGAGCTGCTCAAGAAGGCACAGGACGAGGCCAAGACGCGGGAGACCGCTCTCATGGCCGAGTTTGAGAGCGAGCGCTCCGCCTGGACCGACAGGGAAGCGATGCTGACTTCCGGCTACCACGAGATCGAGGACATCATTGATGGTAAGTTTCTTTCGTTTCTTCGGGCTTCCGACTATGCGTCAAGCCGACTTCTGATTTTTTGACTTGCTTCTTTTTTGTCTTGGTAGACTTCTTTCCTGGTCACTCACAGGCAGTCCCTCTGGCCCTCGAGGCTGCTCGAGAGCCGCGAAGGGCAAAAGGTGAGGAGGTCGCCGCTAATGCCCCCCGAACAATCGACAAGCAGCTTCTCAGCATTGAAGCCCATCTTCGTCCGGCTCACCGGCTGCTGCGCCGGCTTCAGCGTGCCGGCGCCCAGGCGGTTGCCGCTTTAATGCGGTTTATGCCGCCTCTGCGCGACCGCCAGTCGGACCGCCGACCGGCTGGAAGTCGCCGCCGCCGTCTTGAGGCTTGAAGGGCCTCGGCCGGGCGAAGCACGCCGGGCCTTGAGTTCGCCAAGGCGTGGTATCCAGGGCTGGACCTGGACCGCCTAGCCGCGTTCCGGTCAGAAGCCCAGGCCGAGCTGGAGGCCGTGGAGGGCGCCCTTGTCGAGCGCGTAGCGGCCATCACCGAGTACACGGACACCAATGTCTTCGTGCCCGAGCGGGCTGAAGGCGGCGATGAAGTGCCGCCAGACTGGTTCGGGTTGAACCCGGAGTATGGCGAAGACTCGACGGAGGTGATCGACTCCAGCGCCGAGGAGGAGGACGAGGCGGAGGACGGAGGCGAGGCGGAGGCGCCAGAAGATGGAGCAGGCGGCCAGCCTCAGCTCGACCGCGCCTCCAGCAACGAGCCGCGTGGAGACAAGGCGACTGCCGCCGGAGGCAACCAAACCGAGACCGCCCAGCCGACTGCCCCGGCACCTGACACCGCCGTCTCTTCCGATCCTCCGGTCCCGGATGCCGCCTCCTAGGCTGCTTTTTCCGCCTCTGTTTATCTGTCTTTAGTAATCTTTTGAAAACTTTCTTAGATTCAAACAGTTCCACTCGCGGGGTGTATCTTGAACTTCTATTCGAAGATTCGGCCAAGGGCCTATGTAAATATTTATCCGATTTTCGCCCTTCCTTGCTTATTGCTCTTTAGGCTTTTTCCTTTTGCCGCCTTCCCTTAGTTGCGGCCTTGCCAGTTGGACAGCCGCTCTGCAGACTGTCGCTGGGTCAAGTGCTTGGCTACTTCAGGAAGGCAAGTACTCGGCCGTTTAGAGTTTCTTTAGCAAGTCGGCTTGAAGCGACAGGCCGACTACCCAAGAGTCGGCCGTCCTTGATAGAGCCTAAGACGGCGAGCCGACTGCTCGTGAGTCGGCTTTCCGTTTTAGAAATGCTGGAGGCCATCTTACGCTATGTTCGTGCTTTAGGTCCTTAGCCATTTTCGTGTGGGCGCCCGTTCTTCCTCACTCCTGCCTACCTCACAGTCGCTTTGCGAGCTGCGGCTTTGGCAGGAGGCGGATTGGGCACCGCGCACTACTTGTCTGACTGCAGGAAGCTCCTCATAGCGCAAGGCGGCGAGCCCCCGGGCCGACTAGTCTGGCCCGGTGCCAAGCGGTGCATCAACTGTAAAATCTTCGAAGAAGATTTGCATTCCATGGGCGCTCTGTTTCTTTGCCGGAGTCGTCCCTCTTGCGCGCTCGAGGCTTCTAAGCGTCGATTAGGTAGTAGGAGTCGTTGCCCAGGACTTTGCTGATGATGAAGGGGCCTTCCCAAGGCACCGACAACTTGTGCTGGTCGGCTGTTCTCTGAATCAGCCGGAGCACAAGGTCGCCCTCTTGAAACGATCTCGGCTTGACCTTTCGGTTGTAGTATCGGCGCAGACTCTGCTGGTAGATGCCGGACCGGCTGAGTGCTAACAGTCGGCCCTCTTCTAGCAGGTCAACGCCGTCTTGGCGTGCTTCTTCAGCCTCCTCTTCGGTGTACATGGTGACTTGTGGAGAGTCAAACTCTATATCCGTCGGGATGACGGCTTCGGCACCGTAGACGAGGAAGAAAGGCGTGAAGCCGGTTGACTTGTTTGGAGTCGTGCGCAGACTCCAGAGGACGGCTGGTAGCTCCTCAACCCAGCAGCCGGCCGAACACTTGAGTGGTTCGACCAGTCGAGGCTTGATGCCGGACAGGATGAGGCCGTTTGCTCGTTCCACCTGGCCGTTTGACTGCGGATGGGCAACGGACGCTAAGTCCGGGCCGGATGCCTCGCGTCAGCGCAGAATGGGCCAAGGCGCCTTTGGCAAAGTTTGTGCCATTGTCGGTGATGATGCTGTGCGGTATGCCATACCGCACCGTGATGTCGGCGATGAAAGTCACTGCAGTCAGCCCATTCAACTTCTTGATGGGCTTTGCTTCTATCCACTTGGTGAACTTGTCCACCGCGACAAGCAGATGAGTTAGGCCGCCTCGGGCCGTCTTGAATGGTTCCACCATGTCCGTGCCCCAAACTGCGAAGGGCCAGCGATGGGGATTGTCTTCGCCAGCTTACGGTGAAGTGGCTTGGAGCGAACTTCCGCACCCTTGTATTTTTGGACTAACTCTTTAGCCTCTTCCAGGGCAGTCGGCCAAAAGAAACCGTGCCGAAAGGCTTTGGTGACGAGTGCCCTTGAAGCTGCATGGTGGCCATACTCACCCTGATGAATGTCTCTGAGAATTGCTTGGCCTTGTTCTGGCTCTACGCAGCGCTGGTAGACACCAGTGACACTGCGCCTGACTAGCTCTCTGTTGACTATGGTGTATGCTGCCGCCCGGCGTTGCATTTGCCGAGCCAAGATCTCATCGGTCGGCAGCTCTCTGTTCACTAGAAACTTGAGGATGGGCTGTGCCCATGAGGGTGCTGCTATTTCTTCAATTGCTACTACAGCGACTTGGACAAGGGTGGCTGGCTGGAGGCGGCGGGCTGGAGTCCGCGGCCGCTTGCTAGATTGACCGAGTCCTCGGGCCGATCGGGCGAGTCCCGTGCCAACCGGGCGAGTCCCGGGCCGGCTCAAGTCCCCGGCCAATCGGGCGCATCCCGGGCCGACTCAAGTCCCGGCCGGCTTCGACTGTGGTTTTTTGGGGCCGTTCTTTGGGGCTCGAGTCGGATCCGACTTCTTCCGAGGAGCCGCGAAAGATGGAGTCGACTCGTGAAGGGTTGATAGACGGCTTGAGGAGGCGCCGAAGAGCGACGCCGAAAGGTATTTCTTGGCGGGTGGAGCCGACTCGTGCCAAGGCGTCTGCTTGATCATTGTCATTTCTCGGCACGTGAAGGAATTCGCACCCCTCGAAGTATCCGCTGAGTTGCTGCACCAGGAAGCGGTAGCTCGCCATGTTTGCGTCTTTGGCGTCCCAGTCGCCAGATGATTGTTGGACCACCAAGTCGGAGTCACCATAGCATAGGATCCGGCGAATGCCGAGTTCTTTGGCAAGCCGGAGCCCATGAATGAGCGCCTCGTATTCAGCAACGTTGTTGGAGGCGGCGAAGTGGATCTGCAGCACATACTTGAGCTTGTTGCCCTTGGGGGAGGTGAGGACGACGCCGGCTCCCAGTCCGGTGCGCATCTTGGAGCCGTCAAAATGCATCCGCCAATGGGTGGAGTCGGGCGCTGGCGGCAGGTACTGGGTCTCGGCCTAGTCGACGAGGAAGTCGGCCAGTGCTTGCGACTTGATGGCGGTGTGGGGCTGGTAGTAGATGGTGTAAGGAGCCAGATCTATGGCCATTTGGCTACTCGGCCGGAGGCGTCTCGGCTTCCAATGATCTCGGCCAGTGGAGCCGTGCAAACCACGGTGATTGGATGCTCTTGAAAGTAAGGCTTCAACTTCTTGGCAGCGAAATGCACACTGTAACACATCTTCTGATAGTGAGGGTAGTTCTGCTTGGAGGTCGACAGTACCTCGCTCAGATAATACACCGGTCTCTGGACTGGGAGCGCCTTGCCTTCCTCCTTGCGCTCGACTACAATATCTGTGCTGACTACTCGGCTGGTGGCGGCAATGTATAGGAGCATGGGCTCTTTGGGAGTCGGAGCCACCAACACAGGGGGAGTAGTCAACATCTTCTTCAGTTGGAGAAATGCTTCATTCGCCTTGTGGTTCCACTCAAAAAAGGTGGTCTTCTTCATCAATTGATACAAAGGCAGAGCTTTCTCCCCCAGCCGACTGATGAATCGGCTGATGGATGCCAAACAGCCGTGAACTTACGACGCCTAACGATCGGCTGGGTACCTCCATCCTCTCGATGGCCTTGATCTTCACGGGTTGCACTTATGCGCTGCTCGAGACCGTAAAGCCAAGGAGTTGGCGGTGGTACTCAAAACGCACTTCTCGTGGTTGAGCTTGATCTGATCGGCGCAGTTCTCAAAGGTCTCCTTGAGGTCTTCCAAAGAGCGCCCCATGCTTCTCCGTCTTCACCACCACATCATCCACATAGACATGGGCATTTCTGCCGAGTTTCTTGAGGAGGCACTTCTGCATGCAATGCTGAAAGGTGGCGCCGGCATTCCTCAAGCCGAATGTCATTGTCGCAGCGTAGGCTCGAATGGCGTGATGAAGGCGGTCTTCATCTGTCTGCGGGTTCACTTGATCTCGGTGATATCCTGAATATGCATCTAAGAAACTCAGCAGCTCGCATCCGGCTGTGGAGTCTATCACCTGATCGATTCTTGGCAGGGTAAACGGGTCCTTTGGGCAGGCTTTGTTGAGGCTTGTGTAGTCAATACACATCCTCCACTTCTTGTTTTTCTTCAGTACCAAAACCGGGTTCGCCAGCCACTCTGGAAAAAACACTTCCATGATGAAGCCAGCTGCAAGAAGCCGAGCTATCTCTTCTCCAATGACTCTTCTCTTCTCTTCTGATAGGCGGCGCAAGGGCTGCCGGACGGGTTTCACATCTGGCCTGACATGTAGCTTGTGCTCGGCGAATTCCGTCGGGACACCAGGCATGTCCTTGGGGGACCATGCGAAGATGTCGCGATTCTCATGGAGGAAATCGACAAGCTCGTCTTCCTATTTGCTGTCAAGGCCCGTGCCTATGACAGCGTATCTCTCTGGGTGCTCCGGGTCCAAGGGTATCTTCTTGGTCTCTTTGGCCGGCTTGAATGATCCTTCTGCTTCCGATTCCTTGTGGTCGGGCGATAACTCAGGCTGCTTTCCTGCCATCGCCACGACCCGGTCAAGGAGCCGCTTCTCATCCGCGATCACCAGGGACTCGGCCAGCCGGCTGCTCTCGGCCGCGCAGGCATACGACTTCCTGTAGTCGCCGGCTACGGTCAGAATTCCCTTGGAACTCGGCATCTTTATCTTGAGGTAGGCGTAGTGAGGAACCGCCATGAACTTGGCCAAGGCAGGTCGGCCAAGCAGTGCGTGGTATGGGCTTTCCAGGTCCACTACTTCAAACCAGACCGGCTCTCGGCAGAAATGATCTTTGTCTCCGAAGAGGACGTCTATCAGGATCTTGCTGATTGGTGAACAGGAAAGGCTGGGTACAATACCATGGAACACAGTCCGGCTGCTCTGCAGCTGTCTTCGCTTGATTTCTAGCTTCTCCATGGTGTCCTTGTACAGGATGTTGATGCTACTGCCTCCGTCTATCAGCACTCGCGAGAAGCGGGCGGCCCGCCTATCAGTGGCCAAGGTGGCACCTAGGACCAGGGCATAAGAGCCCGGACTCGGCATCACCTCTGGGTGATCTGCTCTACTCCAACTGATTGGCTTCTCGGACCAATGCATGAACTCTGGAGTGCTTGACGCGACCGCATTCACTTCTTGCTGCTGTTGGCGCCTGTCGCGCCGGTCATCTGCTACACTGGTGAACACCACATAGGCTCCATGCTCATCTGGGGACTCGTCTTGCATCAAGGCCGACCGGCCCCCGCCGCTCGGGCGGCAAGAGGCGGCGCCCAAAGAAAGGCGGAGGAATGAGGCCGTCTCCCTTGGCGATTCTGGTGAGCAGTGGCACTTTCGGGTGGTATGGTTTGACGGCTTCGCGCCGCTGTGGAACTTGCAGGGACCATCCAAAGCCTGCTCATAGGAAAAGGCCGGCAACCAATTGGACTTGCCGCCTTTCTGCCGTTTGGCCGGAGGCTGCCCCTCCGGCTGTTGATCTTCGACTGTTGCAACCTGCCGACTGTTGGTAGTCAGCGGTTGGGCCTTGCGCTTGTTGTCGTTCTGTTGTTGGCGCCGACTGGTGTCTCCAGCTGGAGTTCTAGGAGCCTGAGGAGCCACCTTGCCAGCCGCATTGACTTGAATCTCCGTCTTCATGGACGAGTCGGCCGTGGCGTACTTGTCTGCTATGACTAGTAGTTCGTCGAGGGTCTCTGGCTCGTCGCAGAGGAGCCTGTGCTTGAGGAGGGTGCCCTCCCGGCACCCGGCAGTGAAGTACTCGATAGCCTGCACCTCATGCACGCCCTCGCAGGAGTTCCGAAGCTCGCCCCAGCGCGTGAGGTAGTCGTGTGTTGATTCATCAGGGCCTTGCACGCACAAGGAAAGCTGGCGCGGCTTGGGAGGTCGCTTGTACGTGCTCGTGAAGTTGCGAATGAAGGCTTTGGTGAAGTCGACCCAGCTGTTGATGCTGCAGGGCTTCAGACTGTTCAACCATGTCCGGGCCGTGCCCTGGAGCATGAGGGGAACGTACTTCATGGCAACCCGCTTGTTGCCGTTCGCTATGATGACGGCTGTGGAGTAGTCTATCAGCCAGTCCTCTGGCTTCACGGAGCCGGTGTACTTGGGTGTGTCTCGGGGGAGCGTGAATCCTTTGGGGAAGGGCTCGTCTCGGATGCGGGGCCCAAAGCAAGGCGGTCCCAGCTCATCTTCTTCTTCTAGCATCAGGGATCGGTGGAGTCGGTCGATCCGATGGCGGGCGTCGTTCTCTCCAACTCCCTCTCGGCGGCCAAGGCGGCCTCCAAGAGTCGGGTGCTCAACAGGCGGCGGGGAAACTCGCCGTTCTCTTCTGGGCGGGGGAGGCATGTAGTCGTCCCGCCGCTCTACCGCCCTCGGGCGGCCGTCTTGGTCGCGCTCGATGGTGATGTGAGTCCCACTGTGACTGACAGCCGGCTCCTTTTCATTCCTTCCGCGGACCCCGCCAGTCGGTGTCCGAGAGGTCACGCCTTGATCTCAGCGGGGAGGCAAGTCGTCGTTCGCTGTCTGAAGCGTGATCTGCTGCCGCCGCCGCGTTCGCGCAAAGAACGCGCCGAGGAGCTGCTGGACTCGCTCCGTCATCAGACGGCGCTCCTCGCCCTCGAAGTTCTTCAGCTCGTCAGTCGTCACTTGGGCAGCGCGGATGTTCTCCGCAGGGGTGGCATATACGGGGCGTTTCGCCCCGAACAAGTCGGCAATGGCTGCGCCGCGTTGCCGAACCGCGCCTAGACGGCTCGGCCCAGTCGGAGCCGGCGAGCCACCCACGGCGCGATCCATCTCGCGCTGGTATGCTTCTGAGAGG
The DNA here is from genome assembly GCA_021437245.1 of Aegilops speltoides. NCBI lineage: Eukaryota > Viridiplantae > Streptophyta > Magnoliopsida > Poales > Poaceae > Aegilops > Aegilops speltoides. Next base: position 45,580,702 of record CM038143.1, on the reverse strand, counting down.
CGCCTCATGCTCTCCAGCTTCTTGCCGCCTTCGATGATCTGAAGGCGGCGTGTCTCCAGTGTCTCGGCGTCTGTGTCCTCTGGAATGGGCGCAGTAAGGTCTTGCAGGGCCGCAGCAAGCGGGTCCTGGGCTTCTTCGCCGGAGCGCTCGTCGTGGCTGATGACGATCACCTCCATGACAGCGCTTCCGCCGCTCTCCTCGTACGGAAGCGGCTCGTCATAGACCACCATGTTGGTGGGGAAAGTCTCAAGCCACACGGCGTCGGAGTCAACCAGCATCGGGTCGGTGGAGCCTACGGACTCCAAGTCCACGGCAGGCTCGCCGGTGACGTGGAGTTGGTCGAGGAGGCCCGCGAGGAGACTCTCGGGGCCACCTGTGCCTGCGTCGGATGCAGGCTCGTCGGAGAGGCGCACCTCGCCGACAAGTTCGGCGAGGCTTCTCGCTGCGCAGCGGCCTCGATGTCGCATGCCAGCAGCGCCGTCTGCAGATGCCATTCGCGAAGCTGGCTGCGCTTCGCCAGAAGGAAGAGGGTTCCCGCCCGAGCAGATCTTGGACGACAAGGCACCTGCCCCACGGTGGGTGCCAAATGTCGGGGGTTGGGTGCAACATATGCCAGAGGATGGCTTATCATGGTGGGGGCGAGTAGAACATCGCCGGTGCCTGGAAACGGGATGAGGCAAAGACATGCACGCCGGCGAATCTTACCTAGCTTCAGGGCTCTCCGAGGAGATAACACCCCTACTGCTGCTCTGCGGGGTCTCCGCATGATCACTAAGGCGAAGTGGCTACAATGGTGCTCCTGGAGCTGTATTGGGAGGCAGGAGAGGGCAAGGCTAGTTCTCTCCTCCCTGTGCTATCTGGTCTATCTCTATCAAGGTCCGAACCCTTTGCATGGGTGCCCCGGGGGGTTTATATAGGCCTACCCCCCGAGGGTACAATGGTAATCCGGCTGGGCATGGGCCCCAGCCGTCTGTCTCTCATACCGCCGTCCTTCCCGCCGGCTTCTGGGGCCCGCCGACTGGTGGGTCCAGCGACAGCCTCGACATCGGCGGCACTCGATGATGCAGCTTGGTCATTGGGTCGGGCAACAAGCTGATGCCGCCTATCGGGCGATCACTGTCGCCATTCCCCATCCTATCTGGTTAATGGCTCGTGGGGCCCTGGAGAGTAGGCGGCCGACTCCAGGGAGGCCGACTCCCACAGGTCCGTCTTCGGGGGTGCTCAGGCCGCCTTCGGTCCACCCACTGACAGCGGCCCTTGCTGTCTTTGAGCCAGACAGCCGGCGTCGTCGCGACAAAGCGCGCCCGCGACCGTGGAGAGGTCGGGCAGGCATGGCAACAATGTCGCGCCTCGCCATAGATCTTCCAAATGACACGGCTCATCAGTAGCCATGCCGGTCCCTCGTAGGCAGGGGGAACGGCCACGCCGCGACCGTACCCCGCATCGGGCTTCGGGAGGAGTCATGGGCCGAATCCCATAGTCGGCCTCTCTGGAGGTCGCCATCTTGGAGTCGGCTTGTCTTGGAGTCGCCGTCTGGGACTCGGCTTGTCTTGGAGTCGGCTTGTCTTGGGGTCGCCATCTGGGACTCGGCTTGTCTTGAAGTCGTCGTCTGGGACTCGGCTTGAGGGGCGCGGCCTGCCCCGATGTCTTGAAAGATCCTGGGACCCGGGTTAGCCTACCCGTGGCCCATTACTCCGACAAGGCTAAACCCTAGAAGCTAGCCTATGATGGTATGATTGTAATTGTGATCGGCCTTCTAAGGACCAACCTCTCCGGTTTATATAGACACCGGAGAGGGCTAGGGTTTACAAGGAGTCGGTTACAAGGAAGGAAATATAATATCCGGATCGCCAAGCTTGCCTTCCACGCCAAGGAAAGTCCCATCCGGACACGAGAGGAAGTCTTGAGTCTTGTATCTTCACACTGCAATAGTCCAGACGATGTATATAATCCGGCTGTCCGGATACTTGTATCTCCACACTGCAGTAAGCCCGATAACTGGCTGTTGGGCTTACCGTTGTGACGGGGGGATCTACACTGCGTCCAGCAAGTACCAGCGCAACCTGGAAGAGCTCTCGCCATGCTGCCTGAGGCAGTTGCCTCCTCCCCCTCTTTGTTCTACACGTAGACATATGGTTTCATCCAGGATAGAGCATATGCTCCAATAAGACGTCGTGGTGGTGACGCAGAGGCCCATGACTGCAACAGATGTCTCACTCAGTCCTTCCAAGATGTTCGGGTTGTGTGCACATTTAGGAAGAGTGTTCTATCTACTATGACATATGCAGTCTTGGATTTGCTGAGAGTAACATCATACTCCCTTCGTTCGGTACTACTTGCCGAAGAAATGGATAAAAATGGATGTATCTAGAATTAAAATACATCTAGATACATCCATTTCTTTGACAAGTATTTCCGACCGGAGGGAGTATTTCATAGCTTGGTTCAAACGAGGCTGGGGGGCATTGGCCCCCTAAGCTAAATAGTCCGACCTCTGCTGGCATAACAGATAGGGCCACTAACACATGCTACAGGGTAAACCACCAACTTTAATTTATTACTGTATTTGTGCAAAAGGAGTTGTCTTTTATTATCATTTTGATACAAATTTTTGCCAAATGGTATTAGAGAATTTGATTTGACTCATTTAAACATTGTTTAATTGCATACAGATCTTTGGTGAAGGTTGGGAACTAGGCAGGGTTGTAAACCAGGGCAGGGGGGAATTGGGCACGCAAATGTATAGAGGTGAGCAAAACCACCCTGTACTTTGTAGTTTAAGTTATCATCGTAGAACGCATGGATGAATAATCATATAGTTTTGTTGTCTAAAGTTACAGTAGCAAAATTTCTAGAGTTCCACAGTACCATATAAAATAGTAATATGTAATTAGTAAGGAAAATAATCCATTTGATTAAACAGAACAAATGGCTGGGGATTTTTTTTATCACATGACGAAATACTCGGAAAATTACAGGCCTTCTATCTTAAGCATTGCGGATAAAAAAAGTTGTGAAATTTGTCTATATGTTGTCCTATATTTTGTGCAAATATTGAAACTTTTAGAATGCAAGCTATTGCAGCACCATTCATACCTTCAGAGTCTGTCTTCTAGTCATCCAAGTCGCAGTTGGACACTAGAATTCTCCACTGCCTCTTTAAAATCACAAAGCATATCATCTATGTATGCATCTATACCGATATAAAAAGACCCAAAGGGGCAGATCCAAACCATCTCGGCCGTCAAATCATGTTATCTAGCGGTTCAAATCGCTCCAATGTTGAGCACCAAACACGTTTAATGCTCTAATTACACACCACTGCCATTGGTTATAAACACGTTTTGACTCAACGCTATCCCATGAAATCTGCCATGTAATTGATATCCCACCATTCCCACGAAAAAAGCAGTAATTGATATCTTACCAAATACCGACGTGCAACAAATATATCTTACATAATATAACATGCAACTAATATCCTACCTAATATAAACGTGTGTTGCACGTACATTATTACTAGTTACTACTAAATAACGCACGCACACAGGAATGTCGCGACAACATTTATTTCCAGCCCAGCTCTGTTTCTGTTCTGCAGCATCCTCCCTGTTTTTTCATTCACTTTTGCTCTCCCAAATGGATGGTTGCTACTCTGGACACAATTTCATGACACAAGTCAGTCACAATGACACAAGTCACATTTTGCATGCAGTTTACCATGCAGCCAAAATATATAGTACTTTCTTGCCTTGCTACAGATTAACATTCTTCGGCCAAAACATTCTTCAGCCATTATGCATGCACACAACACAGATGAACTAACACAACCACATTAGTGGCAGTACTCAAAAGCAGTCCTCAAGTCGAGCAGAGCAAAGCAGATACTGCAGAATACAAGTTTAGTTGTAGATTTTGCATTGTGAGAAAACTGAATTAGGGCTCGGTTTGGAACAATATTACTCTATTTATTTTTACAATTTTTTCCTCTTAAATAGCCAAGAATATTGTTTCTCGAAGAGTGGAGTTACATGTAGTGTGATCATGTTGTTCACTGAACCGAATATTGTGCAAACTGCCAGTTTAACAAGATCATTTAGAATCTATTTGAATAAAACTAAGAAGCGCATTCAGGAATGACTGATAATCTCATTTTTACAAGATTACTAGCTACATTTGTTGAGTTCATGTTTGTGCTTAGGGTGTAGTGTCGTATAGAAATAATTACGTAAATCAGGCTAAATTTCGGTTCTTGCTTCTTGTATTATATCACTTTTCATATGTCACTAACTTGGTACTCACCTATCCTTTTCAGGTCACGCCATCGTAGCTGCACTGGTTCTCCTTAACACCAGCACTGCAGCAAGCCTGATAACGGCTACTGGGCTTACCGTTGTGATGGTGGGAACTACACTGCGTCCAGTAAGTACCAGCGGAACTGGAAGAGCTTTCCGCCATGCCGCCTGAGGTAGTCGCCTCCTCCCCCTCTTTGTTCTACACGCAGACATTTGGTTCCAGCCAGGATAGAGCATATGCTCTGGCAAGATGTCGTAGTGGTGACAGAGAGGCTCATGACTGCAAGACAAGTCTCACTCATCTAAATGAAATATTCATGTATTAAAAATAATTTAAAAATATTCAGTGCTAGAAATATATAATTTGGATCTTTTACTAACTTACAAAGATGTTTATCTTGTATTAAAAATATTCACGTTTATTTAAAAAATGCTTTATCATGTATATTTATGAAATATTCCACCATGTATTAAAGATATCCGCCGTGGTTTTCAGCTAGATGTTTTATCTCGTGTTAAAAAATGCTGACGTCTATTACTCGCTCCGTTCCAAAATACTTACATGACAAGTACTTTGGAACAGACAGAGTAGGAAACTATTCGTCTTGTATTGAAAATGCTCATTATGTATTTGGAACAAATTCACTATATTGTTCAAAAATCTTTCTAATTTGGTTTAAAACATGCAATAATGCCTATGTGGTCAAAACAGACGGGAATTGGATCCTGAAGCTTATCATAAGCGCCCGTGTTACACATGGCCTGACATCACCAACTAGAGTTGACACGTCGATCGTTTAGCAATTTAGCAGCACTCTCTAATATCACTAATCTAGGAGGTAAAATGACAGTATAGCAGGATTCCCGTTCACCATGATTAAAGAGTCCCTGAATGGGTGCAGCAATGCGATAATATTTTCTTTGATCTATTGGATGCCTTCACGTGAAGTCAAGATCAAACGCCCTGTTGTTAATTCTTCCTTTCTGTATATATGTAGGTTGCTGCTTCTCTAATTTTAGAGGCTTTTCTTCACTTCTTGCCTTGGTATATAAAACTTGGAACGCTTAGCCGCCACCAAATCTTTCCTACCAATGTCAATACCATATTGGGTAGAGATGCCCTTAGCAGCCATTGTCGCTTAGCTCATTAGATTGCACAGCTGACTTCTAAGCTTGTATTTTTATATGATACGTATAGGCCGTACAGAGGATTAATCTTTTGAGCTTCTTCAGTGCACTAGATGCCAAAACTGGGTATTATTTTGCAAACTTGAGCATCAATAGAAATGTGAGGAATCCAAGGTGAACGCCACTTCCATTCCACGTGATTACGTGAAGGACTTGCAGTTACATCCTCTACCAAGTTTGATACTTCCTCCGTTTCTAAATATAAGTTTTTGTAGATATTTCAAATGAAATACAGCATACGTATGTATGTAGACATATTTTAGAGTGTAGATTAACTCATTTTACTCCATATGTAGTCACTTGTTGGAATTTCTACAAAGACTTATATTTGAGAACGGAGGGAGTAGTAAAAACATAGGAGGATTCTCAATCTTACTAAGCGTGTGAGCTGCTTTGATTGCTTCCCCAGAATTTGGCATCGAGTGTCCGGCATAAAGGTCGTTTAGGGCCTCAGGTTCTTTGATTCAAAGGATTGTAAAAGTAATTTTGGAGGATTCTGAGCCTCGGTAATTTTTCCTACATGAGTTGTTTGAGTCGTAAGATTGCAATCTATATAGGATTTTCACCCTTAGGATTCATTTGTACTTAAATTTGCATTCATTTCGACCTTTTGTGAAGAATCCTATATATCTAAGAAAGTCATTCCCACTAACTTATCTCAACATGCAAGTTAATTACCCCACCAATCGGATAATTAAGGCCCACATATAAATGCAATCATGCATGAGAAAGTACCCACCACCACATTCAACCATGCATTGAAACATGTTTTCCATTCAATTATTCTACTTATATTCAATAAATATTGTTACAACTATACCTAGTAATGAAAAATAATAAGTCATATGTACTTTTAAATTTGGTTTTTATGTTATCAACCCAAATTTTCATCAATCAATTCCCGCAACAACGCATGGGGGTATCCTCTAATTCTATAGTTTTCATGTTCACAACTAAAAACATTCAGACATACTTTTAGTATTTAAGGCGTCATGACATTCTATTCATATGTTTTCCCTATTCTCGGGGTTTAAAATTCCTGAGAATAAAGAGGCCCCAATAAAAATTTGTATACCATGCTAACATGTAGTGAAGTACAATAAAGCCTCTCCCGATCCTTCTTCTGAGCCATTGTTCTCCAATAGCAGAAGAATTTGTTGTTTCCGGCCTCTGTGCCAAAATGCATACACAACCTTTAACGGTGTGTCTGACAACTTTTTTGAAGGGGATTCAGATTTAAGAGGAAGGAGCAATGGTAAGATTAGACATGTGACATCTCATTTTAGTCCCCATCATTTGTTTGGCAGCGAAATGATAAGAATGTTTGAGAATTTAAGAGAGATTTTTATTCCATTATTTGGTTAGTGGATAGTCATAAATGATTAAGAAAAAAGTAAGAGATGACAACTTAAGCTACATTGAAGGTTTAAGTTGTTCTCTTTGAATCATTTCTATCCCTATTTTCACCCCTTCCTTGTTATTAAAATGGTTGGGGTTGTTAGACACTAAACTCCCACTCCCTTGGACTTTGAGGATATCTTACCACATGTGCCATGTGGTGCTAAACTCCCACTCCATGTCCCTTTAAGATGCCTAGTCCCTACAACCAAACAGGTGGGTTTGTATCTTATAACCCGAATTCCTATTTCCTTTATCTAATTAGCTCCAACCAACCAAAGAAGATGTAGTTTTAATAAAATAGAGGCACCAAAATGTCAAATACTCCCTCCGTCCCAAAATAAGTGACTCAAGTTTGTACTAACTTTATTTTGGGACGGAGGGAGTAGAAAGGAAAGCACAAACCTGAAATAGCAAAGCATAAGAAATCAAAACGCGTTAGAGCATCTCTAACCCATCCCCCAATATTCTTTAGCTCCAGAAAAATGTAACTATTGGTAGTTATACCCATTGAACTCAGCAGCGGAACCACTTCTATTCAGGATAGAGATGTAATAAAAACATACGCTTTGGAAAATCAGGGCGTAAATTGTCTGGTTTTGAAGTTGAGGGACAAAAGCTGCACTTGTCAATTAATTGAGGAACTAAAATAAACTTTTGTCTATTCATATTATTTTCCATAAACCTGGTCAAATTTTGTAGAAGTTGAGTATTTTTTTTTGCAAAAAGATCAGATCTATTATAAAGATTCACCAAAAGTAAAATTTAACTTAGAAGTTAGAACAATCTAATAGGCACTGTATTTTGATCGCAGAGGAAATACTCCATAAGGGACAAATCAAGCACAACCGAAACAGGTGACTTGTATTAGAAATAGGCAGACAGTTGGTTCTCTCGCTGTTCAAATAGGCACTGTCTCCACTGCAGCCTTCATCACAAGGCTTATAAGATGGGCTCTCTCGCTGTTCCTCCCAAGTATAACAGTGAGCTTTGTGTGAAATAAGTAATCCACGCTGATGGAGCTAACCACAGCCATCCTCCTGCTCATCTCATTGCTTTTGATCCTTTTGTCGTCCTTATTACTTGGCCGTAATAAATCCAAAGCAGCCAGGCCTCCTGGCCCATGGAGCTTCCCGTTCATCGGAAGCCTACACCACCTCCTGACGCCACTGCCGCACGTCGCCCTCCGTGACCTGGCCAAGAAGCACGGCCCGGTGATGTACCTGAGGCTGGGCCAGGTGGACGCCGTCGTGATCTCCTCGCCGGCGGCTGCGCAGGAGGTCCTCCGGGACAAGGACATCAACTTCGCGTCGCGCCCGAGCATCCTGGCCTCGGAGATCTGCCTGTACGGGAACCTCGACGTCGCCTTCGCGCCCTACGGCGCGTACTGGCGGACCATGCGCAAGCTCTGCACGGCGGAGCTCCTCAGCGCGCGCAAGGTCAGGCAGTTCGCGCCGGTCCGGGGCGGCGAGATCATACGCCTCGTCGAGACGATCCGCTCCGCCGGCCGAGGCGGCGAGCCGGTCAATCTCGGCGGCCTCGTGATGTCGTGCACGAACACGATCACGGCGAAGGTGGCGTTCGGCGAGGGCTGCGCCGGCGAGCTCCAGGCGCAGTTCCTGTCGGCGATCGAGGTGATTCTGAGGAGCAGCGGGGGCCTCTGCGTCGGGGACCTCTTCCCGTCTCTGTCGTTCGTCGACGTCGTCAGTGGGATGAAGCGCCGGCTCTGGCGAGCGCGCCGGCAGCTCGACATGGTCCTTGACAAGATCATCGCGGAGTGCGAGGTGCGGCGAGAGCAGAACAAGAACGGAGACGACGAGGACCTTCTGAGAGCCTTGCTTCGGGTCAGGGACGAGGGGCAGCTCGAGGTCCCCATGGGCACCACAAACATCAAGGCAGTCATAGCGGTAAGTGGACTGGTAATACCTAACTGCTCTCAAATGCTAGTATATATGAAACGAGATTTTCATCTTTGTGCATGTCAACTCCATGACATGGTTTTCACTTCCAGTTTCAGCTGAAATATTTCCGCAAAAAAATCATTGAAATTCACTTTTCAGAAATATTTCACCAAGCACCAATATAACTGAAATTCAGTGAATATCAGTGATTGGGTTTGCATTTTCAGCCAAAGGGCTGAATTCATTCACTTAAAATATTCAACCAAATATTTGGAATATATGAACAAATATTTGAATTTTCATATTGCTGAAATATTTTGACTGAAAGGTAACCATTTCAGTGTCTACAGAAATTATTGAAATTCAATGAATTTCATAGACATCTCACTGAAAATGAAAACTATGCTTTGTGACCATACAAATTAGGATATGTTCGCTGGAGGAACGGAGACGACTGCGTCGACCACAGAGTGGGTCATGTCGGAGCTCATAAGGAACCCATGTGCAATGACCAAGGCGCAGAAGGAGGTGCGGCATGCATTTGACCACAAGAACCCACAAGACCATGAGGCACACATGGAGGAGCTTTGCTACACAAAGATGGTAGTCAAGGAAGCCATGAGGCTTCACCCGGTGGTTCCGCTCCTGCTCCCCCGTGTCTGCAGGGAGACCTGCGACGTCCACGGGCATAGGGTCGAGGAGGGCACCCGTGTCTTCGTCAACGCATGGGCGATGGCGAGGAGCCCCGAGTACTGGCAGGACGCAGAGGAGTTCAGGCCAGAGAGGTTCGAGGACAACGCGGCAGACTACAAAGGCACACAGCTAGATTACCTGCCATTTGGAAGTGGAAGGAGGATGTGTCCTGGGAACATCTTTGCATTGGCCTTGGTAGAACTCGTCGTGGCACGACTTCTATACTACTTCGACTGGAGCCTCCCTGCCGGAATGCGGCCGGATGAGCTGGACATGGACACCGTTGTAGGCTTGACGGCAAAGAGAAGCAACCATCTGCTCCTGGTGGCGTCACCGTATAATGTGCCGATCCATAAGGAGATCGATGACTGCAAAGCTCACTGATGTTCATTAGTAGTATAGTATAATAAATAAGTTGTAAGCATCCCACACCAGATAGTATCATACGGCATGATATTATTTTAGTTACTATCATCCTGTTGTATATAGTGCATATCATAGTATCATCTTATTTATCCATTTGTAATGTAAAGTTATGTACAAGATCTATTTACCAATTCCTTGTTCAGTGATCTATGATACTAATATCTTCTCTTTCTTCTTTAATTACGGTGTCATATCATCTACGTCCTCCCGTCGCGTTTCCCTAGGGTTCCTCCTCCCGTTCCCTCCGCCGGCCACGCGCGTCATGCCCCTCCTCCCCCTCCCCCCTCCTCCGCCTCCCTGTCCGCTCGCTCCCCCCCCCCCCGGGCAACGGGCGGACACCTGCGTCCTCCTCTCCTCCGCCCCTTCCCCGTCATTCTCCCCCCACCGCTATGGCGAGGTCCGCCGGGCCCTGCGCGCGCGGCGCCGGCGGGCCGTTCTTTCCCTGCACGTGCATGGGGAGGCGCGGGGGCATCCCGCTGGCGGCGGTGCAGCTCGACGGCAGGCTTCGGGGTCCTCGTTGCGGCGGCGCGCCGTTGGTCGCGGGGTGGCGTGGCGGTGCTGGTGGCTGGGCGCGGGCGGCGGATGGGCCCTTCGGGCTCCATCTGGGATAGGGCGGGCCGGCGGCTCATTGTGTGGCGACGCTGCTCCTTGGTGTTGGTGGCGAGAAGGTGGCGGCTTCGTCGGCCGGCGAGCTGCAGCCCGACGGAGGGGCTGTCCGGACCCTTTTGGGTCCGGCCGGGCCTCGGTGCCTGGTAGGCCCCTTGTCCGTGCGTCCGGTCGACTCCGCGGCGGGGGTGGTGGATGTCCCCCCACGTCGGCTGTGTTGTGGATGCCCTCGAGCCCACTATATTTCTCCCATCCTCCAAGTCTCGTGTCGGCGGCCTCAGGGAGACGGCAGAGTTGGTTCGGCGATCGTGGTGGCACATGTTGGTGGACATCATGCTGGGCCGTGCACTATGGATCGTCTGGGGTGGTGGTGGGGGTTTGGGTCGGGAGAAACCCCTGGCGGCTCGTCCGGCACCGACGTGGCGACGCCTGCAGGTGCCGCCGAACCTTCCTAAAGGGCATCGGGTACACCCTCCCCCACTGCCCCCCTCCCCCCCCCCCCCCCGGTAACGGGGGAAACCCTAGGACTAGTCCGGGCAATAGCGGCATCGTTGTCTCCTCCTTCTTGAAGGTGTTGCTTGGTACGCGGCGCTTCGGAGTGCTGGGTGCGTGGTGGTACTTCTCCAGAGAGTGTAGCGGTTGCCGGCCATCTTCGTTTCGCTGATCTGCCGTTGTTGGCATTTATTTCTCTTTCTTTTTCTCTCTTTTTCCTTTGGGCTTGCTTATGCTGCGGCCCTAGCAAGCTGGTAGTCATATCATCTACGTGTTAAATTGGCAGTGCATGATATTTGTTAGGGAAACACTTCTTATCTGTTGTATTGTACTCCCTCCGTCCGAAAATACTTGTCGGAGGAATGGATGTATCTAGACGTAATTTAGTTTTAGATACACCCATTTTCATCCATTTCTCCGACAAGTATTTCCGGACGGAGGGAGTATGAAAGAAGCCCGACGTCAGACTAGACCAACGCCGTCGATACAACTGAAATCTGATGGCTACCAAATTGTGCTTCTTATGAAAAAAAATCGGCAGGGAAGTAATTGTTAGAATATATAACCGTATTATGTGTATAGACTAGAACATGAAGGCGCGCGTTGCCGCGCCTGTCCATTGAGAAGCAAATGATTATAAGTACCAGCAAAAACTTGAATGTATAAACAATTTATAATTTATAGCATTCGAATCACTTGAATCATAGTGGCACGATGTCAATGGTTGGGCATATTTATTTAAGTTATATACAGCAGGCCCACTTACAAAATTGTGCTTCATTTCATTTATGAATTCTTATTATATATTCTTGTTGGCATGTTCACAAGGAAAGAGATGAAAAAAAAGAATACAATAAACATCAAATTTTTCCTTAGTTGTGCTTCATTTCATTTATGAATTGAGAGAAAGTTTGCATAATAACACATAATCATTAAAACAACTTCTCAAGGAGCTCGGTCCTCGCATGATGCCTTGATTGTAGCTAATTAATTGTAAACAAAAATACTATAGAAATATTCAGTTCCTGTCTTGGAAGAGATACACTACAAAGAGTATCATTTGAAGGAAAACAGTGCTGCCCTCTTTTCTCCCTGGAAAGCCTGGCCCTTGTGCTGAAGCTCCAGGGACGGCTTTTTGCCTGCTGACAGGAGTATAGAATTGACACATAAATAAAACCTGGATACAAGATGGACGCAGACAAACATAGGCAAACGTCTAATCATGCTTGAAAGCATATGCACAAAGTTAACCTATTAGGTATGCAAGAAGAATACCCATCGGCAGTAGCAAGAACAATGGTAGAACTCGATGAAAATTTTCTCAAGGCAAAACAGATTTCTCTCAAACTGATGTTTGAAATCCCATCACATCAATTTCGATTTAAGGAATTAAAGGTGCGTCTCAACTGAGGCTTCATAAGCAGCACCCGTTGTCAGAGTGACCTGAATAGGTGTAGTAATTCTTTGTGCACCATTAGTGGTGGGGCTCCAGCAGAAACCTAGATAAAGGAATATTAAGTTGTGTGATCTAGATGTCAACCTAGTTTTGCCAACATAAAGGGATACTGTAAGAGGGGCGATATGAAATATTTATTACATATAATAGGAAAACAACAACTTAATATTCATGCCTAGTGCATTAATATCATCTGACATGGAGCATAGTGTGGAAATTTTGGAACTTCGATGCTTACTTCTCAGCATATCTACAGCAAAGGAAAAAAAAACAGAAGTTGGATTTCAGTTTTATTGACAGAGTGCGGAACTATATCAAACAATTACTTCCAATGTTGACTACAGTGCAGTTTCAAAAATGGGTCAATTTCATTGCTGTTGACTATTATCGTGAGCTGGTACAAGCATTTCAGCAGTAGCAAATGCCTACCCATATAAACACAACAAAACGAAGAATAACTCTTCATGCCTAAACAAGTAAAATGTACCTACCTAGAAGTTATGCTGGGAAAGACGAATCTGCAAGGTGTGGTCAAACAACAGGTAATTATTCATCTCATCGGCTACAATTTTTGACACCTGATACACCAAAAATATACCCAAAATTGTAAGCGAACAACACAAATACAGCCTGGTCCCAATTTATCTCAAATGCACGAACTTACCAAACACCAAGTAAGATGTTCACATGGAACACACGAATATCACCAGACACCATGTAAAGCTATATAGAATACCTTGTGGTTCCATGCAATCCCGAGCCTCTTAAAAGAGTTAACCCGCTGAAGGAAACCTGCCATGACAACAAAACCAACAAAGTTAATAGAAGGGCCAGACCACACCCCATACATCCGAATTTTTTTAAGCTCTACCGATATAGCGTGACCTCACATTTGTTCTTCACAGAAGGGGTGACTATTTGCCTAGCTTTGTTGTTTTCGGCATGATCAAAAAGTACAAGGATATATTTCCGCTCACCAGGATCCCAGCCAAGTGAGCACACACCTCTGATCATTTTGCTCAAACCTCTCTCTGGTTATTTGTTCTCCAAGAACCTTGTGGGCACCAGTCCAAAAGAAAAGAAAGCCAATCCGACAAAATGTTCGACGCCGAGGGAATGAATTGATTCGCGAATATTTTGTGAACTGCTGATACCTGACAGTCGGCAACGGATGCCGACGACGCAGGCAGACGATGCAGCCGCCATGGACGAACACTGCATGGCACAAATTAAAATTGTAAAGAAGGGACCTGCAGAGGAACAATACAGGACGGGTGGACGGCACGTACGCGGAGGCAGACGTGCAACAGAAGCGCGCCGATGGCGGCGGCGCATCCTGGAGGAAGGAACGGCGGCGGATCACGGAGGAAGGAGAAGAGGAGAAGGTGGAGTTGTTCGCCCAGGAGGATAGCGCTGGAACCTTCACAACCTGGCCTGTTACCGAATGGGAAGACCTGGGCCTTCGACAGCCCAATTACGGAGAGAAACTGCAGCTCGTTCTCCGGAGTAGCGGCCCACAAGACGGTGCCTGGATCGCGTGCGAAACGACCTGCGACGAGGGAGTTCAATCTAGATTGTACGTTAGAGTGATCCGATGGTTGAGAGGCTTAAAACGCTGTGGTGGCTTGTAGGTAGCTGTGTTATACTGTTTTGTAATATACGGTTGTATATGTGTAGTCCTTGTATAGGTGTCCGTATATTGTACGATACGAACTCTGCCTTGTAACCTATATATATTGATCAATACAAGGCACCACAACGCGTGGTTTCCCTAATCTTACATGGTATAGAGCCTAAAACCCTAGCCTGTGCCGCCCTCCTCCTCTTTCCGCTGCCCCCGAAGCCACCACCCCTCTCGCCGCCGCTTCGATCGCCGCCTCCATGTTGCAGCTGACGCGACGCCACGAACCAGCGGCGGCAGCGCTAAGGAGCACCAGACACCGCCGACGCCGAGGCCGCCGAGGCCGCCAAGGCTGCTATCTCGCGTCCGCCCGATGGATCCGGGGCGAGCACGGGTCGTTCTCCTTGACCTCGCTGCATGCCTGTGCCGTCGGCCTGCACTCCATCAAGGGACACGTCCCCGTCGAGCTCGCGCTCGACACCGGCGTTCACCGTCAATGGCGCACCTTCTTCCGCGCCGCTTGCCGCAAGTACGCCCTCCTGGATCATCTCGACTTCGACGCCCCCAACGCGCCGAACCCGGAGTGGTCTCTCCTCGACGCCACCGTCGTCTCTTGGCTCTACGGGTCTGTCTCGCTCAGCATCCTCGACGCCGTCATGACGCCCGGTGACGATCCCCACGCCGTCGATCTCTGGAACAGCATCAACGGTCTCTTCAACGACCACAAGATCAATCGCCAGCTACACCTCACGGCCGAGCTCGGCGATCTCAAGATGGGAGAGATGACCATGGCCGACTACCTTCAGAAGGTCAAATCCCTCTCCGATGGGCTTACAGATCTTGGCGCCCCGGTTGATGACGCTGAGATGGTGGTCCACTGCCTCAACGGCCTCTCCGAGCAATACGAGGCCGCTGCTGATCTCATCTCCCTCATGCCGGGCATGACCTTCGTGCAGTGCCGCTCGCTGCTTGCGCTCCAGGACATGAAGCGCAAAAATCGCCACGCCCGCAACTCCGACACGGCCCTCTTCACCAACACCGCCGGCAGCCCTGGCAACACCGGCAACCCTGGCAAGGCCTCTGGAAAAGGGAAGAAGAAGAAGAAGGCCGGCGCTACCGTCTCCAAGGAGATCGTCCCGGCGCCTGCGACCCCGCTGGCTGCCACTCCATCCTGGCCTTCACCACAGCACCCCTGGAACGGTGCCATCCAGATGTGGCCCTACGGCCAGGGGGGCCTGCTCGGCCGTGCGCCGCCCGCATACGCCACAGCTCCCGGCTACGCGCCCCGGCACACCCCGTCGCCGCATGCGTTCTACGCCCAGAACCCGTACGGCCTTGCCCCCTACGGTTACGGCTACGCCCCTGGGCAGTCTTCCTACGGTCCGGCTACATCATCACCGGCGTCGCCAGCTGCTTCATGGGACCAGGCCGCGCTCATGCATCGCCTCGCACCATGGGGCTGCAAGCACCCACCAGGGAGTGGGTGATGGACACCGGTGCCTCCTCCCACTTCGCGTCCGATCCCGGTATGCTCAACTCCGTGTCTCCCCCCTCCTCCTCTCGGCGTGCTGTCGTTGTCGGTAACGGTTCCACCCTTCCGATCACCGGTACCGGGCATGCACGTCTTCCTATTTCCACCACCTCTCGTCCTCTTTACCTTCGTAATGTCTTAGTTGTTCCTAACATCGTTAAAAACCTTTTGTCAGTTCGTCAATTCACCATTGATAATCGTGTTTCAGTCGAATTTGACCCCCTCGGTTTTTCTGTGAAGGATCTTCTAACCAGGACCGAGATTCTCAGATGCAATAGCTTCGGAGCTCTTTACTCCATTCATCCCTCCACTGCTAGTCAGCCACACGCCTTCCTCGTCGCCGATGCAGCACTCTGGCATCGTCGGCTAGGGCACCTTGGGCGGCCCGTTATGGAGTCATTAGCTCGTTCTTCGATCATCCCTAGGGAAAAGAATAAAAGTAGTTTGTGTCATGCTTGTCAGTTAGGTCGTCATGTCCGTCTTCCTTTTTCTTCTACCAATCGTGTAACCACTACTCCTTTTCAGATAATTCACTGTGATTTGTGGACATCTCCTGTTGAGAGTATTTCTGGCTTTAAGTATTATCTCGTTTGTCTTGATGATTTTACTCAGTATGCATGGGTTTATCCTCTTCGGTCTAAGTCAGAAGCCTTCTCGCACTTGTCGTCCCTTCATGCTTTAGCTCTCACTCGCTTTAGTGCACGCTTGCGTGCTATTCAAGGTGATAATGGTCGTGAGTTCGATAATTCTCTCCTACATTCCTTTGCCCAACACCATGGAATTGCTCTCCGCTTTTCATGTCCATACACTTCGCAACAGAATGGCAAAGCCGAACGCATTATTCGTACTCTCAATGACATTACTCGTACACTCCTCATCCAAGCCAGTATGCCACCTCATTTTTGGGCTGAAGCTCTTCACACCGCCGTTATGTTGCATAATCGGCTGCCTTCCAAGGCCATCTCCGATCGTATTCCCTTTCGTGCCTTACTTGGCGTAGATCCTGCATATGCCGGTCTTCGGGTTTTCGGATGTCTATGTTACCCTAACACCACAGCCCTCGCTCCGCACAAGCTTGCACCTCGCTCCGTGCCATGCGTGTTTCTAGGGTACCCATCACGGCATCACGGCTATCGTTGCCTTGATCGTTCAACCCAAAAGATCATCATCTCTCGTCATGTAGTGTTCGATGAGTCTACCTTCCCCTTCGCCTCCCCTACATCTTCGTCAACTCCTACTCCTTCCCTGCACACTTATGATTTTTTGCAGGGAGCTGAGCAGCCGGTTTCGTCGATGCCATTCACCGTGCCAGGCACGGTGACCCAGGATGCGACTACACCGTCGCCGCCACGGTCACCATCACCGTCGCCACGGTCCTCTCCACGGTCGCCGCCACCGACTTCGCCTCGGTCGCCGCCACCGACCCCGCCACGGTCGCCTGGGTCTCGGGCCACTACCGTGAGCCCTGATGGGAGCTCCGGTGGTGACCCCGCTGGGAGTCCTTCTCCTACTACAGCAGCATCACCACCAGCAACGCCGTCGCCAGCCCCCGTCGCTGCGGATCCACCCCAGACCCGCCGGCCGCGGGCCCCTCCACCGCCTCCATCTCATGCCATGGCCACTCGTGCTAAACAGGGCATTATGAAGCCCAAAAAGATATTTGATCTTCACGTTGAGGGTTTATCTCCCATCCCGAAGACATATCGTGGTGCTCTCAAGGATCCAAATTGGCATTCCGCTATGGTTGAGGAGTATGGTGCTCTTCTCTCCAACAACACTTGGGACCTCGTTGATCCACCTCGCATAGCGCTAATATTATTATTGGTAAGTGGATCTACCGTCACAAGATGAAATCTGATGGTTCTTTGGATCGCTACAAAGCTCGTTGGGTGCTTCGTGGATTTACTCACCGAGAAGGTATCGATTTTGATGAAACTTTCAGCCCGGTTGTCAAGCCAGCCACTATTCGAATAGTGCTCTCTCTTGCTCTCTCCAAAGGATCGCCCATCCACCAACTTGATGTCAAGAATGCGTTCGTCAATGGCACTCTCATCGAGACTGTTTATGCTCGTCAGGCTTCTGGGTTCACTGATCCTCGTTTCCCTGATAAGGTTTGTTGTCTCAACAAATCACTCAATGGTTTGAAACCGGCACCTCGAGCATGGTTTCAGCGGTTTGCTTCGTTCATTGCATCGGTTCGTCTCATTGGCTCCAAGTCCGACAGCTCGTTGTTCGTCTATCGGCGTGGTGCTGACATGGCCTATCTCCTGCTCTATGTGGATGACATTATCCTGACTGCATCATCCCCGACATTGTTGCACAGTTTGATTGCCACTCTTCGTACAGAATTCAGTATGACGGATATGGGCGATCTTCATTATTTTCTGGGCATCTCTGTCACCCGCAGCAAGGACAGTCTGTTCCTCTCACAGGAGAAGTATGCATTGGATCTTCTTGACAGAGCTGGCATGTTGCAGTGCAAACCCATCTCTACTCCAGTTGATACTACCGCCAAACTTTCAGCTAAGTCCAGTGATCCCGTTGCAGATCCCACCGAGTATCGCAGTATTGCAGGCGGTCTTCAGTATCTCACATTCACTCGGCCGGATATCTCTTATGCTGTGCAGCAGATTTGTCTTCATATGCATGATCCTTGGGCTAATCATTTGCTACTTGTGAAGCGTGTGCTTCGCTACATCCGCGGCACCACCGGCCATGGCCTCACTTTGTTTCGACGCAGCTCCAACAAGTTCTTTGGCCTACTCGACGCTGATTGGGCAGGTGCCCCGATACTCGCCGGTCAACCTCAGGTTATTGTGTCTTCCTTGGCAATAACCTGGTGTCGTGGTCGCTAAGCGGCAGCACGGTCTCTCGGTCCAGCGCCGAGGCGAATACAGGCAGTTGCAAATGTCGTGGCTGAAACATGTTGGTTACGGCAGCTTCTTCAGGAGCTTCATCGACCGGTGACTGGTGCCACTGTGGTATTTTGTGATAATGTCAGCTCTGTTTACATGACACAGAATCCCGTTCATCATCAGCGCACCAAGCATGTGGAGATCGATTTGCACTTTGTGCGCGACCGTGTCACCACAGGCGAGGTCCGGGTTCTTCACGTTCCGAGTTCTTCACAATTTGCGGACATTTTCACCAAAGGATTGCCATCCCCTCTCTTCTTGGATTTTCGGGACAGTCTTAACATTCGTGGACGCCCCGTTTGCGATTGAGGGAGGGTGTTAGAATATATAACCGTATTATGTGTATAGATATACGGTTGTATATGTGTAGTCCTTGTATAGGTGTCCGTATATTGTACGATACGAACTCTGCCTTGTAACCTATATATATTGATCAATACAAGGCACCACAACGTGTGGTTTCCCTAATCTTACAGTAATCACCCGCAGCCGGTGTGTAACACTCCCCTAATATCTCCCTAAAAAACTCCGCTAATCTCTCCTTATTGCAAATGCAGCCGCATCGGCCTAAGCTCCTCCAGCTCAGCTCGCACGCACCACCCGGAGCCGCCTCGCCCAGATCTCCTTCTCCTCCCCACCTTGCAAGCAGCTGCCTCCTGCTCTCATCCCCGTCGAGCAGCACGGCCACCCCACCAGCTACCTGCGCCCCCGCTTCTCCAAACCACATCGCCTTATCCACCGATGCAACCCCCAGGGTGACAACACTGGTGCGCCATCTTGGCATTAGGGATCGAGCCCCCCATCCTCATCTACGGTTCGTGCTTCACCAGGTCAAATTAGGTTCGCCATCGGCTGCATCTACCGTCCCCGAAATGGTTATTTCCTTCGTAACTTTTGTAGTGCAAGTTTATTTGTATTTCAGCAATACTCATTGGTTTGTATGTTCAGTGGCTGCCTAGTATTGTTCTGGTTTGTGTTTGTCATTTATCATCAAATTTTTCGTAGGTCATGCTTTGTAGACAATTCGATAACCCATTGCTATGTAGGGAGACAATTGTGGCTATTCCTTAGTGTCAATATTTAGTGCTTCGAATGATGGTGATAAATGCTAAGAAAAGATTGCTTCAATACTTCCTGTATAAAGAGCTTCCAAATATATGCATCCGCAGTTGGCGGCAAATTATTTGGTTTCATTCAAAATTTCATGCTTCCACCCAACACTAATAATGCACCATTTGCATAAATTCCCAGCTTCATACCTCTAGAAAAATGGAAGCATGACTCTCGGGGATATACCCCGCGGTATGACCCGGCTGGATGTATGACCCGGCTGGGATTTGGCGTTTCATTGATAACCCGCCGGAGGATTGACGACTCACGAGTCTGGCGGCTCACGGGTCTGACGACTCACGAGCCTGGCGACTCACTAATGGCCCGACGGCGGGTCAGATAGAGGACTAGGCCCAAGGCCCAGAAGGCCGGCTCATGTTATGGTGGGCCGGCTTAAGAGGAAAGCGATAAGAAATATTCCCTTACAAAGGAAGTAAGACTAGGACTCCACTTGTAATAGAGTAATCCTAATCCTACTAGGACTAGTCATGTAACACGTCCCTTCAACTTATATAAGGAGGGGCAGGGCACCCCAAGAGGAACAAGGCAAGAAAATAATCGCTAAGGCTAGACACAACTAGAGGAGAGCCAGTTATGCGGCGTCTCCCTCATGAGCATAATGAGACGTAGCCACAAACAGCATGTAGGGCTATTACTGGATGATGTTTCCCGGGGCCCGAAGCTGTCTAAATCCTTGTCTTGTGTGTTGAACCGCCTCGCATCTCTCGTCCCGATCAACCCCTCTCAAGCTACCACATAGATGCGTTGGCCTCACGACTAAGTCCTCACACTAGGACATCTGTCGTGACAAATCCACGACAATGACCATACCAAATATATGCATCGAGGGGCGTTTGAGTCCTCTCTCACGCTGATACAGTTCTTGTTGATTTCTAACATTTTTCATGTTATGAGTATTGTTTTCATATCTCTGTGTGCATATCCCGAGTTATTCCCTTTTATTGGATCTGATTTGGTTATGTGCTTCGTGTAGTGGATCACCTAATCTTCAATGAATATCTATCAATTTGGCATGAACATCACACAAATATGCTTCCTATAAGATGATTATGTTGAGATATCACTCGTTTCTTTGTACTAATGGACCTTCCAAAAATAATACTACATATGCTTCTTCGGCCTACAAAGCTTGCTTCATTCAACCAGTTTTCAGGAGAATTTTGTATGTAGGTGTGACACAAACATGCATCCTCATGTTGGCGGCTATCTTAATTAATTTCCATGTTCAATTCTCTATGCTTCAAAGTAAGATGAGTTATATTGGGATAGCACATCTTCATGATTCATACTGATCGGGCTTCCAAATAATACTTCATCTGCTTCTTTGGTCTATAAAGAATGCTTCCATACTTCTTCAAAAACAGTTGTCATTGTTATCACTACAGTAATATGGCGTGCCCCGTATGTATGTTTCTTTGGCGTAGGTAGTTTGCTTCCATGGTCCTTGTTTCTATTATAGTATTTATAATTTTTTGTTTCTATTGTTCTTCTTTTCAACACCGTTTTGATCAAAATACAAATCAGTGTATGTTGTCACAGACCAATTCGTTGCTTCCTGTAAGCCATGTTCTGTACTTTTGTGTCGCATATGTTTCATATGGTATTGAATTTTTCTCTTCGTACATATGCTTCCATTGCCTATCACATATGTTTTGATCAATGAAATAGCTGGTCCATGTAAGCTATGGGTCCTACTTTAACGTTTCATATATGTTTCTGTAGCAATGCTTTTCTTTCATCCCGGTTTTCTATGCTTCCAGTACATCATATATTTTAATAGAAAAAAGTTGTTGCTTCGCGTAATCCATGATTATTTCATTTCTTGTGTTTCCACTGCATATTATTCATGTTTTGATATTCTTATTTTCTCATGGTGCTTCTATTGTATAGATGTTTTGCGCCAAACGACGCCAACCATGCATCCTCAGTTTCTCAAACACCTTGCACTGACATCTCCCCACAATGTCGGCGGCGTCAATCTGAAGGCGGCAGAGGAGGTGGTGGATACATGGGCAGAGATAGTGACCAAGGCCCTCCCTAAGAATGTGCTTGTCGGCGTAGTGTGTGAGCGACCAGGATATCGACATGTTGTGGTTAATAGCTGGCTCTAGCGTCCCTGCTGCTTGTTGCCATCATGCCAATTTTCCTTCGGCAATATTTTGCCAAGTGTTCCCTATTGTGCCGCTGCAAGCCTGCAACCCAAGACAATACCCTTGCTTCCATGTGCTCTTTGTTATGGACCTTGTAGCAGTTATTGTTATAATGTAATTATTCTTTGTTGTTGTAATTATATTAAGCTTTTGTTGCATGGGAGAAAATTTCTTTCTCTTTGGTAGAAAACTTTCATTTGTTAGGAAACAATGTACAATTTATGTTTCGGCGGAAAAAATGTAAATGTTTTCATTAGAAGAAAAATCACGTTGCAATGGAAACAAATTTTCTAGTCGACAAAAAAATTTATTACTTAACTGGTTGGAGGTGAAATAAAGATTTATAATGGACCCAAATTTCTGTTAGATTAATTTATTTATTTTTGAAGTTGCTAGATCAATAAATTTCATGATTCATTACAGAGGCTAGCTGGGAAAGTCAGCGAGATTACAGGGAGCAGCTATACAAAGGAAGCAGTCAATTAACAAACCAAGGCAGCAAATCTCGGGCGCTATGGCTAGCAGATCTGACGATCTCCACGGTTCGCGTCCGACGGATAGATGCAACGTGTCTATGGTCTGATGTCTAGCAGTGCCTCTAGATTAAGCACCAATAAAGGCCATCTAGATCAAATTATGTAGCAAGTTGGTTCTAACAATGATTTTGATGGTGTCAGAGCCCACATGGTTGTTGAAGATCCGTAACCAAACATGGGTAGATTCCGTACTGTCCGTACTGTTGGACTGAATCAAACATATGGTGCTAAACAAGTAGCTAGGCATAATGTTTGTGAACCATATCGGCGAACTTAGTGGAGTAAGTTACTCTGTTCCTACTACTGAAAAAAGTATGTGTTGTGTCCCATCGGGCGGCTTTCTTAAAATGTCTTAATTTATTTGCTGAAGACTTGTACAAATGTATGTATGGCCAAAACAAGTTACCATACGTAGGGCTTGTACGTATGGGTACAATAATTCACGCTAGTGTGTGCGGCTATAACTGGTTAGCAACGAAAAACTATTGACCCACAAATCAAAAGTATAGTATCGAAGAAGTAGACATAACTATATAAGTCTAGTTGGTGAACTTAATGGAGTAACTTATTACGATCGTTTTATGGTAAAAGAAAAAAAATATGTAAGGCGCTCCACCAGGCGGCTTTCTTGAAATTTCATGATTTATTCAACGGAACCCTATACAAATGTATGTATGGCTAAGCAAGTGGACATACGTGGGGCTAGTACGTATGGCTACAACAAGTCTCCGTTAGTACGTATTGCTATAACTGGTTAGTACATGGAAAAACCGCTTGACTGAATCAAGCCAAATATAGTATTGAAGTAGGTGTAATGACATATGTCTAAGGCGGCTACCTTAATGGAATAAGTTATTGCGATCCTACTATTTAAAATGAAATATTCAAGCCATTCAGGCGGCATTCTCGAAATTTCAGGACTTATTCTAGGAAGACTTTTACAAATGTACATGTTGGTAAGCAAGTGGACATACATGGGGCTATAGTATGTATGGCTACAGTAAGTCGCTATTCTGGTACACATGGCTATAACTGGTTAGCACTTTGAAAAATTGCCTGACCGAATTGAGCCAAAAATATATAGTATTGTTTTCAGGAACAAAAATATATATTCCCCCCTATTCATATTACTTGTCGCTCAAATGGATGTATCTAGACGTATTTTAGTGATAGATACATCATTCGAGTGACAAGTAATATGGATCGGAAGGAGTAGTTGAACAGGTACACATAATGACAGCGGTCTATATGGTAGCGAATTTAATGGGGTAAACTGCTATGATCTGGCTACTGTAAAAATAAATGTGAGGCATTCCATCAAGCGGCTTTCTTCGAACTTCATGACTTTGTTGGAGATGAAGATTTTCACAAATGTATCATATGGCTAAACAAGTGGACATAAGTGGGGCCAGTACATATGGCTACAACAAGTGGCGCCACCAGTATGTATGGCCATAACTGGTAGGTGGGTACTTGGATTACTAGTGTATGGCTACAATATGTGGCACTAGTACGTATGGCTATAAGCCTAGAACTGGCCAGTACTTGGATTACATTCCATGCAAAAAAACAAAAATTAGATTACAGGCACTTAGCCGGTTCTTCTTAAGTTCATACTCACTTTTTCCATTTGAATGATTTGACAACTTGCAAACAAAATGGATTGTTTATGATTCTTTTTACCAACAGAAGGACAAGAGTATAAATTGGCTTGAGTAGTATCTCTATATATAGCAGCACTTCCGTACTTCAAGTACACCTCTCCTGTGCTCCAACGAAACAGTTCAATGGCAGCAATTCAGGAAGACTGCTCTGGCAGAGAGACGAGGACAACTTTTCACCCGACTCTGTGGGGTGATTACTTCCTTAAATACAAGCCACAATCTTCAGCGCAGGTTAATACTCGTACTTGTACTTCAACGTTGTCCAAGATCCTCATATCTTTAAGCTTCCGTGTAAACACTGAAATATCGCCCGTTACATATTTCTATATGATGTTGTTCATCAGCTGTTTTAAATCAAGACGAAGTTGAACAACAGATTGCGTAATTAATTGTACAGTATCATCTGCACATGTGGGTACCTCCCCATCTATTGTTTCTATAATCCCAACATGTCAAGGTAGAAGTTTAATTTCTGCATAATATCCAAGCCCCACCTCTCTGGAACTTCATGAAGCACCATCTGGTTAGTGTATGCAGTGATTCTACAAATGATGTGGAAACTAGACAATCAGCACATAACTGAAAGAAAGATAAACAAGGAAATAAAACTGTATGAAAGATAAATGAGGAAATAAAATTAGTTAACTGGAACTGGAGGTCCAGCGTAACACATCAACATCAAACTGCAGTACCCTTCAGTGATACTCCCTCCGTTCACAAATATAAGATGTTTCGGATATTTCAACGTGAACCACATATAAACTTAAATGAGTGAACAAACCCACAAAAATGTGTCTATATATCCATTTACAAAAAAGTTGGAACATCTTATAGTTGTGAATGGAGGGAGCACCTTTTTGAAACCTCATAATGAAACCTGATGTAATAATCATGCAGCAAACTGGTAGAATTAGAAGCACGGCATAGAAGTTTAGATACTAAAATGCCACACACTAACTATATATATATTTAGGTAGAAGCGTCACGTCTTGCCTGAAATTGGTATGATGCTTCAAATCTTGTGCAGTATTTCTAGAAGACTCACCTACAAATACCCACTTGTCACACTCCACAAAATAGGCGTGTCGAATAAATTCTATAGAGATATAACACTTAAAACAAGAACAGTACTAGTCATGTCCTGGCTTTGCTTGGAGGACTCATAACCTCTACAGGAAGCAAGGACCTAAAGCACATGTCAATAGCTATATGCCCCTTCTGGTTTATAAGGCATGTACGTATTTCTGGATCATCAATTTGACTACCAAAATATGAAGTATATTTCATAAAAATTAAATCATTAGAAACTTCTTTCAAATATGCAATTAGTGGTATATTTTCATTAGCCATATAAACGGGAAATACAAGTATATCATAGCATATACCTATTGTATGTCATAATTATAGGGATGTGTAATAAAACTTATATCATCAATAGTGTCATAATTATAAGGTATGTGTAATAAAACTTATATTATCAATAGCATATAACTCTCTTATTTTGTTGGTCAAATTGGAGATCTAGAAATACATGTCGGCCTTATAAACTGGAAGAGAGGGAGTATTAATCTTGGTCGATACTAAACTAATTCGACATCAGACACCTTCGTGGAAACATTTTTGCATGACATATGCTTAAAAAAATGAATAAGATAAATGTGTCGAACCAATGCGACAACCACATGCATGTATGCACATGTCAACTAATTTAAAATAACTACTTGAGTTATACTTTAGTCAAACACATGATTTAGCTCTTTTGTGGAAACATGACAATCACACTATTCCACCATTGTACGCATACAACATAATATTTATGATATGAACACTATATTATGATTTATTTATTTTAATGTGACAATCCGCACTACTATGACGATCTAATATCACAAGCAGTTTCCACCTAAGAACTGCCAAAAAAACTCAAAAAAAAATAATGCTCTGAAACATTTTCATGTGGTGAAACCATTTTTAACTAAATGGAACATCTTTACTTTTTAGGAGTCGTATTTACTTTTATGTGAAATAGAAATATTTTATGGTGGAAATATGTTTACCATAATATGTTTTGTACACCATATTATGTATACATTAATTTCACCATTATTTCTACCGATGAGTATTTGTCTTCTTCTCATGGGATTGTTATATATCAGTTGTATGAGAGCAATTAGTATTTCTAAATTGACCAAATAGCATATCATAAAATGTTGTGTTCTACATAAATTTGTGTGGTTTTTATTTGTAAAACCATGCATTTGCCTCATTGCATATTTCTAGAAGTAAAGTTGCTATAATATATCAAATATGTAGCTATAAAAATTTCATTACATAAGATTAAATGGTTAAGACCATCGACTTAAATATAAGATTCATACAACTTAGAATAGATGGTCTTCTACTCTTCTTTGCTTAATCAGGTATACTATTGTCATCTTATATTCATAGCAATTAGTGGACTATAGCATTATGGCTAATATGACACAATCACACGAATCATTAAGGGTCCATATGGTTAATTAATATATAATGGTTGTTATGTTCTTGCAGCAAGCTCACATGAGAGAAAGGATGGAGATACTATTGGAGCAAGTAAGAACAGTGATGAAAGAGGCAAATGAAATCCCTCAAATACTAGAGCTTGTAATCACGATTGAGAGACTTGGTTTGGGCTACCATTATGAGAATGAGATTGCACAACTACTGGATGTTGTTTTCAAATCTGATTATGATGATAATAATCTACACTTGGTTTCGCTTCGATTTTATCTTCTACGAAAAAATAGATATGATGTGTCATCTGGTAAGACGTTATAGATTGATACAACCTATATAGTAATTGTTTATGTTTTACTAATGAAATGGAAATTGTCGATATCCATTCCCAATCAAATTTGCAGATGTATTCCATAAATTCGAAGACAAACAAGGAGGTTTTGTTCAGTCGGATACAAATAGTTTGTTGAGCTTATATAATGCAGCACATCTGAGTATCAAGGGGGAGGATGTATTTGACATGGCAGTCTCTTTCACGAGAAGACACCTCCTCGGGGCATTAGAAAATTTGGAATCAGCATTTGCAGGGGAAGTTTCTTCTTCCCTTCTTACACCTCCTTTTAGAAGGGTTGGGATATTAGAAGCAAGAAACTACCTATCATGTTACACAAACAAGGTTACACGAAATGAAGCCATATTGGAGCTTGCCAAATTGAATTTTAATATTCTGCAACTTCATTTTTGTGAGGAGTTGAAAGACGTCACAATGTAAGTTTTATTATTAATCATTTTGAGATTATCTACGTTGCTCTTCACTTTTTCTAATAAAAAAACTTCACTGACTTATTTTTATGCACATGCAAGGTGGTGGAATAAGATCAAAATGAAGTCAAGGTTGAGTTTCGTAAGAGACAGAATTGTAGAAACTTATTTTTGGATAAATGGGACTAGCTACAACCTTGAATATTCTTATTCCAGAATAATAGCTACAAAGGTCACCGCTTTCATGACTATAATAGATGACATATTTGACACATATAGTAGCACTGAAGACAGCATGCAACTTGCAGAAGCAATTAATAGGTCAAACCCTCCTTCCCTTCCCTGATTTTGTAATAGTTGTCATATATAATGGTTTTATATTAATTCCGATACATGAAAATTGACTTGTTTTCTATCAAAGAACAAAGTGACAAGTATCACTGACGATTTATACATTGGAATTAAGCATGAAGCCACAAATATTAGTAATGACTTATACAAAATAAGAAAGAACAAAGTAAAGTGTTGCATTAAGAGGAATTCATTGCATTCTTTCTATGCTCATGATGTCCATGCTTATTTTGGGCGATGTATTAGCAATGCTAATACATTTGATGTGCCTTACATGTATTACAACAATGATTTCACTTCACAAAAGAAGTACTAATATATGTACTAGGATGTAAAGTATGTAATAAATGTTGTAGATCACACACTAATTACACTATAGCATAGATATTATACAAAACTATAAATAAGTCTACAATGGAAAGAATACATTAAAATGTATGTCCTTAAATTATTCTCTTCTAGTATGGGAAATGGTTTATCAATAATGTGGTAATATTAGAGTGAAAGTTAGGACTACGTCATGGATCTACTTTGTCAGATGTGAAAGTACCATTATTGATTATGGAAGTAACCATATTAACATTTTGTAGAAACACATATTGATTGGAATCTGAAGTTTCCAAAAACATAATTGCAGCTTAAATATTCTCTACTATAAGCATTATGTTCTGACATGGTGAAACACAGGTGGGATGAAGATGCAGTAAATTTGCTTCCAGAATACATGAAGGATATGTACTTATATTTGTTGGAAACGTTTCATTCTTTTGAGGACCATTTAGGACCTGAGAACAGCTACCGTGTGGTTTATCTAAAAGAAGCTGTAAGTTTTACTCTTTTATTTGTTAATACAAAGTTGGTCGTGTAGAAATATGCACCTAGTTTATTTCGATGTATATTCCTTTTTAAATATCTCCCATTTGAGCGTCGCCAAGATGGAATAACATCGATCTATCTAACTACATAAATGTTATAAAAAAATAGTAGCATACTTTAAGTAAAGAACTTAGAAATAGATTAAACTATTTGCATGCCTACATGAGAATATAATTATTACTTCCTTGAGTAGTGGCTTTACAATGTGACTATGTTGGCCGAGTGATTATATTGTAATGCCTCCTATTTCTTTGCATTAGGGGTGGTTATAAATAGTCTTCACTTAAAAGCTGGCCACACAATTATAAGTATGCACCTTGGGTGAGAGTGCCGGATATTAAAAAAGCTCCAACAGGCACTTAAATACATGGCAATCTCATAAAGGCCCTCACCACTAAAATACTTAGAGCCACCAAACTTGAGCCAATACTAATAGAAGGTATGAAAAAGTAGCATACATGCTGAAATTCTGGCCCCCTACACTGGACAGACGAGAGGAAATCCTAGCTAGACAATTTGGAGTTTAAAATAAATACTATGGAAAATATTAAGAGAGAGTTGTTTCCACTAAAGTACTTAACACAGATCTTCCAGTAAATTTTAAGCTTCCATTCTAGATATTAATATGGTTAAGGAGTGGCATCCCACTCCATAAGGTAATCTTATGAGGCTTTGTACAACGCAGATTAAGCATTAGCACATAAGCTTTCTCCTGCTATATGATGCACCTGTTTTGGTATGATTTTCCTATAATCAATATAATTACTCAAACCACTCAAGAAACTTTGTAATGGGATTTTGATCAACAACTTTTGGTGTCTTCTCCAATTCATTTGGCAATTGTCAATTGGGTTTTAACATGTCCGTGTGCTTGTAGCACATATTTGTTTGTCATTAATCCCTGAACCATTGTCATCAGTCCTCAATGTCAATTTAGGGTGCTACATGCACATTAATTTAGGTCATGAGTTGAACCTAGCTAGTTTGTAGTATGCATGTGTTTTTATTTCTTCAAATGGAATCAGGGGAGGTCCTCCAATTGAAAATTGACCGGATACATCATTTTGAACATGATATGAATGACATTGTCGGTGACTCAACTACATGAGACTCGTTTGTAGAAATTTTGGAGTAGTCACTATATCATTTTCACCATATGTTCTTTGCAGAAGAAAATTCATCATATGTTGTTTTACAAATTGTATGTATGGTTTAATCAACAATGCTTAAAAATATATATATGTAGAAATTAACATGTAGATGTTGAACTTTTCATGAAAAGCCTTATTCCCTGGTAATGTTTTCTTATTTTTATTCCCCAAATGTAATCAATGGAATTTCAATTCTATAATAATTACACTTTACTGACTCATAATTGTCACATCAAGGCGATACAAGAAACACGAATTCACATCCGGCTTCTGCGTGACTAGGATATACACAGCCATAACACACACACACACACACACACACACACACACACACACACACACACACACACACACACACACACACACACACACACACACACACACTAAAAGAGAATGCGCGCAAAATGCTTGCAAAATTAAGTTATAAAGAACCAAGGGAATGCCACTCGCGAGATGGCAGAGGCGCCGCTCCATAGACTATGTCGCCAACCTTATAGATACATAATCGATATTTTAACCTTGAATGTCTTCATTTAAACCAATTTTGATGTATTAGCACTTTAGCAATATTACAACATTTTGAGTGATTTTTTTGTGGGGTGAGTGATTATTTTTTATCAAATGCAGTTCAAGAAATTGGTTCAAGCATACAGTGATGAACTAAAATGGCGTGATGAAAATTATGTACCGAAAACACTTAATGAACACCTTCAAGTTTCATCGGTAAGTATTGGAACCTCTGTGGTAGCGTGTGCTATATTTGTTGGCATGGATGACACAACAGTGGAAACTCTCAATTGGGTGTCGAGCGACCAGAAACTTCTGAAGTCTTTTGCTATATATACACGTTTCACGAATGACATGGCATCAGCAAAGGTATTTATGTATACTTGGAGATGTGACGATGATTAGTTTGCATGCATGCATCTTGGCAAAGTGACAAAGTAATCTGAACATATATAAGTGTAAACATGTATTTTTTAAAACAGATAGCTATACATAATGAATATCAATCATAGTCACTAAGGCACATATTGTTTTATATGCTTACATCATGATAACTGCATGTTTCTATTGTATACCTAGCCTATCCGAACATGAGCATACAAGTTTAATTTTAAAGTTTTAGGTTATGGTCATTTACATCCTTAGGTAACTCATGCATGCTTTGAAGTGAAGCTGGATTAATCATGGCCCGGCCTGGGTAAGGGCGATGATAGTAGGACGTACACAAGTTTAATAGGGGCGCATAACATGTGTATCATGTGTAGTATAATATCTAGTATACTGAAATACAACATACAAGTCTAGTTCAAAGTGTCGTTGGCCTATGTAGCTTGATTAATTAATGGTAGCCATAAAAACACTAAAGGGGCATGAGGAGAGACTGAGCGGAAGCAACAAACGTCTTTTAAATTTCATCCAGGGGCCTTTCGAACAATAACGCCATCCCTGATATTAACCCAATGACTGTACTAAAATTAGTAACTGACATTTTGTACCATATACATTCTTGTAGCGTGAACAAGCAGGGGGGCATTGTGCCTCTACTATCCAATCGTACATGAAGGAGCATGGGACGACAAATGATGACGCATGTGAAAAGATAAAAGAACTTATCGAGAACTCCTGGAAGGATATGTTACACCATTATCTCGCATTGACAGATCAACCAATGGTCGTGCCCCAAATGATACTTAACCTTTCAAGGACTGTGGATAACATGTACAAGCATACCGACGCATACACTAATTCAGAGATACTGGAAGATACAATAAGGATGCTTTTTGCTGAGCCAATGTAATAGATATACTGATTTTGCAACCACAAGGGATGCATACGTAGAAGATGGTCATCGGAAGTGGTCTATCTGGAGTACCTCGATATCAATGTATCTCGTTAGTTAAATGAACATGTTGTGCTCATTATTCAGGAATGTAACACTTTTAATAGACGTTGTTTTCAGTATTGATCATTTTCAAATAAAAATGCATTGTTGAGCTCAAGAATGTAAATAGTTTAGAATAAATTATTGATTTCATAGCGGTTACACGGTCGTCATTCATTCATTTGCTCATCTACGGCCATGCACTCATCGACCATGCTAACCTAGACGTTCCGTCATGCACCTGGTATAATGCACTAGGCAAAATAATCGTCGAAACATATAAGTTACGCTTCAAAAGCAAAAAAGTTATGTCATCTTATCCTCTATGTTAGGATTAGCATTTGATTTACCACTAGTAGCAATTGACATGGATATGATGTTTTTTCTTATATTCTCAATTGAATACTAGCTTCCACAATCTGTTGCCTATTTTGGTTATCATAGCTATCATGTTATCTACTGTTTTTTGGATTAAACATAAAGGGAAAATGCTCAATTATTCAACAAGAGAAAGAGATAGAAAAAAAAAGCCTCGTCTTGTCTTAGCTAAGAGAAAGATTGTCTTTGAATAAAAGACAAGGCAGCCGTTGTACGTTATGTCTTCCCTTATTCAATGGATTTCTATTTTTTTAATCATGTAAACATTAATTGCTAGAGATCACACTTTGGAGATAATCCATCATATATAATGGTTTTTCGGCTTCTCTCAATGACGTGAAATACATAGGAGAAAAACGCCATATCGACCATTGACATGCCCTAAGCACCATTTTCTAAAAGTTACTAATTTTGTCGTTAATTATAAGACTAAAAAAGGCTTACTGCTTCTCTAGAGAAACATTAGTCTAGCGTTCGGGCAAAAAGAATGCAGACTCATCTTATACTTGTTTATTTTCTCGGCGGAAAAAAGACAGCTTATAGTAAAGTAATTCTTAGTTGATGATGTTGTTTGTATGACTTGCTGATGCTTTGGTTGAGGTGTGAATGGCAAAAAAAAAAGTTCCATTTTTGCATTAGTGCCATCTTCTACATGTCCTTGTATTGGATTGGATGGTGAATGGCAACAAAAAAGGAAATGTGGCTAATACTTCCTTGCATCTGCTAGCTGCTTGTAAGCCAAGAATGCAAGGAATTCTTCAGAAATGATAAGATATTTCCCTGAGGCGTTGGAGGCGCAATTGGCCAGTCAACGGGAGCGAGCTGTACCAGTCGACCATGGCGAAGCCCACGCTGGTGGTGGACAACCTCAGGCTCAGCAGCATCGCGTGGCGGCTTTGCTGTTGCAAGGAGGTGAACCTTACATCCTCTAACAGAGACCATTTGAAGACCGGATTGTGCCAAATCTCATAGTGCAGCTTTCTTACAATGTGGGCTGGGCAATGGATGAAACAGTATTCTTCAAAAATAAGAAAGTGATTGAGCTTCTTATTTGAGAGTTGTGCAAAAATAAGAAGCACAATCGCTTTTTCAAAAGATTATTTGTTATTCGAACTCGCCAATTTATTTTTCTCCCACCCAGACCACATATAAATGAACTTTTCCATAGATACGTTATGGAATATAATTCAATCTAATATGTACATGATATTTTTTTGGGCTTTTTTAAAACTATATCATCCAACTCAATTTGAAATTTCTGAAATAAAAAAGATCATGCATGTGCCCCTCCCCCTCAGAGCATAAAGTCCTTTGTTGGGCTGGCAACGAGCAGATGGGCCGGGTTCTGCGGGAAAGCAGAACGAAGCATCAATCTTCCTGCTTTTACGCCCAAAAGAAAAGTTAAAAAAAAAAAACCGTGCTTTTCCGCCCCCTTTCTTTCCCCATCTTCCTCTGTTCGCTTCCCACTCCACTCCACTCTGAGGTCTGAGCCGGCGGCAATGGCGCTCCTCCACCTCCTCTCTCTGCTCCTGCTCCTACTCTGGCCGGAGCCGGCGCTGGCGGGGGACCCCTTCGCCTACTTTGACTGGGAGGTCTCGTACCAGTCGGCCCGCCCGCTGGGCGTGGCGCAGAAGGTCATCGCCATCAACGGCCAGTTCCCGGGGCCGCCGCTGAACGTGACGACCAACTGGAACGTGGTGGTCAACGTCCGCAACGCCCTCGACGAGCCGCTGCTCCTCACCTGGCACGGCATCCAGCACCGCAAGACCCCGTGGCAGGACGGCGTGGCCGGCACCAACTGCCCCATCCCCGCCGGCTGGAACTGGACCTACCGCTTCCAGGTCAAGGACCAGGTCGGCAGCTTCTTCTACTCCCCCTCCGCCGCGCCGCTCCACCGCGCCGCCGGCGGGTACGGCGGCATCGTCGTCAACAACCGCGACGTCATCCCCATCCCCTTCCCCTTCCCCGACGGCGGCGACCTCACGCTCTTCCTCGGCGACTGGTACCTCAGGTCCCACAAGGACCTCCGGAGATCCCTCGACGCCGGCGCGCCCCTGGGCCCCCCCGACGGCGTGCTCATCAACGGCCTGGGCCCCTACCGCTACAACGACTCCATCGTGCCGCCGGCGATCACCTACGAGAGGATCAATGTCGAGCCCGGGAGGACCTACAGGCTGCGGGTGCACAACGTGGGGGTCTCCACCAGCCTGAATTTCAGGATCCAGGGCCACAGCCTGCTGCTCGTCGAGACCGAGGGCTCATACACCTCGCAGCAGAACTACAGCAACATGGACATCCATGTCGGACAGTCCTACTCCTTCCTGGTCACCATGGATCAGAACGCCAGCACTGACTACTACGTCGTCGCCAGCGCCCGCTTCGTCGCCGACCCCGAAAACCTCACCGGCGTCGCCATTCTGCACTACTCCAACTCCCAGGGTCCGGCCTCTGGCCCTCTCCCTCCTGCACCTGATGACCAGTATGACACTGCATTCTCCATAAACCAAGCCAGATCCATCAGGTACATACTGCTTCCTCCACACCAGATTTTGGTTTTGTGAGTTGTGACATATTCATATCCTGATACTGTAATGTAAACCCATGATTGTTTCAGGTGGAATGTTACTGATGCTACATTTTGGTTTGTGTTCATCTGGAATGTTACTGATGCTGTAAAACACACAACTGTTTCAGGTGGAATGTTACCGCCAGCGGTGCCCGCCCCAACCCGCAGGGTTCATTCCATTATGGCGACATTACGGTGACCGATGTGTACTTGTTGCAGAGTCGGCCGCCCGAGCTCATAGACGGGCAACTGCATTCTACTATCAATGGGATCTCTTACATTGCTCCATCTACTCCATTGATACTTGCACAGCTATTCAATGTCCCTGGAGTGTTCAAGTTGGATTTTCCAAATCATCCGATGAACAGACTGCCAAAAGTTGACACCTCGGTTATAAATGGCACCTACAAAGGCTTTATGGAGATTATATTCCAAAACAACGCCACAACCGTGCAGAGCTATCACTTGGATGGATATGCATTCTTTGTCGTTGGGTAATTCCCTTGCACTTGCGAGTGGATTGTGGACTGCTCATTCTTCACCCTGACCTGCTCTGTTTACTTATGTGTGGTGGTTCTCATTTTTAGGATGGACTATGGATTGTGGACTGACAATAGTCGTGGTACCTACAACAAATGGGATGGTGTTGCACGGTCAACAATCCAGGTGCTGAAATTCATGTCTTGTTGTCTTTCTGGATGTTTATTTCCCTTTATGGATGATTTCTATTTTATATAGCAACAGAAAGTCAATAAATTATACCATATCTGTTTTAGCATTTGACAGTTAATAGAAGGTACTTGTAACCTGGGGTGAGCCATTTTTGCTAGTAGTAAAAGTATGAGCTTTTAGTAAGCTTGCTAGAATTGAAAAACTATGTTGTGGCCCCTCTAATATTTGCTGGGAGATTTGCGGAATGGCAGGTAAAAGCTACGATGTGAGTCTGTTAACAGAGTTGTTTACGTGTGCTTGACTGAAGAAAATGTGTCTTGTATAGAGTGATCAGATTAAGCAAAATGCTTAGGTACATCATTTGAAATGATATGTGTATGGATAAAGACAGCCAACCAATCCATTTTGGCTTAGTAATTTCGACGGCATATCCAATCCCGGAAGTGATGAACTGCAATCACTAACAGACAATTACACTGGTTCTAGCCAGGGAGCTGCTATATCTGAACTTTGATGTATTAGTCTTTCATGGGATTCGTTGATTGATTTGGGAGGTTTCTGGACGAGGATGCAGGTATTCCCCGGTGCTTGGACTGCTGTGCTCGTGTTCCTGGACAACGCAGGGATATGGAATCTGCGCGTGGAGAACCTGGACAGCTGGTACCTGGGCCAAGAACTGTACATAAGTGTGGTGAACCCGGAGGAGGACCACAGCGACAAGACGCCGCTTCCTCTACCAGATAACACAATTTTCTGCGGCGCGCTCTCGAGCCTACAAAAGTGAGCTGAATTTACTCTCTGTTTCCCTTTCAGTTTGTGGCATGGAATGGATGCAGAGGAGAGTAATGTAACAGTAGGATGTTGTTCTATTGCCTGCAGAGAACAATCTCATAGGTTCCAGTACTCGGGAGCTTCGCGGGTTGGGAAGATGGTGTCCGCGGTGATTATCTCGATGGCATGGTTGGCTGCTACCTGGTTGATATATAGATAGACGAAGACACTGAATGGACATGTTTTGTGGAAAGGAGAAGAAATCATAGTGGCAGTGCAGAAACAGGAGGATAGATATGGTGGAGGATGGGCTCATGGGAGGGATGCTTCATTTTTGGTTAGGTTAAAGTGATGAATGCCCCCAATTGTAGAGTAGAAGGAATAGGAGGAAATTAATCATTCCATTCAAGATGTGTAGTACAGTACTTCTTCCGTCCCATAATGTAAAACGTAGTATAGTGTCAAAAAACGGCTTACATTATGGGAAGGAGGGAGTACTAGTTTTTGTGTGTATGTGTTTACTGCTTCAAAAGCGCCGCAGTCGTTGTCAGCTTGGATTTGGACCGAAAGTCGGTCCCGGGGCACGGGCAGGCATACGGGTACCAACTTGGTCTTCTCAACGGATAGGGGAGGAATCTGTACCGTGTTTGAAATTTGACTGGTTGAGATGCAGTAATGTGCGTCTGGCATTTTGTAATGTTATTAATGTTTGTGATTATACTACGTTTGGGGGCATTCATCAGGTTGGTTCTTGGTTGGTAGGTACAGCTCGCAGCTGCCGGTTTCTTGCAGATTTTGTCCACGGTCAAGCAGGAGACTAATCTTGGTACTACAATCTTCGTCATTAAAATCTCTATGGCTATATGAAAATGAGGAGGTGATCACTTGCAGCAATCAGTTACTTTTGTGCTTAAATTTATATCTATATTTCTGTATTAAGTAGAGAGGAGTTGGTCGAATGCAAATCCTTATACAGGAGGATGGCAATTTTATATATTTTCACATGGTAAATCTGATTTCTCTATTGGGAAATCTTAAAAACCTGACATCAGAAACATTTACCTGGACCAAATGGGGTACTTTCTCCGTTAGGTTTATTATAGTCACCCTCATGTTTTGGGTTAGATTTTATATAAATTATAGACCAGAAAAATAGTGTCATTAAAAACTTCTTTTTCAAATATGAACCCAACAACTTATATTCTGCTTTGACATAAAATACAAAGAGACCGATAAATCTAGATGAAGACAGTAATTAAGGACAACGAAATGACATGTACATGGATGTTTGGACGCCACATAGGTAGTGGACAAGCAGGGCGGGAAGAGGAGGGACCGGATGAGAAAATGGAAAATAAAGAGAAAGGGATGAAGAAAGATGAACCAGGAGAGAGCCCTGCGGGAGGGCGACTTCTTTTTTCTCGGTTCACTCTACTCCTTTGTGTTACAGGAGCATTTACAACCACAAGCACCAAAATCCGCCTCTCAAACGTACACAGACACGTTCGGGTGCGTAGAGGGCAGTGATCGGACAACAAAAAACACCTGTTGCATCTATGAACATCAAACTTCATATCATAAATCCATACTAGTCATGCAAACTGAAAAATTTACGTACTACGTACATATCTATACTACTCATCGTCGGATATGTCGACGATCTCCGTGCCGGGCGGCGGGTAGATGGGCAAGTGCGGCAGCTCCGCCTCGCCGTTGTCTAAACCAGAGGCGAAGAGCTCGTTGATCTCCGCCCTCTGTTGCCAGATGAAGTCGCAGTTGGCCTCCACATATGCCTCTTACTGGATGGACTCGAGGATGACAAACTGCTTCGCCATCTCCTCCGCCTGCGCAACCTCGTACTCCACCTGCGCGTCCTCCATGGCGAAGCCCGCAGCCAGCTCTGCTGCCTGCTCCTTCATGGGCCCC
Source organism: Aegilops speltoides (assembly GCA_021437245.1). Lineage (NCBI taxonomy): Eukaryota > Viridiplantae > Streptophyta > Magnoliopsida > Poales > Poaceae > Aegilops > Aegilops speltoides. The sequence goes on along the minus strand of CM038143.1, from coordinate 45,542,862 downwards.
GACTCCTCCTCCTCCTCCGCTCCGGCGAGTCCGAAGGAAGACCGACAGTGAAATTAACTAGCAGCACGCCTCACTGGGATCGCCTCCGGCAGCTGCAACCTCCCCTCCTAAGTGAGTATGGCGTAGGTGGTGATGTGATGCCTCAGCATGGCAAACGGCGGATGGAAAGTGGAAGTTTCAGCGGTTCAGAGGAGAAAGAGGAAGAAAAAGGGTGGGCTAGGATTGGGTTGCCTCCATACGGCTTAAATAGCTGGCTTTCTCCCTCGAGCGGAATGCTACAGCGGCGCCACGCGGCGAGGAGCAGAGGAGGCGCCAGTCAGACCGGCGGCATCTCTGTGTCCCCGTGTGGGCTCTAACCGTCAGTCCGACGTGACGAGCATGTCCGGCTGTGTCCTACCAAGTTCCAGCTAAGTTTAGCCATGATGCATGCACACAACACAGCTGAACTAACACAACCACATCAGTGACAGTGTTCAAAAGCAGTCGTCAACTTGAGAAGAGTGAAGGAGATACTGCAGAATACAAGTTTAGTTGTAGAATCTGCATTGTTGGAAAACTGAATCTCGACTCAGTTTAGAAGAATATTAAAAGTTTTTTAACTTTATTTCTTTGGCCTCTTAATTAGCCAAGAATACAACTTCTGAAAAAGCGGATTTACATTTACTGCCATCATGACGTTCACTGAACTGAATACTGTGCAAACTGTCAGTTCAACCTGTTCATTAAGAATTCTCTGAATAAAACTGAGAAGCAACATACGAGTATGACTGAAAAATTCATTTTTACATGATTAATAGCTACATTTATTGAGTTCATGTTTGTGCTTAGGGTGTAGAGTCGTAGAGAATGTAAATAAGGCTAAATTTCAGTTCTTGCTTCTTGAACTGCGTCACTTTTCATATGGCACTAACTTGGCACTCATCTACTTTTCCAAGACAGCGGCGCATGTCGTGGCTGCACTGAATCTCGTTATTACCACAGTCTCAGTCACAGTTACTGGGCTTATCGTTGTGACGGTGGAAACTACACCGCGCCCAGCAAGTACCAACAAAACCTCGAAGAGCTGTCCGCCAAGCTGCCTGAGGCAGCCGCCTCCTCCCCCTCTTTGTTCTACTGGCAGACAGTTGGTTCCAGCCAGGACAAAACATATGCTCTGACAAGATGTCATGGTGACACAGAGGCCTATGACTGCAAGAGATGTCTCACTCAGGCCTTCCAGGATGCCCGGGTTGTGTGAACATTCAGGAAGAGTGTTTCTATCTACTATGACGTGTGCAGTCTTGGGTTTGCTGAGAGAAACATCATATTTCATTATGGAGATTTGCAAACAACCTTTAGGATGGATGGTCCCTAGGTCCCTGCCCAGTGCAAAGCATTCGACAAGGCTGCTGGTGAACTGCCCGCTGATGTGACATATCCTTCAGGAATTTGTGTTGGGTTTGGGGGGGGCAATTGCCCCCTCAGCTATACACATAGCTCCGCCATTGTCTGTTGCGGTTATTGGTTGGAAAAATTGATTCTTCAGGCTTCGAACGGTGAGTTAAGCATGAGATGCAGAATTAATTACTTTTTTACATCATATTTTTTCTTCGGTTACATGTCAACTACATGCAGGAGGACAGAAGACTCTTTGGATTGTGTTGGGCGTAGTGGGAGGTGTAGTGATACTGACAATCATCTTATTGCTATTTTGGTGGTCGTGTTTTCTTCCCGATTCTTGAAATTATTGATTCATTCTTCCTATTTTCATACGCTAGATATTGTTTGTTTTGATAATTTGTTTTCCTATAAAATGTGTATGTATAGGAAGTATGTTAGGCTTAAATGTGTTTGTCACATGTTATATGATGCTTTTTTTGTGCTTCAATTCTTATCATTTACGCGGGCATCATTGAAATCTCAAAGCCTATCTTAGAAGCTATAGAGGAAGAGCTTGTTGGGAGACAACTCATTTTTTTTGTTTTTGTTTTGTGTGCTCATACAATTATAGCTACCCTTATGGTTGTGTTTTTAACTTTTAATTAGTGTTTGTGCCTGGTAGGCCTTTGGGATGATTTGGATGATAATATGATTTGATGTTGTTTGAAAACGGAAACTTTTGCGCTGAGTGTTTTGACTCACAAGGAATGGAACCATGCGTCCTTTTTAAATATAGTAGACATATATATTTAATAATTTCCGCGCATTCATAGAGTCACCTATATATATATTTGCACACCTATTTTTTTGATCCTTTTAATGTCTATTTATTTCATTTTAGGAAATATCGGGCTCATTAGGTCTTGTAGACAGTGCGAGAATTGTGGGTTGCATTCTACCCCGTATCAAATTTGTGGGCTAGTTTAAACCACAAGATTAGGTGAGGGCTGTAATATAGATTTCTCCCTTGGTTGGACGCCCGTCCAAAAGCCGAGAAATATGACTTGAAATTTCAACACAAGAAAGTTCAGATGGCCGTAGAAATAAAGACCTCCAAATTCTACTTGCCGCAAATTGCCCCGGTCAATGACCGCCGAAGGCCATACGTTTGGGTTGATATCGACAGCGCATGGACATCTGTTCAAAAACTTGCATTGGAAATTTTTTTAAAAAAACTTGCATTGTATGTTTGCTCAATTTTTTTGCTAAAATGCGAGTTGTTTGACTTGTTTAGGCTCAATGATAAGCACAAAATATAAATAAAGTTTAAAGAGAGATGGGTGATACAGTATCCTGCGCTCCCTCAAAAAGTGTTTTAACCCATTGCACAAAATATATGAAGTGACGATGGTTCATGTAGCACCCCGATCACCGGCACTATGCAAGAGGGGAGAGGGCGTTGCTAGTTGTTGTACATGTCACGTATAGGCCCAAACCAACGAACCATTGAACGGTAAATTAGACTCACTCGCCCTTCTAGACGTGCCCAGGGTTGGGGGTTGGCGGGCTGTAACATATATTTCTCTCTTTGTTTGGATGCTGATCCAAAAGGCCAAGAAATGTTGGCGATATTTCAAAAAAGACGAGGTAACATCCAAAAATGCACACACACCTCCAAATTTTAGTCCCCCACAAATTAGGCAGGTCAATGACCACTAAAAAGCAAGCCTTTGGTGGTTGAGTACTTGTAAAAGAAAACATGCATTGTAGTTTTGCTCAATTATACATTTGCTAAAATGTGGGTTATTGCTGCTCAATTATAGCACAAAGCAAGTCTAAAGAGAGAGATCAGATGGGTAATACAGTATCCTAGGCTCCTTCTAACCCACCACTACTCCTACCAGTGTTCCTTTTTTTACTTTTGAGTCAGCCAAGGCAGCCAGCCAATCCTTGCTCACCCCAGCTCTGCTAAGCTGCCTCCTCATCCTCCTCCCTCCTCCCTGCTGGAGGATTCTTCCCCTCCTCCTCCGCCTTCCTCCGTCCAGCAGAGATTGCATCCGATTCCAATTCCAGACCCAGCTCCATCCTCCTCCCTCCCCTTCCAAACCCTAGACCCAAGCTATCAAGCAGCCCGTCGCGCTCACCTCCCCCGTCTTGCTGTCTCCGTCCATGTGATTGACTTTCTTGGCCCAAGAAGCAGAGCCGGGGCGGAGCAGCGGCGGCCATGGCGGCGGCGGCGGCGTGCGCGGCGGCGCGGATGTTCGCCTACAACGCGACCCTCTGCGCGTGCGACCCGGGCTACTACCTCTTGCCCAACGGCACGGCCTGCGTCTCCCTCCCTGCCTCGGGCGACGGCAACACCTTCGCCGACTGGCAGGTCGGGGCCGTCGGGGCCGGCTCCCGCAACCAGACCCTCTACTTCCTGGCCCCGGTCCTCTCCCTCGACGCCGTCCGCCGCCTCACCCAGTCCCAGGCCGTGCTCCTCTTCACCGCGCTCGTCACCCTCCTCTCCTGGCTCGCCTTCTGCGCCGCCGCCAGGCTCGCCGGCCGCGACCCCGCCGGCAACAAGAAGCTCTTCCGCGCCCGCTTCTGGATCAGCCGCCTCGACTGCATCTTCGACACCCAGCACTGGGCGGTCAGTAACATCCGTCCATTCATCCATTGATTTCCTTTTTCGTCGCACGCATTATCTCCAAAGGCCAAAGCATCCACTCATTCATCGATTGCTTTCCCTTCTTGTGCCACACATTCAATAATTAATGAGGAATTCGGAATAAATAAATAAAATTACTGTTACAGCTTCGTTTGCTTCGCCTAGGCGTCTTGGATTGCTTCGCCTTCCCCCAAGCGTTTCCTCCTACTTTTCCTCCTGGTTGGCTGCTTGCTTCCGTGTGGCGAATTGGGATTGCCTTTTGAAAAAATTACCATTCTTTGCCTGCTGTGGAACACACGTGTACTCCTGTCGCAACCAGCGTATCATAATATATATCATTCTGATCTGAAAGTAGGTTGCAATCTGATTGCTGTCCAAATGTAGGCTGACCAGCAAGTGCTCAAGAAAAGGAAGACAGAGCTGGGTGGTATGTGCTCTGTTGCTGCCCTCATACTCTTCATTGGATTGGTCACCGTGTAAGTCAGCTTCACAAAATTCATCTAGTCTAGTACACTCGAAACTGTATACTCAACTGGAGTGATGCTCACTCGAAATGTGTCGATGCAGGCTGTTGTACCAAGCCATCAATAGGCGCAACATCGAGGTGCACCGAGTCAAGCCGGCCAATGCTCCGGATCTCTTGGCTTTCGTCAACGACATCGAGTTCCACATCACCACCATCTCGAGCATGTCCTGCTCCCAGGTGACCGCGCCATCGACGATCGCGATGGGGACGCCTGGGTTCATGGACTTCAGGGTGTTGCCTCTCTCGACGCTCTTCACCTACAGTTGCCAGAACACGAGCCAGGGGCCATCCATCACGCTCAAGTGCAGCGGCTGCAGAATGCCTCCAAGGGACCACTACGTGTCCTGGCAGTTTGTCGACCTGCCGGCGCGACCGGCGCTAGCTGTTGGCTTCCAGTTCAACCTGACTACCAAGCAAACCGGGGACGATGAGCACGTGAGCTTTGTCAGTGGGACCATAAACTCTGACAACTATGGTGATGAGAAGCTCAAGACGTTCAGAGGGACAGACTCCAACGTGCTCAAGATTCAGCTGTTTCCCCAGATATACAACAAACTTAACAACTTGAAGCTATTGCAGCCACTGCTTCAGGACTTCACTCCAGGGTCCACCTTTTCGGATGTCAGCAGCTTGAATGCTTCCCTGCAGAACCCTACTGATGGAGTATTAAACACTACGCTCTACATAAGTTATCTTTCAGATTACATCGTGGAGATTAGCAATGAAAGTGTGCTAGGCCCGGGTGAGTCCCTCATGCAGCAAAAACTGAGCATTTATGATTGGTACTCTACATGTGCTGTGTTTCCATTTTATTTGGTGCCCAAGTCTTTTTTGCCGTGCGCATGATTTCCTAGTAACCAATTGCTTATGGTTATGGATTATTATAGCAATATTGCTTCAGATTGAACTACTAACTACCATATGGATAGTATCAAACATTTGCTCCATGATAGGTTTTCCAAATCCTAGAGGACCTGTATTTAGTAGTGTGTGGCTAATTAAATTTGATCTCGATCTAGCTGTTTGATTTGTTTAAACATAGTTATACTAGTTTAACCTGATCATGTTACTGCAGATAAGAATATATGTTCTATTTTAAACTGATCATGCTACTGCAGATATGAATATATGGTTACAAAAAGCTTTCTACTTGTAACATATTGGATATTTGTTTCCAGCTCACAGTGGGTTTCACTTAGTAGAACCATCCTCCATTGCTATTTCCTGAGAATAAAAGTAGCTTAACCTTGAATCCCTGGCACGGTAACAAATCCTGAATTTCTTCTCCATATTTCTTGAGACGATTTTCCACATGCCTGCACACCAAATAGGCCATAAACAATAGCCTTGTGCCGTTGTGCGCCCTGTAGATACATACTTTTGTGGTTATAATGAGGGCCCACTTGTGAGAAGTTGACCCAAGTGTCCAACAGAACACCCTGGCAGTTATATGGGTTGTGAATTTGAGCATTAGCTACCTAATTTGTGCAGTTTCCATTTCTATCATCTAATAACGATTGTTTCATGCAGTCAGTATAATTGCGAGTATTGGTGGCCTTTATGCCTTCAGTATAGCGATATTTCTCTGCCTCATGGCTCAAGTAAGTTCATGGAAAATTTACCTTTTTTTTTTCCTTTTTACTTTGTGACACTGAAAAAAGGAATAAGTGTGCGATGACGTGTAAACTGATTTGGTATGCAACTGATTATTATTTGTACTTTTCAGTGTGAAGCTAGGATAAAGAAGCTCCGTAATGAGGATACAAGAATGCTGAAAATTCTGAGCAAACGGCGAGCTCAACAGAATTGGGATAAGGTGAAGCATGTCTTGGTCCAACAATGAGCATTATATATGCCATCCATGGGGCTTCATCTCTGGTTAATAAAGGATACTGATTTTTTTTTTTTGTTTATAGGTGAGGAAGTTTGTGATGTATACCTGGGGCCCTAGCAACTTGGATCCAACTGACAGAAGTGGCAAGTGGCCTGAAGCTTCAATGATGGATTCTCTCCATGAATCCTTCCACAAGAAAAGAAAACCGACTAGACGAGCTACCTCAATTGCTACCAGAACGATGAGAGATCATCCTGACGTGGTAAATTAAATGTCCCTTTTCAATAGTTTCTACTGATAAATTCCTGCACTATAATACTATATCTAGATTTGGAAGTCTGTGTTGTTATTCCATTCGGTTTGTCGAATCCTACCTGTACATTTTCTCTAAAAAGAATCTTAACTCCTGTGCACAATACCGCGTGCAGGGTTCAATTGACATCGAAAGAGCTGGGTAGATGCAGCATTAGACAACCTTGACGCGCCTGTATGGACGAATCCTGCAGGAAGAAGTTTGTATTGGTTGAGGCACGCGACCAGCCACGCCGAAGATTCTTTTGTTTTTGTCAATATGATCTATGTCCAGGCAAAAATTGTACAGCGGTAGGTAGTTTGTAAACTTGCAACAGCTTGATTTCATTGGGCGAGCACGATTATTTCTTGAGCATATGATGGATGGATTATGGATGAGTGATTGGATCTCCTTTTCTTTTCAGCAATTCATCCATCCATGTGAACTTGCAATAGCCTGGAAGGCCCCTTTTGTTGTCAGTTCCTGTAGTGGATGACTTTATGTTTTTTTTAAAGGGGATAACTTTTCTGTGTTCCCTCCTTTTATGCCAGCACTGCAAAGTGGAACTGGATCAATTATGTCAAGCCATTTAGTTGGGAATCTTAAAGTAGATGGCAGTAAATAAATTAAGGGTGTTGGTTTTTGCTGAAGGAGTAAACAGCCCTCTGCGCTACCTAAAGTTACATGAGTAGTAAAAATCACCATAACATTTTCACAATTGTTGTAATTTGACTATTCCTGGTGGGAAGGGGAGCCTTGGCGCAGTGGTAAAGCTGCTGTCTTGTGACCATGAGGTCACGGGTTCAAGTCCTGAAAACAGCCTCTCGGACCCTTCCCCGACCCTGCGCAAGCGGGAGCTACATGCACCGGGCTGCCCTTTGACTATTCCTGATGGATGATGAACCTCTTTTCCCCTAGAAAATAATGTCTAACAGGAGTAGACTAATACTCCTTTTGTTCCCCCTTCGTTCCTTTATTAGCGCTGCAAATGTGCACTACAATTCGGAACTTTAGCACACAAAAAAATGCATTATAAAGAGGAATGGAGGGTATGTTGAGTTGCATGGGCTGGGCAAATCCTCCAATAAATTTCGCAAGTAATTCCTTTGGATGATGCACAGCAAAGTAAATTCATAAATTTTGGAGGAATGAAGACGGTGAGTAGAGAGAAGTCCATTGAAGTTCTCAAAGGAATAAAATTCAAACACTTGTTAGGTTCCCTATAAGATGTGAAGGTCAAAAGAATGCATTCCATTTAAATTTTACAACCCCCAATCCTATGCAGGGACACCTTTTTTTCCCTGACGCTCTTGCCAGTTATCTCTTTCTCCTGTTTTTTCCGGTGCTCTTGCCAAAATACAGTAGGGAAAGGATCATACTGTTAAGTTTTATAAATTTTAAAAAATATGTACATAGGGAATATTTACAGGTATGCAGAGAGTACAGGAAGTGTTATAAATTATGTTGTATCCAACCTTTGAAGTTATTCGAGTGTTTTGTACTCTATGGATGACCAGGGTAAGATCCTCTCTGAAATTTCTGAGCCATCTCCCCCAAGATAAAGCAGAGAGCACAAACAGTTGTCAACTAACTCCAGATCAATATCCTTGCCGATCTTCTTGCGCAGTAGGTCATATGAGGCCTGATCTGTGAGAGGCTGTGGCGATATAAGTATGGCTGGATCCATGCCTGACACTGTCCTCCCGGTTCTTGTGGTCACAATGAGCTTTGAACCTAAACTCTGCTCTCGAGGACATGGAATCCCCAAGTTCCATAAGATGTTTTCCTCGAGAAAATAAGCATTGTCAAGAACCAACAAGAACTTTCGTCTCGCGAGATGCTCCTTGATCATCACCCTGATTCTTGATGATAACAGTTCCTCACCAATGTCAATTGAAAGACATGTGGCAATCTTCTCAATGCACCGTCTTGTAGACAAAGAAACCCAGATATAGGTATCAAAGCGATTAGAGTCCCTTGCGGTTTCAAATGCCACTTTTGCCGCCCATGTCTTTCCCAAGCCACCAGTGCCCTCGATGGCAACCACTTCGCCTTCTCGACGAAAAATCAGGCAAAGCATGTCCTGGAGCGTTATCAACCGATACCGTGGTACAGTAAAGCTTGGCAAACGTGTCCTTGATTTCCTAAAACAGCAGTAGGATGCCATGGCCGGCACACCTCCTATTTTGCCAGCTCTTGTGCTTGGGTTGAGCCTGGACAAGAAATCAGCTCGTGTACCTGCGTGGCGGACAAGTTCTTACACTGTTAACTAGTCAATGGTGTTGGCTAATGTGTGAACTTGTTGCCAAATAGTACGAAATTTCGGCTCTTGATAATATAGGTGTAGTTGATGCCCTTGGGCAAATTTCCTTTTTCAAGTTTGCACCTCAAAGCAGCATCCCGGTTAACTGAAAATAATTACATTTCTTTCCATGGAAGAAGAGAACTGAAACAAGCTGTTGTGAAGACTACATATGATATGAGAGAATTCGCTCTTTGTGTGCGCCCAAAGCTTCGGAAGGTAATTTCAAGAGAACATACTAGATAATTCCTTGTTGAGATTGATGAAATATGGGTTCTCCTCCTATAATAAACAAAATAGGCGGACCGGATCGGGTTCCTAGCTTAGGTCCGCTTGGCAACGTGCATAGCTAGCAGCCTAGCAAGCAAACATGGGGAGCAAGAATTGATAAGGATAGCAGATGCAACGGTTGTTGCACTTGCAGAGAGACAATGTCTGAACTGCAGGAGCGGCGTGCTGTTGCATGGTGTAGGGTTGTTATTCAGTATAAGTCTGATTCAGTCGGTCTTTCCTGGAAATCGGCAAGAGACCGCGACCAGGGGCGGGCAGAGCACAGAGGGTTCCCCGTGAATCGTCCCGGATCGGGTTCTCCCTCGCCTCGGAGGCTCGGAACTCGGAAGGACAGCTGAAATCGAAGGAAAAAAACAGGGCTCACCTTCGGCTGAATGGAGGCGAGCACCCAGCGCTGACGCGATTAGTACGGCCTTTCTCCAGAAAGCCGGACGCGACCCTGATGATCCGCTGGCGCAGAGCTTGCTTCTATCAGGGATTCAGGGGGGTTGTGGGAAGCAAGGTGGGCGCCGGCGGTCGGGATGGCCACCGCCGGCGGCGGGTTGGAGCGGGCCCTGGTCCACGGGCAGTCAAAGCAACCCGTGTGATTGGAGAGCGTTATCTTTTGAGATTTTTTTTCCTGTGAAAACCCCTTTAAGCAATTTAATCACCCATTTTTTAGTCTAAATCTAAAAACATTCACTTTATTGATCAATGTCCGAATACATGAGAATACAATTTAAGTCCGGGGACTAAAGGAGCCACAAATAGCGCGTGAGCACACTTCCAATCTATTCATCATATATCACGACAGTACAAGGAACACTAAAAATAATAAAAATTAATTCAGTTTCATAGACCACAGAGGGATGACCACAAACACTGGAGCGAGCTGAAAATGCACTGACGTCATCGCTCCTCCGGTCCTCCGTCATCAGAGTCGGGCAGAACTTGTTGCAGTAGACACTCGAGAAGTCGTCGTGCTAAGGCCCCACAAGACAAATGCACCAGAATAACAAACGTCACCGATGAAGAGAAGAGTAGATTAGAAGGATCTAACATGCAGACACACAAAGGAACATGGTCCTAAAGCCTGCTTAACAAGGCCATGTGCCTCATAGTTTGTGTCATGCCATTTGAAGATGAAGTAACACTCAGATAGTTGTGTTGTCGTTGCTTTGATCTCCTTCACAATGCCAACTTCTAATTTCTACTTCCTCTGTCAACTTGTTCCTCAAAATAGTGTCAAACGGTGACACCAGTCCCCGCTCGCGTCGCTCTCCAGGGGAGCGGCCCGAGCGTACCTAGCGCCGCCGCCGCCTCCCCCCTTCCTCGCCGCCGCAAGGCCGTCGAGGCGTCGGCAAAGCTCAAAGCCAGCCATGGCGGCGGCAGCTCGCGGATGCTTCCGGACCGCCCAGACGGCGCGGCGCATCGGCGAGGCTGGCGCCGGCGGCGGCGGTGGTGGCGGCGTGCGGCGGCTTTCGCGGCTCGGCGGTCGGTCTTCTGCTGCAGCGCCTCGGCTGACGCTACCGCTTCGCTTCGGGTTGGTGGCGGTCAAGCTGCGGGTCCCATGGCGACGGCTGCTCTCTGCGGCGCGACGGCTGGCGGCACGGCGAGTTGGCGCGGCTACGGCGGCGGCCTCGCTACGCCCAACGGTGGGTCGAGGCTAAGCGGTGCGGCGGCTCTATCTCGCTCGTCTTGGCTCGGCTTCCGGCGATTCAGATCTGGTGCGGCTCATTTGTAGCCTTCCGGCGGCGGCTTTGGCTGTCCTCCGGCCCACCGAGGCAAGGCTTGGGGCGAGGTCGCGATCTGGTCAGCCTCCCTTGCCTCCGGCTTTGCGATGTGGGCTCCTTGCCGTCGAACTGGCCGGCTCCTGCAGATGGTGAAGGCGATGGCGTGGCGGCTCTTGGACTCGGGCGGCGGCCGGGTGTGGTGGTGGCGGCCGGCCGGAGGTGGTGCGAATCTGGTCGCGGTGGATCGTGGGATCCGTGGCTAGAGTGGTCGGCCTCGGCGAGGTGGTGGTTTGTGGGCGGCGGTCGGTGGTGGCGGTGGTCGGCACATCTCCGGAGAAATCCTTGCTCGGTCTTCACCGGAGCCGGCGACGGCGGCGCTGCGGTGCCGCGATCTTTCTTGAAGCGTCGTCGTGGAGGTGCCCTTCTCCCCATGGCTTGGGCTCGGAGAGAAACCTCGATCCGCCGGATCGGGCGATGGAGGCGTCTTCGCGTCTTTCTCCTCGTTAGGGGCATCGTCTCGAGCCGGCGGCGACGAGAGATCGGAGGATGATGGCATCTTCGCCGTCGATGGCGGCATCTTCGCCGCGTGGTTTCTTGAGGCGGGCGCTGGTTTCGTTTGGCAGCGGTGTTGGCGTCGAGAGGAGCTTGGGTCGCGGCGTGGTCTTCGATGGTCGGTTCTTCCGGCGTGTCCGAGGTGCTCTTTAGAACACGGTCGGCGCAAGTCATGCATATTTCCTTGTGTTGCTTGTCATCAATGTCGGAGCTGTCGGTTGCTTGCGAGTGTGGCCTTCCGTTGGCATGTGCCGTCGTGGCTTCTATTCCATGTCGGTGGCGGGTTGGCGGTGGTGCCCATGTCATGTGGGTTGTGTTGTATCGGTTTTAGCCCGGTTTCCCGTGAATTAACCAGGCAATTCTCTTCTTCTTAATCAATGAAAATGGCAAGTCTTTTGCCTCGTTTCAAAAAAAAAACTTGTTCCTCAAATAAATATATCTAGCACTAACCAGGAGCGGATCCACCTGAGGTCATGGGTGTACAGATGTACAACCAATTTTTTTGGCAAGAAAACTCTATATAAGGTGTATATTAGTTATGTGTGTTAACCATGAGGTAGTTTAAGCAATGTGCATCACGTTCATTTACATGCCTCGTGCACTTCGTCAAACAAGAGTATCTCGTTGTGACACTCTTGCGCACGAACTGGCCCAACATCGCTAGATTTCAGTTACCATCTCTACCGGAAATTTTTGAACAATCCCATCTATTACATAGACGCCTTGTTACTATTGTTACTTTAAAAATGGATTTTGTTACATTTTGTGTGCAAGATTTTTCTGCAACATGCCATGCCTTGCTTATTACCATGGAAATTGTAGGGTTGCACAGTAAATAATCTTCAATTTTAACTATGTCCTTAAGCTATTTGATGTATTGTCACTGTGATAGGAAAAAAAAAATCTTGCTCTGTAAATATTTTAGGTATCACATTGGGGGGGGGGGGGGGAATTTTGAACACCCAAGTCTGAAATCCTAAATCCGCCACTGACACTAACTTGATGTTAGATACATGCATATGAGAAATGAGCTTTTTCGGACGGAGGAAATATGTGTTTTTCCTTCTGAGCATTACTTCTGATCCCTATGAATTTTATTTATGCACCAGTGTCTCAGTAGCTTCCATCTTTTGGCAAGTAGGTCAGGACGAAAAAAAATTATGGGCTAACCAAACTAAGTGTGGTTTGGTCATCAAAAGACCAGTTAAACCTTGCTGCACAATAAGTATTTGGGCCGAAAATGATATCCCAGTCATATTAGAAGCCCGGGGATTCATATTTTTGGGTTGGTTTGATGACGATAAAGAAAAACATCTGTTTCGTTTTGGATCTTTCGTTAAAAAGGACGGCTCGAAAGATACTTTTTTGAGAGGATAAGTAGCTAGTACATACCACTCTCTCGGAATAGTACCCAACCTTATACCATATCGTACGTGATAAGATGAATATTCTTGCGCATGTGCTCAGCTTCCCCGCCGATGTATTACTTCCACATAATTTGATCGGCCCCGTCTTATGTCATGACAACATCTGTTATCCCGTTTGGATTTGATTAATATGACACAAGATCAGATGTGCTTCACTGAAATCTAATTGCATCTGGATCCTTCATCGACTCTATTTTATGTACATTTTGAAAGAAGTCGAAATTTCAAAATTTATGAGATGAACATACTAAAATATCGGTTGCATACACCGACCGGTTCACACAAAAAACCTTAAGCCACCAAGGAAATTGTTGTCGGTATATTTCAACACTAAATATGCCTTTGTAGGACGTTTAGAGACTTGTGTCAAGTCTCTAAAAAGTCTTATGTTTATGAACAGAAGTATTTTAGAATCAGTTTTTTTTGGTAAAACAATGTGACCATATATGAGAGATCAAAAATAGAAAAAGAGGACGAAACAAACTCATATAGTGCAACATGAATAGCGTGGAAATCCATTTTTATGGTTTTTCCACACATAACGCAAACGATCCTTATTTTTAACAACAGTTTACAACTCTGTATCCCCTACTTATATGTTCTCTGATTCTTTTAATCAAAAGTTCTCTTTTTTTTGAAACAAGGGTTTCAAAAGTTGAGTCCATGTAATATACAGGGCACAAACAAAATAAATCCGGTGCACATCGTGCCCGTACATTGTTCATCCGACGGCCGGGTAGGAAGATAGGTATCCTCTGCCCGGCTCTGCCCTCCTCCCGGTTTCAATCCTGTCTCTCTGAAGACTCCTCCCAAATTCTCAACTGCTGCTGCTGCTGCCGCCGCTGCTTCTTCCTCCTCCTCTTCTCGGCGACTCCTCTCCGCAATTCCTCCCCCCTCTTCGTCGGCGCCGGCGGGGACGACGGGGGACAGGGGATAAGCCAGGCTGCCAGGACCGGCGGCCACTTCAAGCTTGCTTCTTGGTAAGGAAGGAACCCTAGCTTGCTTCGCCGATTGATTGATTAGATTCGATTCGCCAGGCAGTTCCTTGCTCGTTTAATCCTCCGCTCAGTTCATAATTCGATTCGATCTGAGTAGGTGCTTCTTCCTCAGCGCAGCGCAAGATCCATCTGAGCGGAGCCAAGCTGAGCTGACCCCATTGGCGAGATGGATAACACCCAATTCGCCATGGTAATTCTTATTTACACTAGTTGCGCAGAGAATACAATTATGTTTCTAGTTCATGTGTGTGACAGAGTATCCTTACCTACCTGTTTTTTTGCTTCTGGTGGAGCAGATTGAGGAGCTGGCCTCGCTCATCAAGGACAACCTCTACAGCAAGCACCTCGTCCTCTCCACCGAGGAGACACTCGTCACTCTGCTGCAGCAACAGTACGATGATGGCGGCGAAGACGATGAACACGACCGCGCCGCAACCGAAGCGCGTCGCGGGGCAGATGGGAATAGTAATACCATAGAGCTCCAGCCCACCAGCTCCTACAATCGCCTCCTTTTGCATCGTCTCGCCGACATATATGGGTATAAAACACCTCCCTGACATGCTAGAGTCACTGCAGCGACCGCTCCGTTGCTAACTTTTATCTGCTTTTGTGTCGCTGCTAGGTTCGCTCACGAATCTGTTGGCGAGGGCGAGGATCGACATTTGGTTCTCCAGCGCTGCCCTGAGACGGCCATGTATGTCGCCAAATGCGCTCACAAGCTCCCTTCTTGAAACCTTTCATGTTTGGCTCGATTCAGTAACGTCGTACATGTCTGCACCATACGAAAATACTAGTGTTTCAAGCAGGGTGTCTCATTACCAGTGCCAATGTTCTCTTTTTCCCTGCTATATATTTAACTTGACACATTGGTGGTTGGCTAAATACAAAGCTGTTATTATGTTTGCCCTGTTTTGAATTTAGTTATGTTATTGGTTGCAGCCCTCCTGTCCTTGTCAGTGATGTGTTATGGAATTATGACGACAGTGATGGTCCTTCAGCCTCTCTTATGCTAGCGAGAAATGAGACAGGTGAGTCATTCTTCATGTGTTTATTGTTCTATCATGTAATGACCTGGCAGACGCTTGTTTGAAACAAATAGTTTGAGGCTACTTCCTGAGAACAAAAGCGGGCTTTACTTAGGAAGTAAAGAGTGGCCCGTCCTTTGCTATGGTCAAATAGTCAAATCCATTCGTAGTGTTACCTTCAGAAACTCTAAACACATCATTAGCAAAAAGAATTTCCCTACATGTATGAATATGATCTCTCATCTCACGCAATCTTCTGTTTTACAAGTTTATGCTTACTGCGTCTGAAATTTGTGAAGATATTCGAGGGTAGGACTGAGCAATGCAAAGCTTCTAGCAGTCCCAGTTTATTTTTCGGCTCTTGCACAGGGTAGCTTGTAACCTGCATTTAGCTATTTTTGGGTCGGCCCTTCTGCTGGCCACTAGCTGTACATAATTTGTTTTCCTTCATTAAGTAATTAGGCAGACCTCATGCATGTCTGTTTAAAACACTAGCTTGTAGTAATTGCTAATTGATACTATTTTCTAACAGATCTTCAGAGAACTCATGAGCCAGAAGATGTCCAAGACGCTATTTCTCTTGAAAGCTTGCATCTGAAAACTGATACACCAGTTTCGAAGCCTTTGCAGCAGTCGGTGCCACCTTCAGCAGCATCACTCAAGGAGAGGGAAGCTGCTTATCGGGCTGCTCGTGAGCGAATCTTCTCTACACATGAAGCCAAGGGAAACGACACGTCAGCAGCAAAATCTAGGCATGTTCCTGCTGTTGCTCAACGGATGATCGCACACGCACTTGGTAAGAGGGTTGAAGATCCAACAGAGAGAGCTGCCTTGGTGAAAGTCAAAGGGAAGGAACTGGTAAATGGAAGAACTGGTCATACGACAGGTAGCAAAGAAGCTGGGAAACACAACTCAAGCTCACCTGGTGGTGGTCCGTATCGGAACCCATCTACTCAAAGCCGTCCTACACCTCCTGTTAGCGCGGAGACGCTGAAGAAAGAACAGACTGGAGCGGCTAAAAGGATGTTTGCACATGCATTGCGGCTCCCTGGTGTTGAAATACCCAATGGTGCAGCACGAAAACCCAAGTAAGAACTAAGAAGGGCTAGCTGGAGATGAATGAAACTCCGAGAATGCATGGGGCTAGGGCTGCCTTGTCTGCCGTGCCCCGTGCGATGGTGCTGGAAGCCCTTGCTGTTCCAGCCTGCTCTTATGGACTGGCACTTGTGATGGATGTTAGAAGCAGATGAAAGGATTGGCTGTTGAAATCAGCCGGTGTGAGACAATGTACCGTAACTTTTTGTCTCCCTTGACTGGAGTTGAGCCGAAGAAAAACCGAGGGCGCGCGGTGAGAAGGCTGAATCCAGAGTGTCCGTTCCCTGTTAGAATTGTGCCAACAGAAAGAAGTATTCTTGTTAGCGCCTACCCCAATCCAGTGAGTGTTTTTGGCTCTCCAACCTGCTGTATCGTTCTTAGCCACTTTGGTGTATCTTACTATCTTAGTTTGGTTTTGAAGGGCTTGGTTCCCAAATAAAGTTTTATAGTAGTTGGTACATAAAATTCATTCTGAAATCCTCTACGACACACAGTAACATCATGTTGGCATCTTCTGCTGCAACACCTGCGTTCAGATTGGCGATCGCGATTGAGACAATTGCATATTTTTGAAAGGATAGACTTTTTTTTTGAAAGGATAGACCTGATTGTATGAAGTCTTACTTTTCAATTGAATGTCACCGACCCATCACATGGAGTTTGACGCCATCTGCATATCAGTCAACAAAATAATATTGTACTCCCTTCATTCCTAAATATAAGTCTTTGGAGATATTTCACTATAGACTACTACCTCCGTTCGGAATTACTTGTCACAAAAATGGATAAAAATGGATGTATCTACAACTAAAATATATCTAGATACATTCATTTCTTGGACGAGTAATTCCAAACGGAGGGAGTACATATTATGCAAAATGAGTGAATCTACACTATACAATGCATCTATATACATCCGTATGTGATCCATAGTGAAATCTCTACAAAGACTTATGTTTAGGAACGGAGGAAGTATTGGACATGGATCTAAGCTTAGGATAAAGCAGGTAGTGATGCCTAAAGCCTAACTCTCATATGTACTCCATCCGTTTCGAATTACTTGTCGCACGTATGGATGTATTTAGATGTGTTTTAGTTCTAGATACATCCATTTCAGCGACGAGTAATTTGGAACGGAGGGAGCCTGTGCCCACATCAATCAGCGCACACATCAAAACGTGGAATAATGTGCAATGTAAACAGTAGCCTTTAAACTTTCTTTTTGAGGGAAACAGTAGCCTTTAAACTAATACAGGGGACCATGCCATTAGGTTAAAAGAAAGAAATGACCGTCTTGCAATCTGTGCTTGATCCAGTCACGGGCGGAGCTAGGATTTGGGCATACGGGGGCCAAGACAAGCTAATGAAAGAGATCGAGTGCGAAAACATAACTATGCATATGGGGGGCCAAGACAAGCTAATGAAAGAAATCGAGTGTGAAAACATAAATATCATAATATTCCACTTCACGTTATGAAAACACCACTAAATTTGTATTAACTTTTTCTTAATATAAAACAAAAACCGTACTACCTTAAATTTGCCTCTATGATCGCTGATAAAATCAAAACATGTAGTAGTTTGATCAAAATAGATCTTAGTTGCTAGTCACCCCCATTTTACTTCGAGAACTCAAAGCAACATTCTTAAAAAAGGAATTCATCTTTATGGTGTTTAGCGGTGCTTTTCTCTTCATAGCTGCTAAACTACAAGTCCTAGAATTAGAACCAAAAGAAAATATCTGATTAACATATTTGGCTTGTAGAAGACCAAAATTGAGAGAGATTTGTAGCAGTAGTAGGTAGTTCAAACCTTAGCTAGTGCAGCCAAAAAGCGAATGTTTACCTCTTCAAAGTACACAATAAGGTGTCGCAAAAAAGTACACAATAACGAAAATAGATTTTTTTTTAAATACACAATAATTGTCTATTGATAATTATTATATTTTTATATGGAAACATTTATGTGTCACGGAACTAAACGGGGAATATGGAAAACAAAAACAACAAAAACAAAACCTTTAGTACAAGTTGGGGTAGGCTAGAGGTGAAACCCATAAGATCTCGTGACAACTCATGGTTCGGCACATAGATAGCAAACTTCCACGCACCTCTGTTCATAGCTAGTTTTTTGGTGATACTCCAATCCTTCAGGAATTTGGAAAATAAAACAAAACCCGATAAATAACGCATCCGTACAATTGCAGAGCGATTCGTCAAATTGGTTTACATAGGAATTACCGTCGAATTGGTTTACATAGGAATTACTGTAACTTAATTATCCGGGCGTCACAGGTGTCGTGCACAACGTCCCTACCCAAGGGCGCGCAGGTGCATACTCCCATCTTGAACTCCTCCACCGGATAAGAAAAAATGTGTTATTTTTGTTATATTAGGAAAATTTTGATTGTTATTTAATATGTGTACCAAATTAGCGATTTGTTATTGAGGAAAATCAGATTTTGTTTTCAAAGGTCATGAAAAAAAAATCTTATGCCTGTCTTTTAGGGAGGCGATCTCACATATATGGTGCGATATCTGAATTTTTAATTACTTATTATATATGTGATTGAATTGAATCAGAACTTACCAAAGCAAGCACGAAACAAGATCTCTCTCTTTAATGGGATTTGGTTTTTAATGGGAGGGAGAGTGGTGGGTGGTGATGCGAAAATAGACCAGATGAATATATGGTGATAGTTGAGGCGGAAAAAAACTGTGGAAGGGAAGCTATCGACTCCCTTTTACGAGTAGGGATTTATGTAGAATATATTGATAAATTAATGCAAAATATGCAGAATCTTAATTTTTAATACCATATATACTCATCACTTTTCATGCGCATACAATGCATGCTGGACCACATCATTCATTAAATCAAATCAAGGAATGCTACAAATAGCGCCAACGATGTGCATATATACTTGCACTTGTAAACAAATATCTCCCCACGAAGAGAGAGAAGCACACACTCTCTATGACTATGTCAAAGATTATTCTCCTCCTCCTCGTCCTGGCACCCCTTCGCATGGCCGCCGCAAGCCCGGATTGTGCCCCCGGGGAGCCGGGCATGGAGGCGTCTTTTGCCTGTAGCCAGATGTGGTTGTCGAAGGACCAACAAGATCTCTGCATCCGCATCATGATCTGGGGCGGCATCAACATGTCCGTGTCGCACAAGGAGGAGGAAACCGGGTACGTGACCCTTGCCGCCTGGTTCGCCGTGGAATCCTTCGACGTCACACGGATCGCCGCGAGGAACCAGCTCAGCCATAACACATCGCTCTCCGGACAGGAGAGGCACGCCTATGAGGGGTGCATGAAAGACTACGCGCTAGCGGGCAGATCCATCACCCGCGTCGCCAACGAGATGCTACCCAGCTGCCGCTTCACGAACCTCAGCTACGAGTACAACCGTGCGCTAAATAGCATAGTTAGTTGTATGAATCGGCTGTCAGCGCTGACTCAGGTGAACACGCCGTTGTACCCCATGGTGTTGGCCGACCAGGACAAAGCAGTGCTGGCGTACCATCTTGCTACTTTGATAGGTGTATTGTGATAGAAAGAGGCGGTACGTACGCCAAAGAGCAAACGATAAAAGAGACATTGGGTGCACCGCTACATAGCTTTACATGTGTGATGTATTGTCAGAGTTGGATCCAAGATTTGGTGCCGGGTTAGGCTAATCTATCTACCTATTAAGTTACTAAGAGCATCTCCAGCCGTTCGGCCCCCTAGGGCGCCGAAAAACTGCGCCTGAGGCGGCGGCGCTAGTTCGACCTGAGGCGG
Source organism: Aegilops speltoides (assembly GCA_021437245.1). Classification (NCBI taxonomy): domain Eukaryota; kingdom Viridiplantae; phylum Streptophyta; class Magnoliopsida; order Poales; family Poaceae; genus Aegilops; species Aegilops speltoides. The sequence goes on along the minus strand of CM038143.1, from coordinate 45,523,011 downwards.
CTTAGCACCCACCACGCCCCAGCGCCTCAGCCTGACAAATTCAAACGTAGTTTATTCCCGCGCCCAAAAATAAACGCCACAATCCGGCGATCAAGCGGCGATCGGCGATCGATGAAAAGTTCGGCGTACAAAAATCAGAACGGAAGCGCGCAACAGACGGCGAGGTCGGCCTCCGGCGTCGGCGGAGTCGGCGTGCTTGTGAGCTTGACGGGTCCTCTGTGCTTGGCGGCGTGGCTTCGCGGCTGCGGGCGATCTCGGCGGCATCGTCGGTCGGGCTTAGCGGCGGCGGCGTGTGTGTGGCGTGGCGGCGTCGTGCGTGGCGTGGGCGTGGGCGGCGTCGTCGAGGGAAGCTGGTCCAGGATGAGGCTGACATGCGCCCTGTACCACGCCTTAACCGCCTCGTCGGTGCTCTGGAGCATGTCCGCCCCGCCCAGCAGGAAAGCTTGACGGCACTTGTCGACATCAATGCCGACCACCGCGCCTTGGTCTTCTCTTCACGAAGACGGCCCGAACTGTGGCGTCGGCGGCGATCTTTGGATGGATTCCTGCATGGGAGCGGTGGCCGCGTCGGCGTGTTTCCCCTTCTTGGCACCTTTGTTGCCGTCGGGCTGCCCTTCTGACGCGCCCGGAGCCGGCGCGTCTGGCTTGTACGTCTCCTTGGCCTTCTCGAGGTTGCGCCGGACTTCCGCCCACTTGTCGCACTTGTCAATGCGCTTGTAGACGTGGAGGTACTTGAACTCGGCGTCGTTGTTGCTCTGCCTATATAGGCCGAACATGTGCAGCAACTGCGCGGGGACAAACAAACAGTTGGCGGGCGCGCGCATATGGCGAAGAGAGACAGGAGACCGGCGTGTCATACCTGATCCTCAATGCTAGCGCCGCTCTCCGGGCGAGCGGCCACCTCCTCGACGACACCATGCCATTTGTTGCCGCCCCTGGATCGCCCCAATGGTTCGCCATCGCCTTCGACCCGCCGCATGTAGACGCCTTTGAAGTAGGGGTCGACGAGTTTGTGCTCGTCGAACTTCGGCCTTGATCTTGCGCCAGATGACGTCTCGATGCTCGGTTTGCGCCGGTGGTCGGGTCGAGGCAGACGACTTTCCATGCCTCGGCGAAGCATTCCTCCTCCTTGAACGCCCACTTGATGCGCGGCTCGGCTGACCTGGCCGTCCGTTTCTTCTTCTTGCACCTCCTTGCCGGCTCCTCCTCGTCCTCGTCCTCCTCCTCGTCCTCTTCCTCCTGCTCCTCCTGCTCCTCGTCGCCGTAGACGTAGCCGAGCTCGCCGTCCATGCCGCCGCTGAGATCCACCACCTCATCCGCGGTGAACCCGGGAGATGCGGCGGCCGCGGTCAATCCTTCCGCGATGATGTCGTCCATGTCGGCCTCGGTCTCGTCGACGTCGCTGAGGTGAGAGAAGGGCAGTGCGCAACGACGGAGAGGAGGCGTCGGGGAGGACGCGTACACGGGTGGCGAGTAGTTGTATGGAGGGTATTGCACGCCGGTGAAGGCGGGCGAGGGCGTGCGCTAGCCCGGGTGTCCATGGGGGAACGTGACATTTGGGTTGAACCCACCGTGCACGTCCCCGTCGGCGTAGCCCGACGATCCCCATGGTTGCGACGTCGGAGACCCGACACCTTGCTGGCCCCATGGCACGTACTACGCGTGGTTGCCGGGGGATTCATCATCCCGCGCGCGCCGCCTCGGCCTCAGCCTGGTCCGCGGCAGCCGCGCGCGCCGCGTTGTCACGGGCCTTCTTGGCGAGGGCCCTGTTCCGCCGGTCGGCGGTGACGGCCTCTCGTCTCCGTACTTCTACCCTTCAATCTGCGTTTGTCATGCCCGACGGCTTTGACGGCGGCGCCCTCGGCTTCCTCTGCTTCGGTTGGGCGACGGATGCGGTCGCGGTCGCCGCGGCACGGGGAACGACGTACTTCTTTTGTGGCATGGCGGCCGGCTGGGAGGCGAGCGGGAGAGAGAATGGCGGGAGGAAAGGAGAAAATGGGAGGGAACTGGGGGAAAAGCGGGGAGAAACGGCGGGAAGAGGCGCTCGGCTCGCCGACAGGGCGGACCTATCTTGCGCCTTTCGCTTGTCGGCGCCCAGGCGCCCAGGCGCCGGGTTACGCCTGGTCCGCCGACACCAAATTGGGCCTGAGCCGGCGAAAAACGGGCTTCTGGGGGGGGCGACTGGGCCATTTTCTCGGCGCTGGCGCGGCAAAAACGCCTGGGGAGGGCCTGTTGGGGGCGCGGCTGGAGATGCTCTAAGCTCCCTCAAATTCGAGGCTACTGATGTGTCATAGTATTAGGGCATTCCAATGACAACCCGCAAAAATTCTTCTGCATCCGTCCGCGGACAGGGGACCAGTTCACGGACATGAATGCGGGAGGCAGCCATCCATTTTCACAACAACTCGAACTAACCGGACAAAATTCATGCAAATAAGGCCGAAATTCATATAAACATAATGGATTTCATATAAAAATGGCGGATTTTCATATAAGCACGACGGATTTCATTACATTTAATCAAAGCGGTCGTAGTCCAGCTCTGGAATATAATTAATACCTAATATAAATCACCGCGGAATCCCTTTGTCTTCCTCGTGTCCGGCAGTCCGATTATCGGACTGCCAGGAGCCCCGGAGGTATGTGCTTCAGCACAAAGGATGGCTCGCTTCCCCACCACTCATCGGGGTGGAACCCTCGACTGATGCTTCAGCGGGAGGGGAAGGCGGCGTCTCCGCTTTCGTGGAGCCCATGTGGGATCGACGGAAGTCCTCGCAAGAGAAGAACCGAGCAAGACATATTCTGTGTACGACGGCGTCGCCTACGCGGTGGCCTTCATGGAACCCAAGCGGCGGCGGACTCCCATGTTCTACTTCTCCTGCTGATGGCGGCGGACGCTGAGGCGGCGGTTACCAACTCTTTGCTCTCCATGCACCCGACTTCTGTCTCTGTCTGCATGGCGCGGTCGCTGGTACAGGAGGCGCGACGTTCTCGATGGTAGCGATGACGTCCGTGCCGCCATGCTCCCGCTGTGCCGGCATGGAGCAACCTGCCACTCCTCATAGGATGGGCCTGGAGCGGCGAGTTGCTGAACCACGCGACGGCTTGGGGCGGCAACTTGCTTCGTCGGGTCAGGATCGGGAGGTGGAGCAGCGAGCTGCCACGCTCGTATCTGGCGGGCTCGGTAGGCCACCCACCCGGCTTTTATGCAGGAGAACTGCTCTTCGGAAGCCATCAAAAGAACGATGCAGGAGGAGATGGGGGGAGCGGCAGAGGAGTATGGTTCTTGCCCGGCGTCTGGCCTCATTTAAATAGAGGGCAGATGGGAGAAGCTCGACCGGCATTGCGTTTAATGCCGGCCCACTCATGAACGAACATGTGGCCAGAGTAGGTTTCTCGGCTTCCACACGGGGTTAATGGAGGCATATGAATGCGGCGAGGAGGCCTGTTCAGCCGAGCGTGCAGCGGATGACACCCTCGGTCGAAGAGCCGCTTCAATGGCGGAGGCAGTGAGAGGTCACGTACGCCCTAAGCCACCTTCAATGCGGAACGACGCGCTCTACAGCGGCATGAATGTGGGCAGCTAGCACCGGATGGGATGCCCGGGTTGGAGGGTGAGGGTTTTTGGTGGGCCAGGGCGGTCAGAAGCGGGCTTGGGATCGGTCCAAACTCTCGCAAACCTCCCCCACTTTTGTCTCCGGATTGTGAGAGAAATTACGTCCGGACCGTCGCGCACACCGATACAGTCCGGACAACATGGTCCGAACGGTTATGTGAGGTTTGCTGGTCGGCTTTGGAGATGCCCTTAAGAGTCGGTTGTGTGCTCAGTTATGAGGGTTTGTTTTGCCGACTGACTGTATATCTGCCTACAATAGCGCCACATGACAAAAACACACGGTTTCAAATCAGCCCATCACACGTCACCGAGGTGTCGAGGAGAAGGAATATTTGCTTGAGACCACCAATTAGCAAGTTAATTGCATAGAAGTACCACAATTGAGGCATTACTTGCAGATTGATACCATTTTTCGTAATTTTTATATGTCAGTACCAAGTTTGAGGCTAGCCGCTACAAAAAGGTTTAGATCGCGTATAAACATGTATGGACATGTGTATTGACCGACGAGGACCACCTGTCGGCAGCAGTAGTCGAACCCGCGACCTGCAGTTCTGCACCTGCGCGCGCTAGACACGACGGTAGGGCGACACCCGCAGCGGAAAGGAGGCGAGAGCTCTTTTATAAGCCCTTTGAAACGTTGGGCCGACAGTTGGGCTTAGCGAGGCTGCGCATGACCCAAATTTATGTGTCCTCATTCAGGTCCAAAACACAGTTTTTTTTTTTTGAGTTACTCATGTATTAATTGTATTTTCTTCAGTGCACAGTTACTTGAAAAGTTGACAACATATATTAAAAATAATTGTGTACTCACAATTTTTTTTAGAAATGCATCAAAACTGTTCAAATTTTATTAAAAAATCAACGTGTTTCTTAAAATGCAAGAATGATTTTAACGCTAAGTTCTTAATACGTGCTGAAACATTTTTTGAAATATACATTGTCTAAAAAATCCATTATGTCTAAGAAAATGTTCACCATAAAAATTACAAAAATTTCACCGTGCATTATGTAAACTATTCATCATATCTTAAGAAAATTTTAACATATATTAAAAAAAAAGTTCAGAGTATATTACCAGAAGTACATTATATTAAAAAATGTTCACCATTTGTAAAGAAAAGTAAATCATGCATTAAAACATGTTCTCTATATGCAAAAAAAGTGCTTAGCGTTCATTAAAAAAATGTTCATGCACATTTGAAAACATGTTCACAATATTACTGAAGCCGATCTTAAAAAATGTTCTAAGTATGTTAAAAATCCAGGAGAAAAACTAACCGACTGAATGAAAAAAGAAGAAGAAAAAATAAAGATAAAGAAAGGAAGAAAAACCTAAAAATAAGCCGTAACTAGAAACAAAACTAAAGCATACTAACAGAAATGAAATGAAAATAAACCTGGGCACCCCTAAAAAAACTGGGCAACAAATGAAGCAGCTCCTATAGGGCGCCTTAAGAGCCCGCAACGCCTTAAGCGCCGGCAACTATAGAGCTGGCGCCCATGAGCGCAAATAGCAGGCCGCGGCCTAGCAAAGTTCGTTGGCTCGCTCTGGCTCGATCGCTCGCTAAGAGCCAAGGTTTTTTTTCCGTTTGCCGTGCAGTTCATTCGGTAGGAAAAAACCTCCCTTTATTTCATAATTACGAAATAAAATTGTGAAATAAAAAAGGGGTTAAATATTTACGAAAATAGTTCATCTATTTTTTTAAAAAACAGAAATTTGAGAAAAGTTCAACAAAGTTAGAAAACATTATCTATTGTGAGAAAAGTTCATTGGCTTTTAAAAAAGTTCGTCAATTTTCAAAATAACTTCAATGATTTTAAGAAGTTCATTAATTTGAAACAAATTTATAATTGTGAAAAAAGTTCATCAATTTGGAAACAACGTTCGTGATTTTGTAAAAAGCTTAACGGATTTTGGAAAAAGCTCGCAAATCTAAATAACGAAAAAAAATGAAAAGAAAAAGATAAGAAACCAAAAAAACGAAGAGTAAAATGGCAGCAAGTGTGTAACTGAACACAAGAGATGTGGTTATCCAGGTGAAAAAACAAAGAATCTGGCGCATAAGGCGCCGATCAGGAAATGCCAACAAACGAGAGCATCTCCAACGAACGCGCCAAAAGACGCACGCACGGTAAACTGGGATTTTGGCGCGTGCGGCAACTTTTCGCGCGCTCCAGCGGGGACAGAAAACTACCGCGCGCGGGAAGCGATAGCGCGCGTGTGGGAGATAGCGGCAGCTCGCGCGGTAGATTTGGCGCGCCATTTCACGCGCGCCTATAAAATGTGGTGCTCGCCACGCGCTCCATCACACTGCCACGCGCCCTTCTCCTCGCCACCTCGCCGCTTCCACGCTTTCTCGCTGCTTCCACCTCGCCGCTTCCACGCGACGTTGGGAGGACATATGGATCGATACCTCGGACAACACCTCCGAGGATGAGGATGATGATGAGGACTCGGGGTAGTTCTAATTGCACCGTAGTTTTATCTAGTTGCACCGTAGTTTTATCTAGTTGCACCGTAGTTTAATTTTATGTAGTTGCACAATAGTTCGGTTTTATCTATCTATGCTATGAACTTGTTTTATCTATTTGTATCGTTTATGCTATGAACTATGTAAAATATATTTGTATCTTTTTTTAATATCTATGTGAAATTTATTTTGTGTCCAAATGCAACAAATATGAACTTGCGCGCGCTGTATTTTAGCACGGCTGCTGGAGCCAGCGCTGTGCGCCGTGCCAAACCTGACAATGAACGCACGGCAAATTACCATTTAGGGCTCTTGGAGATGCTCTGAGCCCCAGCACGCGCGCTAGTCAAACACAAAATGGAAAAAAAGGTTGCACGCCTCGCTTCGCCTAGCCGCCGGCCCAACGTGTGTATGCTAGTTTTAGAAATGTTTCGCCTGGGTACTCATCGACAGCGACGCGGTGGCGTTGTGGCTAGCGCGCGCAGCACTTCGACGACGGGTCGAGGGTTCCAATCCTTCTCAGTAGCCAATCTGCGCGTAATGCCCCAATTGTGAGTAACTCTTGCAAGTCTATTCCCTCTTTTGGTCTTGATTAATTACCTACCTAATTAATTATATTGATGGGTCAGATTTTTAAATTAGTTCAGTGCAAAAATATTTCTTATTTATATGGAGCTAATTATGCACATAATTAATGGTCTGACTACTAATTGAATTAATGACTTGATTTTCAAATTGATCTGGTGCTTGTTTTTTCAAATTATTTTTCATTAGTGAATGTGTGCGAAACGATGACGTACCAACACCCCTTTAAGATTATATCATTTATGTAGAGTATATTGGATATTAATGCCTAATGTACAAATCTTATTTTTATAAAAATATTTACTCCTCTTTTTTTGAGAAACCATGTATAGTTCTCACTTGTCATTATGTACACATGTTGACCATGCGGTCATCACATCTTCACCCGTCACTTGATATGTCTCAAACGTATCTATTATTTTTTGATTGTTTCATGCTATGATAATATCACTTTTGAATACATTTTATAGCAATTATATTATTTTTCTGAACTAACCTATTAATCAATGCACGGAGCCAGTTGTTGTTCTCTGCATGTTTTTGGTTTTACAGAAAATTCATATCGACGGAGGTCAAAAAACCATTAGGGTTTAATAAAGGTTTTCCGCATCACAAACATTCTAGAAAGTGTCGGGACCTGCCGCGGGGCAGTCAGGGGACCCATGCGGCCAGGAGCTAACCCGCGCGACTAGGCCATGTGGGCTCCTTGTGCACCGTCCTCCGTCCATTCTTTCACCTATAAAATTGATATTTCGCAAAACCCTTCAGACAAATTTTCTCTGTTTTTTCCTCCACCGCAAGATTCTCTTCTGAGGCGATCCAATCTGGAGGCCTGTTCTGGCACCCTGTCGGAGGGGGAATCCACCATCGAAGGCTTGTTCATCAATCTTGCTGCCACCATGACCATGTGTGAGTAGTTCCCTTAGGACCTTAGGGTCCATGGCAGTAGCTAGATGAACCTTCTTTCCCTTGTGATTCGATACAAAGTTCCTGTGAGCTGCCTCATATGACCGGGATCCATATGATGTAATCGGTTTTGTGTTTGTCAGTAGATGATGAATTGTCACTCTATGATCATGTTGTCATTGAAAATTTGAATCCTTTGAAGATTTTTGCTGCATAATTGAGTAGCTTTGTATGCTCTCCAATCTATTTGTCTACTTTGTGATGGGTAGTTCTTCAGAGTGAGAGGTGCAGAGTAGTAGGTTTAATCTTGCACTGATTCATCTCAATGACAGAAAGGGAACGGGCATGTATTATATTGTTGCCACTAAGGATAAAATGATGATTTCCTTATCACACTTGGATTGTAGTTCCACTAAGATAGAATTCTCTGCGAGAAAACAACCTAGGGTGATGTAACGGAGGTAAACAGTAAAAGGTAACAGATATGTAGCAACGGACGATGAGAGAGTATGAAAGCATGCAAACCTAGAGCAATAGCATGATGAGACAAGAAATCCCCATGCCTTGTTCCATCTGTGAAAAAGAAGGCTCCTAAGTTTCTAGATTTTTGTATTCGAAAATCATGTATTGCACGACACCATACTATACTACTAAATGGCACGTGCCATGCACGTGTAGATGTAGTTATTACTACACATACATGTGGGTAATTTTAAGTAGTATCATATTTCACAAAAAAAGTTAAATAGTATCATGATTTGACTAAATAATTATTAATTATAAAATTTTGCATGATTTAATAAATATATCCGTGAAATACCGAATTTACACAATATAGAATACCATGAGAAAAAGTATACCAGGTTCGTCCTCAAATGTTTGTCTTGATAAAGTTTAAGTTTAACTTCAGTTCAGAACTGTGATACTTATTAAGGATCGGAGGAAATATTAGATTAAGCAACAGAGAGAATGGGTTTGCAAGTTATTTATCGTTAGAAATAAAATAGTAATTTAAACATTAATTGTGTCTGTTTACAAATCAGAGTTTTCACATAATTGTTGATAAAAACTAAGAAAACAAGGGTAATAAATATTTGTAAAATAAATAAATTTATAAGAGAAAGTAAAAGCTATTTAGCTGTACATATATTACATTTTCACTTTGTTCGTCACTGTTTAATTTGTTTCAGCTTGTGCGCCTTTACCCAGGCTACACCATCACATGCTTTCTCTCTCTCATCATGATGCGTACTTGCTAGTTGCTACTGCTAGTACTCCTCGCGCCACTCTACTCTACTCCTGCATGCATCACCGGAGTTTGCTGGAAATTTCTGGATAGTGGCTTGGCTATAAAGAACGCAAGGAGAATCACATGCATGCACACCCTAGAGAGTACTACTACATCTGAGAGTGGCAGACTGGCAGCACGGGGAAATGGCGCAGCGAATCCCTACAATGTAGGCCATCAGATTAACATATCCAACGGTTTATATGCAGCCACGTATACCAGTAACACAAGCCATTAAATTTGAGCCGTCCGATTAGGAAGATCCAACGGTTCATATGACTTGCTACTCGTACACTATATAGGAGTATAGACAAATGGAATACGTACTCTCCTCTGTCTCAATAAAAAATTGTTGCACGACACCAGAATACACGTGCTAGCATCACGCCACTTGTACTAGAACAAACATTTATGCACTACTATCATTTATGTATAACTAAGTGATCTGTTGCATCAATTGGTGCAGAGACCAACTTGTCGATACTACCCGAAAGTAAAACAAACTATTTGAATGATTTGCCCTCAACTTTTTGCAAATGTTCATACTGAGTTTCTATTTGCCTCAACAACATGATAGAAACGCAATGTGAACTATGGGCTTCTTTTGCTTGTGTTCTATTAGGCGGGTTTTTGTACTGTGTCATGACTTCTCGCCGATGTGTCCCCTTGAACGAATGACGTGTTCTTGGATTTGGGTGTGGTTTTTGAGCGCTGGCTAGACATTGAGACCCTTGTGGGTGGAAGGATCACTATGGTTGATCGGATGACATGTTCTGCCATCTCTCCCCGACCTTTTACCCCTGTCGCTTGGCCAACTAGCGTGTATACTCCACATGCTCATTGGTCCCAGTCATAACTTGCCTTCCTGGTGTCCTACCGTCTCGGAGGGATTGTGTGCTTTTTTTTTAAGAGGGCCCGATGAGGACGTTGCGCGGTGCTACCACCCACTGCCTCCATTCGGATGCAGAGGCCCGTAGCCTTCCCGAACCCTGGCCATTGCAAGCCCTACTCGGAAAACACCCATTCGATGCTTTCAACTGTTGTCCTTGATCTCATGGAGACGTGCTCTTTCGTACCCAGTCTCTTGTCACCATGGATCTTGGCTTGCTAGCTTGTTTGGCATGCTTACCTGGCTTTTGAACGCCTCATGGTCTATAGGCCCAGCAAACGTGTGCCGTGTGGTTGCTCTCGGGCACACGCTCTTTCAAACAGAAGACCAAGGCATGTCCGTGCACAACTAATCAGTCCGGGTACACAACCGGGACATGATAGGGATCACATTTGATAAGGTTTGCGAGTAGGATATTTGAGTTATAACTGGAACACAGACTTATTTTCTCTATCGTCTCCTTTCGTTATCCATTGCGCCAATTGACGCAGGGACCAAACGATTACTTTCATCGTCCATAGCTTCCTTTGGAAGTTTGTTTTTAATAGATGACTCGATGTGCCAATTGTTGCATAGGCGAAATGCAGACAAAAAATGAAGCAAACTATTTAAAGGATTTTTCCTCAACTGTTTGCAAATAATTATATCCATTATGCATTTCTATTTGCCTTGAAAACGATCATGGATGATTGCTTTCTTTAGGGATATTTTTATCAACGAGCAATCTTTACGAGGTAGCATTGGAGGTTAGTTCCCCCGTCGTGCTACTACTCGGGAGATGTAAGTTGGGATTACCCGACTCGGCCCATCCTTTTGTGCTCGTCACATCATCGAGCTTTGTTCAAGCTCCCGGGAACACGCTTTTTCGAGCAACTATGGCTCAACCACCCATTCTTAGGTCCAGGTAGTCCTTTCTGTCTGGCAGTGGCCTAATCGCCCTTGCCAGTCGGACAATATTTGGCCGTCTATATCAATACATGACCCATTGCGTCAATTGGCGCAAAAACCAACTGCAGCCCGTGAGTTATAAGCAAACTATGTGAAACATAAAATGTAAGTTAAGTGAACTATTTGAAGAGACTAACTACAACAATTGGTGCATTAGGCGAGCCATTTGAAGAATGGTTATCATGAAAAGCCTAGATGTGAATATGATCGTATTGCATTTGTATATGCCCTCTATATATACCAACAACAGACAATAAAACTGACCACACACTAGTATGGTACGACCCATTGCGACATTGGCATAGAGACCAACTGCATCAGATAAGTTATGTAAACTATTTGAAGCATAAATTTTTGTATTGCGTTTGTATTTGCCCTGTATGTATACCAATGACAGATAATGATGATCGTTGCCCATATCCTTCTTTCGCTGACCAGGGCAACCTAACAACTGGATCAATAGAAAGGTCGACCACACTATATGCTACATGACGTGAACCGTCAGAACCGGGGACTCCTACTCGAAACAAGTAACACAACCTGAGATCACCGGGTAGACGAGTAAGTCCAAATACCAGGCTGACATCCAAAAGCACAACATCCGGCCAAGGGGGTGCTTTGGCAAGAAGCCGTATCGCATCCTGACGGGGTGTTTTGTGATGTCTTCCTGGACCCTCAAAAAGAACTTTGATAAGTAATCAACACTAAGGAAACAAATATGAAATATGCTCTAGCTCCATAGTGCTACTTGTGAGATGCGTTAGGATTTCCTCGAAGAGGAGAGGATGAAGCAGTACAGTAGAGATAAGTATTTCCCTCAGTTAAGAACCAAGCTTATCAATCCAATAGGAGAACCATGTGAAAAACAAATAGTTGCACCCAAAAGCAAATACTTGCACCCTACACACACAAAAGAAAATATTTGCACCCAACGCAAACAGGGGTATTGTCAATCCCCTCGGCGGTTAATTGCAAGGATCAAATCTCGTACTGATATATAGATAAAATAAAATACAAAAATAATGGTAAATAAATTGCAACAAGGTATTTTTGGATTTTATATATGAAAAAGTAGACTCGGGGACCATAGTTTTCACTAGAGGCTTCTCTCTCGAACAAAAAGCATATGATGGGTAGACAAATTACTATTGGGCAATAATAGAAAAGCGCGTAGTTATGACGATATCCAAGGCAATGATCATGTATATATGCATCACGTCCGAGACAGGTAGACCAACTCCTGCACGCATCTACTACTATTACTCCACTCATCGACCGCTATCCACCATGCATCTAGGGTATTAAGTTAATAAAAAACGAAGTAACGTCTTAAGCAAGATGACGTGGTGTAGACTAAGTAAATCCAACCAATATGAATAAACCCCGTCGTTTTCCCCTTAATGGAAACAATACAAATACGTGCCTTATCCCCTACTTTGTTACTGGGATATAGAGCACCGCAAGATTGAACCCATTACAAAGCACCTCTCCCATTGCAAGATAAATCAATCTAGTTGGCCAAACCAAACGGATAGATCAGAGAGAAATACAAAGCTAAAATAATCATGTATAAAAAGAATTTAGAAAAGACTCAAATACTTCTCATGAATAATCTGATCATAAACCCACAATTCATCGGATCCTAACAGACACACCACAAAAGAAGATTACATCAGATAAAACTCCAAGAACATCAAGGAGAAAATTGTATTGAAGATCAAAGAGAGAGAAGAAGCCATCTAGTTACTAGCTATGGACCCGTAGGTATGTGGTAAACTACTCACACATTATCGGAAGGGCAACAAGGTTGATGTAGAAGTACTCTGTGATCGATTCCCCCTTCGGCGGAGTACCGAAAAAGGCCTCCAGATGTGATCGCGGAAGAACAGAGAGTTGCGGTGGCGAAAAAAGTATTTTGGGTGGCTCTCTGTTGTTTCCCATTTTAGAGAATTTATAGAGGTGGAATTAGATCCGACGGATCCCCGTAGGGCCCATAACGTAACAGGGCGCGCCCTGTTGCCTTGTCGTTTCCTCGGTTGTCGCCTGGTCTCCTCCTGAAGCTTCTAGAGTCTCTCTTGTCTAGAAAAAAATCAGCAAAAAGTTCTGTAGCGTTTGGACTTCGTTTTGTACTGATTTTCTAGAAACCAAAAACATGCAAAAAAAAAACAACTGGCACTTGATACTGGGTTAATAGGTTTGTCCCAAAAAATGATATATAATTGCATACAATTGCATATAAAACATCCAAGATTGATACTATAATAGGATGGAATAAAAAAAAATTATAGATACGTTGTAGATGTATCACATAGGATTATAGTTTTATTGTGCTTTCCGATGTCAGCCCGGTCACTGTTTTACTGTGCGGCGCATTGAGTCTTAATGGTGAGCGGATAATTAAAAGAAGTCATTATCACCCTGTTAGTTACAAAAGATGATGGTAGCTAGCCGATGCCAAACATATGTTGCACCCTCGATAATCCATACGTTATTCTTGCCTTTGTTTTAGCCATGAAGGGTCATAAAACATGTTTCATGTGGCATGTTTCGCTTTTGCAATGCCTTTGACCGTGTCGTTACCCCAGGGCAAACAAAACCAATTCATCCAAATTAAACCAATTGCATAGGATAACATCATACTTTCACATGGAGCTTGTTTCTAAGGGTCTACTTACATGTTAAGTAGTACTCCCTCCTTTCTTAAATGATTGTCTTTCTAGCCATCTCAAATGGACTACAATATACGGATGTATGTAGATATGTTTTAAAGTGTAGATTCACTCATTTTGCTTCGTATGTAGTCACTTGTTGAAATATCTAGAAAGACAATTATTTAGGAACGGAGGGAGTAGTCGTTAGCGTCTATGTCATATGGTTTATTTGTCTTCTTTGTTCCCTACTAGCTGGATTGGCGCGCTTGGGTACTCCCGGTGAGTCAGCATAAGCAGGGGAGTAGTAAGGGAGCTCATTGAAGATGTCCTTAGGGAGGCTTTAGGTAATTCCAAGACACCATCTGCTATGTAACTTTATGATTTAACTTGTGTGTGTGTATGTGTGTGTAAATTGTTGTTAACCAGCATGGAATAGGACGACTCTCCACCGTGCCTCATGCTAACATATATGTCAACAACTATTGGATTGGTGTCCAAAACCAGCGTGGAATAGGATGACTCTCCATCGTGCCTCATGCTAACATATACGTCAACAACTGTTGGATTGGTCTACAAACAACAATTTACATCACCCGCAAAAAAAGCAATTTACACACACACACACACACACACACACACACACACACACACACACACACACACACACACACACACACACACACACACACACAAGTTAAATCATAAAGTTACACAGCACATGGTGTCCTGGAATTACCCAAAGCCTTCCTAAGGACATCTTCAATGAGCTCCCTTACTACTCCTCTACTTATGAGATTGTCGAACTGTTTGCACGTATATATACTTGTGCATGGATCATGTATTTGTATACGTATATGATGAACTAGTCACAAAGTCGCCGTGTAGTTTCATTATATATCTGGATCCCATATGATATCTGATACGTGGATGCCATGAGATGGGCTTGCAACTACAGGGTATAGCTCCACCACTAAAATAGGTTGGTTTGCTAAAAAAACTAAAATAGGTTGGTTATAGCCTCACTATCCGGATCTTGTACGCATATTAGCTGGAATACAAGCGGTCACGATGGTATGAAAATATTGTCTGAATTGCTAGCTCAATGTATTATTAACCATCAATGCATTCCATCAAATCCTGAGCAGTATTTCTTTTGGACAGATCACTATTTTTAACCAAAATTGATCCCAAAAATCATGTCAATCAATTTTTTACTAAATTTAAAGAGGTTATATAGAGAAGGGGAAGATTTGATACGAACTAATGAATCCTTTCCAAAAAAACAAAAACAAATTCTATTTGTAGCCATTTGTTGGCAAAGCAGCTAGGCCTAGAGCCCTATAAATGCCCCTAATCGTCATGAGTTGCAATACTCAGCACCAAGTTGTCCTCCCACGCCCTTACAGACACATATAGTACTTGCAATACTTAGCATCAAGGCATCACCCTAAGCCAGACCATGGGAAATAGCCTCCTATTTGTTGTGGCCATTGTAGTCATTTACGCCACGGCAGTTGTTGGTGCAGGTTCACGTGTGCCAATAGACATCAACAATCCAGACGTCCAACGGTTTGGCAGGTGGGCAGTGGCAGAGCATGAGAACCAGGTACATGACGGGATCAAATTCAACAAAGTTGTGAGAGCCGAGAGCGACGACGATTCGGAACTAGGCTTACTCCTCCATCTCTTCATCGACGCAACCAACGGAGATGGCAAGAATGCCAAGTACGAGGCGGTTGTGGACCAAATTCGCGGAAAACCCGATCTTTTGGACTTTAAGCCGGCTAACTAAGCAAAAAAAAAAGCATGATGATTATGTAGATGCAACAATTTATTATTTGATACAAATAAGCAATGTCAAGGTGCATTTCGTATAGTATGCATGTTTATGGACTCAGTTTTTAATCTTTGATTGATGTTTCATGGTCACATACATTTTTTCTCCACGAGCGTGTGAAAGGACATGCGGTGCCCCCATGTGTGGTTTTGGTAATTGATGACATTCTCTATGGACTAATGGTTGCATCGAGTTATATTTGAAGGATTTTTCCATAGGCATTTCTTGAAGTCCATGTGTTGGTTTCAAGGAGTTTACGGATTGACCAAGGTGCTATTAAGGAATTATCCAAAGATTGGTCATGTGAGTGTTGAGCTTATTGCAAGAATGTCTTGAAGAAGAAGATTGTGTGATCATTCATATTTACCTTCAAGATATCATCCAAATGAAGAGAGTTGGAAAGACTCAAGGTTGATCAAGACTAAGTCAAGAGTGAATCAAGTTGATCAACTCACAAAGCATAGAAGATGTACCGAGTGGGACCAAGTGTTCCCATGGTATGGTAAGCATTGTCCATTACGCTTTGTGTACTAACCCATGGTCTACGTGAGAGTTCTTTGTGGGGTTAGGTATGTTTCCATGGTCTTGCGTCAAGAGGAAGATCCCATACAACCCATGGGGGATGACATCAAGTGGTGATCGTCATCAAGTTTGCAGTGTGCAAGTTCAAGTGGAGCAACACAAAGAGTGGCTCACCCATAATGGAGTATGGGGGAGCAATCAAGTTTGAATCTTGCCATCCATTGTGGTGTCAATGGACTTGTGAAGATGTGCCGAAGAGTCGCTCACCCATAGTGACTATGGGGGAGCAATCATCTAGTCTTCATCGAGCCAATGCAATCAAGAAAGGTGGTCCAACTTGAGGGAGTCAAGATCATCATCATCTAGCTCAAGTGGACCATGTGCAAGGCAAAGGTTTGCCCTTGATAGGTTTTCTATTTTACCGGTCTCATGGTGGTAGTTGGGAGACCGGGTTATAGGATCGATAGCCGTACTATCAAGGGGGGCTCTCAAGTGAGTAGCTTGATCGTATCGTTCGTTGAGAGCTCAAACCATTGCATCCTTGCATCATGTTTCTTGGTCCTTGTTTGATTCTCTTTGTGAGTCTTAGAGCTTATGTTCATCTTTATGACAAGCTTGAGTTCATCGAAAACGGAGTTTGCATGCGTCTTCTATGATGTTTTCGGTGTTGGAGGTTTTACCGGTCTTCTCCGAGGAAGGGTTCTCACCATTTTCTTTTGGGCCTTTTCTCATTTTCTTATTATTGGTATTTCTTTCAAGATTGTGTTAGCCCTTGTCGCTAGCTTTCCAACAAACTTGGTTTCATCGAATTCGGAGTCCGTTTGCATAAGTTGTGGCTGTTTTGGTGAAGGCTGCAGCGGTACTACCGCGACTAGAGCGGATGTAATTTTTACTACCGCTCTAGAGCGGTACTACTGCAACTCCTGAGCGGTACTACCGCTCCAGAGCAGTACTACCGTGGCTCCTAAGCGGTAGTACCGCCCCGGACCAAAAGCTCGTGTTTTCTCTCTCGTTTGGGCTGTTTTGAGCGTGCTAAGCGGTAGTACCGCACCTCCAAGCGGTAGTACCGCTCCTCCAAGCGGTAGTACCGCTTGTGCACGACCTGAGCACATAACGGTTGGATTTGGGAGGTCCTATAAAAGGGGGTCTTCTTCCCCATTGAACCTTATCCTTTGAGCTCGTGTTCTTCCCCCATTGTTGACCTTCTTGAGCTTGCTAACTCTCAATCCTCCATGGAGTCTTGCTAGTTTTGAGGGAAAGAGAGAGAGATCTAGATCCACATTTCCACCAATCACTTTCTCCTCTATGTGAGGGAACCCTTGGATCTTGATCTTGGAGTTCTTGGTGTTCTCCTTCTTGTTCTTCCTCTCATTTTCCTCCCTAGCATTAGTTGCTTCGGTGGGATTTGGGAGAGAAGGACTTGGGCACTCCGTGTGCCCTTGCCATTGCATTTGGTGCATCGGTTTGAGTTCTCCACGTGATACGTGGAAGTTACAAGTTGAGAAGCTTATTACTCTTGGGTGCTTGGTGCCCTTGAGCTTGTTCTTCTTGGGTGCTTGGGCGCCCTAGACGGTTGGTGGTGTTCGGAGCTCAATCATTGTGGTGTAAAGCTCCGGCAAGCGTCGGGTCTCCAATTAGGTTGTGGAGATCGCCCGAGCAATTTGACGGGTTCAGTGACCGCCCCAAGGGTTGCCAAAGTGTCTGGGTTCGGTGACCGCCCCAAGGGTCGCCATTTATGCGGGTTCGGTGACCGCCCTCAAGGGTCCCTTAGTGGAATCACGGCATCTTGCATTGTCGAGGCGTGAGGAGATTACGGTGGCCCTAGTGGCTTCTTGGGAGCATTGTGCCTCCACACCGCTCCAAGCGGAGATTAGCATCCATGAGGGTGTGAACTTGGGATACATCGTCGTCTCCGCGTGCCTCGGTTATCTCTTACCCGAGCCCTTTACTTATGCACTTTACTTTGTGATAGCCATATTGTTCTTTGTCATATATCTTGCTATCACATAGTTGCTTATCTTGCTTAGCATAAGTTGTTGGTGCACATAGGTGAGCCTAGTTGTTTTAGGTTTTGTGCTTGACAAATTAACCGTTAGGTTTATTCCGCATTTGTTCAAGTCTAAACCGTAATTATTTTAAAGCGCCTATTCACCCCCCCCCCCTCTAGGCGACATCCTCGATCTTTCAATTGGTATCAGAGCCTCGTCTCTCTTTGTTGGGCTTAACCGCCTAGAGAGTAAAGATGTCTACTAGAGGATTAGGATTCTCTGACACTCTTAGTTTTGATGGCACAAATTTTGATGTTTGGGTAATTCACATGCTTAATCTCTTTAGGGTCATGGACCCAAATTTAGAGCGAATTGTAGATATGGGTTTTTCTCCTCCAAAGGATCCCCAAAGATTATCTTTAGAGGATGAGAAAACTCTTATCTCAATGCTCAAGCCTCTAATGTGCTTTTCGATGCTTTGAGCAATGTAGTTATTTTTCAACTCATGCCGTTCGGGATGCTCATGAGTTATGGACAAAGCTTCAAGATAAATATGGTGTGTCCAAGATTTGTGGGGATGGTTGTTCTCCTCCACCTCCGGTCATATAGTCTTCTCAACTTCTTCTACTTCACCTACATGTGGTTTGCCACAAGGTAATGATATGGTGAGTAGTGTTGGTCATTGCAATGATGATAGTATGCTTATTGTGGATGATCCTTCATCACTATATTATTGCAATGCTCCTCTTTGGGCTTTAACACTTGAGCACTCCAAATGTTTCACATGCTTGTGTTGATAGTCCTTGCATATCATGTAGAAATTGCTTGGCTAAATATCATGATGATATGCTTGCTATGTCTTGTTGCCATGATAAAAATGCATCTATTTCCTCGAATTGTTGTGCTAACAATGTAGAGGAAACCGAACACTCCATGGAACAAGATGTGGTGCTTAATGGTGCCTCAAGGGATCCTACATCATCATCTATTGCGTTTTGCCTTATGGCTAAGGCGTCAAAGGTATCTCCTACTTTGTACCCCAATATGTCTCTTGATGATGATGTTGATGCTAATGATGATGAGGATAATGATGAAGAGAATGATAATGTTTCCTCCTTAAAAATTAAGGGGAAATGGTTTTAAAGCTCTTCATAAAATAAAATTGCTCGTTCAACTTCATGGAAATTATGTCCATTGCTATTGAGAGCAAGAAATATATTGATGAGTTGGAATCTCGTCTTGAGGAGCATGAGGTCACCATTGATAAAATGGAAGGTCATGGGCGTGATTACGCTAATGAGATTGCGGACCTCTCTCAAGCTCTTGAACTTGAACAAACCACCAAGGAATCTCTTGAGGAGACTTTTGCTCTAGAATTGTCTAGAGTGAAGGAATCTACTGATAGAGCCCTTGAGGTGGCCAATGTTTTTGAAACTAAAAATGCTACGCTTGAAGTTGCTCATGCTAGACTCCTTGAGGATTTTGAGCACCTCGAAAATGGCTCAAGGGTCATCAAGGGTGAGCTCATCAAACTCACCGAGTCTCATGCCCAACTTGAAGCTTCTTATTTAAAGGAGCTTGCCAAGTTGCCTTCTCCTCTTGTTGTTAATGATTATGCTTGTGCTACTAATTCTATTACTTGTGAAGCATCCATTTTGAAGGAGAATGTTGAGCTACGGGCTCAACTTGAGGTGCTATCTAGCAATTATGGGAAATTGGAAGAAAGTCATGAAAAGCTCTCAAGCTCTCATGATGATCTTCTAGTATCCCATAGTGTGCTAAGGATAGCTCATGAGGCCATGATTGCTAAGGTAACATCTAGTGAGCCTCATGTGGATACTAGCACTACTTCTAGTCATAATAGTATATTGCCATGTGCTAGTCCTTGTAATTCATCTACTCACAATGTTGGTACATCTTGTGATGAATTGCTTTCCTTGCCTTGTTGCTCTAACGATGAAGCTTATACTTCCTCTAGTACTTGTGTTGAGACTAACCATGTAGAGGAAATCAAAGAGCTCAAGGCCCAAGTCACTTCTTTGAAGAAAGACTTGAAAAAGTGTCATGAAGGGAAATCCGCACTCAACAATATCTTGAGTGTGCAAAAATCCCCCAATGACAAAGGTGGACTTGGATTCAACTCCAATAAGAAGAAGAAGTCCAACATGAACAAAAAGAAGGGCCAAGAACAAGTCAAGAATTCGGCCAAGATTGTTTGCTTCAAGTGCAAAGTAGAAGGGCATCATGTTAGATCTTGCCCATTGAAGAAGAAGGCCATTAGTGTCAAGCAACAAGGGAAGAGGGCACAAGTTCAATCTCATGCTCAACCTCAAGTTGAAGAAATGCCACTTCCCAAGAAGACTCAAGCTAATGCTTCTCTTGTGGAAAAATCAAGTGAGAAGAAAGTGAAGAGTAGACATTGCTACTTATGTCGTGAGAAAGGTCACGTCGCTTCTTCATGCACTAGTGGTATCTTATCCAACCCAATTATTATTGATGATATCTATTCTCTTGGGAAGGATAAGGTTGGCAATGTGTTTGCCAAGTTTGTTGGTACTCAAAGTGGTGTCAAGAAAAGAACCATTTGGGTAGCCAAGCCTATTGTGACTAACCTCTTAGGACCCAACTTGGTTGGGGACCAACAAGCTCAAACTTGATCAATAGGTGTTTTTGGAAGGCATTGGAGACTTGGCTACATTATGAAGAATTAAGGGGACTTCATCATTCTTTTTGTCACAAGCCAAGTCAATTGGATTATCAAGTTTCTATCTTATATCCAATGTGCCTCCTTGCGGTAACTTGTACTTAAATTGTTTACTTTGAAAGTTACTTGCCCCCTTGCATGTTTTGGTTTTGTTCCTTGCATGTGTTTGTATATGTTGCGCTTCCAACTTGCTTATGTATGTTGGTGTGCACTTCATGTACGTTTGAGTTGTGTGTTGAGCCTTTGTGCATCTTCTTTGTATCTTAGTTGGCTCTTGTGAGAGATTAATGGAATACCCCATTATTGGGGAGTGATGTGCTTTGTGCACCTCACACTCCTATAAGTGTGTGTACATGAGGAATACCATCTAGTATTGATATTACAAGATTATCTAGTCACTATGTGGTATGTCTTCTCATGAAAAATTCAAATTCTAAATTGTCCATTAATTATCTCTTGTTGGATCCTCTTATTGCCTCTTGTTAAGTTTTCTTCATTGGTATCACATTATGGGGGAGTAATATGCTATGTATATTACTAGCCTAGAAAATGTGTACATTTGAGATATTGTCACCTAGTGTTGATATTGTAGATTATCTTGTTCCTAGGTGGCATGTTAGCTCTACAAGTTGCAATCTGCTTGTGTGTGGTGTGAAGATGATGTTGGATATCCTTGCTATCTACCACCGGGAATTCTTTCCATCTACTTCTTGTCTTTTGACAATTGGTAGTCATTTATGTGTGGTAGAATTTATTGACCATCTTTACATTGGCTTTTGTTTTACTTGCCTTTTCTCTTGCCAAGAATTGTGTCAACTCACGTTGTCTTCCATACCACTTGTGGATCTTGTTTATTTCTTGATCTTGTCTAGTGTTTTCTAGATATAGTGAAAGCGGTGATCCCACCTTGTGCATTTTGTATTCAAATACAAATCCCATATAATGCACAACTCGTGGGGGAGCTATTCTATTTTCTTCAGAACACTCTTCTTGTGATCCTTATCAAGTGTGTTTTGGTGGAAGGCAAGCCATTTCTTTTTGGTACTATGTGCCATCATGAAACTTTGTTGAGGGCTTGGTTTGTTTGGAACCATCCTCTCTTTGGGAGTTTGACATCTTTACTTTAGTGTGTATCAATGGATATCTCATTCCTTGATGTATCTTTAATGATATCTTCCAAGTGATGATTTCTCCATTTAGTATCCTTTTCACTTGGCATTTCTTTGTCTTTTGGTTTCGGGTTTTGAAAGTCTTGAGCATGCATGTTTACTTCATGTATTTCATTTGGCATGCTTTCTTTCTTTGACTCAATATATAGGGAAACTCCACCTAGGCTCAATTTGGATGAGATGTGCATGAAATTCATTTTCATATCTATATGCACATATTTATGTGGAGTTTGTCCTATGTATTGGTGTTTCTAACTATTTGGTCCCGATGAGTTTGGGTACCGTTTAGTTTGTGTTGTTCTTCTAGGAACATTTGGAGATGCATTGGATGCTCGGCTCACTCACAAGGAAGGTGTTGTCACCATGTGCATATTGGAGTCAAGCTAGGATGATCAATGAACTACTATCTACCTTCAATTGGTATCTACTACATCCTTCCAATGATATCTCGGTAACAAGTATCTATTCATGCTTTCCTCTCTTGCATTCAACCTTGTGTAGGCTGTATCTTGGCATGATATTCATTTCATATCTTGTGATACTTGTTTCCTTTCTCAAAGCATCCCAACGGTGATCTCTGTTGCTAGTTGTGATGCCCTTGATGGATGTGTGTTTAGACTTCATTTATATACAATAAGACCATATCTAGCCAAGTGCTATGCTTTCGAGCAAATATCTTATTGGTATATTTATGACTACCTTGTGGATATCTTGTTCCTTTGTGGTGTAACTATTTTGGGTGTACATCCTTCTTTGTAGATATATATATATATCATCATGATTTAGTCTACATAGAACCTTATACACTTGAGAGAAATTACATCTCTAGTTGATATCATTTTTTCACGTCCACCTTGTCTTTCTTATGTTATTTCTTTGGTGGCTCCGTGAAAGCTTTTGCCTTGAGTGCGTGTCCTCTATCGTTGCATCTTGATGCACTCTTGTGTGGTGAAGATTATTTTCCTCATGCTTATCTTTACAAGGCTTTTGCCATCTTAATTGGTATCCCTCGTCTTGATGAGGCTTTCATCTTCTATCTTCACCACGGGTTGTCACAAGCATAAGTTCTTTATATGCTTATTAGTAAGCTTGTGAATCCATTTGCTAGTTGTGTGTGGGAATGATAGGCCTTGCATCGTGTGCCTCATTCTTTCAAGACTATGTTGATGCTTAATGCTCATCCTAATTTTAGTCCTCTCAAGTGCTTCGCCATGACTCACACACATCATTTTGGTTGAGCCTATTCTTAAGTTGCCTCTTTTACATGTTGCTCAACCATGTGCTTGTTGCAAGCGCTAGGCTTTGTTTCCTATATGCTCACTTGCACTGGATGTGAGCTTCTATTGATTTTGGGGGAGCTATGATCCTATTTTGTGCACTTTGTATTCAAATACAAAAATTCTTATGTGTGCACAAATCATGGGGAGCTTCTCTAGTTTCTTTAGAACACTCCTTTGCGTTTATCATAATATCTTTATTCTTGTGGCATGTAGGATCATTGGTCTTGTTGGTTCAATTGATATCCGTTGATTGCTTGCTTCAATTGGTATCTTCTGATTGCTTGTGTCTCTCTTTGTTATGTCTTTGTGTCATATCTTTTTGTTGCAATCTTTGGGCCTCAATATAGTTTGTCTTCCTCCAAGTATTGGCAGTTGGATATGTGTATTGCATTCCACTCTCTTGTTGAGAAATACACAATTTATGGAGGAACACCTTTTATTTTGGCCTTCTCAGCTTTTCACCCATTTTGGCAATCGATGCCAATGGGGGAGGAATTTCAGAGAGTTTTGTGGAGAAGTCTTCTGAGTTTTCTCCTTGCTTTGGTTTTGGTCCTAAGCATTTGCATCTCATTCTCCTGCATCATTGGTTGTTGCATTGCATTGTGATGCATAATTCCTTATATAAACTCTCTTGAAAGTGATTGTCATCAATTACCAAAATGGGGGAGATTGAAAGGACATGCGGTGCCCCCATGTGTGGTTTTGGTAATTGATGACATTCTCTATGGACTAATGGTTGCATCGAGTTATATTTGAAGGATTTTTCCATAGGCATTTCTTGAAGTCCATGTGTTGGTTTCAAGGAGTTTACGGATTGACCAAGGTGCTATTAAGGAATTATCCAAAGATTGGTCATGTGAGTGTTGAGCTTATTGCAAGAATGTCTTGAAGAAGAAGATTGTGTGATCATTCATATTTACCTTCAAGATATCATCCAAATGAAGAGAGTTGGAAAGACTCAAGGTTGATCAAGACTAAGTCAAGAGTGAATCAAGTTGATCAACTCACAAAGCATAGAAGATGTACCGAGTGGGACCAAGTGTTCCCATGGTATGGTAAGCATTGTCCATTACGCTTTGTGTACTAACCCATGGTCTCGTGAGAGTTCTTTGTGGGGTTAGGTATGTTTCCATGGTCTTGCGTCAAGAGGAAGATCCCATACAACCCATGGGGGATGACATCAAGTGGTGATCGTCATCAAGTTTGCAGTGTGCAAGTTCAAGTGGAGCAACACAAAGAGTGGCTCACCCATAATGGAGTATGGGGGAGCAATCAAGTTTGAATCTTGCCATCCATTGTGGTGTCAATGGACTTGTGAAGATGTGCCGAAGAGTCGCTCACCCATAGTGACTATGGGGGAGCAATCATCTAGTCTTCATCGAGCCAATGCAATCAAGAAAGGTGGTCCAACTTGAGGGAGTCAAGATCATCATCATCTAGCTCAAGTGGACCATGTGCAAGGCAAAGGTTTGCCCTTGATAGGTTTTCTATTTTACCGGTCTCATGGTGGTAGTTGGGAGACCGGGTTATAGGATCGATAGCCGTACTATCAAGGGGGGCTCTCAAGTGAGTAGCTTGATCGTATCGTTCGTTGAGAGCTCAAACCATTGCATCCTTGCATCATGTTTCTTGGTCCTTGTTTGATTCTCTTTGTGAGTCTTAGAGCTTATGTTCATCTTTATGACAAGCTTGAGTTCATCAGCGGAGTTTGCATCGTCTTCTATGATGTTTTCGGTGTTGGAGGTTTTACCGGTCTTCTCCGAGGAAGGGTTCTCACCATTTTCTTTTGGGCCTTTTCTCATTTTCTTATTATTGGTATTTCTTTCAAGATTGTGTTAGCCCTTGTCGCTAGCTTTCCAACAAACTTGGTTTCATCGAATTCGGAGTCCGTTTGCATAAGTTGTGGCTGTTTTGGTGAAGGCTGCAGCGGTACTACCGCGACTAGAGCGGATGTAATTTTTTACTACCGCTCTAGAGCGGTACTACCGCAACTCCTGAGCGGTACTACCGCTCCAGAGCAGTACTACCGTGGCTCCTAAGCGGTAGTACCGCCCCGGACCAAAAGCTCGTGTTTTCTCTCTCGTTTGGGCTGTTTTGAGCGTGCTAAGCGGTAGTACCGCACCTCCAAGCGGTAGTACCGCTCCTCCAAGCAGTAGTACCGCTTGTGCACGACCTGAGCACATAACGGTTGGATTCGGAGGTCCTATAAAAGGGTCTTCTTCCCATTGAACCTTATCCTTTGAGCTCGTGTTCTTCCCCATTGTTGACCTTCTTGAGCTTGCTAACTCTCAATCCCTCCATGGAGTCTTGCTAGTTTTGAGGAAAAGAGAGAGAGATCTAGATCCACATTTCCACCAATCACTTTCTCCTCTATGTGAGGGAACCCTTGGATCTTGATCTTGGAGTTCTTGGTGTTCTCCTTCTTGTTCTTCCTCTCATTTTCCTCCCTAGCATTAGTTGCTTGGTGGGATTTGGGAGAGAAGGACTTGGGCACTCCGTGTGCCCTTGCCATTGCATTTGGTGCATCGGTTTGAGTTCTCCACGTGATCGTGGAAGTTACAAGTTGAGAAGCTTATTACTCTTGGGTGCTTGGTGCCCTTGAGCTTGTTCTTCTTGGGTGCTTGGGCGCCCTAGGCGGTTAGTGGTGTTCGGAGCTCAATCATTGTGGTGTAAAGCTCCGGCAAGCGTCGGGTCTCCAATTAGGTTGTGGAGATCGCCCGAGCAATTTGACGGGTTCAGTGACCGCCCCAAGGGTTGCCAAAGTGTCTGGGTTGGTGACCGCCCCAAGGGTCGCCATTTATGCGGGTTCGTGACCGCCTCAAGGGTCCCTTAGTGGAATCACGGCATCTTGCATTGTCGGGGCGTGAGGAGATTACGTGGCCCTAGTGGCTTCTTGGGAGCATTGTGCCTCCACACCGCTCCAAGCGGAGATTAGCATCCGCAAGGGTGTGAACTTCGGGATACATCGTCGTCTCCGCGTGCCTCGGTTATCTCTTACCCGAGCCCTTTACTTATGCACTTTACTTTGTGATAGCCATATTGTTCTTTGTCATATATCTTGCTATCACATAGTTGCTTATCTTGCTTAGCATAAGTTGTTGGTGCACATAGGTGAGCCTAGTTGTTTTAGGTTTTGTGCTTGACAAATTAACCGTTAGGTTTATTCCGCATTTGTTCAAGTCTAAACCGTAATTATTTTAAAGCGCCTATTCACCCCCCCTCTAGGCGACATCCTCGATCTTTCAGCGTGTCTCTTTCTCCTGGATTATCTAGCACATACTTATTTTACTCATTTACTCATTAGAGCAACTCAAACGCGTCAACCCATTTCGTCCGCCCGTGTTCATTTGGGTCAAAACGGATACAAAAGTTGGCCCAAGGCACCGACTCAAACGGACGCGTGTCCGCTTTTCGTCCATCTGCTGACTCATTCCCGACCCAAATTTGAGCCACATTTGCGTCGGCGTGGACACGAAACGCACGCGCGCGACACCCGCCTACTCCTCCCCTGGCCCACGAGTCGGCAGCACAACCACACCCGTTTCTCCCACTTTCCCAAAAAACTCCCGCCCGCTCCTGCTCTCAGCCGCTCGCCATGGACGACGTGCCGACCCTAGACGTCGCCGCCGGCCTCACCACCGCCGCGTCCGCCAAAGGCAAGCCCCGCGCGGCCTGCAAGACCGCGGTGGCCCCAAAGAAGAAGAAGCGGTTAACGCCCGAGGAGCGGGCCATGGAGTCGGCTGAGAGGAAGGGCCGGAGGCACGAGCAAGAACGCAAGCTCGAAGCCGCGGCCGCCGCCGCCCTCTCGACCACTGCACAGCAGGAGGGAACCAGCACCCGAGTTGCAGTGGCAATGAGGGAGGCCCTTCTCTACCTAGGGTTAAACCCTGGCCATCACATGCTCATCAGCGCCATTGTGGCCGCGGCCAACACGGGCTCGTCGGCATTCCCTCGGGTGGTACTGCCAGAGTCGCCGCACACATCTACCACGCAGCCGATTCCCGGCTTCCATGTCTATCTGCAAGCCTCCCGCTTCTTTCGGGAATGCTTGCCGAAGGTGAGCGTCGTGGCGCTGTCCACGCCTGTGCCCATGGCCATCGACCTCAACGCCACACCGGTGGCCGGTGGATCATCCTCCGGAGGGGTGAGGAAATGCCCACGCGAGATACCAACCGACATGCGTCCAGACGCCCGCAAGCTGTTCGACAGAATGCCGGCAGCCGGTGACGATGAGACGGCTAACCGTTTCATCATCAATAACATCATCTTTGAAGGTGGTGCGAGAGTCGCTTCCTAACAACATCATGTAACATCCCAAAATTTTAAATTTTGGAATGTTATAATAAATAGATAGCTTTGATTGATTGTTTGATTGATTGATTGATTGAGTGAAATTCGAAACTTTTTGAAAGTTAAATGAAAGGGAATAAAAGGACTTTCCCAAACTTTCATTTTTGCTTTTATGATCTCCGTGAATTCAAATTCTTTTCATCACAAAACCTTGGAGAGAAGATGACATGACTTCTTCCATTTATTTAAATGACAAGGGGTGTTGAAAATATTTCAATTTCATTTGGAATTATTTCCAATTCATAAACTTCAAGCAACTCAATGATTTTCACGAGCGAAGATAAAATGACTTCTTCAAAACATATGAAATATGAGTTGGGAGTTTCAAACAATTAAACTCAAAGTTCTTTTGAATTTATTTTCAATTTGGAGTTATTTGGGTTTTATTCAAATTATTTTTCACCAAAAATAAAATATATGGAAAATAGGGTAACATGATTCCCTACATCAGAAAATTGGAGAGAAATTAATTTGAATTAATTTTGGTATTTTTAAAATGATTTTGTTGGATTTTATTAGACCAGTAGCACTCTTTGAATTATCTGAATTTCTGTGAATTTTATTTAATGTTAAAAAAATTTCCATGCTGTAGAACATATTTTTCTGAAGATTTTGATATATTATATGCCTATATAATATATTTATTTATTTGGTTTTATTATTTTATTTTGCCTAGAAAATATTTTTTTTAAAAAAAAAACTTCCGCCGACTGGGCCAGCCAATTAACCCGACCTGTGTCGCGGCCCAGCCCGCGTCGCGTCGCACCAACCTCGGCGTCCATGCCAAGGCGGGCACCTCGCCCCTCGCCCACGGCGAGCCCGCCTCGCCTCCATAAATAGCGCGCCGCCCGCCATTCTCTCTCCTCACCGCCGCCATGCCGCCATTGTTGCCACCTTCTTTCACTTTCACCAACCGCCAGCCGCCTGCTAAACGCCCCCCCCATGTCCGTGAGTCCACCTCGCCCGCCCCCACCGCAGCCGCCCTCTCTCTCACTGCGCTTGCGCCGCTTGCCGCCGAGTCGCCGCCGGTTTTCCAACGGAAAACCGCCCCAACCGGTAAAACCCTAGAACGGTTTTATTTTAGGTTTTTTCGGTTAGTTAGATCGGTTTTTCTTTTTTTAGTTAGATTTAGTTTATGGACGTTCATTAGATAGGATTCGGTAGAGAACGAGTTCGTTCTTTAGCTCTCTGCAACGAACGTTCGCTACTTAGATTTTTCTTTTTCTTTTATTTTCGGACAGGGACCTATCTGTGATGATTTTATTTACAGAATAGCCCCTGATCTTCAAACGCTCACATCTTTTTACTCGTTTGTCCAAATTCAACGAAACCAATGCCCACTTCTTCGTTATGATCCCCTCTATCCAGATAAACAACTTGAACATGTTTTTGAAAGTTTTAAAATTTGAATTAGAACAGATTTGTATTTAAACTTCGTTTGATCATAACTTGAGTTTTAAAACTCCGTTTGAGTTGATTCTTTTTGCAAATCGAAGCTCTTGAACTAAACTTTCTGATAAGGCCAAATACACATAGTTTTGGTACTGTTAGAAATTGTTTTATGCTGCAAGAGTCATTTGTTTGGTTTTGATGTTTTCCGAATCGTACTCTTCGTTCTTTCCGGTCTTTTGAGTGATTGCTTATGTGTGATTACTATTGCTTGATCACGATAGATTGACCGGAGTGTGACGAATAGAACTATCAGGAGTTGAGTGCGAATCATCTTCATCAACATTGCAGGCAAGTAACACTTGATCATACCTTTTCTACTACCCAGTTTTTTATGCATTAGATCAATCCTCAAACACTGCATGATTAGGATCTAATTAAATTGTGGGATGGGAAGTAGATGAGGTAGTACCTATTACCTGTTTTACTTATGAAACCTTTGGGATTTACTTCTGCGTTTGCTTATTATGCCATGCTATGCTAGTAGACGTGGATTGAGTGAGTGAATATCCATGATAGATGTGAGATTGTTAAATTAATGGTTTATCTAAGGTGGCAACTTAAATACACATCTGGGTGGATTGAGGCACCTGGGGTTACCAGGACTTGCCTGTTTTTTTGGAAATCCGGGGTACCGTGTGATTTTCCTATGGACCGCCACCAGGGCTCAAAGGGATCATAAGATAATTCATGCTAGTAACTTCGTGTGCAGCCACAAGCCATTATGGGCTCTGGCATAGTTGACTAAGTCGTGCGAACCCTTATAGTGGTGGACTAGCGATGTAGGGGATGTAGGTGTACGGGTCTACCCATCGTAAGGTGCTAAGCGCTTACGAAGACTATGTCTCGGTCATCCGTTTCTCAAACACCATGTAGTCGAGAAACCAAGCGGAGGCGATCGAGTCTTGTGGAGAAAAGTCATAAACCTCTGCGAGTGTACAAACTAATCATGATTAGCCGTGTCCCCGATTATGGACATCTTGAGTATCTAGTACTTGAATATCATGTGAATCTCAACATGTTACTCTAATTTAATATTGTTGGGTTTGTTAATGATTACTTTTAATTGGGATTGAGAATCTGTCAACCATTCTCAATGTTTAACAACCACCATGATAGTTAAATAAATTTATTCCTTTGTAGTAGGGATAAATTGGCTTTACGCAAAACTGTAACCATAGAGCTTTCCACTAGCCATATATGCATGTAGTATAGCTTATTCTTTCATTACTCTCTATGTGTTACATTGCCAGCATATTCCATGTGTTGACCCGTTTTCAGGCTGCAACGTTTCATGTTGCAGACTTTTCAGACGACGAGTAAGTGATACGTTAGGGTTACGATTTCCTATACTCAACTTTGCCGTTGGTGTTGATGGGAATCCACAACCTTGTTGCTTCCGCTATTTTGGATTGAGGTAATAGTATTTACGTTATGTTATACATGTGATTTACCTCTGTTATAAATCCTTGAGTACTGTGTGTGTCAGCATACCGATCCAGGGATGACACGTAAGCACAGAGACTTGACCTTCTGAGGTCGGGTCGCTACAAGATGGTATCAGAGCACATGTTGACTGTAGGACGTGACCCCAGAAACTGGAAAGCCACTAGGAAAGATTTTTCTCTACAACTTTCTTTTTCAAAAAAGATCTTTTACCTCTCTTCTCTTCTGAGCTTATTCAAATATTCCCTTTTAGTGAGACCATACCCCTTTTCCCTTTTGACCACTCGAAGATTCGACTGATGAGACCACTCAAAGGAGGACCAGATATCGGACAACTAAGACCATTTGGAATGAAGAGTATTTTACCGAGCATTTGTTATAATTGGAAAACTACCACTATTGAAGACTCTGAAGACTAGGAGCAATTGAAGGCTTTGAAGAATTTCCAGGTTTGGTATGACCAAGGAAGGCTACACTTATGGAACTTGACAGACTATGGAAGCTGTCAATACCGAGATCAAGGTGTATTGGAGAAAAACCAGCACATGGAGCATTAGAACTCAAAGTTTTGTCAAGAAAACCCTAAGACAAGAGATATCAATTATGAATGATAGCTCATGGCAATGACAAGGGCAGAAACACGGTTATCAATGATGTCATCGCCCGCTGATGCTATTGTCCCGTGCTGAGTTAAGCATGCATTTGGTTGGAAGGATTGGATGGTAGAAGGATGATGGATCATCTGTCAGCAAAGGATGCATTTTTAACATAGCTGGTGTATCATCAGGATCAAGAAGTTTAAGATGGACTCGCAGGAAGTTATATTTGACAAGGAAGTATTTCATGAAGAACTCAGGACCCTGAAGATGAGAGTAGCCAAGCTGGAGGAGCAAAACCTCGAGATACAGGAGATTCGCCAGGAGCTGAAGGATAGAAGGACATGGTTCGTACCAAGGATGTTGAAACCCAAAAGTTTGGAATGCAACCCCAAAAATATTTAAGGATGTCATGAGAGAATACGCGTCAACAGAGATGATCTTGCAAAAGAACTTGAGAAGGACAAGCATGATCTGAAGGAGCCAACGGAGACATGACCAAGACTTGAAGAGCTTGATGACATTGAGATCTATAGACCATTAGAAGACCCAACCCCTGTTATATATTTACGTTAGATGCGACGATTGTGAGCTGTCATTTGTTTTTTTTCGACAGCCACAATAAAATCTACCTTTCCAAAACTATTGTTTGTATTGTGTGCATCCCTCTCGATCTCTCTTATCCCACCCCAAACCCATGGACCCAATAGAGGATGAATGGAGATGAGCTCATATTTTCAGGACCGATGAGTCAATTGGAGATGGACCAATGGATTCAGAACATGGAGGATCACATGAAGAATGACTCTATAGTCGGAAATGATATGACCCAGCATGCTCTTCAGAGTTTTTGAAAGAGGTGTTGTTACTTGGTGGAGGATGTACCAAACCATCAATGGATGGCAAGGAGTAACCACTTGGAAGGAATTTAAGTTGACTCTGCTGAAGTCTCGGTTTGTGTCCCAGAAGTTGAAGCCTTATGGAAGTGATGTGAAGAAATCTTGTGCATACAATATTTGTGGATAAATAGGACACAACCATAAAGAACATCAGGATGAATACCCTCATAAGTGGGGAATTACCAAAGGAGTTAGCCGAGGTTTTTCAGGGAACTTCGGTTGGAGATTGTTCCCAAAGGTTTTGTTGCAGTAATGGAAGTTTAGTCTACATTGTTGGGAAAGATTCATGAAGCTCAGAAGGATGACAAAGAGATTGCTAAGGTAAAAGAGAGAATGACCAAAGGAAAGGCCAAAGGTTTTTGTAAGGATAAGCACGACACCTTATGGTTTGAGGATAGTGTATATGTTCCCAATAACGCAAAGATCAGGAAGTAAATACTTCAGGAGGCTCATGACTCTCCATACTCGATTCGCCCTGGAAACACCAAGATGTATTTGGATTTGAAGGAGTGTTTCTGGTGAACTGGTATGAAGAAGGATATTGCGGAGTATGTAGGTGATGTATGCCAGAGAGAGTAAAAGCAGAGCATCAGAAGCCAGCAGGATTACTACAGCCTATGCCGATACACGAATGGAAGTGGGGATAAGCTTGGCATGGATTTCATTACCGGATTTCCCAGAACTCGATCAGGATATGATTCTATCTGGGTAGTAGTTGATTTGCTTGACCAAAGTGGCTCACTTTATCCCAGTGAAACCACCTATACCAGTGCAAAGTTGGCCAAGATATATTTGACCAGGACCATATGTCTGCATGGAGTTCCGAGGACCATCGATAGAGGAACACATTTACCTCAAAGTTTTGGAATCAGCTGCACCAGACTTTGGGTACTAGGCTAGAAGTTCAGTACAGCCTTTCATCCGCAGACAGATGGATAAATCGAGAGAGTCAATCAGATTCTGGAGGACATGTTGAGATCGTGTGAGCTAGATTATGGATCTAGTAGGGATGATAATCCACCTTACGTGGAGTTCTCATACAACAACAGTTACCAAGCCAGTTTGAAGATGACCCCTTTTAAAGTTTTGAATGGAGAAGGAGCCAGACACCGTTGATGTGGTATGAAGTTGGAGACCGTCAGTTGTTTGGACCAAATATGATCCAGGAGTCAGAAGAGAATGTTAAGTTGATTCAAGATAGACTGAAGGTAGCTCAGTCCAGGCAGAAGAGTTGTGCAGACTCAAAAATGCAAGGAGGAAGTCTATGGAATTGGAGACAGAGCATGTCTTCGTGTGTCCCCTCTGCGAGGAGTTAAATGATTTGGAGTTAAGGGAAAGTTAGCCCCGAGATTTGTAGGACCATACCGAGTTTTGGAAGCGTATGGGAGGAGTGGCCAACAAATTGAAGTCACCTGAAGCACTGTCAAGAGTTCATGATGTGTTTCACGTTTCCCAGTTGAAGAAGTGCCATGCAGGGATGGCCAATATTCCCCTGTAAGGATGCTTGACCCTGGAAAGTATAATGATGTTCCACGAAGTGGAGTATGGACTTCATAAGTATAAGTTTTATCTCGGTATGTTGGATATCCCACGAGGATGAAGAGATGAATTTCTGTTGGATATAAAGGAGGCATGATGTTGGAAATATGGATCAATGGAAATTCCATGATGAGTCTGAGTAATC
This sequence comes from Aegilops speltoides, assembly GCA_021437245.1. Classification (NCBI taxonomy): domain Eukaryota; kingdom Viridiplantae; phylum Streptophyta; class Magnoliopsida; order Poales; family Poaceae; genus Aegilops; species Aegilops speltoides. Next base: position 45,489,730 of record CM038143.1, on the reverse strand, counting down.
ACGTCTTGGTTGGTACAACCGAAGGAAGGGAGACAATACAATTGGATGGATTTTAAGTATGCTAGGAAGCTGGAAGTTGGATGATGGAATAATGATCAGATGCCCGATGATAAGTTCAAGGACTACAAGTGATGAGATGGGCCATAACCCACAGGCCCCAGGACCTGCCAAAGAGCAAGCATATTCTTGCTGAAGGAAAAACCCTTGGAAGAGGATCTGTCTTTACCCACCGACGATTTTATAGGAGCAACGCAAAACCTGAGAGTTGTTAAGGAACGATAGATGTTTGTTTGGCTTGCAGAATCAATGGATTTATCCGAACTTGGTTCGTTGACAAGAGAAATTCTGCAATGCTTGTGAGGATGACCGAGTGTTAGAATGCGAGATTCGCTAAACCGTATACAAGGTAATGATTTGGGTGCGGGATGGATTGATCACCATACCAACTTACTCTTATTATTCGCCTTGCTATATGGGATGGTAAATCTGAGTGACTTACCTATAGTAGAGAGACGACGATCAAAACCTTGTTTGAACCTTAGAGTGGTATAAGTATTTTCCCTTGTACACGGCAGCTGTTGCCAACCGTAGGTTATACGGTGAGGTTCAACCCAGACCCGTTTTCTGCAGGAGAAACCATAAATTGTTGACCACCATGAGATATCGATAGCATTGGCGCCAGACCCGTAAGCTAAGAAGACCCAGTCATGGAATAACCTTACCAGATGAAATGGATACGAGAATTGAGAAAAGGGTTATGCCACTACTGGAAGAGCCCAGAGAAGGAAAATTTTCCGAGAATCTGAGAAGACCAACACTGTCAACAATAAGGATGGAGTATATGAGTTTTGATGGAACAGTAACAATGCTTCTAAGGGTGGTAGCACCCGAGACCCCGGAGACGATCGATGGATTCTGAAGACCCCCTACCCTAACCTATTTCTTGCTAGCCTCTCCGAATCTCGAGGACGAGATTCATTTTAAGGGTGGTAGGTTTGTAACATCCCAAAATTTTAAATTTTGGAATGTTATAATAAATAGATAGCTTTGATTTATTGTTTGATTGATTGATTGATTGAGTGAAATTCGAAACTTTTTGAAAGTTAAATGAAAGGGAATAAAAGGACTTTCCCAAACTTTCATTTTTGCTTTTATGATCTCCGTGAATTCAAATTCTTTTCATCACAAAACCTTGGAGAGAAGATGACATGACTTCTTCCATTTATTTAAATGACAAGGGGTGTTAAAAATATTTCAATTTCATTTGGAATTATTTCCAATTCATAAACTTCAAGCAACTCGATGATTTTCATGAGCGAAGATAAAATGACTTCTTCAAAACATATGAAATATGAGTTGGGAGTTTCAAACAATTAAACTCAAAGTTCTTTTGAATTTATTTTCAATTTGGAGTTATTTGGGTTTTATTCAAATTATTTTTCTCCAAAAATAAAATATATGGAAAATAGGGTAACATGATTCCCTACATCAAAAAATTGGAGAGAAATAAATTTGAATTAATTTTGGTATTTTTAAAATGATTTTGTTGGATTTTATTAGACCAGTAGCACTCTTTGAATTATCTGAATTTGTGTGAATTTTATTTAGTGTTAAAAAAATGTCCATGCTGTAGAAAATATTTTTTTGAAGATTTTGATATATTATATGCCTATATAATATATTTATTTATTTGGTTTTATTATTTTATTTTGCCTGGAAAATGTTTTTTTAAAACTTCTGCCGACTGGGCCGGCCCAGCTAGCCAGCCAGGTCGCGGCCCAGCCCGCGTCGCGTCGCACCGACCTCGGTGTCCGTGCCAAGGCCGGGCACCTCGCCTTCTCGCCAGGCAGCCCCGCCTCGCCCCTCCATAAATAAGCGCCCGCCCGCCGCCGCCTTCTCCTCGCCAGCGTTCGCCGCCGCCGCCACAGATCCATCCGCCGCCGCCTTCACCCGCTGCCTTGCCGATTCACCAACCACGCCACTGTCGCCGCTAGACGCCGCCCGTCTTGCCAGTAGTCCACCTCGCTGCCCCTGGCCATGCTGCCGCGCCGCCGCCACAACCGCCGCCCTCTCCTCACCGCGCCGCCATGGCCGCCGAGTCCGCCCGGTTTTCCAACGGAAAACCTCCCCAGCCGGTAAAACCCTAGAACGGTTTTATTTCGGGGTTTTTCGGTTAGTTAGATCGGTTTTTCTTTTTTTAGTTAGATTTAGTTTATGGACGTTCATTAGATAGGATTCGATAGAGACCGAGTTCGTTCTTTAGCTCTCTACAACGAACGTTCGCTACTTAGATTTTTCTTTTTCTTTTATTTTCGGACAGGGACCTATCTGTGATGATTTTATTTACAGAATAGCCCCTGATTTTCAAACGCTCACATCTTTTTACTCGTTTGTCCATATTCAACGAAACCAACACCCACTTCTTCGTTATGATCCCCTCTATCCAGATAAACAACTTGAACATGTTTTTGAAAGTTTTAAAATTTGAATTAGAACAGATTTGTATTTAAACTTCGTTTGATCATAACTTGAGTTTTAAAACTCCGTTTGAGTTGATTCTTTTTGCAAATCGAAGCTCTTGAACTAAACTTTCTGATAAGGCCAAATACACATAGTTTTGGTACTGTTAGAAATTGTTTTATGCTGCAAGAGTCATTTGTTTGGTTTTGATGTTTTCCGAATCGTACTCTTCGTTCTTTCCGATCTTTCGAGTGATTGCTTATGTGTGGTTACTATTGCTTGATCACGATAGATTGACCGGAGTGTGACGAATAGAACTATCAGGAGTTGAGTGCGAATCTTCTTCATCAACATTGCAGGCAAGTAACACTTGATCATACCTTTTCTACTACCCAGTTTTTTATGCATTAGATCAATCCTCAAACACTGCATGATTAGGATCTAATTAAATTGTGGGATGGGAAGTACATGAGGTAGTACCTATTACCTGTTTTACTTATGAAACCTTTGGGAGTTACTTCTGCGTTTGCTTATTATGCCATGCTATGCTAGTAGACGTGGATTGGGTGAGTGAATATCCATGACAGATGTGAGATTGTTAAATTAATGGTTTATCTAAGGTGGCAACTTAAATACACATCTGGGTGGATTGAGGCACCTGGGGTTACCAGGACTTGCCTGATTTTTTGGAAATCCCGGGGGTACCGTGTGATTTTCCTATGGACCGCCACCCAGGCTCAAAGGGATCATAAGATAATTCATGCTAGTAACTTACGTGTGCAGCCACAAGCCATTATGGGCTCTGGCATAGTTGACTAAGTCGTGCGAACCCTTATAGTGGTGGACTAGCAGATGTAGGGGATGTAGGTGTACGGGTCTACCCGTCGTAAGGTGCTAGCGCTTCTGAAAGACTATGTCTCGGTCATCCGTTTCTCAAACACCATGTAGTGCGAGAAACCAAACGGAGGCGATCGAGTCTTGTGGAGAAAAGTGCGCAAACCTCTGCAGAGTGTACAAACTAATCATGATTAGCCGTGTCCCCAGTTATGGACATCTTGAGTATCTAGTACTTGAATATCATGTGAATCTCAACATGTTACTCTAATTTAATATTGTTGGGTTTGTTAATGATTACTTTTAATTGGGATTGAGAATGCTGTCAACCATTCTCAATGTTTAACAACCACCATGATAGTTAAATAAATTTATTCCTTTGTAGTAGGGATAAATTGGCTTTACGCAAAACTGTAACCATAGAGCTTTCCACCAGCCATATATGCATGTAGTATAGCTTATTCTTTCATTACTCTCTATGTGTTACATTGCCAGCATATTCCATGTGCTGACCCGTTTTCGGGCTGCAACGTTTCATGTTGCAGACTTTTCAGACGACGAGTAAGTGATACGTTAGGGTTACGATTTCCTATACTCAACTTTGCCGTTGGTGTTGATGGGAATCCACAACCTTGTTGCTTCCGCTATTTTGGATTGAGGTAATAGTATTTACGTTATATTATACATGTGATTTACCTCTGTTATAAATCCTCGAGTACTGTGTGTGTCAGCATACCGATCCAGGGATGACACGTAAGCACAGAGACTTGACCGTCTGAGGTCGGGTCGCTACACATCAATAACAGTATCAAAAACTTGTAAAAGTTCGGAGGAAAAAAGCAACTTAATAAATGGAAATCACAACTACAAAAGTTGTATGTTCAAACATGACGTATCAGATAAGTTTAGGAAAAAAGCTCAAACAAAAGAAAAACCCACGGATATTCAAATGGTAAAAGTTCAAGTCGCAAAACGCGAGAAGTCCAAAATATCGTTGTAAAAAAGAGTTCAAAAAAAAAAGAAACACGAAAAATAATTTCTTTTTGAAAAAATAACATTCAGTTCAATGATATAAACCATGCAAGTTTGAGGACTATGATACTGTAAATCATTGAAAAGTTACGAGAAAAAGCCGTACCAAAAAACAGTAAAGTTTAGTCTGCGAAAACACACTCAGTACAAGCCCATACGGACATCAATTCAAGTACTTTTTTCGAAACTATTCAAAATTACTCTGTGAAAAATATCTCCTCGGTACAAACACACACAGAGATTAGTACGAGTACTCTGTTTGCTCTGTAGGTGTTTGTCCCTATTCCAGTGAGCACTATTCTTTTTTCTAAATGCTTATTTTCGGCTCCTGCATATGTGTTTGGGTAGTACAAATACATCGCCATAGTGAGTACATATGTAGCACCTTGGGGAGTACCAAAAAGACCAAGTGCTTAGGATTAATATTGAGTACATCACCGTGTGGGTGGGCTGGGGCAAAAACTTGACATGTTAGAATGGTTCACAGGGCACAAATTATTCATTCCAAGGAGACATTTTAGGCCTGAAACAAACGGCTTACACAGGTAAAATAGATATCTGTAGAACAGGTAACATGCTGAAAGCGGGAAACGCTTCTGCTCGTATCAAAACACCGGCCATCTTCTTCAACTTGTCGACATTCATTTGCACGACGCACATGAGTTGTTGTGTTAATAGAAGACGGCGTAGCTAAAAAGGGATCTCCCAGCTCTCTTAGTTAACGACATGGCAGCGTCCAGTCACTGACTACTCTGGCCGGGCGTGCTCTCCAGCCAAGAAGCAGAGCCCTGGCGTAGCTGCTAGTTCCCAAATCCAGGAGTTGCCGATTCACCCTAACCTACAGACCGTGAATCCACCTTGAAGGACAGAGCAACCAGATCAAATCTCACAAGCGCTCACTCCTCTGTCTCCTGCCCGCCTGCCTGCCTACCAGTCTGCCGGGCAAATCACCCATGGATGGAACCAAGACGGCAGCCAGCGAATCCACTGGAAGGACGAACCGACCGCGCTGTACCATTCCACGACCCGCCCGTCCGCCCGCCACGTGATCAAAAGAAGCTGCGGCGGCAGAGCATAGCGCCGCGAGGTAGGCGGCAGGAGGAGACGGGCGCTGTGCTCTCACCTTGGGCAGGGGTTGTCGAGCGTGCCGAGCGCGAGGCCCTGGTTGCTGCTGCTCAGGCTCCGGGTGTTGGGAACGTAGTAATTTCAAAAAAAAATCCTACGCACACGCAAGATCATGGTGATGCATAGCAACGAGAGGGGAGAATGTTGTCCACGTACCCTCGTAGACCGAAAGCGAAAGTGTTAGCACAACACGGTTGATGTAGTCGTACATCTTCACGATCCGACCGATCAAGTACCGAACGCACGGCACCTCCGAGTTTAGCACACGTTCAGCTCGATGACGTCCCTCGAACTCCGATCCAGCCGAGCTTCGAGGGAGGGTTCCGTCAGCACGACGGCGTGGTGATGATGATGATGTTCTACCGACGCAGGGCTTCGCCTAAGAACCGCTACGATATTATTGAGGTGGAATATGGTGGAGGAGGGCACTGCACACGGCTAATAGATCTCAAGGATCAATTGTTGTGTCTAGAGGTGCCCCCTGCCCTCGTATATAAAGGAGCAAGGGGGGAGGCGGCCGGCCAAGGAGGAGGGCGCGCCAAGTGGGGAGTCCTACTCCCACCGGGAGAAGGACTCCTCCTTTCCTTGTGGGAGTAGGAGAAGGGAAGGAAAAAGGAGAAGGAAGGAAGGGGGCGCCCCCTCCCTAGTCCAATTCAGACCAGTCCATGGGGAGGGGTGCGGCCACCCTTTGAGGCCTTTCTCTCTTTCCTGTATGGCCCATTAAGGCCCAATACGAATTCCCGTAACTCTTCGGTACTCCAAAAAAATACCTGAATCACTCGGAACCTTTCCGAAGTCCGAATATAGTCGTCCAATATATCGATCTTTACGTCTTGACCATTTCGAGACTCCTCGTCATGTCTCTGATCTCATTCGGGACTCCGAACTACCTTCGGTACATCAAAACACATAAACTCATAATATAAATCGTCACCGAAATTTAAGCGTGCGGACCCTACGGGTTCGAGAACAATGTAGACATGACTGAGACACGTCTGCGGTTAATAACCAATAGCGGAACCTGGATGCTCATATTGGCTCCCACATATTCTACGAAGATCTTTATCGGTCAAACAGCATAACAACATACGGTGTTCCCTTTGTCATCGGCATGTTACTTGCCCGAGATTCGATCGTCGGTATCTCAATACCTAGTTCAATCTCGTTACCGGTAAGTCTCTTTACTCGTTATGTAATGCATCATCCCGCAACTAACTCATTAGTTACATTGCTTGCAAGGCTTATAGTGATGTGCATTACAGAGAGGGCCCAGAGATACCTCTCCGACAATCAGAGTGACAAATCCTAATCTCGAAATACACCAACTCAACATGTACCTTAGAGACACCTGTAGAGCTCATTTATAATCACCCAGTTACGTTGTGACGTTTGGTAGCACACAAAGTGTTCCTCCGGTAAACGGGAGTTGCATAATCTCATAGTCAAAGGAACATGTATAAGTCATGAAGAAAGCAATAGCAACATACTAAACGATCAAGTGCTAAGCTAACGGAATGGGTCAAGTCAATCACATCATTCTCTAATGATGTGATCCCGTTAATCAAATGACAACTCATGTCTATGGCTAGGAAACTTAACCATCTTTGATTCAACGAGCTAGTCAAGTAGAGGCATAGTAGTGACACTCTGTTTGTCTATGTATTCACACATGTATCAAGTTTCCGGTAAATTGCTTTACTTTATTATTTCCTCTAGGGCATATTTCCTTCACCGGGGTCACGCGCCCGTCCAGAACGGAGATCCGCCGGCCACCCGGCCACGGGCTCGGAATCGAGAACCGGGGCCGACCGCTCCACTCGCTCGGGAGAGGTGGGGCAGAGGGGAAGGAGGAGGAGGATGAGTGAGAGGGTGGCATACGAGCATGAAATCATTAGAGCAGCCGGGGATCTTGGGTGCGTCGTCGTCCTGGCGGACGATGTAGCTGCCAACGGCCACCCCCGCGCCTAGGGTGGGGCTTGGTTTGCCAGGAGGGAGGCGGGCGGGTGGAGGGATCGGCCGTGAGCAGCTTGGTCGACGGCTGGAGTGGCCGGCGGGCGGGGCTCTTATTTACTCTTTTAATAAAAAAGACCAGTCCAACAAAATGACAGCATCAGTACAACCGTTCAAATTTATCGGTTCAACAATAGTAACAGAATAATATTCTGTTACGCGAAACAGAATAGCCCAAATGTGTGTGTGTGTGTGTGTGTGTGTGTGTGTGTGTGTGTGTGTGTGTGTGACACACACACACACACAGGACCTTTAGTCTCGGCTCCAACCACGAACCGAGACTAAAAGACTAAAGGACCTTTAGTCCCGGTGCATGGCTGGAACCGGTAGTCTCGAATCCAGCCACACACCGGGACTAAAGGACCTTTTCGACGGCCCAAGTTACGTGTGGGAGAAGGACATTTAGTCTTGGCTGATGGTAGCAACCGGGACTAAAGGTGTTTTTTTATGTTTTCTGTTTTTGTTTTTTTCTTTATTTTTTTACTTTTGTTTCTACTTACAAGCAATATTTACAGTTTTTGAGTGAATCTTTTGCTTTAGGTCACAAAGATTATAAACTTTCTGTTAGTGCGAGTAGTTTTCAAATTTGAATTCTTTGAAATTTGTGTGGATCACTAGTTTGTGAATAACTTTAGTTTAAAAATAGATATTTGAGTGATTCTTTTTCCTAGTGTTTAATATTAGTGTGTTTTATCAGTATGTTCAACTTGAGAATTTTTTAGATTTTTTAAATGAGCTCAAACTTGGTACACCTGCTAAAATGGTCTAAATACTTTATGAAAATACTTCAAAGACAGTAGCATACATGCCTAGTTTTGATTTAATTCTATTTGCTATAAAAACAGTAGCATACATGCCTAGGCCGATTAACTTGCTTTTAGGTAAACTATTAACCTATTTTTATTCACATTCTTAATTTTGCCAGTTAATACATCGCCTTCATGTAACTGTAGTGATTCTTGATCAAAGCCATCATCATAATAGTTGTCTCCCATAACTATGCCTTTCAAAGGTGCAAATTATTTGGTTATCTTGTATATGTCGAACAGTTACTTGAACAATCCTACCATCGGATATGTTGTCCTCAGTTTCACTAGAAAGCAACCAGAACTCCTCATCTGGACCTGGCTCGGCATAAGGGGGTCCTCCCACTACTAGGGAAAAGCCTATACACAAAATCTTACTAGTAGCGAGGGTTAAAAACCCTCGCTACTGCTACTTACTAGTAGCGCAGGTTTTTAAACCTCGCTACTACTAAGTAGATAGCAGTAGCGCGGGTTTTTAACACTCGCTACTATTAAGCGGTCTCGACCATGCCCCCCGGGACATGCCATAGTAGTAGCGCGGCTTTTTAACCCTCGCTACTACTAAGGGAGATAGCAGTAGCGCTGGTTTTTAGCCCTCGCTACTACTAAGTGGTGCCATAGCAATAGCAAGGGTTAAAAACCTGTGCTACTACTAAACGTCCCATTTTCAAACTCTACCCCCCCTGTGGATCGCCTTTTCAGTTTAAAAAAATAAAAAAAATGATGAAAATGTCAATGAAATAAAATAAAATAAGTTTCCCATGTGATATGTGGTCTAGTTGTTGGGAAAATTTGCAATATGAATTTCGACTTTATTTGCAAAATCTCTCGAGAATTTGTAAAAATGGGCATAACTTTTGCATACTAACTCGGATGAAAAAGTTTTTATATGAAAAATCATCTACTCGAAAAGTTACATCCCAAAAATCCTCAAAAACCTAACAGAAAAAAGTTACGGGGCTTTTAAGATCTCGAGGCAAAAAAATTCAAAAAAAATCAGTTTTTTTTTTAATTTTTGTTAAATATGGTCAAACTATGGTCAAACTAATTAGTCAAGAATATTAGTGTTACTAAATAATTATTTTAGTTTTTTGAATTCTGGTCAAATCTGGTCAAACTATGGTCAAACTTTGGTCAAACTGTGGTCAAACTAATTATTCAAGAAATATTAGTGTTACTAAATTTTTAGAACAATAGTTTCAAACTCAAACAGTGAAATGTGTGACTTCATGCTCAAGCTAAATTCCTGAGGTTAATAGGATTGACATCTTACTATTGTCAGGAAAACAACAAGTGTAGACTTGGAAACGAGGGAGAATAGAACCCGGAAGTTAAGCGTGCTCAGGCTGGAGTAGTGAGAGGATGGCTGACCGTCTGGGAAGTTAGATGATTTGGAATGATGAGGGGTGATTAGAGATTAAATTGAGTAGCGATGAGAGGTGATTAGAGATTTGAGGTTAAAATAATTCAGAAATTTGAAAATTAGTGAAAAAAATCGAATTTTTTTCGAAAAAATTCAAAAAAAAAATCAGAGATTAGAGATTGGTAGTAGCGCGGGTTGGCACCCGCGCTACTGCTAAAGGACGTAGTAGTAGCGCGGGTCGCACCCGCCATCTTTATATCGTTAGTGTAGCGCCTTATTAGTAGCGCCGGCCCCCGCGCTACTAATAGGCCCAAAACCCGCGCTGCTGCTAGGCTTTTCCCTAGTAGTGTCCAATCAGACAAACCACACAGTAGCTCCAACTTTATGTCATACAACATTTCTCTCATATCATCTCTGATGCTTCTGCTATATTCATCTATGTCAAGACGTTTAAGCCATGTCTGCCTGACCGGTGATAGCTAGGGGTGGAATCTTGCAAAACTTGGGACTAAAATCACTACAACTGGTGAGGGTGTATGGCCTATGCATGTCAACCTCACGCGGCTTACCTGGAATGCTCAAAAGACATTCATATTTTGTTTGGACATAATTGCATTGATTAACTCCTCTGTATAATTAAAATACTAAAAGGATAGGAATAATTGAAAATTCATACCTTAATAAATAATTATTCAAAAATCATGTTTCAAATGCCAAAATGCCCTAGCTTTTTGGTTGGATTCCGATGCCAAAATTCCAAAACACGTATATACCCTAACTCTTACCTCCGGATTGTCCGAAGTGGGACTTTCCAGCTATAAGTCCGGAAACTCACTAGAGATAAAGTGATGACGGTGAAGCCGGTCACATCCCAGAGTGGGATCTTGGGGTATAAACTTTTTCTTCCCGTGTGGCACTTGCTTATGATTGCGCTGTAACCATGGAGAATCTTCATCATTTAACATGATGCTTGGGTCAGTATTCACTGTGAAGGAAGGAATTTCATCAAACTTTTCATAATCTTCTGGCATGTATGTCTTGTCCTCCACTCCCACGATGTTTATTTTCCCCGAAAGAACTATGTGGCGCTTTGGCTCATCGTATGATGTATTTGCTTCCTTATCTTTTCTTTTTCTCGGTTTGGTAGACATGTCCTTCACATAGAAAACTGCTACTTCTTGAGCTTGCGTTGGTTTTTCCCTTGAAGAGGAAAGGGTGATGCAGCAAAGTAGAGAGAAGTATTTCCCTCAGTTTGAGAACCAAGGTATCAATCCAGTAGGAGGTACGAGCAAGTCTCCAATCTATGCACCTGCACAAACAATCAAACACTTGCACCCAACGCGATAAAGGGGTTGTCAATCCCTCTACGGTCACTTGCAAAGATGAGATCTAATAGAGATGGATATAAAAGATTAATAAAATGTAAAACAAAGTAAAAACAAATGAATTGCAGCAAGGTATTTTTTGTTTTTTTGGTTTATAGATCTGAAAATATATGATGGAAAATAGACCTGGGGGGCATAGGTTTAACTAGAGGCTTCTCTCTTTAAAGAAAACATACAGTGGGTGAACAAATTATTGTCGAGCAATTGATAGAAAAGCACAAAGTTACGGTGATATCCAAGGCAATGATTATGAATATAGGCATCATGTCCGTGTCAAGTAGACCGACTCCTGCCTGCATCTACTACTATTACTCCACACATCGACTGCTATCCAGCATGCATCTAGAGTATTAAGTTCATAAAACTACAAAAAAAAGACACATCCGTGTGACATTTTGGGCCGAACAATTTTTTTCTGTCATGCTTATGACACTTCTATGACGATAATTGTGACAAAACTCGGTATCATCATAGATGTGGTGGGCTCCTACTTCTATGATGCAAAATCATGACAGAAAATGGGCTTTTCATCCTGGTCGGGCCAAAGACGTAGTTGCATGACATTCTTTGGGCTGTCCTAATGCTTTTTGGAGTAATTCTAATGCCTTTTCTCTCATAATATGCAAGGTACACACAAAGAGGAAGAATTCCGGCAGCTGGAAATCTAGACCTGAAAAAGCCACGTCAGGCCACCTATTCTGCACAACTCCAAATAAGCTGAAACTTCACGGGGAATTTTTATGAAACAAGTAAGAAATACTGGAGCAAATAGCCACTGGAGGAGGCCCACCTAGTGAGCATAAGACACCAGGGAGCGCCTGGCCCCCCAGGCGCGCCCTGGTAGGTTATGCTCAGCCCAGCCCACCTCCGGTGCCCGTCTTCTGGTATATAAGTCATTTTGACCTAGAAAAAAAAATAAGGAGAGGGCTTTCGGGACGAAGCGCCGCCGTCTCAAGGCGGAACTTGGTAGGAGCGCTTTTGCCCTCCGGCGGAGCGATTCCGCCGGGGAAACTTCCCTCCCGGAGGGGGAAATCATCGTCATCATCATCACCAACAACTCTCCCATCTTGGGAAGGGCAATCTCCATCAACATCTTCAACAACACCATCTCCTCTCAAACCCTAGTTCATCTCTTGTGTTCAATCTTTGTACCCGAACTATAGATTGGTGCTTGTGGGTGACTAGTAGTGTTGATTACATTTTGTAGTTGATTACTATATGGTTTATTTGGTGGAAGATTATATGTTCAGATCCAATATGCTATTTAATACCCCTCTGATCGTGACCATGTTTATCACTTGTGAGTAGTTACTTTTGTTCTTGAGGTCACGGGAGAAATCATGTTGCAAGTAATCATGTGAACTTGATATGTGTTCGATATTTTGATAGTGTGTATGTTGTGATTTCCTTAGTGGTGTCATGTGAACATCTATTACATGACACTTCACCATATTTGAGCCTAAGGGAATGCATTGTGGAGTAGTAATTAGATGATGGGTTGCGTGAGTGACAGAAGTTTAAACCCTAGTTTATGCGCTATTCCGTAAGGGGCCTATTGGATCCAAAAGTTTAATGATATTGTTAGAATTTATTCTTAATACTTTTCTCGTACTTGCGGATGCTTGCGAGGGGTTAATCATAAATAGGGGTTTTTTTCAAGTAAGAACAACCCCTAAGCACCGGTCCACCCACATATCAAATTATCAAAGTAGCGAACACGAATCGAACCAACATGATGAAAGTGACTAGATGAAATTCCCGTGTACTCTCAAGAACGCTTTGCTTATTATAAGAGACCGTTTTGGCATGTCCTTTGCCTCAAAAGGATTGGGCTACCTTGCTGCACTTTTGTTACTACTATGGTTACTTGCTCGTTATAAATTATCTCGCTATCAAACTACTCTGTTACTTAAAATTTCAACACTTGCAGATATTACCTTGATGAAAACCACTTGTCATTTCCTTCTGCTCCTTGTTGGGTTCGACACTCTTACTTGTCGAAAAGGCTACAATTGATCCCATATACTTGTAGGTCATCACCGCGGGCCTCTTAAAATTTGTACGTGGACATGAAATGGGTTGCTTGCGTTGGATGCATGGCCAGCGCAAAAAGAAAATAGGGCGGACGCTGAGCAGACGGCCGACCCAAACGGACAAAAAGCGGACAAAATCGCCATCTGTTTGTGTTGGCGCGTTGGAGTTGCTCTAAGTGAGATGAGATGGAGCGGATCGGCCTCCGCAACCGCACTCCAAAGCTTGCAAGGGAGGGAGGTTTGATGGCGCCAACGCAGCGCAACAGCCTCTACAGTAGGCCACCATAAATGAATTTCGAAGGATAGCAGATAAATCCTGCAACCGCAAGCTCCCAACTCCCCCAAGCAACCACATTGAGACCTGCAAGAAACAAATATCGGGCGGTAGACGGGATCAACCTTGGGAACCAGCGGAGTCGATGGCGGCCAAGGGGAGCACCGAGATGGAGGAGGGCAGCGACGGCGTCGCCGTCATCACCATCTGCAACCCGCCAGTCAACTCCCTCTCCATCGATGGTACCGTACCAGCAACATCCATCCTTGTCCTGGACCCCATCCCAATCTGTTGCTCCGCCTGTTTTATTTATCTTTTCTATTGAATTCTCCGTGCGTTTGATGGGGAGCAACTACAGTGTATAGCCCCACCACTAAAATAGGTTGGTTTGCTAAAGAAACTAAAATAGATTGGTTATAGCCTCACTATCTGGATCTTGCAGGCCTATTAGCTGGAATACAAGCTGTCACAACGGTATGGAAGGATTTTTTTTAATTGCTAGCTCAATGTATTATTAACCGTCAATGCATTCTATCAAATCCTGAGCAGTATTTCTTTTGGAAAGATCACTCTTTTTAACCAAAATTGATCCCAAAAATCATGTCAATCATTTTTTTTACTAAATTTAAAGAGGTTATATAGAAAGGGGGAAGATTTGATACGAACTAATGAATTATTTCCAAAAAAAGAAATTCTATTTTTAGCCATTTGTTGGCAAAGCAGCTAGGCCTAGAGCAATATAAATGCCCCTAATCGTCATTGTGTTATCTCCCCCAGCAAATACAACTTGCACCTTACAAATACAGACTTGCAATACTTAGCACCAAGGCGTCGTCCCAAGCCAAAACCATGGGAAATAGCCTCCTATTTGTTGTGGCCATTATAGCCATTTGCGCCATGGCGGTTCTTGGTGCGGGTCCACCGGTAGACATCAACAATCCACACATCCAATGGCTTGGCAGGTGGGCGGTGGAAGAGCACGTCAAGCTGGTACAGGACGGGATCAAATTCAACAAAGTGGTGAGAGCCGAGAGTGACGATGAGTCGGAACTAGGCGTGCTCCTCCATCTCTTCATCGATGCAACCAACCGAGATGGCAAGGATGCCAAGTACGAGGCGGTTGTCGACCAGATTCGCGGGATATATAAACCCGGTCTCTTGGAATTTAAGCCGGCTAACTGAGCAAAAAAAAGGCAGGATGATCATGTTGATGCAATAATTAATTATTTGACGCAATAAGCAATGTCTAGGTGCATTTCGTATATACGAATGTTTGTGGACTCGGTTTTGTATCTTTGATGTTTCACGGTCATATAAAAAATTTCTCCACGGTTGTGTTTCTCTCTTCTAGATTACCTAGTACTTCTTTCATATAAAGAAATATAATAACACTCTTATACTATTTCTTTACGGAGGGAGTACTTATTTTACTCATTTACTCATTAGCAATTCATCATGGAGAGGATCATCTCGCTCAAATCCAATGTCCCTGGCCAGATCTGACGTCACGTTTAAGTGAGATCGAACGGATCGGCCCCTGCACTCCAAAGCTTGCAAGGGAGGTTTGATGGCGCCAGCGCAGCGCAACAGCCTGCCTCTACAGTAGCCGCTATAAATGAATTTCGGAGGATAGCAGATAAATCCTGCAACTGCAAGCTCCCAACTCCTCCAAGCAACAACCTGAGCGAGACCTGCAAGAAACAAATACCGGGCGGCAGGCGGGCCGGCGGGATCGATCTTGGGAAGCAGCGCGGAGGCGATGGCGGCCAAGGGGAGGACCGAGATGGAGGTGGGCGGCGACGGCGTCGCCGTCATCACCATCTGCAACCCGCCAGTCAACTCCCTCTCCATCGATGGTAGTCCCACCAACAGCATCCATCCTCGTCCTGGATCCCGTCCCAATCTGTTGCTCCGCCTGTTTTATTATCTCTTTTTCTGTTGAATTATCCGTGCGTTTGATGGGGAGAGGCGTGATTCGCTGCCAAGAATCGTGCTTTTAGCTGTCGCTAGGCTTACTTAATTTTCACTCCTTGAGGTTGAGGGAGGTGCCTGGTTCAGCAAGATTGGGGGTCTGTGTGGAGGTGCACACACACAGCCGCAGCCACGGGTACTCAACTCCGGCCGGCGAGATTCCAGGTCGGAGACGCACACATGCACAGCCAAGACAAGGATTTGGTCCTTCAACATTGGGGATTTTTTCTCCCAGCTCACTCTGCTTTGCTGGGGCAGAGGGCCTTAGCAGTACAACTTAGCACTTTACAAAATCACAAATTTAGTAGGAGCATCTCCTTTGCGTGTGTCTGTATGTGTTGCTTTTAGCGTGATCTAACTGCCGCCTCTATAGCCAAAACTGTTGCTGTCACCTGTTAGGCTGCTGTTACAACAACTATGCAACGAGTAACATTTAAACTCGACTGTTTTGCCAATTTGTTGTACCAAAATCACATGGCATTCTACAAGCCGTAACTAATGCGTTTGTATCTGATGACCACATGTGGCCAACAGTAGCTAATGCACCAAACAGTTGGCCAACATTAGCGCAAGTTCTTCTCCTCCTAACATAAGCATGTGTAGGATAATCATATGAAATGTAATTAGAAGCTATTGCCTCTGAAGATTATGTAAAACATTACTTTCAAATCTTTTGGCGATAGTTCTTTTTTTCACCATGACTTCTTTTCTTTCAGTACTGCTAAGCTTAAAGGAAAGCTATGAAGAAGCTCTTCAGAGGAAGGATGTCAAAGCTATTGTTGTTACAGGTATTTCTCAGTTCATTTTTTTCAGGCAATATAAATGCCACAACTGGGGGCGCTGGTCCCACACACCTTCTCCGTGTTCGGGCGCACTAGCTGTCCCCATTGTTTGTGCATTTGAAGAAGACAACACTATTTGTTCCAGTGAGGAAACTGTTTCTTATTATTTCAAGCCTTTCACAGGGAAAGGAGGAAAATTTTCTGGAGGATTCGATATTAGTTCCTTCGGTGATCTTCACAGTGGAAAAAGTATGTTATACTCGTCTCATTGTGCTATTCTTGTAGTTTCATTACTATTTGAATGCTAATTCTGTAAATCTCATCATTTTATATATATATATGTCTCTAACAGTTGAGCAACCAAAGGTTGGTTACATATCAATAGACATTCTCACTGAACTTCTGGAAGGTATATGATTAGTCTGCCTTGTCTCTTGATAAATTACTGCCATTATGTTAAATATTTTTTGTTGAATATTTCCTGTACTTATTCTGTTAAACAGGAGCAACAAAGCCATCGGTGGCTGCAATTGACGGTCTTTGTCTTGGCGGAGGATTAGAAGTTTCCATGGTACTTTTCCTCTTTATCCTTCACTAGATCAGTTAAATCAAAAGGTTTAACTTATATGAATTTTTTTCCCATGTTATATTAGGCATGCCATGCACGTATTTCAACTCCCACTGCTCAATTAGGTCTTCCAGAACTTCAACTAGGAATCATTCCAGGATTTGGAGGTAAAATTATATATTTAATATCTCATTTATGTTACGTTTTCTGTATGTTATAGCCTTATAGGTACCAGAGACAATTCATTATTTGGATCCTTTTATACATAAAGTAAAGTGGCTCTTAAACCATGCAATTTCCTGTTAGTTTTGTAGCGCAGAAACTGCTTAATATTATGTTTGTGTTTTTTAAAACACCCAGAAATATATCAGGAGCTAACCAACATTCAAAATTGATAACAACCAATTATGGCACACAGGAGGATAACTGATAATTGTTATGCTTAACGTTTTTTAAACCATGCAATGTCGTGCAACACTCTTCCTATTACAAAATTTATCAATCGCATTAGCAGCCCCATTAGCATCCCACTTACTCCTCACCAAGTTTACAATTTGAAGACACCACATAAGTCCAAGAGCCTCCTTCAAATCCGAAAAAGGTGATCTGTCCTTTTTTTTTTGAACTGGCACAGAAAGGAGACGATGCACATAAAGGCAATCTGTTTCTAGGATTATCGTAAGGTGTGAAACAAGTGCGAACCAAAGACCCCCCCCCCCCCCGGCCTTCCACTTGCAGAATTGAGCGACACATCAGCATTTAGAGGCTGTTTGGATTCTGCCGATGCCCGTCCCGTCAACCATGGGCTAGCCAAAAAATTGGCGGACGTTTTGGCCGCCCACGCCTTGCCAATGATTTGTTGGAAAACTGAACGCAGAGAGCCGACGAGCGGCGGGCGAGCCAATTTATCGGCGCCAATCCAAACAAACGCCCATCGCTCGGTCAACGCCGATTATTTGGCTGGGCAAGTATAGGAACCAATCCAAACAGACCCTTACCTTTGTCCAGCTCCAAGGTGGGGGATTCCATCTCTCCTTGACCAACGATCCCAGAGCCTTATGATTAGTGATTCCCTGTGTGAAACAAACAAAGGAGCCTTTGGTTTGGCGCCACTAGAATACCATCACTACTCTACAAACCGAAGAATGAAAGAAACATATCTTCTAAGAGAAAGAACCGATGCTGCATTTGAAGCCTTTCCTTTCCAGACATAGTTTTGAGAGTGCCAAGCACTCTAGAAGAGGAAGAATAACTTACAACCAGTTCATGTGTTTTCATTCATCTATACATGGAGGAATCAGTCTGGACCAGAATTGAAGAAATTTCCTTACCTTGAAACTCCCATGCTGAACTGAGCCTGTATCTGAGCTCAGGAGACTTCTATAATTGATCAAAGGATGGAAACAATCCTCATCTTCACTTCTTCAGTGCCACAGATGCTACATGTTGATTGTACAGCAAGGTGCCTCCTGCATCTATTAGATTGCACCGCAAGACTGTCTGTGGCCACTTTCCAAGCGACCATTTTAATCTTCCGTGAAACATTTGTTAGTCAGATTGTATTCCAATTTTTTCTATCTCCATTGGCTGTCCCACTGTTTTGCCCAGGGTCATCACTAGACAACTTGTGCAAAACTAGCTTGTAGGCTCTATGAACAGTAAAACAACCAGGCCTCTCATAATACAAGACGGGTACTGAGCACTGCATCTGCATCTGCATCATGAATGTTTTGGCTTTCATCCCTAATTTATTTAAATATGAATGATATAAACTTCACTGTTGCTTTGTACCTTGTCATATGCTTAACCCCCAATATGAACTGGATTATATTCAGCTTTTTTTCATTGTGTGACTCATATGCATATTTATAGGAACACAGCGACTCCCACGTCTTGTTGGGCTGACAAAGTCACTTGAAATGATATTGGTAAATACTGCTTTGGAGCATATGGTTTTCTTTTTTGTGATTTTACTGGTTTAATTCAACTACTTAAGTTAAACTAAACAACCCATTTGCATCAGCTATCCAAGCCAATTAAGGGCGAAGAGGCACACCAAGTGGGTCTTGTTGATTCCATAGTTTCTCCTAATGATTTGGTGAATACTGCTCGTCGTTGGGCTTTGGGTATCTGTGAGCTCAGAAAGCCATGGATCAAAAGCCTTTACAAGACCGACAAACTGGAACCCCTTGGTGAGGCTAGGGAGATTCTCAAGTTTGCAAGGGCTCAAGCTCGAAAGCAGGCTGCAAATCTTGAACACCCACTTGTTTGTATTGATGTCATTGAAGAAGGTATAGTTTCAGGCCCTCGAGCTGGGCTTTGGAAGGTACTTGATGCTACTCATGCTCTTACCACTACTTTACTTAAATTTCCTGTTGTGAACAGATTCTACAGGATTTTCTGATTTCACTTCCTTAATGTAAATGCAGGAAGCAAACGCATTCCAGAGCCTTCTTTTCTCAGATACATGTAAAAGCTTACTTCATGTATTCTTCTCTCAGCGTGCAACATCAAAGGTATGAAGGACATTTTTTCTAATTGTTACTACTGAATTACACCATGTCTTAATCCTCTAAAATATGCGACAGGTTCCTGGTGCTACAGACCTGGGTTTGATGCCTAGGAAAATAACTAAAGTCGCCATTCTAGGTGGTGGGCTTATGGGTTCTGGAATTGCTACTGCAATGATACTGAGTAACTATCCTGTGCTACTGAAAGAAGTAAACGAGAAATTTCTGAATGCTGGAATTGACAGGATCAAAGGTACTACAAACAGGATTAAGCCTCGTCATATCAAATTTTTTTCCTGGGTAGTTGCATCTGTGCAATAAAAAGATAAAATTATCTCACTGGTTCGCTTCACCAGCCAATTTGCAGAGCCGTGTGAGGAAAGGAAAAATGACAGAGGAGAGATACGAGAAGGCTTTGTCTCTTGTCACTGGTGCCCTTGGTTATGAAAAGTTCAAAGAAGTGGACTTAGTTATCGAGGCAAGTCTTAAATATTATGAATGAACCAGAATTACAGTTACCCATTTATGCTTAATTCTGTTATTTCTCACAATTGCAGGCTGTTATTGAGAATGTGAAGTTGAAGCAGCAAATATTTGCGGACTTGGAGAAGTACTGCCCTTCCCATTGCATCCTTGCTACCAACACATCTACAATTGATCTTAATCTAATTGGAGAGAAAACAAAGTCGCAAGACCGTATTGTTGGTGCGCACTTCTTTAGGTAATGCAGTGTATATTGATTGATGCACATTAATTCTGGATGTACATCCATTAACTGATTGCACTACGTATGCAGTCCTGCGCATGTGATGCCACTCCTGGAAATAGTTCGTACCCAGCACACTTCAGCACAGGTTGTTGTTGACTTGCTGGATGTCGGGAAGAGGATCAAGAAGACACCAATAGTGGTTGGGAATTGTACTGGTTTCGCAGTCAACAGGATGTTCTTTCCTTACACCCAATCAGCACTCCTGTTTGTTGATTATGGTATGGATGTTTACAAGATTGATCGTGCATGTACCAAATTTGGAATGCCCATGGGTCCATTCAGGTCAGATATATAATTCTGTATTGTTTTCCTGAATATATATAACCTCCTACGACATTCTTAACATTTCGTATGATAGTTTTCGAGCTATGCCAGATGGACTCAGCTTAGCTGCTAACTATTTTATGTATATATATGCAGGCTTGCAGATCTTGTTGGTTTTGGTGTTGCTGTGGCTACTGGTATGCAGTACCTTGAAAATTTCCCGGAGAGAGTCTACAAGTCCATGCTAATCCCTATTATGATGGAGGACAAAAGAGCAGGTAAAATTTGTCAAACAGAACCAGTATATCATGCATATTTGTTCTTTTGCAGTTAATGTTTGTATGTTGTACTGGTTTCTGAAATGTGTTGCCATGAATTGACCAACCATTCATGTAGGCGAAGCCAGTCGGAAGGGATTTTACAAGTACGAGGATAAGAGGAAGGCAACTCCTGATCCTGAAATTATGACGTATATTCAGAAATCTAGGAGCATGGCAGGAGTTACTCCGGACGCTGAGGTTTGGTTTGGTTCATCTTTTGATCTTTGGCTAATCTCTGTTGTGTTTTCCTAGAGAATTCCGCAGCTTTTTGTTGAAAGCATGTGCAGTAATAGAATGACTGTAGTGGTTCATGCTTGGCATATTTGTTTTTCTGGTCTGCTCTTATGATTCTATCATTGAGAAGGGGACATTAATTAGGAACAATTTCTCAAAAAAAAAATGTCGTTACATTTTTCTAACAATGTTGCTGTTTATGTTTGTATTATGGATGGCAATTGTGTTTTGTCGAAGAAGCAAAACAGAAGTAAATGTTTATAGTATCTCATGTACTAGATGAGCGAATATAGCTTGGTTTATATTGAATGGATGGTTATATATAGTGGTAAAAATATCCAGACTTAATCGACAAGATCCTTGTAGTGGTGCGAAAATCCTTTTCATTTCTTTCAAAAGAAACAAGTTACTCTAGTGCTGAAACTTTCTGCATAAACATGCCAGTTGATGAAGCTAAGTGACAAGGACATAGTCGAGATGGTGTTCTTCCCAGTCATAAATGAAGCATGCCGTGTCCTTGATGAGGGCATTGCAGTCAAGGCGTCGGATCTTGACATCGCCTCAATCTTCGGCATGGGCTTCCCACCTTACAGGTCCGTTTTTAAGATGCCTGGTCAAATTTGCCTCTTATTACAGGTCCTGTTCTAGAGATTTACTAGCAACTAGGAGTACTTACTCACCTGTCAATTGGTGCAACCAGGGGAGGGGTCATGTTATGGGGAGATTCCATCGGCGCAAAATACATCCACGGCAAGTTGCAGGAGTGGGCGAAGCGGTACGGCAGCTTCTTCGAGCCTTGCTCCTACCTCGCGGAAAGAGCAGCGAAGGGGATTCCTCTGGTGAGCATGAGTGGCATTTCGTTTCAGCTGAAAACTTTAATGCCTGTTTCCTGTACTACTAGTTTCTATTTGTTTCAGCCAGAATGAAAGCCTGTGCCTCAATATTAGATCACCAATTAATTCTTCTTGTTCTGATAGTGAGATGTGATACAGTATATGATACCACTTAATTTTCATGCGCAGAGTGCACCAGCAGCAAGTCAAGTCAAGGCCCGGCTATAGGTGATGGCAGGTCTGGTGTTTCTGTCAGCTGAAGGAAATTATGTCGCCGAGTAATAATGCGCGATGAAGGTGGTGATTAGTGGAAGGGGCTGAATAATAGTAATAACAACACGTGAGCTGTATATTAGGAAGCAAAGGAAACCGTAACTAATTGCGGTTGGACCCTTGGAAGAGTTTTATGTAATATGTGCAATGATTCTTAAATAAATATTGCAAATATGCTCTGTCAATTCTTTTGTTACACCCCGAATCTGTCCCGCAACAGCGTGAATGTCTAAACCTGAATTTCTAAAACAATGTGTGCTGGTGTGATAAACCTGAACTCCTTTTTTATCTTGGACAATCTCGCAAAGCTTTGTTTATCCAGTCATGATGTTTACAGGAACTAATATAGGATCGTAAGGATGGCCTAACCAGACATGGCAGCCAATACCATGAGAAAGAGCTTTGCGACAATTCATTGTGAGCTTCAAAATTGAAGTTTCTAAGCTCATGAATAAAGCTACAGAGAAGGATACGTGGAAGAACATATCAGTGCCCGCGAATTTGCCCAGCCAGACCATGCTGAGAGGCCCGTCCCTTTCCATTGAGACCCAGCCCGTTTTCTATTTGTGACCTAGGCGACTAGGGTTTCTCTACTCCGCCGGCTCTGGTCAGCATTATTGTGGAAAATGTGCATTTCTAGAGCTCCCCACTTGAATTTGTCTCGTTGGTGAGGAGTGAGAGGAAGGCGACGATATTGCAAATCTGGATTTGGGAAAGGAAAGCCTACAATGCTTTCTTTCCACCACCCACGGCCGATAAGACTCTCTTAACCTGACCTTTTTGGCCGTCCGGTACAGCTCCAGTCGATAGGAGGCGGGGCATAAGAACCCCCAGAATATACTCCTTTGTTTTTATTCACTCTGCATATCGGTTTTGCCATCAGTCAAACTTCAGAGTTTGTTTTTTTTTATAGAAAACAATATGAACAATTCCAATAATAAATACATATGATGTAAAAAATACATATGCAATGATAAAATCTAATGAAATTGATTTAGTGCTGTAAACGTTCATTTTTCCTATGTCAAGTAAATAAAATCTAATGAAATTGATCAGAGTTTATAAACTTTGGTTTAAGACAACAAAGCTAAATGTCAAGTAAATAAAAATCGAGGTACTGATAATCTCTTGGATGCCGTTATGTCAATTAGTATTTATTAATCCACAACTTGTATGTCAACATTACACAACTCAGATAAGAGGGTGTTGATGTTTATTGCTTTGCAGACTAGTACAATGCTATGACCTTGGTTTCATTCTCAAGCGCAAATAAGAAAAAAGACACACACAAAAAAACTTGGTTGAAGAATACATCAATAACTCTATTTTATGTTTAACAGATATATAATTTGAAGGCATCTTACTAATCAGATCAGAAACTAATATTCATTACACTCATCGTCATACATAGGCCATGCATGTGTGTTGGTACAAGTTTTGTGGTATTACTTCAGTTTCATATATTACCACCCATCACGCGAAAACTAGATTTAACAACATTTCAGACATCTCTTAAGGTCAGACCGCAGCTGACTTCTGCAGGTTGCCCGTTCCAAACAAATTCTCGAACAGTTTCGAAGCCATTGGAGGAACCGTCATAGGCACCGGGGCCATGAAATTAGCAATCTTCTCGTGAACGCTGTACCTGAAAACTCACATAAACAAGTTAATACAAAATTGCGGGCAAGAAAAACCAATTGCACCCAAAGTCACTCTACCTTATCTTCCTGCTCTTTGAAGCGCGGCGATCGACGAGTTTCCTCTTCTTGTTCTGCTTCTTCCTTAGAGCATAAAATGCAGACTCTGCAACAATTGCAGCAGCATGGCTTATCAATGCATCCAGGGCAAAAAAAAAAAGTAGCGCAGATGCGCAATTGTTGGATATGAACTAACCAGATGCTCCATTATCACATGACTCCAGAAACTCCTTGAGAAGTTGATGGTAAAATTCAGAATCATCAATAAGTTCAGGATCACCTTCCACATCCTTCCCCTGTGTTGAAACAAGGGGTGAGCATATGAGACCAGCAAGTGCACTACACATACAGTATATATATAATTTGATCGGTGGTGGAAATATCCCCGAAATCAATCTAACTTAATTAATCGGTTAGGTTGATAACCGAGTCTAACTGGAATACATAACACGAAATTTGAATAGAACAAAATGAGAGAGGCAGGCAACAACAACAACAACAACAACAAAGCCTTTAGTCCCAAACAAGTTGGGGTAGGC
Organism: Aegilops speltoides; assembly: GCA_021437245.1. Lineage (NCBI taxonomy): Eukaryota > Viridiplantae > Streptophyta > Magnoliopsida > Poales > Poaceae > Aegilops > Aegilops speltoides. The sequence continues at coordinate 45,465,648 of CM038143.1, read as the reverse complement.
TAGAGACAGGCACGCAAGCTTGAAATTATTCCAAGTAAAGGATGAAGTATTGCTCAAACCTCAACGGTAGTAGCAGGCTCTGCTGCACTCTGCAAATTGAATGAGAAGACACAAATTATTCACTATAATGAAGCAGAAATATGACTGGTGGCCCTCATAATAGATGCATATAAAATACCTCCCCGAATACACCAACATCAGATTTGCGCAAGTACATCCGGTTAATCATCCTGCTTGGGTCTCTCATGTAACCAGCAACTTGGTCACTTATGTTCTGTTCTCATACAACATGGAAAGCAAGGGTCTTAGCTTTTTAAATCCAGGCCTGTTCCACAATAAAAAATTACTAGAAGTAGTTAAATAGGCATTCAACCAACCTGATTAAATGCGTGCAACTTTCCTTTCAGTGCAGCAGCTCCAGTTGTGACCTGTGTTTTCCTCTGCCATTTATCTATCTCGGTATTTCTGAAAGGGGTTATCCTGTACAAAAATCACGGTACGTAGCAAATTAGCAATCCATAAAACAAAGGTCTTGTAAAGATGAAACCAATCTTTTTATTATACCAAAGCCAAACAAACAATTCACTAACTCAAAAGACATTTAAGAGATTATTATAATAATAAAGGACCAGGGAAGAGTTTAGATCATTAGATGGTCCGTATTAAAGCACAAAACACATTCTACTAACATGATATGGTAAGCATACAAGGGCAGAACTGCATAGTGCTGATTAACAAAAGATCTTCTGCTACGCAAGACATTGTAACACGCCGAAGAATATATCCCGCAGTACTTCATCAGAGTTTCTATTGCTGCAAAAGGTTACCTTGTATGCAATTTCTGTACTTGCAACCACTCGTCACTCTCTCCATTCGAGTCAGGCAATGTATCTGTCATTAAGTCAGCATTAACGAATGTTTCAAGGCATCTTTCAGAATGAGGAAGACTGGATAGCAGTTTTACCATTCGCACCCTTGGCAGCCTGGTTCTGCTCCAGTAAAGCCTACAGGTAGTTTTGGAAAGCATATTGCGCACAGTAAGAAAACCTGGAACAACTACAGTATAGCGGTAGCATAGCACTGAAGCAAAAAACATGAGCAGGTAAGTGAACCTTCTGCAGCTCGAGCATGCAACCGAGAGTCTGTTTCGATGAGTCCAACAGATCAACATATGCTTGCTCTATCTCCTGATCATGACTGCAGAACCTTGACTTGGATGGATCCTGCAAGAACAGAATAAAATAAATGTTTCTTCAGAAGTAAAATCAATGAAGACAAAGAAACGAAGGTGCATGTTCTGGCAGTCATATGAGAGAAACAACAGACCTTGGGAAGCTTGTTTGAAGTGGAGAATGCCTTTTGCAGCAAGAATCTCATTTCCAGGGTCTTATCCCATAGCGCCTTCAGTAAGCAGCAATTGGATGTAGAGGTTAATAGTTTGAAAGCTTAAACACTGAATGTAAAGGATGCAATTGAACATATCATGGTGAGTAGATGTTATGCAAGGCACATATAAGAAAATACCTTTTGGTTTTTGACTGCCTGGCCTCTTGAGACATCGTCATCCCTGTGTTGTTTCAGGGTTTGAAGAATGCTTCTGCAAGGTAGAAGAGAAGAATATAAGTGAGATGATGAAGCAGATTCTATAGTAAACTGTGTGAAAGGGAGGCATGGCGAAGAAGGGCCGAAAGGAGACATTACTGTTGATTGGCCTGGAGGGTGCGATATTGCTGCTCGAGCTCTCCCATCTCACCATCATCATCCTCCTCATGGAGGCTCTCCTCATCGTCGTCATCCTCCTCATCATCCTCCTCCTCCTCACTCTAACAAGAGAGAGAGATAGGCACAAAACAGCTAAGCAACCTATACCCCTCAGAGGAAAAGGAAAATGAGAGGGGAGGGCGGTACTGTGGAGGAATCCTGGACGTCGTCATCGGTGGCGCTCCTTGTGGGGAAGAAGCTGTCCTCTGGGTCGGAGTGATCATCAAGGTGGAGTTCAGAGTCGCTGCCTGAATTGAGAGAAGCCTCTGAGGGGGAAGGGGAAGGTGATGCCTTGCGGTGCTTACGTGCGAGTGGCGCCATCTTGTATCGTCACCTAGGCCTGAGTTTTCAGTATAAACCAGAATTTTGGTTTTTTTTGGGACAGATTTGGTTATTATATTGACTAAAGATAACAAAAAATGTCAGTCAAAAACGCAAAGTCGGCATTTCGGTTAATCTAGAAAATCGGTTCAGTGGTTGGTCAATACCGAACGGTACAGGTTCCAGAAATTCAGGTTCAGCACACCAGAGTACATTTGCAACATAATTTCAGGGGTTATTTACAACTTAACGATCCCCAACTTAATGCTATTGTGTTTTGCCAGGCATCGTGCTCAGTGGTGCAAACAGTACGTCCCTCGAGTTTACTGAAAGTCGACCTCCAATCCATGGACTTGTTTTGGGCGACAATTCGTCCCACGTGCCTCAAAACCGGACGAATTTCGTCCAAAACCAAGAGTAGAGGCAAAAACCGGCCACGTGGAAGCGGGTTCTCTCTCTCCTCACCGGCCACCTCATCTTCTTCTTCCTTCTGATTCTCTCTGTGCAGAGGGCATTTTATCAAGCAGTTGGCGTGCACGCCTGCAAGCGCCATCCATCTATGTAACAACTACGCACGGAACCAGCGCAAGTGCTACTGCTAGAGTCTCCACGGGAGGCATATGAGCAAGCATCCATGTATGGCCTACATACAGAACTAGTGCAGGAGCAGCTGAACAAGGATTTGAGGTGGAGGATGAGAGGAGCTGCGGACTCACGTTGCCTGAGTGCTGAGTGCCTGCCGCGGTTGAAGACGTGGGGGAGAAGAGAAGAACGCCGATGTGCACCGACGGTCGCCAGAGTGGAGGGCTGGGGCGCTGTCGTCGGCGGCGGGGAGCACGCTAGGTTTGCGGGATGACGACGCTGAGGAAGGAGAGGGCACTTCCTATTCCGCCCATAGGGTGGGCCGTCAAGCAAATGCGCACCCCCGCGCCGCGCGTACATGGGCCGGCACCATCGGGCTTCCTGTGTTGTTTTCTTGACGGTTCTCGGAAAGGTTTCACTCAGTTTTTTTTCTTTTACTTTTTCGTATTTATTTACTAATCCCTGGTTCAAATTTGAACTAAAACCACGACGAGTAATTTAAAATGGAGGGAGTATATATCTATTTCCTTTCCCCATAATCTATGTTGGATGGCTCGTACCTAGCAGGCAGTTTTCCTCTCGTACCTGGCGGCTGCAACCCTAGCCGCCGCCAGGGGCCGATCTTCCAACGCCGTTCTCCGGCGGCTCCCCTCCGCCGGCGACTTCGGTCGTCGGTGGTGAGGGGGGTCGCTGGATCCACGCGTGTGGATCGTTTTTATTCATCCGTAGTCTAGGTTTTTAGGTTGTTCATCGTCTTTGCTTCGGCGGCGACGATGACGACGCTGAATAAATATTCTTCGGATCCTTTCCAGACGAGGCCATCGGTCCTACGGTTGGGGATGGATCTGGAAATCAGTCTGTTCAAGCAAGGATGGCGTGGCGGCGGCGGCATCCTCGTGGTGGACCTGTGTCCTCGGGCTCCGTCGTTGCAACGACGTTTGCTCCAGCGTCGGCGTGGGGCTTGGGAGGTAGTCCAGGAGCGGATGCAGATTGTGGTCTGCATCGACGACATCTGAAAGACGGAACGTGTGCTGGGTTCGTGGTTCGTGGATGGCAGGTATGGTTTCCTCCTTCGGCGTCTTAGTCGTGGTGGGGTGCCAGATCTGGAGTTCGATGATGTGCCCGGGGTGTTGCCCCGGTCTGATTCGTTCAAAGGCAATGGCTTCACTTTTGGTGAGCCACCTTGGAGGTTCGCAAAGCTGCATGTCAGCGATGGAGCCGCGTCGAGCTCGGGTGAGGAGGTGATCCGTCATTCTTTTTTTCGGTGGCTGTTGTGGTGGTGTCGGAGGCAAGTGATAGGCGTTAGTGTCAAGCTCAGAGATGTTCTGCTATCTTTTCAGATTTGTCATGCCCGTTCTTTATGATATGAATGAGACACGTATTACCATGCAAAAAAAAATATTTCCTTTCCCCATAAAAACTCTTTTTATTTTTAGTTTTTCATTTTCTTGTTTTTCCTATGTTTTACAATTTTTTATTATATTTACATTTTTTTGAGAATACTTTATTTACTTTAAATGTTTTCAAAAATAAGGGAACAATTTATTAATTCATAAAATATTGTAAAAAAATTCGTGACCGTTTTTGAAATTTCATGAGGCTATTTTAAAATTGAGAATGTTTCTCAAATTCGATATTTTTTTTTGTAAATTCATTTACTTCCCAAACATGTAAAATTAGGGAACTTCTGTTAAATATAAAAACTTAATAAATTCATGAATATATTTAAAAATATGTGTTTTTTAAAAAATCACAAAGTTGTAGCTTTGCATATTTATGTCCTGCGCCATCAATAGCGACTTTCGCTTAGTGGGTGAAGCCACCGGAACACTTCATGAATGTGAAGATCAATGGATCTTTAAGTGAATCGAGCAAGGAGGATGGGGATTGTTGCATCAGAGATGCAACGCATTGTGCAATCATATTTGGTCCATGCACTTTGTGCTCAGACGATTTCATGCCTTGTTGGTGGAAATTGATTTTGTTGCATATGCATGGGTGGAGCTCCATCTTTCTCTGAGATTGCATGCCTTGTGGATGTCGATTGAATTTTGCTGCAAATGCCAAGCACTCGTGAGTACATGAGCCACCCTACATGATTGTGATTGGTCTAATGTAATTTCTTGGTGTGTTTGTTACGGTGTGATGAATTGTCACTTTATGATCAGATAAAGAAGGTGACCTTGTGAACATCTGCCTTTGGTTTCGACAATTTCTCCTAGGAGAGCCAGTGCATCTTGTGATCATCTGAGCATCTGCATTGCATTTCTTCTTATTCTTATTAATTATTAATTTGTTTGAAGAAATATGCGATAACTTCTGGCTCAACCTCAGGGGAGACCTTGACTCGTTCACACAAGGTGTTTGGAGGCACAGAGAAAAAGAGAGTCCTTCATGAAGTGTTCCGGGGGCTTTGCCCACCGACATGGACGACCGACTGCCAGAACTGGGAGCCGCCAGTCCTCGGACAGAAGGCGAGGGCTTGCCCGCGCATGTATTTGTTCCGGATGATGTCGAGCCAAAGACCACCATGACCTTGCGAGATGCGCCAAAGCCAACGGGAGAGAAGGGCGATATTCATTCGCTTAGCGCACATAATGCCAAGGCCGCCTTGTTCCCTGGGCTTGCAAATGTCCGGCCAGCTGACCATATGATATTTCTGCTTGTCGTTATCGCCAGCCCAGTAGAAGTGAGACTAGACCTTGGCAATCTCATGGTGCAGGATCTCGTGGAGGCTGTAGAAGCTCATAAGAAACAATAGGAGGCTGGAGAGGGAAGAGTTGATGAGAATAGTACGGGCTGCCTTAGATAACCACCTCCCCTGCCAAGGTTCGATGCGCGCTTGGAGCTTGGCCACGGTCGGGCGCAAGTCTGCGACGGTGAGCCGGGAGTCACTAATGGGCGTACCCAAGTAGGTTGTGGGAAAGGAGCACAGGCGGCAGTTAAGCCGATTGGCAATGGCTAGACACTCCTCGGGGGGTAGCCCATCACCATAACATCACTCTTGTTGAAGTTAATCTTAAGGCCAGACATTTGTCGGAAGCAGAGTAGGAGGAACTTGAGGTTGGAAATGTCCGCCTCCGAGCCTTCGACCATGATGATGATGTCGTCGGCATACTAGAGGAGGGAGATCCCGGAACCTCCGGCAAGGTGGGGGGTGATCCCACGAATATGGCCAACATCCTTCGCCTTATCCAGGATGGTAGCAAGAGCGTCCACGACCATGTTGAACAGGAACGGGGAGAAGGGGTCGCCTTGTCGAACCCCACATAGGGTGGGGAAGAAAGGACCGATCTCGCCGTTGATGTTAACTGCCGTGCGACCGCAAGAGACCATCTGCATAACTCTGGTGATCCAACGGTCGTCGAAGCCCTTCCGGAGTAGAACTTCCCGAAGGAAGGACCAGCTAACAGTATCATAGGCCTTATGGAAATCAATCTTCAGGAAGACTGCCTTGAAGTGTTTGGCGCGGACCTCATGGAGGACTTCATGAAGAACAAGGACCCCATCCAGGATATACCGGCCCCGGATGAAGGCGGGCTGGTTGGGGTGAGTAACGTGATCTGCAAGAAGGGTCACCCTATTGGCGTACCCTTTTGCAAGAATCCAGAAGATCACGTTGATGACCGTGATCGGGCGAAACTGGCGGATGTCGGAGGCGCCAGGCACCTTGGGAATGAGAGAGATTATCCCAAAGTTCAGGCGACTGAGGTCGATGGAACCAACGTAGAACTCTTCGAAGATGGCCATGACCTCAGGTTTAATCACGTTCCAGAAGGTCTGGAAGAACTTAACCGGGAGGCCATCAGGACCCGACGCCGAGGTGGGGTTCATGCCCCTAATGGCAGCCCAGACCTCGCTCTCGAAGAAAGGGGCCGTAAGGGCCGTGTTCTCTGAGTCTGAGACCAGCTGGGGGCCAGTCCAGCAGTCAGGGGCCAGGGAGAGGCCGCTCCTAGGAGCGGCAGAGAACAAAGATCTATAGAACCCATCAACGTGGGTCCGGATGTCGCGGGGGTCCTGAAGGAGGGTTGACCCATCCCATAAGAGGGGGATGGTGTTGCGACGACGGCGGCCATTCGCGATCGCCTGAAAGTAAGCCGTGTTCGCGTCGCCCTTCAAAACCCACTTCTGGGCACCACGGATGCGCCAATAGGCCTCTTCATTGGTGTACGGAGAGCTGATCTTCTAAGTCATAGCGGGAAAGCCACTCATCGGGAGAAAGCCCCAACGCATCCGCACGCAAGTCAAGCGCCTGAATGGCGGTTAACAGGGCCTTCTTGCGATCGCGGAGGACCCGATCCAAGTTAGCGCCCCACCCCTTCATGAACTGTCGACCATGCTTGGCACAGAAGTGCCACGAATCAATGGCCGAGGAGGGACGGGAGTGAGGGTGAGCGCGGGCCTCCACCCAGCGAGCACCAACGGCCTCCACGAATCCGGTTTGGGATAGCCAGAAGGTCTCAAACCGGAACTGTGGGGCGATCGGCGGGTGCTCATCGGCGGAGGAAAGGAGAAGCGGGACATGGTCCGAGCCAATCCGGTTGATGGCGCGAAGGGAAGCTAGGGGACAACGGAGGTCTCAATCCGGGGAAACTAGGACCCTGTCCAGAACGGACTGGGTCGGGGAAGCCTGCCGATTGGTCCAGGTGAACCTGGCACCAATCCTATCAATCTCGCGGAGACCAAGATCGGCAATGAAGTCATTGAACATTTGCATCCGGGCAAAGTTGACATTAGCATTGCTCTTGTCCTCCGCAACACGGAGGAGGTTAAAATCACCTCCCACCATCACTGGAAGGGAGGCCACAGGGATCTTCTGATGGAGCTCCTCGAGGAAGGCACCATACCTGCTATGGTCTGCCGGCCCGTTGGATCACCAGAGTTATGCAGATGGTCTCTTGCGGTCGCACGGCAGTTAACATCAACGGCAACACGGCCATCCACGACGGCGCCTCCTACGCCAAGGCCGTGTCCGGCGGCACCGACTCCACCGACGCCCCCGACCACGGGGGCGGCGACAATGATGACGGCGGCGGTGCCGATTCCGACGAAGGTGACGGCAGGCATCTGGTACGAGGCGTAGGACCACGCACGACTACTGGGCCCTCGAGGATGAGTGCCGGCTTGTGGTACCGCCGTCGCCCTTTGATCCGCCGTGGCGAGTTCGCCTCAGGGGACGCGCCGGTGCCGGTGCCCGAACTGAGGACGGGCAATAGACCAGGCGCAGGCACAGTGTGGTGCTTCAGTTTAATCCTGCTCGTTGCTCTTTTCCTTTTTGCGGGTTTTCTTTTCTTGATTTCCTGATGTAATCGCCTGAAGAACAAATGTTATCACTGCTTTATGTTCCCAGTCGTTCCTTGAATTACCAATAAAGCACGATATTTCTCAAAAAAGGAACTACCTTATGTGGTAGTATAAACTGCAAATTCAGACAAACAGAGAGAACCGACCGAGCAGTTTATCTTCTACATACAGTATGTATTCTGTTTCAGGTCATTTGCGCTGTCGACGTTTCGATCTTACCAAAGGTCAGTTTTTGGCGGAGTCTGCAGACGATGATGAGCACAAGATGCACCAGGCTCTGCTCTACTGCCAGAGGTGGATGTTTGGGCTTGAGGGATCAAATATTGCCAAAACCAATGGGTGCCAGAACTTATTATGTAAGAATTGACAAGAATACCTGATGAACATTCAGAAAAAAGAAAAGGAAAATAGAGATGCAAATGCAATGCAGATGCTCAACGAGACACCTAGACGAAGAATATAATAACAACAACTCTACAATAATAAAATTGCAATACGTCAACATTCACCAACATGCTGTAAACTGTCCTCACAAGAAAAGAAAAACACTGCATTCATGCTCTAGATTAAGTTACATCCGAGACACCAACGTCCAGTTCTTTAGTCTGCTTATTAAGGTTTAGTCAAACCCTGGTACTTCGCCGGGCATCGGAGCGAGCTCATTCCTCTCGAACCTTCCCTCGTCAAAGAAGGTCGCATGCACTATACGTCCGCCAAAGTAGCGGCCTTCCAGTTCGACCAGCGCCTTGGTCGACTCTTCTGTCCTCTCGAACAGCACAAAGATCCTCACTGCTTCGTCCGCGGGGAAGTTTGCCTGGGTGATCTCGAATATCAGCACACGCAACACAGCCCCAAACTTGGAGCATTCCGAGGCAATCTCGTCTTCCAGCTCGTCGTCAACCTCGCCCGGACCAATCTGCACATGTTTCATGGTGACGATTAACATGTTGCACTAGACAAAAACTCACACCTTAACTAGAAACAAATCATGTACATGTATTATGAAGCAACATTAAAAGATTAATCATGTACATGTATTATGAAGCAACATTAAAAGATTAATCATGTACATGTATTATGAAGCAACATTAAAAGATTATGGTATCATCACTATATCCCAGCATACGGCCCCAGTTTAAGCAGTCAAAAACAAACATACACTCAAACAACACAGTGGAGAAGTGGGCAAACCCTGATCCCACGGAAGACAACTCTTCATCATGTAAGATCAAATACCACTTGACAGATAAAACTATAATGATGCCTCATCAGAGAACTCACGAAGCCGAATGCATTCTGTGATAAAAAAACCTAACCTGTTTGACCTATACTTTTGTATCACAACCCTCAGTGGTCAAAACTGGGTAACACCATCGTACTACCCAAATTCGACAAATTCATCAGGTTCTATGCCCATCAAGTACTATTCAAGAATACACTAATAAAATAGAGCAGAACTGATTTCTAGAAGTACGCCTTCCAGAATAACACAACATTCAAGTATAGTGATTATACTGCAGAGCTCATATAAACCCACTGGTACAGAATCAATCACATGCTGAATTTTCGTTACATGGAATTGGACCTTAAGTTACACGTTTTATATTGAACTAAAAAGCAACCAGCTTATATTGAATGTATAAGCTGTCTATGCTAAAAAGCAACCAAAATTATCATGTATAAGCTGTCTATGCTATACAGTGGTTAGATTTGGAAGCTAACACAGTCAGCAAACTATTTAGTTGCGATTTTGCACTACCTTGTCCACCCCAAGTTCTCTAGTAGAAAATAACCAACAGTATATAGATATACAAATTACAATTACACAAATAGATTCTCAAACTCTATATATTGCTAATCACCTTTCATAATTTTAAGTCTTTACAGTTCATGTGTGCATCAGTATCATGTGAAAATAAATCAAACAATAGCCTGTGCACTTCAACCATAACAGAAACAAAAAATTCTGAAATACATATGCCACCTGATACCTGTCTATGTGTTTACTGGACATTCTACTGCAAATTATCACATATCAGTCAGCATCAACAAGGCAATTATGTCACATAGGTAACTACTAACTACATTTTGCTAGATGGTAGTATTAGGCTACCAGCACACGAGTCGAGACCAAGGATTACGAGTCGACGAGTCGTTGAGTCGTTCCGAGGTTGAGACTCATAGACTAATCGGACTAGTCTTAGATAGTGCTAGACTAGTCGACAAAGTACTGTAGTAGTCAACTACTAATACCTAGTAGCAGTATGTAGTAGTATATACAATAAAACCAGCAGTGCTAGCCAACGCTCGCCAGGCCCAGCCCAGTGCCGCTCAGCACGCCACACCCAGCTGGCCCATTTGGGCCCAAGTAGCCAGCCTACTTCCCATCCCAGCCTCTGTAACCCTAGCTCCCGATCGATCCCGTCGCCGCCGCCTGCGTCATCACGCACAGAAGCACGCGCGTGCGACCCGCGCCTCCGACTGCCGCCGCCGGCGAGCTCACAAACCACCGTCGTGCATCCTCTCCCCCCTCTCTCTCTCTCATAGGGCCACACGCGCCTACGGGGCACGGCCATGGCCGCCGCCCGAGCACGAGCTCCGGCCGGCTGCCGCGCCTTGCTTCGCCATCTGCCGTCCTGGCGAAGGGTCAGTGGGTGCTGGCGGTGCCCTCGTCCAGGCGGCTCGTTCTCATAGCTCGCTCTCCAATTTCCCCCTCCCAAATTTGAGTCGAGCGACTCAGACAGCAGGACTAGTCCAGACTAGTCGTAGACTAGTCTCTCGACCGCTCGACTCATCGAATTAGTCTACACGAGATTCACAGTCGACACCAGAGTTGCGACTCATAGACTAGTCCATCGACTAGTCTCGACTAGTCCTTCGACTCGTAATCAGTGGTCGAGACAACACTAAAAACTATATGCTCAGAATTGGATGATGATATTCTAGAATAGCTGCTGTCTATGTATGAGAAACCAGTAATAATAATAAATCAACAACAGCAGCAGATGTACAGTTGGCGGTTGCTAAGGTGATATCCAAATTACACAACCAACTAACTTCAGCTTAGATATTCGCATAACAGCATAATACATGTCAGCACATATAACACACAAGGATGCATTTTGCAACTCAGTGCCTAAGAGGGGAAATCAGGGATAGCCCATGAACCACTACTTCATCCTTATTCATACAAACCTGAAAATGTTGCCAAAATGTAGTACTCTTATTACTCAGAAGTCATGGGAAAGTGTTTACCATGTTACGCAGCAGCACTACTCTGGTGGGCTGGCCTTCAAAGTTGGCTGATCTGGGCCTCCTGGAACTGCTCTCGTCGACAATAACACCTGCCCTCCGATCGGTCTTCCTAGCGACCAGGGGCGCTGTGATTCCCTGCTCCTGCTTGCCGAGCCCCTGGCCTTCCTTCCACCCCATCTTGGCCATCATTCTCTGGGCAGCGGTCATCTGGCCGCCGGCGCCCACGCCCAAGCCAGAGGAGGAGGAGCCTGGGATGGAGAAGCCACTGGCATCGCCGTGGGGCGGAGACGAGGCCCTCTGAGGAGTAGCGCCGCCAGCGCCGCTCATGGCGGCCCTCCTCTTCCAGGCTTCCTCGCCGGATATGTTGAGGGAGGAGGCCCTGGACTGCTCCTCGCGCAGGCGGGCCTCGGCCTCCCTCAGCTCGCGCTCCCGCTCCCGCTCCTGGTCCTCGCGGCGCCTCCGGTCGAGCTCCTTCTTCATCTCGGCGTCCTTGGCCCGCTTGAGCTTCTCCTTGCGGTAGTCCTCGTAGTCGTTGGGCCTGGCGGGGTCGTACTCCTCGAGCACGGTGGACTGCACGGCGACGAGGGCGGGGTGGAAGGAGGCCGCGGTGGTGGTGGTGACGGCGGAGGCGAGGGGGAGGGGGTGCGGCGGCTGCTGCTGCTGCTGCTGCTGGACGGCGCTGGCCTTGGGAGCGGCGGCGGGGCGGGGGTGCTGGTTCCTGAGGAGGGACGTGGGAGGGGCGAAGGTCGCGGAGGGCTTGCGGAGGGTCGGGGGCGCCATCTTGGTGGCGCTCGACCAGACGGAGGCCGTCGGCTTGTCGTCGTCGCCGGCCGCCGAGGTGGGCGGCGGGAGGTCGCCGTATAATCCGCCCAGCATCTTCGACAGAGCAGAGGCAGCACCGGCGGCGGAAATTGTGTCGATAGATCGGGCGGTTGATTCTACCGGAATCCGAGGAACAAGGTAGGTGGATGTAGCAGCCCAGCTCACAATCAGTGAGGCAAACCCTAACCCTAATCGAATCCTCTCGAGCGGATCTCGGTCGGAGCAGGGAGGAAGAACAAGACTCGCTCTATCTTCTCGAGGGAGACAGCCGGCCTTCTCTTGAGTCTTGTATGGGCCGAGGCTGTTCGATTGGGCCACTATCGACGTTTTCTCTCTTATTAAGCCCTTTGTCCCAGATTCTCAAAAACAAAAAAAGCCCTTTGTCCCTAGTCAAGAAATAATACCACTCCCTCAAAAAAGAAAAGTCAACAAATAATACCATTCCCTCAAAAAAAGTCAAGAAATAATACCCTTATACTTCCTCAAAACAATCAATTTACCAAAAGGACCTACTTGTATTGATTATCTAAATGTTAACAATCCGACATTAGCTTAGAGGCATTTTTTTTAGCGAATTTGATGTGACACGTTCACGAATCTCAAAGCAAGACACATGGCAATTTGAGCGAATACATCTAGGATGATAAATTATGTTTTTAAAGCATGGCCATTTTTCACCGATTCTCTTCGACGTAAGCATGACAAAAAAAATCTGGTACCATGGCAAATTCGGAATAAATTGGAAATTTCCCATTTAGGCTAGCAATTCTCCATGTTGCATCATGACAAATCCTCGAAAACGCATGACAATTACTCTGTTGCAGTATGGCAAATTCCTGACAATATTTTTGCTAGTGTGGCATTTTTTCTTTACAAGATAGTAATCTTTATACAAAATAGCATGACAAATATATCTATTTTAGCATAACAACTCTCTGAGCGTTTATTGGGAGCGGTTTTTTGATGATACGCTCTCAGATTGCGGCATTCGCTCAGATAACCTCCCGCGGAACAATAGTTTGCTAGGGTGACCCCGTGAACATCAACATAACATTGAGGTCCATTAATTTCTACACCAATATTTAACATCTAGAAAAATATAAAATCTTTTTTCCACTTTCAGAAAAACAAAGCATTTTCTTTCACTTCTAAAAAAACATAACATAGCATTCGCAACAACCAGGCTCTTTGTATTATTCTTCTATATTGAATCCACCACAGTCGATTACAGATTGATTTATACACATCATCCTCTCTTTTTTCGACGCCATAAACGGTTGCTCAAGTATTCATAAATAACTTAATCATCATGATTATTGTACAACAGGAACAATGACAGCATCAAACATTGTGGGGTCCTTTTTCTTTACTTTCCCTTTCAACCGCTGATTCATCTACTACTGTTTCCAGGTATTACCATCCTCATATGTACAATTTATCCTGTAAAACAAGGAATGCAAAATTCTGTCAATCATCTGCAGCCAACTCCATAGGCAAAGATATTTGCTTGATAATTTATATACCTAACCTCGCAACAGAAAATCCTGGAGATGCTTAGGACTGCTGCTCCGACGCCGTCCTCCTTTGGAGATCAAATTTATGGTTGAATATAATTATGGAATTTTTTCTAAGGGGAAACATGAATTCTTCAATTTCCTTATTTTTTTCATCACTCTGAAGCTCCTTTTAGTGACTGCACAAGAACAAAGCTCAAAACCCCAACCATGTAGTGGATGATGCTCATGTCCACAAGGAACTCAAATATCCAATGTGATCGTATCGGAACTTACCTTGTACTGGTACTTCTTCCTCAGCCTGACAGCCAGGCGCACACATCTTTTTACATTGATTTTCAGTATATTGTCATTGAACATCTGAAGACAAACGGACCAGCTCAGTTCCAAGGAAAATGAAGAGTACATGTATACAGATGCAGTTGCAGTAGATATAAACTTGACGAAATTGACATGCCATAATACATCCAATTTCAGCTTGAGAGCAACTTATCTACACATATCATACTCCCTTCAATCCATAGTAAGTGTCGTGGTTTTAGTTCAAATGTTAACCTATAAAAACTGAAACGTGCAATCCTACCAATAAACTGGAATGCACAAAAGTCTGCCGCAAATAAACAAAGTTTAGGAAGTAGTTATTTCATGAGCCCAAGGCTTTAAATAACATGAAAAAAGCAGTGACTGGAGATTCGAAAAGAGAAAGTAGTGACCGAACTTGCCTTGATAGCATCATCAATTGAGTGAGTGTCTCTAATAATCTTGTGTCTATTGATTATCAAGATTGCTGCTACACAGAATATAGGCAGTTCATCGTCTCCATTCTTTGTCAAGACATTTGTACTCAAATGAGGCATATGTTGATGCCTTGCCCAGATAGTAGCACCTGACAAGCCACACAGGGGATTTCTTGTACTAGATTTCACTCCAGGGTTGCAAGACACGCGGATTTCACCATTTCTACGATGGGATCTCCTGCTTTTGGATTTTCTTCTCGTGTACTTGTTCACCCGGGGCTCTTCTTTGACCTCACATGACAACTCATTCTTCACATCTAGTTGCAACGGTTCTAGGCAGTTTGCTTCCAAATTCCTGATTGCATCTTCGTCAAAATCAGCAGCCCACATCATCTGAAGACAGAAAGTACAGTTAGCTAACCGAACAAGACTATATACTATTAAGAGCCTTTCAAATATAATTGTTGATTTATGTGAGTACTTCCCCGTGGTTAGTGTAATGCCAAATAAAAAAATACTCCCTCCGTCCCAAAATTCTTGTCTTAGATTTGTCTAGATACGGATGTATCTAACACTAAAATGTAACTAGATACATCTGTATTTAGACAAATCTAAGACAAGAATTTTGGGACGGAGGGAGTAGTTAGTAGATTCTGCAATGCATGTACACTAACTTAACCATCTTATCACAATCATCAACTACTTCAAAGAATTCTGGTATAAATTTCATGGAACACTAACGACTAAATATCCAAGAAAAAAAATCTATACGAACTAGGAGCCGTCCAAACTAAATCACAAATATCTTTGAAGTGCCTGACAGACCTCCCACATGCTCAGCGACTCTTCAAAAGATAGCTCTCGACGAAAAAGCACTAGCAGCATCCGGAAAGCGAAATGGAGGCTTTCAGCACCAATTGCTGATAAATGCTCAAATAATTCTGTATCTGTCAATTCCATGATCTTCCACAATGCTTCCAACTGCTTCATAACTCCTGTCGGTCCCTCGAGCTGGAAATTTTCACGCTGAGATACAACAAAATTTATATCATGCATTATGTCACGCAAAATACCAACCTAACATATGCCAGTATAATTTGACATAGATGCAAATTACCATCCTTCTCAGTAGCATCTCAAAACACCAAAAGGCATCTGCGTCATCCTCGTATAGAACAACAAAAGGGGAAAGCAGATCGCTCATACCTACAAACAACTTATAACATTTAGGCAGTTAAAATAATTGAAGCAAAACGATGTAATGCTCCATTGAAATGCAAACCTTGACAGTATCCAGTGGAAGGATCAACCCATGCATAAACTGCAAGTATATCTGACATTCTCGCCATATTTCTTGATTCTCCATAGAAATCAAGATGGCTATCTGTTCTGACAACATCGACCACTGCATAAGCCATTTTTGGCAATTAGAACACAATATGACAATAATAAGAGGCCTTTGTAATTGTGTGGTGTGAGGGGGAAAGAATAAGCATACCAATTCTATGCAGTGTCCATAGCCACTCGGCGACTCTGTCTTTGTTTGCGACTGGACTATCAGATTTGGTTCCGTCAACAAAATCTGTTTCTGGTGCATCAGATATCTTCAATGAATCTACTATTTCCCTGTTGTAGCCAATGTCATCTAACCATCTATCCTGTTTGAACGCATCAGAGTGAAAGATGGCTGAGTCGCTGTTGCTAGCCCGAAACAGATCACTGGAATTGGACTCCATAATGAGATCTATGTTGTTATTGATTTGGAAGCTGTGCATGCGTTCGTCACGTTGTCTTAACCTATCTTCAGGAACTGAGAAACTACAAAGACTTTCGTCAACCCCATTGACATCCCCACCATCATTTGCGAACAAGTTTGTACCAGGCAGGGAGGGATACTCCATGAATGTCTCACTGTCATATCTTGGTTCACCCATGTCATTGTAATCCCCAGAATCTGACAAGCAACTATTCGCCACTGTGGAGGACACCATAAATTTGGATGAATTATATACAGAGCTATCATTATGTGCGTTGAAACCAGCTACTTCAGCTGATTTGCTACAGCTTTGTGACTGTGGTGCTCCACCAGAGTCATAATTTAAGTTGGAGTTTTCTACTGTACTGCCAGGTGCATTTTCTGAGGCTCGTTGACTTGTGCTGACTTCTTCTCTACTGTCATTTTCTTTTGGCATAGTCCTGACATCCATCAGCTTTGAGCCAACAGCATACGCAAGCTCACCTGTACCAATGCTTGGGTGCATACTCTTGCATTGCCTAACTAAACATTGATATTTCTCCCTTCATATAAATAAAAAAATTCACTAGGTTAGATGCTTCTGAAAATGCTCTACAGCTCACATGTGTAAAATTATAAGAGGGAAAACATCATGGTAAATTGCAAAAGCAGGAATTTGGTCACCCTGCTTGCAACATAGGAATACATAACAAATGCAAAACAAACATTCCAGTCTCCTAGGTATGAGGAAATATTACTATATGACCGATCAGGGTATAATGTTTGAATGAAAAATCATATGTAGAGATACCATATAGATATAAACTAGGATCCTTGTAGCACTACTAGGAATATATAACCATTGGTCAGTAATGGTTCAGACCTTCAGTTGTTATACATTGGTGGCTCGATAACTGAACGTTCAGTTGTCACATACTAGTGGCCACGAAGCAAGAAAATTAGCTATATTCACCCAAGCTACCTACGAATCATGTTACTTAGATTCTCCGTATTTCATTTACCTACTCTCTAGTATAAGTGCAAAATATCTCGAGTCATCAAGGGAATGAAGGGGCCTAATGGAAGTGCAGAATACAAGGTTAAACCACAAAACTGCAGGTGAGGTGGACTACCAAAGTAAATACAGTTATCGAGCCAATAATGTTTGTCTCAGTGCTGCGTAGGCGCAAAAGCAGTCACGGTAGATAACCAGAGGCCATGGAAGTCTGTACATGCATGGCGAGGAGCTCGGTGGTCACCATGACTGGGTGGTGTTCGTCGCTTGGGGATTTAAGTGTCTGTCTGTCAGTGTCTGTCTGTCAGTGTGTGTGTGTGTGTGTGTGTGTGTCTGTCAGTGTCTGCGTGCGCGTGCGTGATGGAGAGAGAGAGAGAAAGAGAGAGTATGCTCCCGCCAACGGGCTTCCGCCCAATCCCTTCCTGGGCGGCTGTCTCTAGTTCTGCAGCATTGCCTTGCTCCGCCTGTGCTCCACTTCCGTTCCACTTTTCCCCCTTCTCAGTTATCCGTTTCTCCCTCCGTCCCTTCTGTTATCTGCTCTTCACCATTCTTTTGTTTTCCCCCACCGCCTCTGCCTGTGATCCACTGCTATGATCTCCCCAGCCTCTGCTATGCCTATGCTCTACTGCTATGATCTCCCCAACCTCCTCTGCGAATGCTCCACTGCCATTATCTCCTCAACCTTCTCTAGCTTTATTCTACTGCTAGGATCTCCCCACTTGCTTATCTGCTTTTCTCTACTATAGAAGTGTAGAAGTAGAACTACTTCTCTCCCTTATTGGTGTTGACCTCTCTAATTTATTGTTCAAGACAGCTATTTATGGTCACCTATGCCACCCAAGGAACAGTCAGGTAACATGATTGCCTAGTCCGCCATGAAAGCCATGGAGCCAATTACATCAAATGTATCAGACGTTGTCTCCCATGTTCTTCAACGCACAGATACAAACATAAGGACAACTGTAGCCTGCGGCAGTGGTTTTAATGCTTCATATATACTCCCTCCGTTCTAAAATAGATGACCCAACTTTATATTAATTTTAGTACAAAGTAGAGTCATCTATTTTGGAACGGAGGGAGTAGAAGACAACAAGGAAAGGATGTGGAGATTTAGCTACAAAGGTTCCAATTTCAGTATAATAGAATGTGGAGATTTAGCTACAAAGGTTCCAATTTCAGTATAATGCATAGATGACCGAATCGAAGCCTGCTACAGCCTATTATTCAAGATAATAAAATGGAAAACAATCACGTTTCTAAACATAAGGTAGCATTGTATGAAAAACAGAAAAAAGGGATCAAACCTTCGAGCGGCTCTTAGTTTCCTCCTATACTCTGTTGTGCTACTTAAGGCATAGCACCCAAGAAGAAACTCCCAAACTTCTGCTCGAATAGAGGGATCCATGCCCTGCACGTCAATAATGGAGGTAAATAGTTGCTTTAAGAGCAGAAAACCAGTGTGTTCTGTGCTTAAATTATTGACAGTTGTAGGCAGTCCATTTGGTTATTTATGAAAAAAAAATCCTACTACACAAAGATTAATACAGTTCATTACATGAGTTGCTTTGAAGGAACATGATTTCTTTTCCCCCACTGTTTACATCAAAGGACAGCACTAACCCAAGAAAGTAATCTGATTCATTCATCTCACGGTGCAAAATTTCACAATCAGCTAGAGTAATCAGATCGAAGGGGAGCCTTGGCGCAGTGGTAAAGCTGCTGCCTTGTGACCATGAGGTCACGGGTTCAAGTCCTGGAAACAGCCTCTTACAGAAATGTAGGGAAAGGCTGCGTACAATAGACCCAAAGTGGTCGGACCCTTCCCCGGACCCTGCGCAAGCCGGAGCTACATGCACCGGGCTGGCCTTTTTTTCTAGAGTAATCAGATTGGCATTTTAAGGGAAAATTACTACAATGAGCATAGCTAATCTAAATTTCCAAGGAGATGGGTGGTGCATCTAATGTCAAATGAACTGTGTAAGGTGTGGTCAACATATGAAGTAACTGATATTTCCTGGGTTCTGATATAGAGTACAGTGTAAACATAATTTTCCTAGAGCATAATAAGGCAATGCAATACGATTCCCATCATGCTTTGAAGGCGATGCCTGAAGGCCGGAGAAAAGCATAGCAGACATGTCTACAAACATAGGCACAAGGAGATGAACACCAAGTCTTTGAAGCACGAAAGGGATACCACTAGTCCACTCACCCCTAAGACAATGAATTTGAGGGCCTTACGGAAGCCGATGACCTTCCCATCGGCATCGAAACACGCGTTCCATTTCTCCGGCCTGAGCATTTTGCCCCCCTGTAGAATAGAATCGCAGATATAGTTAGAAAGAAAGAATGCAAAGTGTGAGTAGTGCAGGCAAGAGAGGTGAACATGCATCAAGCTGCGCACAGCTGACAATGCCATAGAAGAGACTCTGGTTCTGGTGCCGTATCGATACAGAGTCTATGCTGTATATATGCTAAATATAAACACTGAGTGCCTAAGCTATATTTAGAGGAGTGACGATGCTGAGGTGTTGACAATGAGGACTGGTTATCCATCCTGATGGCATTGGCGTATAGACTAGAGAGCGAGATGTGTGGTTGAAGGAGGAGGAGGAGGCGGAAGGGCACCTTGAGGTAGTAGGGGTCCGGGGTGAGGCCGCAGGGCTCGCGGACGAGGGAGCCGAAGCCGCGCTGCAGGTTGCCGCACATGATCCATGACTTGATGTAGTCCCCGCCCCCGCCGGCGCCGGAGCCCGCGCCGCCGTTGCCGTTCCCGGTGCTGCGCCTGTGGGGCTGGGACATGGATCCTCCCCTCCCGTCCCCGGTACGGCGGCGCGGCGGGGGCGAGGGGAATCTGGATCTCCGGCGCGAGCGAGTCGGCGGGGGGATCCGAATCGCGCGAGGGGCCTGCTGCCTGCTGGCTGCTCGAGCGGCAGGAGTCGAGCCGGCGGCTCCTCTTCCCCCCGCTGCTCTCGCGGCGAGCTCTTGGTCCTGGAGGGAGTGGGCGGGGTTCTCTCTCCGTCCCGTCGGCGGGGCCGGGATCCGCCGCCTGTGGCTGGCTTGCTTGCTCGGTCTCCGTCCGTCGGTCTGGGCGGCGCGGTTGCTTGGTTTGGTTCGAGGAGACGTGGGGGAGAGGGGAGGGGGGAGGGGGGGTGGAAGCAACGAACCAACCTAACTGCAACTGCTCATCATTCGTCTCCTCACTTGCTTCCTCGCTTTCCTACCTTCTCTACGTGCCAACGACCCAACAAAACGAGTCGAGTACACCAGGAACAAAAAATGGAAACTGAATTTCTCCGTGATAACAGTGCCAGTTCATTTCACTTATTTTTTTTAATTTTCTTATTAATAATTCATTTTATTTATCACGTACTATTACACCGCAAATTGAAAAAAAAAACGCTTATATTACTATTTCCTTATGATTATGTCATCGAACTACCGACAAAACAATGAAACTTCAAACACGGTCGAACCTCGAGAAAAACCCAGCTCAGAATAAACTTCAAACGCAAACATTTTCAAATTTCAATGTATACAGGCTGCCTGATTTCTGCTTCGAGTGAGTGAGCGTTGCTCATCCAAAAAAGTGACATAATTGTTTCCTTACAACCATGTGTATCATCATCATATCAATCAATACCAACAAAATGTGAGCGACGGGCGTAGGTCAAGCGTTCGTTTCCGTGCCGCCTTATTCTTATTCGGTTCGACAGAGAAGACGGAGCAGAAAAGGCTTCTTTGCAAAGCGTGGAAATGGTCCTCACGCTTCGGCCTCCATCTTCTCGCACTCTTCTCTGATGGACTGGAACAGCACCGACGAAAGGTACCTCTCCCCGAAGCTCGGGAACACCACCTGTTTGTCGCGCACACAAAACAAACAGCAATGTCGGTGTCGATCGTCATTGGGCGTTTTCAAGAGAAGAATTCTATGGGCTAGAAATATGACATGTTGTAAGATTAGCGGTGTTTACCACTATCAGCTTCCCGGCGTTCTCGGGTCTCTGGGCAACCTTAATGGCAGCGGCCGCGGCTGCCCCAGACGAGATCCCGACCTGCACAACATACATTCATATGTAGGTTCAGGATTGCTGATCAGGGAGAAACAAAAAATTCAGGTTCCTACTATACTTATTAACCACTACTACATATGAGGAACAGAACATATGATGAACAGAACAGCCATACATATGAACAAGTGGTTCATGATTTTCGCAACAATGAGATTATGTGGTGGTCTCCTACACCCTGGCCCCACATGAGATTATGTGGATACGATGCAACAACAACTGTCCTTCTGAGGTACCACCCGCCCACCGGCTAACCTCCTCCTACTCATGCTTAGTATAGTAGTACTGAAACTGTATCTCATGTACTCAGTTTTAGTTCTACTGAGCCTAAAACCTTTTGGTTCCAAAGTCTGTCTCACAACTCTAACTGGGACTATGATGCACCATAGAAAATTTGTACTGTACTGGGATGCATCGTAAATTTAGCAACACTATGATGGGAGAAATGAACAGATAAACTGGCTCAAACGCGCTGCCTATCAAAAACCCACTATTTCTAGTATAGATCTACAGAGAAGACCGCCAGGTGCTTACACTTAAATAGCAAGCCAAGGGAAAAAACAGACTAGCATGACGTGAGTCATGATTCCCCTGCTTTTTTTAGCATATAAACATTTGCAACTAAAGGGCGATATCTCAAAAAGAACGCCGCATAAATGTATGGAACACACAAAAATTGCATCAACATGTGAAATTACAATACCAGCAATCCTTCCTGAAGAGCCAACTGCTTTGCTGTTTCAACAGCCTCATCGCTTGATATCTAGAACATAAGCAGAACGTGGTTAGATATAACTATAAGAAAAGAAAACCCTGCAGTAATAGTCCTAAGAAAGTAGTACGACGCAACCCTAACATTTGCATTGTACCAAGAAGAGCAAAAGGAGGGATGATCCACTCATGTAAGGATAACATCCACATGACTGAAGACGTAACCACAATAGAACTAGCATATGCAATTGTACTTGTATAACTACGTAGAACTAGCATAATAGAACTATCAGACTATGGTGAGACGTTAAGAAAATACAGTGAAATGGAATAACTGGCACAGTTCAGCTGAATTCAAGAAAGAAACTACAACCTTCGCGTCTTGCTTTTATTCTATAAAAGGTGAAATATACTGATGGATAGAAAAAACTCTGACCTCAATTACTTCATTGAGAACATCACTGTCCAAATTCCTAGGAACAAATCCTGCTCCAATGCCTTGAATCTTATGTGGGCCTAGACAAGTGGATAACAGTTGTAAGGCAAAGAACATAAGTTTGACAAGCTCAAAGGAAAGCTCAAAGGAAGTCTTTTTCTGATAGCAAACATACCAGGTTTACCACCAGAGAGTATGTTACTTTCAGTAGGTTCAACACCAATAACCTAGAAAAAGATAACAGTATGAGCACTATAGAGTAGTTTTTTTTCGAATATAACAGAGTACATTTTGTTTAGGTGGAATTTGAAGAAACCTTGACATCGGGATTTTTCTCCTTCAGGAAACGGCCAGCACCAGATATTGTTCCGCCCGTTCCGATTCCACCAATGAATATATCTACCTTCCCTTTTGAATCCTCCCAGATTTCTGGCCCAGTAGTCTCATAATGTACCTGATTGAAAATCAATAAACATAAACATCAGCCTCAAGTAGTTAGAAGTAATAGCGCACACTTACATAGAGTAGAGACACAGAGTTACTTCTCCTTGTTACCTTTGGGTTGGCAGGGTTGTCAAACTGCTCAAGCATGTATGAATTGGGTGTCTTATTCAAGATCTCTGTAGCTTTATCTAGGGCCCCCTTCATCCCTTTTGCAGCATCTGTGAGCACAAGTTCAGCGCCAAAAGCCTTGAGTAGAACTCTCCGCTCCATGCTCATTGATGTGGGCATTGTCAGTATCAACTTATATCCCCTGGAAGCAGCGATGAAAGCAAGACCAATTCCTGTATTTCCACTTGTTGCTTCCACCAAAACACTCTGAGCAAAGAACAGGAATTAATATATGCATACATTTGTTTATCGAATGAATACCTTTTCCCCCTTGATTATGATTAGGAAAGAGATGGCACATGAGAAAGAAGCCAACGAGTGTGCATACGCACAAACATGAGATGCCTCACCTTTCCGGGTGTTATCAAGCCCTTCTCCTCAGCGTCAGAAATCATACTGATTCCTATCCTGAATCATAAATAGGTTGGGAGCTGCTTAGCTGGTCGGTTCATCAAGGAAAGAAAACGAAATACTGAAACGAGGTGGCAGATGAGAAGTTGTAATGTAACCTGTCCTTGACACTGCAACAGGGCTCCATAATCTCAAGCTTGGCGGCGACGTTGGCGACGCAGCCCTTGACGATCTTGTTGAGATACACCATGGGCGTCTTGCCGATGAGCTGCAATCAAATCCAACAACAAAAACAAAAACAAAAACAAAAAAAAATCCTGAGACAGGCGCTTCAATTCTGAGACGGATGATGATGTTTTGTTTTGTTGCTAAAGAATTTGTCCGTGTGAAACTAGGATGACTGAGATATGATGAAAGAAGGATGCCGCAGGGTCAAACTAGATCTTTACTAGTTCAGGCTTTGTGGCATCAGTAAGCTCTAGGCAGCAGCAATCCTACCAACCCCGCTACTCCTGACTGGGCACACACTGGAAATGGAGTGATTGAACTGGAGGCACCAGATAGACAGTGGTTGTTACCTGCGTGACGTCGTCGGCGATGTTGAGGCCCTCGACCTCGGTGGCGAGGGCATGGCGCCTCCACGAGGGGGAGGGGGCGGGGGCGTTGACGGCGAGGAGGGAGGAGGCGGGGAACCTGCGGGCGAGAGGCGGCAGGACGACGGCCTGCCGCGCCTGCGCCGGGCGGGCGGGCGAGAAGCCGAACTGGGCCTGGGAGGCGGCGGCGGCGGTGGCGGCGACGGGCGATGGTGTCCACGGCGCCATCCTTTTCTTCCTTTCCCCTCGGATTCTTGCTTCGCTGGGTGTGTGTGATGGCGCCGTCTGCCTTCTGGGTCTCCGAGGGGATGGATGGATGGATGTTGGATCGAATATGGGCCTCTTTTGGTTGCGATGGAGGGATGGATGTATTCGGACCCGGAGATGGTGTTAGTACATTCGTTCATCGGCCATCACACACCAGATATCTCTTCTCCACTACTAACTCCAAAACACACCCTTTTTTTGCCTTACATTTTTAGCACAAAAAAAGTAATGGTCCGAGGATGATCAGCCACGCTGGGACCGAGACACGGCCCTGCTCTGGTTTGAAGTGTGGTAAAACCGTTTATATTGAGACCTAGCCTGGGTTTGAATGGTGGTTTTGCCTCTCTTTTTTGCAAGTTCTACAAATATGTGCAGGGATTTGTAGATTTAGGACATGTATGGAGTTTATAATGTTGAAAAAAATAGCAATTTACCATATGATTTTATTAACAGAAATAATAGATAAAACATGACTATCATAACAAAGATAAGACAAGTCATGCACTCCGACAGAGAGTATGCGAATGGCATCTGAAGTAGTGAACATGAACAGAACATATCTAGAACAGAAGCTAGAACAAGAAATAGTGGCATGATCTCAAACAGAAAGAACAAGAAGACGTACGGAGCCACAAGTAGTTAATATGAACAGAACATATCTAGAATAGAAGCTAGAACAAGAAACAGTGGCAGGATCTCAAACAGAAAGAACGAGAAGACGTACAGAGCCACGGCAGAAGCATTGGTTTTGGAGTCGACGTCCTCGCTGGTCATATCACCCTTCCCTGTACAGGACTCGAAGTTCGGGTATTTTCCAGAGTACGGGGAGGTTACCGGACCCTCCCGGGAGAGTAATGGGCCTTAATGGGCTTTAAGGGAAAGGAAAGAAGGGCCTCAAGTGGTGCCCCCCATGGGCTGGTCTGAATTGGACTAGGAGGGGGCGGCGCCCCCCTCCTTCCTTCTCCCCTCTTCCCCCTTCCCTCCTTATCCTAGTTGGAATAGGAAAGGGGGGGGGCGAATCCTACTTGGACCGGGAGTCCAAGTAGGACTCCCCCCCTTGGCGCGCCCCCTCTAGGGCCGGCCTCCTCCTTCCCCCTCCTTTATATACGTGGGAGGGGGGCATCCCAAAGACACACCAAGTTTTGCCTTAACCGTGTGCGGTGCCCCCCTCCGCAGTTACACACCTCGATCATATCGTCGTAGTGCTTAGGCGAAGCCCTGCACCGGTAACATCATCATCACCATCGCCACGCCGTCGTGCTGACGGAACTCACCCTCGTCCTCAACTGGATCAAGAGCACGAGGGACGTCATCGAGTGAGCGATGTCTTTGACGCGGAGGTACCATACGTTCGGTACTTGGATCGGTTGGATCGCGAAGACGTTCTACTACATCAACCGCGTTACTAAACGCTTTCGCTTTCGGTCTACGAGGGTACGTGGACACACTCTCCCCTCTCGTTGCTATGCATCTCCTAGATTGATCTTGCGTAATCGTAGGAAATTTTGAAATTACTACGTTCCCCAACACTAAGTGGGAACTCTGCTTGTACATCAAAAACCTGAAACCCAAGTTATTCCAGATGAGGCCACCATACCTACCTATATGCGGTATTACCCTGCCGTTCTAAGTAAATTTGCATGTGACATCTCTAAAAACTTCAAATAAATATCCTTTTTGTGTACCTGGATCGTTCATGGAACGACAGGAGGTAGCCGGTATCTTCCATGCTAAGCGGGTTATTCTCTGGTCAAGTGTTTATTCACTCGCCATCGCATGAGAAAAGGGCGGTAATAGGGATGCCCAGTCCCAAACTGCAAAAAGAAAATAGCTTACAAATAATCAAACAAAAACTCCCAATGGAGTCATAACCTTTACATTTCCGCTTGGGAACCGCCACTAGCGTGTTTAGGATGGAAGATATTGATAACTGATGATCATGAAGTAAATGAGAAGGGTGCATGTCCCAAAATTTCATTTACCTCTGTTTTAAAAACTTGAGCTCTGGCACCTCTGCAAATCACTGCTTCCCTCTGCGAAGGGACTAGCTATTTACTTTTATTTATGTTGTGTCATCGCCTTCTCAAATAAGCGCCAGAACCTAAGAGCAGTGTTGTCATGCTGATGCATTATGTATAGCTAATGTTAGGTGCATCATGACTGGATCTTTTCTACCATGAATTACAATGTTTAGTCCCTGCTTGAACTTTGGGGGTGCTCTGCATTTATATTTTGCGGTCTCAGAAAGGTCTAGCGAGATACCATTATTGTCATATTATATCATGGTTGTTTTGACAACGTGTTGTTGTTTGAGATATCTTATTATTGCTCTAGTTGATTATGTCATTGATATGCGTTAATACAATTTTTAAGAGTTATTGTCGACATGGTTAGTCATAATCTTTGCTGAAAACCTGGGTGCTGTTTAAGCTTATTTATGACACAAGAGCAAAAGAGTTCGTAAAAGTTTTTTTTCACTTTCAGTTTATCAACTGAATTGCTTGAGGACAAGCAAAAGTTTAAGCTTGGGGGAGTTAATACGTCTCCAACGTATCTACTTTTCCTAACGCTTTTCCTCTTGTTTTGGACTCTAATTTACATGATTTGAATGAAACTAACCCCAGACTGACGCTGTTTTCAGCAGAACTACCATGGTGTTGTTTTTGTGCAGAAATAAAAGTTTTCGGAATGAAATGAAACTTTGCGAGGATTTTTTTATATCAATAAAGAGAATTTCTGGAGCCAAGAGCCACCTGAGGGGGGCACCTGGATGGGCACAACCCACCGGTAGCGCGCCCCCCACCCAGTAGCGCGCCCGTGGGTTGTCCCCACCTGGTGGTCCCGATGACCCAGAAACCGATGCTATAAAATCATATTATTCCAGGAAAAAATCAGGGAGAAAGAATTATCGCATTTCACGAGATGGAGCCGCCGCCGTCTCCTGTTCTCCATTGGGAGGCCAGATTTGGAGTCCGTTTGGGGCTCCGGAGAGGGGGATCTTCGATCTTCATCATCACTAACACATCTCCATCACCAATTCCATGATGCTCCCCACCGGGAGTGAGTAATTCCTTCGTAGGCTCGCTGGTCGGTGAGGAGTTGGATGAGATTCATAATGTAATCGAGTTAGTTTTGTTAGGACTTGATCCCTAGTGTCCACTATGTTCTGAGATTGGTGTTGCTATGACTTTGCCATGCTTAATGCTTGTCACTTTGGGCCTGGTGCCATGATTTCAGATCTGAATCATTTATGTTATCACCGTTATATCCATGTTCTAGATCCGATCTGGCAAGTTATAGTCACCTACTACGTGTTATGATCCGGCAACCCCGGAGTGACAACAGTCAGGACCACTCCCGGTGATGGCCGTAGTTTGAGGAGTTCATGTATTCACCGTGTGTTAATGCTTTGTTCCGGTTCTCTATTAAAATGAGGCCTTAATATCCCTTAGTTTCCAATAGGACCCCGCTGCCATGGGAGGGCAGGACAAAAGATGTCATGCAAATTCTTTCCATAAGCACGTATGACTATTTACAGAAGACATGCCTACATTATATTTATGAACTGGAGCTAGTGTCGTATCGCCCTAGGTTATAACTGTCTCGTGATGAATATCATCCAACGAATCATCTATCCAATGCCTACGAATTTATCTTATATTGTTCTTGCTAAGTTACTACTGTTGCTACTGCTATCGTTACTGCTACAATATCACCGCTATTACTATTACTGTTACTATTGCTACTTTTGCTATCATCAAAACTATCGTATTACTGTGCTACTAATCACTTGGCTGCAGAAAATTAATCTTCAGGTGTGGTTGAATTGACAACTCAACTGCTAATACCTTCGAATATTCTTTGGCTCCCTTTGTGCTGAATCTATAAATTTGGGTTGAATAATCTACCCTTGGAAACTGTTGCGATCCCCTATACTTGTAGGTTATCAGTTAACTCAAGGGGACAATTAATTGAGAGCTAGGACACGCATATTCGCTCCCTTGTAATCGAAACTCAAGCAATACAAGTAGAAGCATGACGTATGCTTTTATCTCCACTATGAGGGGTCGTGAAGGAAATATGCCCTAGAGGCAATAATAAAGTTATTATTTATTTCCTCATATCATGATAAATGTTTATTATTCATGCTAGAATTGTATTAACCGGAAACATGATACATGTGTGAATACATAGACCAACATAACGTCACTAGTATGCCTCTACTTGACTAGCTCATTAATCAAAGATGGTTATGTTTCCTAACCATAGACATGTGTTGTCATTTGATTAACGGGATCACATCATTAGGAGAATGATGTGATTGACATGGCCCATTCCGTTAGCCTAGCACTTGATCGTTTAGTATATTGCTATTGCTTTCTTCATGACTTATACATGTTCCTGTAACTATGAGATTATGCAACTCCCGTTTACCGGAGGAACACTTTGGGTGCTACCAAATGTCACAACGTAACTGGGTGATTAAAAGGAGTGCTACAGGTGTCTCCGAAGGTACATGTTGGGTTGGCGTATTTCGAGATTAGGTTTTGTCACTCCGATCGTCGGAGAGGTATCTCTGGGCCCTCTCGGTAATGCACATCACTATAAGCCTTGCAAGCAATGTGGCTAATGAGTTAGTTACGGAATGATGCATTACGTAACGAGTAAAGAGACTTGCCGGTAACGAGATTGAACTAGGTATTGGATACCGACAATCGAATCTCGGGCAAGTAACATACCAATGACAAAGGAACAACGTATGTTGTTATGCGGTTTATTGATAAAGATCTTCGTAGAATATGTAGGAGCCAATATGGGCATCCGTGTTCCGCTATTGGTTATTGACCGAGAATAGTTCTAGGTCATGTCTACATAGTTCTCGAACCCGTAGGGTCCTTGCACGCTTAACGTTACGATGGCGGTTTTATTATGAGTTTATAAGTTTTGATGTACGAAGTTTGTTTGGAGTCCGGATGTGATCACGGACATGACGAGGAGTCTCGAAATGGTTGAGACATAAAGATTTATATATTGGACGACTATATTCGACACGAAGTGTTCGAGCGTTTTGGAGAAAACCGGAGTGCCGAGGGTTACGGAACCCCCAGTAATGGGCCTTATGGGCCTTAGTGGAGAGAGAGGGCAGCCGGCATGGGCGCGCCCCCCCCTCTGGTCCGGTGGACTAGGAGGGGGCGCCCCTCTTCCTCTCCCTCTCCCCTTCCTTTCCCCCTCCTAGTAGGAGTAGGAAGAGGAGTCCTACTCCTACTAGGAGGAGGACTCCTCCTGTGAACCCCTAGGGCGGCCGGCCTCCCCTTGCTCCTTTATATCTGAGGCGGGGGCACCCTAGGAAAAACAAGTTGATCTATGGATCGTTCCTTAACAGTGTCTGGTGCCCCCACCACCATATTCCACCTCGGTCATATCATCGCGGAGTTTAGGCGAAGCCTGCGCGATGAGCATCATCATCGTCATCACGCCGTCGTCTTGTGGAACTCATCCCCGACACTTTCTTTGGATCGGTCAGGGATCGTCATTGAGCTGAGCGTGTCTGAACTTCGGAGGTGCCGTGCGTTCGATGCTTGGATCGGTCGGATCGTGAAGGCGTGCGACTACATCAACAGCGTTGTCATAGCGCTTACGCTACGGTCTCACGAGTGCGTGGACAATACTCTCCCCTCTCGTTGCTATGCATCACCATGATCTTGCGTGTGCGTAGGATTTTTTTTGAAATTACTACGTTCTCCAACAGTGGTATCAGAGCTTGGTTTTATGCGTAGATGTCATACGCACGAGTAGAACACAAGTGAGTTGTGGGAGATACAAGTCATACTGCTTACCAACATGTCATACTTTGGTTCGGCGGTATTGGGAGATGAAGCGGCCCGGATCGACATTACGTGTACGCTTATGCGAGACTGGTTTCATCGTTACGAGCACTCGTGCTTAAAGGTGGCTGGCGGGTGTCTGTCTCTCTCACTTTAGCTGAATCGAGTGTAGCTACGCCCGGTCCTTGCGAAGGTTAAAACAGCACCAACTTGAGCGAACTATTGTTGTGGTTTTGATGGGTAGGTAAAACGGTTCTTGCTAAGCCCGTAGCAGCCACGTAAAATTTGCAACAACAAAGTAGAGGGCGTCTAACTTGTTTTTGCAGCGCATGTTGTGATGTGATATGGTCAAGACGTGATGCTATATTTTATTGTATGAGATGATCATGTTTTGTAACGAAGTTATCGGCAATCGGCGAGAGCCATATGGTTGTCGCTTTATTGTATGAAATGCAAATGCCCTGTAATTGCTTTACTTTATCACTAAGTGGTAGCGATAGTCATAGAAGCAATAGATGGCATAAACGACAACGATGCTACGATGGAGATCAAGGTGTCACGCCAGTGACGATGGTGATCACGACGGTGCTTCGAAGATGGAGATCACAAGCACAAGATGATGATGGCCATATCATATCACTTATATTGATTGCATGTGATGTTTATCCTTTATGCATCTTATCTTGCTTTGATTGACGGTAGCATTTTAAGATGATCTCTCACTAAAATTATCAAGAAGTGTTCTCCCTGAGTATGCACCATTGCGAAAGTTCTTCGTGCTGAGACACCATGTGATGATCGGGTGTGATAGGCTCTACTTCAAATACAATGGGTGCAAAACAGTTGCACACGCGGAATACTCAGGTTAAACTTGACGAGCCTAGCATATAACAGATATGGCCTCGGAACACGGAGACCGAAAGGTCGAGCGTGAATCATATAGTAGATATGATCAACATATTGATGTTCACCGTTGAAACTACTCCATCTCACGTGACGATCGGACATGGTGTAGTTGATATGGATCACGTAATCACTTAGAGGATTAGAGGATGTCTATCTAAGTGGGAGTTCTTAAGTAATATGATTAATTGAACTTAAATTTATCATGAACTTAGTACTGATAGTATTTTGCTTGTCTATGTTTATTGTAGATAGATGGCTCGTCTTTGTTGTTCCGTTGAATTTTAATGCGTTCCTTGAAAGCAAAATTGAAAGATGATGGCAACAATTACACGGATCGGGTCCGTAACACGAGGATTATCCTCATTGCTGCATAGAAGAATTACGTCTGGAAGCACCGTTGGGTGCGAACTGCTTCGATGCAATTGACGACGTTAAGAACGTCGACGAGCAAAGTCGATGACTACTCGATAGTTCGATGTGCCATGCTTTACGGCTTAGAATCGGGTCTTCAACGACGTTTTGAGCGTCATGGAGCATATGAGATGTTCCAGAGTTGAAGTTAATATTTCAAGCAAATGCCGGATTGAGAGACATGAAGTCTCCAATAAGTTCTATAGCTGCAAGATGGAGGAGAATAGTCTGTCGGTGAACAAATACTCAAAATGTGCGGGTATAATAATCACTTGATTCAACGGGAGTTAATCTTCACGATGATAGTGTCATTGATGAAATTCTTCAATCACGCCACCAAGCTACAAGAGCTTCGTGATGAACTATAATATGCAAGGGATGGACAAGACTATTCCCGAGCTCTTCGCAATGCTAAAAGCAGCGGAGGTAGAAATCAGAAGGAGCATCAAGTGTTGATGGTTAACAAGACCACCGGTTTCAAGAAAAGGGCAAAGGGAAGAAGAAGGGAACTTCAAGAAGAACGACAAACAAGTTCTTTGCTCAAAAGAAGAAACCCAAGTCGGACCTAAGCCTGGCCGAGTGCTTCTCTATAGCGACCGGACAATGGAAGCGGAATTGCCCCATGTATTTGGCGGATAAGAAGGATGGCAAAGTAAACAAAGGTATATGTGATATACATGTTATTGATGTGTACCTTACTAATGCTCGCAGTAGTACCTGGTGTTGGGGAACGTAGTAATTTCAAAATTTTCCTACGCACACGCAAGATCATGGTGATGGCATAGCAACGAGAGGGGAGAGTATTGTCCACGTACCCTCGTAGACCGTAAGCGGAAGCGTTAGCACAACGCGGTTGATGTAGTCGTACGTCTTCACGATCCGACCGATCCAAGCACCAAACGTACGGCACCTCCGAGTTCAGCACACGTTCAGCTCGATGACGACCCCCGGGCTCCGATCCAGCAAAGCTTTGGGGATGAGTGCCGTCAGCACGACGGCGTGGTGACGATGATGATGTTCTACCGGCGCAGGGCTTCGCCTAAACTCCTCGACGATATGACCGAGGTGGAATATGGTGGAGGGGCACCGCTGCGGCTAAGGAACGATCCGTAGATCAACTTGTGTGTCTCTGGGGTGCCTCCCCGCCCCCGTATATAAAGGAGCAAGGGGGGAGGCCGGCCGGCCCAAGGGGGGCGCGCTAGGAGGAGGAGTCCTCCTCCTAGTAGGAGTAGGACTCCTCCTTTCCTTCTCCTACTAGGAGGGGGAAGGAAGGGGAGAGGGGGAAGGAAAGAGGGGTCGCCACCCCCCTCCTAGTCCAATTCGAACCAGAGGGAGAGGGGGCGCGCGGCCCACCCTGGCCGCCCCTCTCTCTTCCCCACTAAGGCCCATAAGGCCCATTACTCTCCCGGGGGGGTTCCGGTAACCCCTCCGGCACTCTGGTTTTCTCCGAAATCACCCGGAACACTTCGGGTGTCCGAATATAGTCGTCTAATATATCAATCTTTATGTCTCGACCATTTCGAGACTCTTCGTCATGTCCGTGATCACATCTGGGACTCCGAACAAACTTCGGTACATCATAACTTATAAACTCATAATAAAACTGTCATCGTAACGTTAAGCGTGCGGACCCTACGGGTTCGAGAACTATGTAGACATGACCTAGAACTATTCTCGATCGATAACCAATAGCGGAACACGGATGCCCATATTGGTTCCTACATATTCTCGAAGATCTTTATCTTTCAAACCGCATAACAACATACGTTGTTCCTTTGTCATCGGTATGTTACTTGCCCGAGATTCGATCGTCGGTATCCAATACCTAGTTCAATCTCGTTCGCAAGTCTCTTTACTCGTTATGTAATGCATCATCCGTGACCAACTCATTGGTCACATTGCTTGCAAGGCTTATAGTGATGTGCATTACCGAGAGGGCCCAGAGATACCTCTCCCACAACCGGAGTGACAAAACCTAATCTCGAAATACACCAACTCAACATGTACCTTCGGAGACACCTGTAGTACTCCTTTATAATCACCCAGTTACGTTGTTACGTTTGGTAATACCCAAAGTGTTCCTCCGGTAAACGGGAGTTGCATAATTCTCATAGTTATAGCAACATGTATAAGTCATAAAGAAAGCAATAGCAATATACTAAATGATCAAATGCTAGGCTAACGGAATGGGTCATGTCAATCACATCATTATCCTAATGATGTGATCCCATTAATCAAATGACAACACATGTCTATGGTTAGGAAACATAACCATCTTTGATTAATGAGCTAGTCAAGTAGAGGCATACTAGTGACTATATGTTTGTCTATATATTCACACATGTATCATGTTTCTGGTTAATACAATTCTAGCATGAATAATAAACATTTATCATGATATGAGGAAATAAATAATAACTTTATTATTGCCTCTAGGGCATATTTCGTTCAGTCTTCCACTTGCACTAGAGTCAATAATCTAGATTACATAGTAATGATTCTAACACCCATGGAGTCTTGGTGCTGATCATGTTTTGCTCGTGAGAGAGGCTTAGTCAGCAGTTCGCAACATTCAGATCCGTATGTATCTTGCAAATCTCTATGTCTCCCACTTGGACTTGGTCCCGAATGGAATTGAAGCATATCTTGATGTGCTTGGTCCTCTTAATGAAATCTGGATTCCTTTGCCAAGGCAATTGCACGATATTGTCACGAGAAGATCTTCATTGGTCCCGATGCACTAGGTATGACACCTAGATCGGAAATGAACTCCTTCATCCAGACTCCTTCATTTCTTTGCTTGAAGCGAGCTATGTACTCCGCTTCACATGTAGATCCCGCCACGACACTTTGTTTAGAACTGCACCAACTTACAGCTCCACCATTTAATAAAAATCGTATCCGGTTTGCAATTTAGAATCGTCCGGATCGATGTCAAAGCTTGCATCAGCGTAACCATTTACGACTAGCTCTTTGTCACCTCCATATCGAGAAACATATCCTTAGTCCTTTTCGGTATTTCAGGATGTTCTTGACATTGTCGATGATCCACTCTGATTACTTTGGTACCTTCTGCCAAGCTTATTGCTAAGCATACGTCGGTCTGGTACACACCATTGCATACATGATAGAGCCTATGGCTGAAGCATAGGAACATCTTTCATTTTCTCTCTATCTTCTGCGTGGTCGGCATTGAGTTTGACTCAACTTCACACCTTGTAGCACGGGCAAGAACCCTTTCTTTGCTCGATCCATTTGAACTTTTCAAAATTTTATCAAGGTATATGCTTTGTGAAAGTCCTATCAAGCGTCTTGATCTATCTCTATAGATCTTGATGCCCAATATGTAAGCAGCTTCACGAGGTCTTTCATTGAAAAACTTTTATTCAAGTATCCCTTTATGCTATCCAGAAATTCTATATCATTTCCAATTAATAATATGTCATCTACATACAATATCGAAATGCTCTGAGCTCCCACTCACTTTCTTGTCAATACAGGCTTCTCCAAAAGTCATATAAAACCATATCTTTGATCACACTATCAAAGCGTTTATTCCAACTCGAGATGCTTGCACTAGTCCATAAATGGAACGCTGGAGCTTGCACACTTTGTTAGCACCTTTTGGATCAACAAAACCTTATGGCTGCATCATATACAACTCTTCTTCCAGAAATCCATTCAAGAATGCAGTTTTGACATCCATTTGCCAAATTTCATAATCATGAAATGCAGCAATAGCTAACATGATTCGGACAGACTTAAGCATCGCTACGGGTGAGAAAGTCTCATCGTAGTCAACCCCTTGAACTTGTCGAAAACCTTTCGCAACAAGTCGAGCTTTATAGACAGTTACACTACCATCAGCGTCGGTCTTTTTCTTAAAGATCCATTTATCCTCAATGGCTTGCCGATCATCGGGCAAGTTAACCAAAGTCCATACTTTGTTTTCATACATGGATCCCATCTCAGATTTCATGGCCTCTAGCCATTTTGCGGAATCTGGGCTCATCATCGCTTCCTCATAGTTCGTAGGTTCATCATGGTCAAGTAACATGACTTCGAATAGGATTACCGTACCACTCTGGCGCGGATCTTACTCTGGTAGACCTCGAGGTTCGATAGAAACTTGATCTGAAGTTTCATGATCAATATCATTAGCTTCCTCACTAAGCGGTGTAGTTGTCACGGGAACCGGTTCTTGTGATGAACTACTTTCCAATAAGGGAGTAGATCTGATTATCTCATCAAGTTCTACTTTCCTCCCACTCACTTCTTTCGAGAGAAACTCCTTCTCTAGAAAGGATCGGATTTAACAATGAAAATCTTGCCCTCGGATCTGTGATAGAAGGTGTACCCAATAGTCTCTTTTGGGTATCCTATGAAGACACATTTCTCGATTTGGGTTCGAGCTTATCTGGTTGAAGTTTCTTCACATAAGCATCGCAACCCCAAACTTTAAGCGACAACTTTGGTTTCTTGCCAAACCACAGTTCATAAGGCGTCGTCTCAGCGGATTTTGATGGTGCCCTATTTAACGTGAATGCGGCCGTCTCTAAAGCATAACCCCAAAACGATAGCGGTAAATCAGTAAGAGACATCATAGATCGCACCATATCTAGTAAAGTATGATTACAATGTTCGGACACACCATTTCGTTGTGGTGTTCTGGGTGGCGTGAGTTGCGAAACTATTCCGCATTGTTTCAAGTGTAGACCAAACTCGTAACTCAAATATTCTCCTCCACGATCAGATCGTAGAAACTTTATTTTCTTGTTACGATGATTTCCACTTCACTCTAAAATTCTTTGAACTTTTCAAATGTTTCAGACTTGTGTTTCATTAAGTAGATATACCCATATCTGCTCAATCATCTGTGAAGGTGAGAAAATAACGATACCCGCCACGAGCCTCAACATTCATTGGACCACAAACATCAGTATGTATGATTTCCAACAAATTAGTTGCTCGCTCCATAGTTCCGGAGAACGGCGTTTTAGTCATCTTGCCCATAAGGCACGGTTCGCAAGTACCAAGTGATTCATAATCAAGTGATTCCAAAATCCCATCAGTATGGAGTTTCTTCATGCGCTTTACACCGATATGACCTAAACGGCAGTGCCACAAATAAGTTGCACTATCGTTATCAACTCTGTATTTTTTGGTTTCAACACTATGAATATGTATATCACTACTATCGAGATTCAATAAAAATAGACCACTCTTCAAGGGTGCATGACCATAAAAGATATTACTCATATAAATAGTGTAAGGGCATATTTATCCCCTAGTGGTTTTGGTGATTGACGACAATGCTTTTGCGGACTAATCGTGTGCGTTAAGGTCTTTCAGAGAATCATCCATTCGCACGAGACGATTTCCTCCCCTCGGTGTTTTATTCAAGACGGTGTAGCTCCTTCGTTTCGTTGTTGGTGGACTAGTTTCGTAGGAGTCACCGTACTATTAAGAGGGGATCCGCTTTGGTAAGACTAGGATGGAATCAACACGTACACATCCCTATCACACCCGTCGTCTTCTTTCGCATCTTTGGAGCTGCAACTTCTCTTCCGTACCTGCTTTGCCCTGTGCTAGCGGTAGTACCGCGGTCTATAGCGGTAGTACCGTCGAAGCCCTCCAGCGGTAGTACCGCTCCATGAAGCGGTAGTACCGCTCCAGAAGCGCGTAGTACCGCTTCGCGATCTTGACCATAATACCGCAGCTTGTATGCGCGCTCTGCTGCCTTGATTGAGCTGTGTTTTCTCGTGTCGGGTTTTGCGGCACTAGAAGCGATAGTAAGCGGTAGTACCGCTCCGGCGGTAGTACCGCTCCGGCGGTAATACCGCTCCTACTCTATGATAGTACCGCTCTGGGGCGATGGCTTTGACTTCCTCACCGACCGCGGTAGTACCGCTAGGTAGGGAGCGGTAGTACCGCTCTCAGCGGTAGTACCGCCCTGCCCTAGCGTTAGTACCGCTCTGTGCGGGGCTGCTTAGTGGGGTAACGGTTGGATTTGTTCCCCCACTATATAAAGGTGTCTTCTTCCTCCAAGTTGACCTACCTCTTTCCCCCAAAGCTCCTTGTTGCTCAAAGCTCCATTTTCGCCCGATCTCTCTCCCTAGCCAATTAAACTTGTTGATTTGCTCGGGGGTGGTGGAGAAGGCCCAGATTTACACTTCCACCAAGAGAAATTTGATTCCCCCACTTATCCCTTGTGGATCTTGTTACTTTTGGGTGTTGAGCACCCTAGACGGTTGAGGTCACCTCGAAGCCATACTCCATTGTGGTGAAGCTTCGTGGTGTTGTGTTGTTGTTGGGAGCCTCCGATTGTTGTGGAGATTGCCCCAACCTTGCTTGTAAAGGTTCGGTCGCCGCCTTCAAGGGCACCAATAGTGGAATCACGGCATCTCGAGTTGTGTGAGGGCGTGAGGAGAATACGGTGGCCC
Source organism: Aegilops speltoides (assembly GCA_021437245.1). Classification (NCBI taxonomy): domain Eukaryota; kingdom Viridiplantae; phylum Streptophyta; class Magnoliopsida; order Poales; family Poaceae; genus Aegilops; species Aegilops speltoides. The sequence goes on along the minus strand of CM038143.1, from coordinate 45,427,977 downwards.
TAGTGGCTTCTTGGGGAGCATTGTGCCTCCACACCGCTCTAACGGAGACGTACTTCCCTTAAAAGGAAGGAACTCCGGTAACACATCCTCGTCTCCACCGGCTCCACTCTTGGTTATTTCGTGCCTTTACTTTTGCAAGCCTACTTGTTTTACATCCTTTGCTTGCTTGTGTGCTAGTTGTTATTGCATCATATAGGTTGCTCACTTAGTTGCACATCTAGACAACCTATTTTGTTGCAAAGTTTAATTTGGTAAAGAAAAGCTTAAAAATTGTTAGTTGCCTATTCACCCCCCTCTAGTCAACCATATCGATCCTTTCAATTGGTATCAAAGCCTCGTCTCTTTTTAAGGACTTTACCGTCCAAAGAGTATGGTTGATGTCGTAGATGAGGTGGGAGAGCACTTCGGTGCGAATCCGATCTCATCTACGGGAGATGGGGGTAACTCGATCTCTCGTGAGGAATTCAATGTTGCTTTGGAAACATTGAAAGCCTCCATGACGACCGAGGTCAAGGACATGTTTAAGGAATTCCTAGAAGGACTTAAACAATCTACCTCGCCGATAAAAGTGGGTGATCCCACCAACAAGGTGACGGATGCTCCCTCCGACCAGGGGGAAGCTAACATTGATAAGAGTCCTTCTATTAGTGGTAGAAATGGTACCGGCATATTTGCCCATGTGGAACCCCCTGTTTATGGAGGGCCAATCCCCTCCACTCATTTGAATCATGCCGGTCCTCCACCTAAATATGAGAAACATGAAGATTTTGATTCTTGGGTCTATCGCTTTAAGCGTCATTTAAAACATGTGAACACTAACATTTGGAGAATCATTGAAGAAGGTTTTTATCCTCATGACCCAAGCAACTTCACCCCTCGAGAAGCCGTGGACAATCAATTCAATGAGAGTGCTCTCTTCATCATCCAAGATGCAATCCTTCCCGAAGATCTCCCTCATCTTCGACCCCATGTCATGGCTAAAGAAGCATGGAAATGTGTTGAGGGTCTCTATCGTGGAAGTGCTAGCATTCAACGATCCAACTATGAAGTGGTGCAAGATGAAGCCGATGAGTTTGCAATGAAAGAAGATGAAGAACCTCGTGAGCTCTTTCGAAGAGTGACCAAACTCGCGGTCGCACTTCGAGATCATGGAAGCAAGGACACGGATGACAATTGGATCAAGCGGAAGTTCCTCAAGGCCATGATGCCCTACAACAAGGCCATGTCCTCCGTCATTCGTCAACGACCGGACTTCCACTCCATGACCTCAAGTGAAGTGTTGGATGAGTTCGTTGCAATGAGCATCCTGGACAAGACCGCCGACAATGCGGTGCTCCGTTCTCAAAGAGCAAAGAAGCCTAACCTTGCTTTGAAGTCCAAGGTTACTATGGAAGAAGAAGAAGAAGTGGAAGATGAGGAAAGCAACCCCGAAGACACCAAGTTTGACTACCATGAGCACATGGCCCTTGCTTCAAGACAATTTTGGAGCAAGAAGAGTTCAAGGCCCAACTTCAACAAGAACAACTCAAGTGGCATCAAAGGCAAGCAACGAGTTAGAACTTGCTTCAACTGTGGCAATGTGAGCCATTTCGTTGCGGATTGTCCTTACGAGAAGCGGGAAGACAACGGTGGCAAGTTCATCCGAAAAGACAAAGCTAAGTCCTTCCCCAACAAGAACAACTTCGCCAAGAAGACTCCCACTCGTGGGTTGGTGGTTCAAGAAGAATACCAAGAGGATGACGATGTTGATGAAAATGAAGAAGCAATGGCCATGGCGTCCGTTTCCATTGCTACTACTCCCCGGGTGTCTCTCTTCGAATCACCCAACGAAAACATCACAGCCAGATGCCTCATGGCTAAAGCTTCAAACAAGGTAACCCCCAACATCACAACCACCATCATTACTAATCCCTCCTTGGAGGATTGCATTGATGAACATGTTGAGTCTAATGAGGAAGTGAATGAATTTGAGTCTTTTATGAGTAAGCTCAAGGGAAAGTCCAAGAAGCACTTTGTTGCTCTCTTAGAACAACTTGGTGAGGCCAGTGACATGATCGAGGCTCACGAAGAAACCATCTCCAAGATGGAAGGTCATAGTCATGACTATGCCGATGAGATATCAGATCTCTCTAATGCTCTTGAGGAAGAGCGTGTGCATCGTTTGACTCTTGAGGAGTCACACAATGATGACCATGCTAAGTTAAAGAAAGATCTTGATCATGCTCTTGTCGTGTCTCGTGTGCTATCATCCGAGAAGGCTAAACTTGGGGTTGATCATGCTAGACTCAAAGAGGAGTTTGAGATACTTGACAAGGCCCACAAAGTCTTGAAGGGTACTCATGCTAACCTCAAAGAGTCTCATGCTCAACTCCAAGTTAAGCTAATCAAGGAAAGGGCCACCTTTCCTCATATGGTATTAATTGATAATGCATGTGCTACTAACCCATGTTGTGAGCATGTGCATCTTGTGGAGGAAAATGCCAAGTTGAAGGATCAACTTGAGAAAGGCCTTGTGACTTGCATTCAAGGTGAGAAGAACCTCAACGACCTTTTGAGCAATCAAAAGGAAGTTGTGGCAAAGAAGGAATTGGGTTTGCACCCAAGTCCAAGAGCAAGAAGAAGAAGAACAACAAGACCAATCGTCGTCCTCCTCTCAAACAAGCGTTTGTGAAAGAGGAGAGGTGCTCCTAAGAAGGAGAAGGAGAAAGTGAAGGAGTTGATGTCAAAAGGGCAAAAGCATTTCCTCAAACAAAGCCGTGACTTTAACCCGTCATATGTGTTGTGCCATGCTAGTGATGGACATGTTTATGCTAAATTTGTTGGTTCTTCTTATGAGTACATTGAATGGTCTATTTGGGTTCCCAAGACCCTTGTTACTAACATCAAAGCACCCATTACTAAATGGGTACCTAAAACCAAGCATTGATCTCGTGTACGTGTTTGCTTCCGGTGGGGGATCATGGTTGCTCGATAGTGGAGCAACAAATCATATGACCGGGAGCAAGGACTTTGTGGTGGACGTGCAAGAGATTCCATCTATGCCCACTAATGTCGAGTGGGGTGATGCATCACATTCTAAGGTATTGCGCCTCGGCAAGGTTGTCATTTCTCATGATCTAACGATCGAGAAAGTCATGCTTGTTGAGTCCCTTGCATTCAATTTACTTTCCGCTCGTCAACTTGCACTCATGGGCTTTGATACATTCTTTGATATTGATACCGTGGCCCTCTTGTGGAGCAAGACTCTTAAAGTAGCCTTTGTTGGGCATGTTGAGAACGGTCTCTATGTGATTAACTTTTCGGAGCGACCCACTAAGACCGCGACATGCCTAATGGCTAAAGTTGACGTGGGATGGCTTTGGCATCGCCGTTTAGCCCACGTCAATATGAGATCTTTGTAAAGTCTTCTCAAGGGGGCCATGTTCGTGGACTAACAAATGTTAGTTTTGCCAAAGATCGTGCTTGCAGTGCTTGTATCGAAGGAAAGCTTCATGAAAAGGCTCACCCTCCTTCAACCATCATCTACTCAAAGAGACCCTTGGAGCTCCTTCACATGGATCTCTTCGGGCCTCCATCTTTTGATAGTCTTGGAGGGAGAAAGTATTGCTTGGTGATTGTGGATGATTATTCAAGATACACTTGGGTATACTTCTTCAAGAGGAAGAGTGAGACTCAACAAACCGTCATCGATTTTGCAAATGAAGCTCAACGTCAACATGATGCAAAGATCTTGACAATAAGAAGTGACAACGGCACCGAGTTCAAGAACTACACCTTGGATGAGTTTCTTAGTGATGAGGGGATCAAGCATCAATATTCTACACCATATACCCCTCAACAAAATGGTGTTGCGGAGAGGAAGAACCGGACGTTGATGGATGCGGCAAGGACCATGATGGCGGAGTTCAAGTCTCCGTACAACTTTTGGGCCGAAGCCATCAAACCGCATGTCATGCATCCAATCGGCTCTATCTTCGCAAAGGCTTGAACAAGACTCCTTATGAGATTCTCACCGGCAACAAGCCCAACCTCAAGTACTTCTGGGTGTTCGGTTGTAAGTGTTTCATTCTCAATAAAGGTGTTCATTTGTCTAAATTTGAGGCTAGAGCTCATGAGGGCATATTTGTTGGCTATGCTACAAACTCTCATGCTTACCGTGTCCTCAACAAGTCCACCGGACTCATTGAGGAGACGTGTAACGTGGAGTTTGACGAAAATAACGGCTCCCAAGTGGAGCAAAGTGGTACTTGTGATGTAGGTGATGAAATTCCTCCCCAAGCCATAAGAAGAATGGGTATTGGTCAAATCCTACCCATTGAGGAACCCCTTGTGGCCGAAGGAGAAGGACAATGCTCTACTCAAGTAGAGCCATCACCTCATCAAGACCCACATGCTTCTGAAGAACAAAGTGAAGGCCCTCAACCTTGTGAACAAGACCAAGGGCAAGATCAACCTCAAGATGGTGGTGAACCTCTAAATGATGCCCAAGGTCAAGTTCTCCCCCTCTAGCAAGTTCAAGATCAAGAGCAAGCTCAAGCTCAAGAGCAAGCTCACGATCAAGAACAAGCTCAAGACGGCGCTCAAGATGATCAAGTCAACCCTCCTCCCTCCACATCCGAGGAGGAATTAGAGCGTCGTGCCGTGAAGATTGCTTCCAAGCTCACCACCCAAGGCCATCTCATGGAAAATGTGGTTGGAAGCCTAAGAAAGGGGGTAAGCACTCGTAGACAATTAGCAAACTATTGTGAACATCACGCGTTTGTCTCTTGTGTTGAACCCCAAAAGGTCTACGAGGCGCTCGAAGACTCGGATTGGCTCAATGCCATGCATGAAGAACTCAACTACTTTGAGTACAACAAAGTATGGAGATTGGTGCCAAGGCCATCGGGGGACCACAATGTCATTGGAACCAAGTGGATCTTCAAGAACAAGCAAGATGCTCATGGGAACATCGTTCGCAACAAGGCAAGATTGGTAGCACAAGGCTACTCCCAAGTCGAGGGTATCGACTATGGTGAAACCTTTTCTCCCGTTGCTCGTCTTGAATCCATACGTTTGTTGATTGCCTATGCTTCCCATCACAACTTTAAGTTGCAACAAATGGATGTGAAAAGTGCTTTTCTTAATGGTCCTATTAATGAGTTGGTTTATGTCAAGCAACCCCCCGGGTTCGAGGACCCCTACTTCCCGGATCATGTGTATCAACTCGATAAGGCACTCTATGGCCTTAAACAAGCCCCACGTGCGTGGTATGACCACCTTACCGAGTTGCTACAAGATCGTGGATTTGAAGTAGGATAAATCGATCCCACTCTTTTTACTAAGAAAGTCAACGGGGAGTTGTTTGTATGCCAACTATATGTTGATGATATTATCTTTGGTTCTCCTAACAAAGCTTTCAATGAGGAATTTTCCGCTCTCATGACCTCCAAGTTCAAGATGTCTTCGATGGGAGAGTTGAAGTTCTTCCTTGGTTTTGACATCAAACAAAGAAGAGAATGAACCTTCATCAACCAAGCCAAATACACTCAAGACATGCTTAAAAGATTCAAGCTAAGTGATGTCAAGCCGGCTACTACACCAATGCCTACCAAGTGCCAACTTGACATCGATCCCAATGGTAAAGCGGTGCATCAAAAGGTATATCGCTCCATGATTGGCTCCTTGCTTTACCTTTGTGCATCTAGACCGGATATCATGTTGAGTGTGGGGATGTGTGCACGTTTTCAAGCCGCACCAAAGGAAAGTCACTTTGTGGCGGTCAGCGAATCTTCGATATTTGGCTCATACCCCAAACTTTGGCTTATGGTACCCAAGAGGAGCAAACTTCAAGCTTGAAGGTTTCACAGTTCGATTAGGCGGAGACAAAGTGGATAGGAAGTCCACCTCGGAGGTGCCAATTTCTTGGTTGCTCTTTGGTAAGTTGGTCTTCCAAGAAGCAAAGTTGTGTGTCTCTCTCGTCCACGAGCGGAGTATGTGGCGGCGGTAGTTGTTGTGCTCAACTCCTATGGATGAGGCAAACTTTAAAGGAGTGCGGTGTCATTTGTGACAAAGTGCCTCTTTGGTGTGATAATGAAAGTGCCATCAAGATTTCTCTCAACCCGTGCAACACTTCAAGGCGAAGCACATTGAGATTGATATCACTTCATCCGGGATCACATTAGGTGAGGGAGATCGAGCTCAAGTATGTCAACACTCATGATAACCTTGCAGATATTTTCACGAAGCCCTTGGATGAAGCAAGATTTCACGAGTTAAGGCATGAGCTAAATATCATTGATTTGAGCAATGTGACTTGAACCCGTGCACCCCCCACCACACTCAACTTGTTGTCTAGTTTAGGTGTAGGCATGGACATAGGAGGAGTGTTGTTCTCTCAATGAACTCTCCCTCCCCCCATTATGCATAAAACGATCAACTCTTTCACATTAGCCATTTTTGATGGTACTTGTGCTTCAAAGACGAGTTTTGGTCATGGGCCCAAGGATACTTCTTCGCGGTGCCATACCAATTGACTCAAACATAGGTGGCTCCGGCCACCGCCCTCTCTTGAGAGAGGCCAGAGCTCGCTCTTTTTTCGTTTGGTTGCTTTGAAGGAGTGCGTTCCGGTTCGTTGTTCGTGTGTGTGTTGTCTTGTTGGTCTTTTTCTTGTCTTTGCCTTCCCGTTCTTCTCTATGTGTTTGAGTTTTTAGTTTAGAAGCATTTTTCTAGTTCTTTGGCGGTACTACACTTGTTGGCGAGCATACTACCGCTCAAGCGGTACTACCGCCCTTGTGTGATACTACTACGCTGGGGCGCAAGGCAGGGGTTATATTGGGGGCAGGGGGAGTTTCTTCTCCCCCATACCCATTCGCACGCCCCCTCGTCTGTTCCTCTCTCTCTCCATCAACCGGCGCAGCGGGAGGGCTCCGGCGGATCTCCCCCTCCGGGCCGTCCCTCTCCATTCCCTTCGGTGGAGACGATCCCCACCTTGTCCTCTTGCCATGGATGCCGGTATTGCCCCCGTTCTCTTGTTCTTTTTGTCTAGATTTCCAATCTAGCATCTTAGGGCGATGTGATTGCATCTCTAGATTTTTGGCCAAATCTAGGCTCGAGTAGGATGGAGAATGCTTCTAGGCAGTTTAGATTGATGTTTGGTTGGAGTATTTTTGAATTTGGTAGGACGGTAGTGCCGGGTCTGACCACGATAGTAGGAAACGGCTGTTTCCCCATCTCGAGCGGTACTACCGCCCTCTCCAGGGCGGTACTACCGCTTGGAGCGGTACTACCGCTCGGGGCGGTACTACCGCTAGCAGGTCGCGGTACTACCGCTCCCTACCAACTTCCACTGTACTTCTGCCTTTCAGTGATCTTTTCGCTCGTGTTTTGTGGCTTATGCTCGTGCTTTCTGGTTGTTTGCGTGTTCTTGTGTGTGGTTCCAGGTGATGAGGTCCATGAGCATCAGGCTCGTTGTGTCAATCCCGGACGTGCCACGTCCAAGCGCTACCGCACCACCGAGCTGCTGGGAGGATCTTCAAGTGCTCCTCCTCCACCTCCACCTCCACCTCAACTCGAGAAGAAGTCAGGGTCAAGCCAAAGCCCAAAGAAACAGTGCGGAGATGCCGTCAAAGGAGTTACGGGCAAGGCGCCCAGCAACCCGTATGATCTTGACCAAGATCCCACTTTGGTCAACCGTCCGATTCTGAGCAGGTTCGGTTGCCATCTTCTTTGATGTTCTCAAAGCCAAGAAGAATTTCTATGTCAGCGTGCACTCCATCGACACCGACCATATGGAGCAAGACCACGATTACTTTGGTGAAGCTCTTGGATGTGCACTCAAGCTGAACATTCTTGGGATCATGAAATTCAACAAGGACTTTGATCTTTGTATGGTGGCCCAATTCTATGCCACGGTTCACCTTGGGGCCGATGAGGACGGGACTCGACACGGATGACAAATGGCAAGTTGCTTTCAGTCAAGTGGAAAGCGTTCATGCAGTTGATTGGGGTGCAAGATCTAGGCCTTGAGTCTCCTATCGGCTTTCGCCCTCACGGCCTGCCCCAATGCCACTCACAAGCAAGCTCTCTGGCCCTACTGCACTCTGAGGATCAACCCAGAGACAAAGAAGGAAACCTATGAGCTGCCTACCTATCTGGATATCCTTCACCGCATCTTCAGAGAGACACTTTTCCCTCGCATTGGGAATCTGGACTAGGTTCACTCTTATCTCGTGGACATGCTTCTTTTCTGCCAGCGTGAGAAGGCACATCCCATCGGAGAGTCCTTGGATATCTCTCACGTTATGTGGTCTGAGCTGCTGTCTGCTATCTCCGAGTGCAAGTGCCCGATTTATGGTCCGTTCATCATGCTGCTCATTGAGAAGGCCTGGGATCATGTCTATCCCAAGGTGCCTTTGGAGTCTGGAGAGTTGATCTCTCACGACGTCAAGCGTCGAGAGAAGAAGGATAAGCGGGGCACTCGGGCCCCTAGGGCTGGAGTTCCTTAGTCTTCTGCGCCATGGAGACAGAGGAGGAGCTGCGGTGATGATGATGAGGATGATGACTATTTGCCTTCTAAGGCAGAGCCCTCTTGGGCTAAGCTCAAGTCTAAGATGAAGACGTTGTTACGCATGGAGGCTCACGGTCGATTACATGACTCATCTGGTGAGAAGAAGGCTCGAGGTCGTCACAAGGAGCTCATCGTCGGTTAGGTGCTACTGATCAGCAGTGGATCGAGGACCAGCTTCTTGAGGAGGAGGAGTGGATTCAGCAGACTTGCCCATGGACCGATTCGATGCCGAGCACTTCGGACCGACGACGGTGGTGCTGATGCTTCCATTGGCTCGATGTGTGTCCCTCATTTGCTCTCACATGGAGCCGTACCAACACTCCCTCTCCTTTTTGGTGTCTCTATGCCAAAGGGGGAGAGATTTAGGGATTTGCGAGTTGTGTCTTTCATCTCTTGTTCGTGTTTTCCTCGCATTTGCTTTGTTTGGTTTGTCTGTGAGACCTAAGTTCGAGTGAGACCTAAGTTCGAGTCATATGGTGTGAGACATATGCTACCTTATCTTTCCAGTATCATTATCTATGTCACTATCTAGCTTACGAGTTGCTTGCTTTTCTTGTTATATCATCTATGCTGCTCTCATATACCTTGCTTAGTTTGTTGGTCTCTAAAATGTAGGGGGAGCATTGATCCTAGTATGTGTGCTGTGCAGTCCAAATCACTTATCTAGATAGTGAAGGAAATATGCCCTAGAGGCAATAATAAAGTTATTATTTATTTCCTTATATCATGATAAATGTTTATTATTCATGCTAGAATTGTATTAACCGGAAACATAATACATGTGTGAATATATAGACAAGCAGTGTCACTAGTATGCCTCTACTTGACTAGCTTGTTAATCAAAGATGGTTATGTTTCCTAACCATGGACAAAGAGTTGTTATTTGATTAACGGGATCACATCATTAGTTGAATGATCTAATTGACATGACCCATTCCGTTAGCTTAGCACCCGATCGTTTAGTATGTTGCTATTGCTTTCTCCATGACTTATACATGTTCCTATGACTATGAGATTATGCAACTCCCGTTTACCGGAGGAACACTTTGTGTGCTACCAAACGTCACAACGTGGGGGTGATTATAAAGGTGCTCTCTGGTGTCTCCAAAGGTAGTTGTTGGGTTGGCGTATTTCGAGATTAGGATTTGTCACTCCGAATGTCGGAGAGGTATCTCTGGGCCCTCTCGGTAATACACATCACTTAAGCCTTGCAAACATTTCAACTAATGAGTTAGTTGCGAGATGATGTATTACGGAACGAGTCAAGAGACTTGCCGGTAACGAGATTGAACTAGGTATTGGATACCGACGATCGAATCTCGGGCAAGTAACATACCGATGACAAAGGGAACAACGTACGTTGTTGTGCGGTTTGACCGATAAAGATCTTCGTAGAATATGAAGGAACCAATATGGGCATCCAGGTCCCGCTATTGGTTATTGACCGAGAGACATGTCTCGGTCATGTCTACATGTTCTCGAACCGTAGGGTCCGCACGCAAGGTTTCGATGGCGGTTTCATTATGAGTTTATGTATTTTGATGTACGAAGGTTGTTGAGTCGAGGATGTGATCACGGACATGACAAGGAGTCTCTAAATGGTCGAGACATAAAGATTGATATATTGGACGGATATATTTGGACAGGAAAGGTTCCGGTAAGATTGAAATATCTAGGAGTTAGGAGGTTACCGAACCCCCGTAAGTATATGGGCCTTATTGGGCCTTAGTGGAAGGAGGAGAAGGAGCAAGGGAGGCGCCCCAAGCCCAATCCGAATGGGAGGGGCGGCCCCCCTTCCTTCTCTCCTCCCCTCTTCCTTCCTTCTCCTACTCCTAATAGGAAGGGGCCAAACCTACTTGGAGTAGGTTTGCCCCCCCTATGGCGCCTCCTCCCCCTAGGCGGCCTCCTCCTCCCTCCCTCCTTTATATATGGGGGCGGGGGCACCCTAGACACACAAGTTGATCATTGAGATTGTTCCTTAGCCGTGTGCGGTGCCCCCTCCACGATATTACACCTCGGTCATATTGTAGCGGTGCTTAGGCGAAGCCTGCGACGAGAGAACATCAAGATCGTCACCACGTCGTCTTGTGGAACTCCTCCAGCGCCTCTGCTGGATCGGAGATCGAGGTGCGTCATCGAGTTGTCGTGTGTCAAGAACTTCGGAGGTGCGAATAACGGTGCTTGGATCGGTTGGACCGGGAGGGCGTCGACTACTTCCTCTATGTTGCGTCAATGCTTCGCTTGGTCTCGAGTGCGTGAGACAACACTCTCCCCTCTCGTTGCTATGCATCACCATGATCTTGCGTGTGCGTAGTAAATTTTTGAAATTACTCGTTCCCCAGCAGTGGCATCGAGCCAGGTTTTATGGTTTGATGTTATATTATAAGTAGAACACAAGTGAGTTGTGGGCGATATAAGTCATCTTGCTTACCAACATGTCATACTTTGGTTGGCGGTATTGTTGGATGAAGCGGCCCGGACCGACATTACGCGTGCGCTTCGCGAGACTGGTTTTACCGCCGTGCTTTGCACACGGTGACTAGCGGTGTCGGTTTCTCAACTTTAGTTGAACCGAGTCTTGCTCGCCCGGTCCTTGCGAAGGTTAAAACAGCATCAACTTGACAAACTATCGTTGTGGTTTTGATGCGTAGGTGAGATTGGTTCTTGCTTAAGCCCGTAGCAGCCACGTAAAACTTGCAACAACAAAGTAGAGGGCGTCTAACTTGTTTTTGCGGGGCATGTTGTGATGTGATATGGACAAGACATGATGCTATATTTTATTGTATGAGATGATCATGTTTTGTAACGAAGTTATCGGCAATGGCGGGAGCCATATGGTTGTCGCTTTATTGTATGAAATGCAAGCATACATAATTGCTTTACTTTATCACTAAGCGGTAGCGATAGTCGTAGAAGCAATAGATGGCGTAACGACAACGATGCTATGATGGAGATCAAGGTGTCGCGCCGGTGACGATGGTGATCATGATGGTGCTTCGGAGATGGAGATCACAAGCACAAGATGATGATGGCCATATCATATCACTTATATTGATTGCATGTGATGTTTATCCTTTATGCATCTTATCTTGCTTTGTTTGACGGTAGCAAGATGATCTCTCACTAAAAATTATCAAGAAGTGTTCTCCCTGAGTACACCGTTGCCAAAGTTCATCGTGCCTAGACACCACATGATGATCGGGTGTGATAAGCTCTACGTCCATCTACAACGGGTGCAAGCCAGTTTTGCACCACGAGAATACTCGAGTTAAACTTGACGAGCCTAGCATATGCGAGATATGGCCTCGGAACACGGAGACCGAAAGGTCGAGCGTGAATCATATAGTAGATATGATCAACATAAGATGTTCACCATTGAAAACTACTCCATCTCACGTGATGATCGGTTATGGTTTAGTTGATTTGGGTCACGTGATCACTTAGATGACTAGAGAGATGTCTGTCTAAGTGGGAGTTCTTAAGTAATATGATTAATTGAACTTCAATTTATCATGAACTTAGTCCTGGTAGTATTTTGCAAATTATGTTGTAAGATCAATAGCTTGTGTTGTTGCTTTCATATGTTTATTTTGATATGTTCCAAGAGAAAATTGTGTTGAAAAATGTTAGTAGCAATGATGCGGATTGGATTCGCGATTTGAGGTTTATCCTCAATGCTGCACAGAAGAATTATGTCCTTAATGCACCGCTAGGTAGATGACCTATTGCGGGAGCGGATCTGAGGCGTTATGAATGTTTGGCTAGCTCAATATGATGACTACTTGATAGTTTTGTGCACCATGCTTTATGGCTTAGAATCGGGACTTCAAAGATGTTTTGAACATCATGGACCATATGAGATGCTCCAGGAATTGAAGTTAATATTTCAAGCAAATACCCGAGTTGAGAGATATGAAGTCTCCAACAAGTTCTATAGCTAAAAGATGGAGGAGAATCGCTCAACTAGTGAGCATGTGCTCAGATTATGCAGGTACTACAATCGCTTGAATCAAGTGGGAGTTAATCTTCTAGATAAGATAGTGATTGACGAATTCTCTAGTCACCATCACCAAGTTAGTAGAACTTCGTGATGAGCTATAGTATGCAAGGGATGACGAAAATGATTCCCGAGCTCTTCGTGATGTTGAAATCGACGAAGGTAGAAATCAAGAAAGAGCATCAAGTGTTGATGGTTGACAAGATCACTAGTTTCAAGAAAAGGGCAAAGGAAAGAAAGGGAACTTCAAGTAGATTGACAAGCAAGTTGTCACTCCCACGAAGAAGCCCAAAGCTGAACCAAAGCACAAACGAGTGCTTACACTTTGCAAAGGAAATGGTCCTTTGGGCGGAAATGCCCTAAATATTTGGTGGATAAGAAGGATGGCAAAGTGAAAAAGGGTATATTTGATATACATGTGTTTGATGTGTGCTTTACTAGTATTTATAGCAACCCCTCGGTATTTGGTACTGGTTCAGTTGCTAAGAGTAGTAACTCGAAACGGGAGTTGCAGAATAAACAGGAACTAGTTAAGGGTGAAGTGACGATGTGTGTTGAAAGTAGTTCCAAGATTGATATGATCATCATCGCACACTCCCTATACTTTCGGGATTAGTGTTAAACCTAAATAAATGTTATTTGGCGTTTGCGTTGAGCATGAATATGATTTAATCATGTTTATTGCAATCTGGTTATTCATTTAAAATCGAGAGAATAATTGTTGTTCTATTTAAATGAATAAAACCTTCAATGGTCATACACCCAATGAAAATAGTTTGTTGGCTCTCGATCGTAGTGATGCACATATTCATAATATTGATGCCAAAAGATGCAAAGTTAATAATGATAGTGCAACTTATTTGTGGCACTGCCGTTTAGGTCATATCGGTGTAAAGCGCATGAATAAGCTCCATACTGATGGACTTTTGGAACCACTTGATTATGAATCACTTGGTACTTGCGAACCGTGCCTCATGGGCAAGATGACTAAAACGCCGTTCTCCGGTACTATGGAGAGAGCAATAGATTTGTTGGAAATCATACATACAGATGTATGTGGTCCGATGAATGTTGAGGCTCGTGGCGGATATCGTTATTTTCCGACCTTCACAAGATGATTTGAGCAGATATGGGTATATCTACTTGATGAAACATAAGTCTGAAATAGTTGAAAGGTTCAAAGAATTTCAGAGTGAAGTGGAAAATCATCGTAACAAGAAAAATAAAGTTTCTACGATTTGATCGCGGAGACAAATATTTGAGTTACGAGTTTGGTCTTCAATTAAAACAATGTGGTATAGTTTCACAAATTCATGCCACCTGGAACACCACATCATAATGGTGTGTCCGATGTCATAACCGTACTTTATTGGATATAGTACAATCTATGATGTTTTTTACCGATTTACCAATATCGTTTTGGGATCATGCATTAGAGACAACTGCATTCATGTTAAATAGGGCACCATCTAAATCCGTTGAGACGACACTATATGAACTGTGGTTTAGCAAGAAACCAAAGTTGTCGTTTCTTAAAGTTTGGGGCTGCGATGCTTATGTGAAAAAGTTTCATCCTGATAAGCTCAAACCCAAATCGGAGAAGTGCGTCTTCATAGAATACCCAAAGGAAATTGTTGGGTACACCTTCTATCACAGATCCGAAGGCAAAACATTCGTTGCTAATAATGGATCCTTTCTAGAGAAGGAGTTTCTCTCGAAAGAAGTGAGTGGGAGGAAAGTAGAACTTGATGAGGTAATTGTACCTGTTCCCTTATTGGAAAGTAGTTCATCACAGAAATCTGTTCTTGTGACTACTATACCAATTAGTGAGGAAGCTAATGATGATGATCATGTAACTTCAGATCAAGTTACTACCGAACCTCGTAGGTAGAACGCGGTGAGATCCGCACAGTGGTGCGGTAATCCTGTTCGGAGGTCATGTTACTTGACTATGACAAACCTACGAACTATGAGGAAGCGATGATGAGCCCAGATTCATGAAATGGCTTGAGGCCATGAAATCGAGATGAGATCCATGTATGAGAACAAAGTGTGGACTTTGGTGGAGTTGCCCGATGATCGGCAAGCCATAGAAAATAAATGGATCTTCAAGAGGAAGACGGATGCTGATAGTAGTGTTACTATCTACAAAGCTAGACTTGTCGAAAAAGGTTTTCGACAAAGTTCAAGATGTTGAATACAATGAGATTTTCTCACTCGTATCGATGCTTAAAAGTCTGTGCGAATCATGTTAGCAATTGCCACATTTTTTGAAATCTGGCAAAAGGATGTCAAAACTGCATTTCTTAATGGGTTTATTAAAGAAGAGTTGTATATGATGCAACCAGAAGGTTTTGTCAATCCTAAAGGTGCTAACAAAATGTGCAAGCTCCAGCGATCCATCTATGGACTGGTGCAAACATCTCGGAGTTGGAATATACGCTTTGATAAGTTGATCAAAGCATATAGTTTATCTGAGACTTGCAATGAAGCTGTATTTACTAGAAAGTGAGTGGGAGCACTACAACATTTCGATAAGTATATGTGAATGACATATTGTAGATCGGAAATAATGTAGAATTATTCGCAAAGCATAAAGGAGTGTTTGAAAGGAGTTTTTCAAAGAAAGACCTCGGTGAAGTTGCTTACATATTGAGCATCAAGATCTATAGAGATAGATCAAGGCGCTTGATAAGTTTTTCAATGAATACATACCTTGACAAGATTTTGAAGTAGTTCAAAATGGAGCAGTCAAACAAAGAGTTCTTGCACGTGTTACAAGGTGTGAAATTGAGTAAGAATCAAAACCCGACCACGGCGGAAGATAGAAAGAGAATGAAAGTCATTCCCTATGCCTTGCCCATAGGTTCTATAAAGTATGCCATCTTGTGTACCAGATCTATTGTATACCTGCCTTTGAGTTTGGCAAGGGGTACAATAGTGATCTAGGAGTAGATCCTTTGGACAGCGGTCAAAATTATCCTTAGTGGAATAAGGATATGTTTCTCGATTATGGAAGTGACAAAAGGTTAGTTGTAAAGGGTTACGTCGATGCAAGTTTTGACACCGATCCGATGACTCTAAGTCTCGATCTAGATACATATTGAAAGTGGGAGCAATTAGCTAGAGTAGCTCCGTGCGAGCATTGTAGACATAGAAAATTGCAAAATACATAGCGGATCTGAATGTGAAAGACCCGTTGACTAAGATTCTCTCACAAGCAAAACATGATCACACCTTAGTACTCTTTGGGTGTTAATCACATAGCGATGTGAACGAGATTATTGAATCTAGTAAACCCTTTGGGTGTTGGTCACATGGCGATGTGAACTATGGGTGTTAATCACATGATGATGTGAATTATCGATGTTAATCACATGGTGATGTGATCTAGATTATTGACTCTAGTGCAAGTGGGAGATGAAGGAAATATGCCCTAGAGGCAATAATAAAGTTATTATTTATTTCCTTATATCATGATAAATGTTTATTATTCATGCTAGAATTGTATTAGCGGAAACATAATACATGTGTTAATATATAGACAAACAGTGTCACTAGTATGCCTCTACTTGACTAGCTTGTTAATCAAAGATGGTTATGTTTCCTAACCATAGACAAAGAGTTGTTATTTGATTAACGGGATCACATCATTAGTTGAATGATCGATTGACATGACCCATTCCGTTAGCTTAGCACCCGATCGTTTAGTATGTTGCTATTGCTTTCTCCATGACTTATACATGTTCCTATGACTATGAGATTATGCAACTCCGTTTACGGAGGAACACTTTGTGTGCTACCAAACGTCTAGCGTGGCTCGGGTGATTATAAAGGTGCTCTCTGGTGTCTCCAAAGGTAGTTGTTGGGTTGGCGTATTTCGAGATTAGGATTTGTCACTCCGAATGTCGGAGAGGTATCTCTGGGCCCTCTCGGTAATACACATCACTTAAGCCTTGCAAACATTTCAACTAATGAGTTAGTTGCGAGATGATGTATTACTGAGCGAGTAAAGAGACTTGCGGTAACGAGATTGAACTAGGTATTGGATACCGACGATCGAATCTCGGGCAAGTAACATACCGATGACAAAGGAACAATGTATGTTGTTGTGCGGTTTGACCGATAAAGATCTTCGTAGAATATGAAGGAACCAATATGGGCATCCGGTCCCGCTATTGGTTATTGACCGAGACATGTCTCGGTCATGTCTACATTGTTCTCGAACCGTAGGGTCCGCACGCTTAAGGTTTCGATGGCGTTTTCATTATGAGTTTATGTATTTTGATGTACGAAGGTTGTTGAGTCCGGATGTGATCACGGACATGACGAGGAGTCTCTAAATGGTCGAGACATAAAGATTGATATATTGGGCGGATATATTTGGACACGGAAAGGTTCGGGTAAGATTGAAATATCTGGGAGTTCGGGAGGTTACTGGAACCCTCGGTAAGTATATGGGCCTTATTGGGCCTTAGTGGAAGGAGGGAGAAGGAGCAAGGGAGGCGCCCCCAAGCCCAATCCGGGTGGGAGGGGGCCGCCCCTTCCTCCTCTCTCCTCCCCCTCTTCCTTCCTTCTCCTACTCCTAATAGGAAGGGGGCCAAACCTACTTGGAGTAGGTTTTCCCCCTATGGCGCCTCCTCCCTAGGCCGGCCTCCTCCTCCCTCCCTCCTTTATATCTGGGGCGGGGGCACCCTAGACACACAAGTTGATCTTTGAGATCGTTCCTTAGCCGTGTCGGTGCCCCCTCCACGATATTACACCTCGGTCATATTGTAGCGGTGCTTAGGCGAAGCCTGCGCGACAGAGAACATCAAGATCATCACCACGCCGTCGTCTTGTGGAACTCCTCCCGTGCCTCTCTTGGATCGGAGATCGGGGTGCGTCATCGAGCTGTACGTGTGTCAAGAACTTCGGAGGTGCGAATAACGGTGCTTGGATCGGTTGGACCGGGAGGACGTACGACTACTTCCTCTATGTTGCGTCAACGCTTCCGCTTCGGTCTACGAGGGTACGTAGACAACACTCTCCCCTCTCGTTGCTATGCATCACCATGATCTTGCGTGTGCGTAGGAGGTTTTTTGAAATTACTACGTTCCCCAATAGATAGCACACATCTAGGGGGAGCCCATCTACATTTTAGGACGGTGGGGTTTGTATGCTTATTCTATATCATGCTTGTGCAAATCCCGTATTGTCATCAATCCACCAAAAGGGGGAGATTGTAAGGGCATATTTATCCCCTAGTGGTTTTGGTAATTGATGACAATGCTTTTGCGGACTAATCGTGTGCGTTAAGTTCTTTCAGAGAATCATCCATTGGCACGAGACGATTTCCTCCCCTCGGTGTTTTATTCAAGATGGTGTAGCTCCTTCGTTTCATTGTTGGTGGACTAGTTTCGTAGGAGTCACCGTACTATTAAGAGGGGATCCGCTTTGGTAAGACTAGGGTGGAATCAACACGTACACATCCCTATCACACCCGTCGTCTTCCTTTCGCATCTTTGGAGCTGCAACTTCTCTTACGTACCTACTTTGCCCTGTGCCAGCGGTAGTACCGCGGTCTACAGCGGTAGTACCACCGAAGCCCTCCAGCGGTAGTACCGCTCCACGAAGCGGTAGTACCGCTCTCGTGATAATGCCGCTCATGAGCGGTAGTACCGCTTCATGAGCTTCGACCGTAGTAATCTGCAGCTATGCAGCTTCTGCCGCCTCGATTCGAGACTGTGTTTTCTCGTGTCGGGTTTTGCGGCACTAAAGCGGTAGTAAAGCGGTAATACCGCTCCGGCGGTAATACCGCTCCTACTCCCGCGATAGTACCGCTCTGGGGCGATGGCTTTGACTTCCTTACCCGACGGTAGTACCGCTAGGTAGGGAAGCGGTAATACCGCTGTCGTGATAATACCGCCCTGCCCTAGCGGTAGTACCGCTCTGTCTTGAGGCTGCTCGATGGGAGTAACGGTTGGATTTGTTCCCCACTATATAAAGGTGTCTTCTTCCTCCAAGTTGACCTACCTCTTTCCCCAAAGCTCCATTGTTGCTCAAAGCTCCATTTTAGCCCGATCTCTCTCCTAGCCAATCAAACTTGTTGATTTGCTCGGGGTGGTGGAGAAGGCCCAGATCTACACTTCCACCAAGAGAAATTTGATTCCCCCACTTATCCCTTGCGGATCTTGTTACTCTTGGGTGTTGAGCACCCTAGACGGTTGAGGTCACCTCGAAGCCATACTCCATTTTGGTGAAGCTTCGTGGTGTTGTTGTTGTTGTTGGGAGCCTCCGATTGTTGTGGAGATTGCCCCAACCTTTCTTGTAAAGGTTCGGTGGCCGCCTTCAAGGGCACCAATAGTGGAATCACGGCATCTCGCATTGTGTGAGGGCGTGAGAAGAATACGGTGGCCCTAGTGGCTTCTTGGGGAGCATTGTGCCTCCACACCGCTCTAACGGAGACGTACTTCCCCTTAAAAGGAAGGAACTCCGGTAACACATCCTCGTCTCCACCGGCTCCACTCTTGGTTATTTCGTGCCTTTACTTTTGCAAGCCTACTTGTTTTACATCCTTTGCTTGCTTGTGTGCTAGTTGTTATTGCATCATATAGGTTGCTCACTTAATTGCACATCTAGACAACCTATTTTGTTGCAAAGTTTAATTTGGTAAAGAAAAGCTTAAAAATTGTTAGCTGCCTATTCACCCCCCCTCTAGTCAACCATATCAATCCTTTCAAATAGAACAACCATTATTCTCTGATTTAAATGAATAACCGTCTCGCATAAAACAAGATCCAGATATAATATTCATGCTCAATGCTGGCACCAAATAACAATTATTTTGGTCTAAAACTAATCCCGATGGTAGATGTAGAGGTAGCGTGCCGACCGCGATCACATCGACTTTGGAATCATTTCCCACGCACATCGTCACCTCGTCCTTAGCCAATCTTCGCTTAATCCGTAGTCCCTGTTTCGAGTTGCAAATATTGCAATGAACCGATATCAAACACCGGTACTCTGCGAGCATTAGTAAGGTACACATCAATAACATGTATATCACATATACCTTTGTTCACTTTGCCATCCTTCTTATCCGCCAAATACTTGGGGCAGTTCCGCTTCGATGTCGATCGCTTGCGGAGAAGCACTCGATTTCAGCTTAGGTCCGGACTTGGGTTTCTTCTCTTGAGCAAAGACAACTTGTTTGTTGTTCTTTTGAAGTTCCCTTCTTCTTCCCTTTGCCCTTTTTCTTGAAACTGGTGGTCTTGTTAACCATCAACACTTGATGCTCCTTCTTGATTTCTACCTCCGCTGCTTTTAGCATTGCGAAGAGCTCGGGAATAGTCTTGTTCATCCCTTGCATATTATAGTTCATCACGAAGCTCTTGCAGCTTGGTGGCGATGATTGAAGAATTACATCAATGACACTATCATCGGAAGATTAACTCCCGTTGAATCAAGTGATTATTATACCCGAGACATTTTGAGTATGTGTTCCTTGTGAAACTATTCTCCTCCATCTTGCAGCTATAAAACTTATTGGAGACTTCATATCTCTCGATCCGGGCATTTGCTTGAAATATTAACTTCAACTCTGGAACATCTCATATCTTTGCATAGCGTTCAAAACGTCGTTGAAGACCCGGTTCTAAGCCGTAAAGCATAGCTGCTTGAACTATTGAGTAGTCATCGGCTTTGCTCGCGAGACGTTCTTAGCGTCGTCGGTTACATCAGCGGCGAGCACTGGCACCCAGCGGTGCTTCGGGGCGTAACTTTTACGTGCAGCAATGAGGATAATCCTCGAGTTACGGACCCGATCCGTGTAATTGCTACCATCATCTTTCAACTTTGCTTTCTCAAGGAACGCATTAAAATTCAACGGAACAACAACATGAGCCATCTATCTACAAACAAACATAGACAAGCAAAATACTATCAGGTACTAAGTTCATGATAAATTTAAGTTCAATTAATCATATTACTTAAGAACTCCCACTTAGACAGATATCTCTCTAGTCATCTAAGTGATCACGTGATCCAAATCAACTAAAGCATGTCCGATCATCACGTGAGATGGAGTAGTTTCAATGGTGAACATCACTATGTTGATCATATCTACTATATGATTCACGTTCGACCTTTCGGTCTCCGTGTGTGATAGCCTGGCTTATTAGGGATGATAGATTACTCATATCAATAAGGAATTCCTTCTTTTCCGGGATCCCATTCGGACAGAACTCCAAAGTTAAGCGTGCTCGGCTTGGAGTAGTTTCAGATGGGTGACCGACCGAAGTTGCTCCGGTGCGCACAGTGAGGACAAAGTCGCGAGAAAAGACTAATATTGATCTGTGGGCCAATCTAGATCCCGCCAGAGTATGCGACCACCGGCGGGTGTGTCCGGGGTGTTACAAGTTGGTATCGAGCCGACCCTCGCGGTTACGGATGGTTGCGGACAGGTCTTGCGGTCATGTTGTTCATGACGTTTGTGACCCGTCATGGCACGGGCATGGCACATGTACGGACTGGATGCCTGAGCGGTTGTGCCAAGAGGAGCGTTCTGTGGCCCGGCGAGGGCGTCGGTTCCTCACGAGTGTGGGTGTATGTGATAGCACGGCTTATTAGGGATGATAGACTACTCATATCAATAAGGAATTCCTTCTTTTCCGGGATCCCATTCGGACGAGAACTCCAAAGTTAAGCGTGCTCGGCTTGGAGTAGTTTCAGGATGGGTGACCGACCGAAGTTGCTCCGGTGCGCCGCAGTGAGGACAAAGTCTTGCGAAAAAGACTAGTATTGATCTGTGGGGCCAGTCTAGATCCCGCCAGGAGTAACGACCACCGGCGGGTGTGTCCGGGGTGTTACACCGTGTTCCGAGGCCATATCTGTATATGCTAGGCTCGTCAAGGATGACCTGAGTATTCCGCGTGTGCAACTGTTTTGCACCCATTGTATTTGAACGTAGAGCCTATCACACCCGATCATCACGTGGTGTCTCTGCACGAAGAACTTTCGCAACGGTGCATACTCAGGGAGAACACTTCTTGATAATTTTAGTGAGAGATCATCTTAAAATGCTACCGTCAATCAAAGCAAGATAAGATGCATAAAGGATAAACATCACATGCAAGCAATATAAGTGATATGATATGGCCATCATCATCTTGTGCTTGTGATCTCCATCTTTGAAGCACCGTCGTGATCACCATCGTCACCGGCGCGACACCTTGATCTCCATCGTAGCATCGTTGTCGTTTACGCCATCTATTGCTTCTACGACTATCGCTACCGCTTAGTGGTAAAGTAAAGCAATTACAGGCGTTTGCATTTCATACAATAAGCGACAACCATATGGCTCCTGCCGATTGCCGATAACTTTGGTTACAAAACATGATCATCTCATACAATAAAATATAGCATCACGTCTTGACCATATCACATCACAACATGCCTGCAAAAACAAGTTAGGCGTCCTCTACTTTGTTGTTGCAAATTTTACGTGGCTGCTACGGGCTTAGCAAGAACCGTTCTTACCTCGCATCAAAACCACAGCGATAGTTCGTCAAGTTGGTGTTGTTTTAACCTTCGCAAGGACCGGGCGTAGCCACACTCGATTCAGCTAAAGTGAGAGAGCAGACACCCGCCAACCACCTTTAAGCACGAGTGCTCGTAGCAGTGAAACCAGTCTCGCGTAAGTGTCAGCGTAATGTCGGTCCGGGCGCTTCATCTCACAATACCGCCCGAACCAAAGTATGACATGCTGGTAAGCGATCGACTTGTATCGCCCACAACTCACTTGTGTTCTACTCGTGCATATAACATCAACGCATAAAACCTAGGCTCGGATGCCCTTTGTTGGGGAGCGTAGTAATTTCAAAATTTTCCTACGCACACGCAAGATCATGGTGATGGCATAACAGCGAGAGGAGAGTATTGTCCACGTACCCTCGTGAGACCGTGGCGGGCGTTAACTGCAAGCGGTTGATGTAGTCGTCGTCTTCACGATCCGACCGATCCAAGCACCGAGCGTCGGCACCTCCGAGTTCAGCACACGTTCAGCTCGATGGCGATCCCGGGCTCCGATCCGGCAAAGCTTGGGGATGAGTTCCGTCGACCTGACGGCGTGGTGATGATGATGATGCTCTACCAGCGCGGGCTTCGCCTAAACTCATGACGATATGACCGAGGTGGAATATGGTGGAGGGGGCACCGCACACGGCTAAGGAACGATCCGTAGATCAACTTGTGTGTCTCGGGGTGCCCCCGCCCGTATATAAAGGAGCAAGGGGGAGGCTGGCGGCCCAAGGGGCGCGCTAGGAGGAGGAGTCCTCCTCCTAGTAGAGTAGGACTCCTCCTTTCCTACTCCTACTAGGAGGGAAAGGAAAGGGAGATGGGGAAGGAAAGAGGCGCGCCCCCTCCTAGTCAATCGGACCAGAGGGAGAGGGGCCTGTGCCCCACCCCGGCCGCCCTCTCTCTTCCCCACTAAGGCCCATAAGGCCCATTACTCTCTGGGGGGGGTTCGGTAACCCCTCCGGCACTCCGGTTTTCTCCGAAATCACCCGGAACACTTCCGGTGTCCGAATATAGTCGTCCAATATATCAATCTTTATGTCTCGACCATTTCGAGACTCCTCGTCATGTTCGTGATCACATCCGGGACTCCAAACAAACTTCGGTACATCATAACTTATAAACTCATAATAAAACTGTCATCGTAATGTTAAGCATGCGGACCCTACGGGTTCGAGAACTATGTAGACATGACCTAGAACTATTCTCGGTCAATAACCAATAGCGGAACCTGGATGCCCATATTGGTTCCTACATATTCTACAAAGATCTTTATCGGTCGAACCACATAACAACATCGTTGTTCCTTTGTCATCGGTATGTTACTTGCGAGATTCGATCGTCGGTATCAATACCTAGTTCAATCTCGTTACGGCAAGTCTCTTTACTCGTTATGTAATGCATCATCCGTAACCAACTCATTAGTCACATTGCTTGCAAGGCTTATAGTGGCGTGCATTACCGAGAGGGCCGGAGATACCTCTCCGACAATCGGAGTGACAAAACCTAATCTCGAAATCGCCAACTCAACATGTACCTTCGGAGACACCTGTAGTACTCCTTTATAATCACCCAGTTACATTGTGACGTTTGGTAGTACCCAAAGTGTTCCTCCGGTAAACGGGAGTTGCATAATTCTCATAGTTATAGGAACATGTATAAGTCATGAAGAAAGCAATAGCAATATACTAAACGATCAAATGCTAGGCTAACGGAATGGGTCATGTCAATCACATCATTCTCCTAATGATGTGATTCCATTAATCAAATGACAACACATGTCTATGGTTAGGAAACATAACCATCTTTGCTTAATGAGCTAGTCAAGTAGAGGCATACTAGTGACTATATGTTTGTCTATATATTCACACATGTATCATGTTTCTGGTTAATACAATTCTAGCATGAATAATAAACATTTATAATGATATGAGGAAATAAATAATAACTTTATTATTGCCTCTAGGGCATATTTCCTTCACCTGGGTATTTGATACTGGTTCTGTTGCTAATATTTGCAACTCGAAACAGGGACTACGAATTAAGCGAAGATTGGCTAAGGACGAGGTGACGATGCGCGTGGGAAATGGTTCCAAAGTCGATGTGATCGCGGTCGGCACGCTACCTCTACATCTACCATCGGGATACTAGGAGGAGGACTCCTCCTCCTTGGCGCGCCCCCTAGGGCCGGCCGGCCTCCCCCTTGCTCCTTTATCTATGGGGGCAGGGGGGCACCCTAGGAAAAACAAGTTGATCTACGGATCGTTCCTTAGCCGTGTGCGGTGCCCCCTCCACCATATTCCACCTCGGTCATATCATTGCGGAGTTTAGGCGAAGCCCTGCGCCGGTAGAGCATCATCATCGTCACCACGCGTCGTCTTGTGGAACTCATCCCGACACTTTCTTTGGATTGGAGTCCGGGATCGTCATCGAGCTGAGCGTGTCTTTGAACTCGGAGGTGCCGTCGTTCGGTACTTGGATCGGTCGGATCGTGAAGACGTACGACTACATCAACCGCGTTGTCATAACGCTTCCGCTTATGATCTACGAGGGTACGTGGACAATACTCTCCCCTCTCGTTGCTATGCATCACCATGATCTTGCGTGTGCGTAGGATTTTTTTTTGAAATTACTACGTTCTCCAACAGGCCGAACCTGGGTAAACTCCTTGTGTCCTTTGCCCCGTTCAACCCCTTGAAGCTAACTTAGTCACGATGGCTCCACACCTAAGTCCTTTCACTAGGACATCTGCCGTGACAAATCCACGACACAACCCCTTGTTAGCGTTGGGTGCAAGGATTTGTTATCTTGTGTGTAGGTACTGCTAATGAAGTGTTGCGTGGTTCTCCTACTGGATTGATAATCTTGGTTCTTAACTGAGGAAAATATTCATCTCTACTTTAATGTATCATCCTATCCTCTTCAAGAAAATCCCAATGCAGCTCACAAGTAGCAGTTGCCTTCCTCCTAAGTTTGCCCCTTACGTCTCCGCCAGTTGGGCTAAGGGTGTCACATGAGTACCTCTGCGATTGTGTTTCCAGGTTATCTGGTTAAGCCCCTCAGGTGTGTGAAGCCGAAAGCTAACTGTCATAACACATGAAATCAGTCGACACGTCCGAAGAATGACCATCAATAGGCTAGCGTATAGCGAAAAGGCCCAAGCAAGCTGACAATAAACAACACATGCAAGGGGTTTGAAATTTAGAGGTGCAATATAAACCCGAATAATATTCACCCTGGAGTCCAAAAATGAAAATATTAATAATAATAATAATAATAATAATAATAATAATAATAGTAATAATAATAATAATAACAATAATAATCAATATTTACAAATAGTCGGTGATGCTTTTGAAATGATCAATTTCCAATATGGTAGAGTATTAAGTTTGTAATAAAAAATACAAAAGAGGGACGTGGAAGTACAAGTTGTTCTATCAAAATCTTGTTCATGCATCATCTTGCAATAATTTTAAACCTATGGGCCATCTACCCCCCCCCCCTCCCCTCAATTTCAGTTGAATTTCCACCCAATAAAAAAATCCCAACTCCAGCCTCTCCGTTAGGCTGGTCACAATGGGCAAGAACATAAGCTAGTAACTTGCACACTTCCCTAGACTATGTTACTACCTCCATAGTGTAGGAACATCTATATAGTGTGATGCAACGATGTATTTATTAGGTTATAGACTCATTGTTTCTTGGAGTGTGTGATGTTCCGGTAACTTAGCTAGTTACCACAAGCACCTCTCTCTTTATTAAATACGTGTCACATAAGCAAAGTTGTATTGGAGTATGTGATGTTACTCCTAAGTTCCTCCCCACTGTGACCAGCCTTAAACCCGTAAAATGCTGCCCGTATGTGGAGCATTGCTCATCATCTTGTTACTAATTTTTTCACCAACTGTTCATACCACAATTTTGGACCCTTAGGTATGCTAACCACTATGAATTAGAAAACAACCGTTAAAGTCACCTCATCGACCACTTTAGCCAACTTTTCATCGAACATGTGTTCCGTGACATTCTCAGCCTTGAGACCCTCATTCAGGACGGCACATCGGACGACAAATAACTCGTCCTTGCACACCATGACATGTGGCGCCTTCTTCTGCGCTTGCAACGTTATGATGACACTGCATTTGGAATGTGGTGGCACAACGCCTTTGTCCGGCTCTATGCAGTACTTGAGCATGCCCCACTTTCGGATGTGGAAGGCAATGTAGTCATCCTTCTCGTTGGTTAGCTCAAGTGAGCATGGTATCTGCTCGTTTATCTGAAAGGGAAAGTGCAGCTCGAGCGGGTCCATCTCAAGCAGCTCCCAGGAGTAAGGACTTATCTGCAAGAGTAAAACTCGGCACTCAAATTACTAGTACTTTGTATCTAATGAAATATATTTTAGAGCATATGGGTTCAATTACCGTGCCATCTGTAGATTCACTAGTGCAGTTGATGTGCCCACTCGTACTTTCCAGTGAATCTAGCACACTGATTACATCCCATATATAAGGTCTTACTTTAGGGTCGAAAGATGTGCAGCCTAGTGCAATTTCAATGCACTTGGTCACTTGTTCGTATCCCAATGGTGGATAATTGGATGATTTGTTCCACCTGTACCTCCATCTTCTCAGTACCTACCATTTCACATATGTGATTTTAATTGTTATGTTGAAATAGTTAGTCCAAACGATATGCATACCCTGCGACACACAAACGATCATGGTTCTCTAGCATATTATTTACATTTTTTTGAAAAGGAGGATATACCCCGTCCTCTGCATCTAAGTGATGCATGCAGCCATTTTATTAATTATTCACAAAGACCTTACAAAGTAATACTACATTAGTAAGTCTGAAGCCACCATCTAGGCAACACATGTCGCTACTCCTATTCCCTTGATGAAGGGATACATCATACTAGAAATTTTAAATCCATAAATCATGCAAAGAAAAAAAAACCTACGTACTCCTAGTAGGTAAATCAAGTAGCCTAGTCCTCTTGGGCAACGACGAACTCCGCCTCCGCCTACTCCATGCTGACGCCCGGAGCCAGCACCAACTCCTGCTTCGGCTGCTTCGCCTCCTCATCGTCCTCCAAATCCGCCACCTCCATCGGAGCCGACTGCTGCTCCTCTCCCTCCCTTTTCTTTTTGAGAACCATGGGCACACATTATGCCATGGAGGTGTTACATTCGTCCAGCATAATATTTCTAATACTCGCAGGTACGTCTGCGATCGTCCTAAGCTCGCCTATCCGTCGGGCAGTCGCCGCAACTTCGCGTGCCAGCAAATTCTTCTTGCGGCTGATCACATAGCATTCCATGCTAGAGAATGCCAACGAGACCCTTTTGATTTCTCCAATCAGAGCATACCATGGGGATCTGCACATCGTGTCCAGCAGAACGTCCCTTCCAACAGACGAGCAGTCCAGTTCCAAGGGGCCCATGATACAGCTTCACAAATTCTGAGAGTCCCATCACAGCAGTCGAGGCCTCCGCTTCTTCCATTGATCGACATTGCTTCAGGCGACGCCCGACAGCCACAAAAACTAGCTCCCTATGGTCTCCACACACACACACACACACACACACACACACACACACACACACACACACACACACACACACATGTGTCTCTAGTCTCAGCATCAAAGGCCGCATCGCAATTCAGTTTCACCGTACCCGGATTAGGTGCTTCCCACTGATTGGTCACTGGTGAGACTGGTTTGCAAGGATTGCTACAGAACAGGGATACTGCATTTTTACTGTCATCTCGTGCTTCCTTCTGCATGGCCGTGTGCACATCCTCCTCGAGTCTAATCAGCTGCTGCACTGATCCCCTCACTGTTTCTCTCCCATCCCCATGAACTATATTATTTCTAAGATGCCAAGCCTTCCAAAGTATTAGCAGAATCCGGCTTCTGATCATCTCTGGGTTCTTCAGTAGAAGCATCTGCAGCCAATCTCTGCATGTGAATCTGAACTCACACTCTTTCAGGATTTCCCATTTTGCCCTTAGAGCAGAACACAGGGCTTTGCTCTTGGTACATATGATGACTGCATGGAACTCGTCCTCTCTCTCCATTCCACATATGCCACACACATCTTCCTTAACAATTGTCCTTCTAAAAATATTGCGCTTCGTGGCTAAAGAATTAGTTGCCACTTGCCAGCCAAAAATGTTGACTTTGTCCTGCACGCGAGCTTTCGAGATCACATCCTCTCCCTCCTCCTCCGCCTGCTCCTCCTCCTCCGACTCCAGCGAGTCCAGAGGCAGCCCGACAGCGATGCGGGCGTCGCGCCTCGTCCGGATCTCCTGCTCGATCTGGTACCGGCGCTCTGGCGTGAGCATATCGTAGGTGGTTATCTTTTCCGGACCATGGCGAAGCCAGAGAGCATGGGAAGAGTGCTGGAGCGGGAGAGAGGAGATGGATGTGCTCGGGATGGCGTCGCGGAGAGGGAGGAGGTGGATGGTCTAGGGTTGGGGGATGCTGGCCGACTTAAATAGCCAGATTTGGTCTCGGGCGGCAAGCCAGACCAGCGCCACTCGTCGTTCACACCCCCCCATCACCACCAGAGGGGACGTCTGTCGAACCGCCGGGCTTCCTGGCAATTCCACGTGGGACCCCAACATCAGTCCGATGTGGCGGGCGCACCCTGGCGCCCCATATCCGCCTCATATTTGGGCTGGATATGAGGGGTGCCGGTCAGCCCGGACGTTGGAGGCCCGTTTGAGGGTCCCGTCTGGGTCGAATTTTCGTGACCAATCAGTGACCGAGTCGTCCGCCTGGGCGTTTGAGGCGGGTTTGAGGCGTCCGGCCGTAGATGCTCTTAATGACCAAAACAGTTGTGGAACAATAGAGGGGTGATCATTCAACCCAGTCCTATGTGTCACTTAAATGTTCTATAGATGGGCCTATGGTCCAAATATGAAATAATTCCTGAAAATCTCAAAGACCCATGTGTGTGTCATGACACGGTGTTGAGAAGTTTAGTCCCACCTCATAATTAGAGGAGAGTGGAGGCCCTTTTTAACAAATTATCTTCTACATGTTATTGGAGCTTGCGAAGAGGAGTGGACCGAGTGGTTCTGCATCTCCTTCGCCGCCCACCATGCCATGCACACGCGTCATGCTTCATGCTTTATTTTTGTTGGTTGGGAATGGATACTTAATTGGCAATTAAGTACGAGGCACTATGATCTGAGACATCGGATCATGGGATGTTGCCGACTTAGGCATGGGCCCAATCACACATCTCCCTACCTGATCGGATATATTATAGGAGTCGACAACCCTAGTCGTCACCCAAATCAGATCGCACCTACTCTACTTCCTCGCACAAATATCCACCGTCATTACACTCGCCACTGCTGCTTCCGACAATCTCATACCGTCCATCCTGTGCACGGTTGTACAGGAGAGCAGGCTTCCAGAAGCCCGTCCTTTCTGATCCTGCACCGGGAGAAGGGGCGATTAGGTGTTTGGAGAGCGTCTCATGCGTGTCTGCACACTGTTGTTTCTCGACTTCGACTACGTCCTCGACCTCTTCGATATCTCCATGGCTGGAGACTCCGAAAACCAGAAGAAGGCTACCGAGAACGATGTTGCTGCCGCCGTGGCTTTGACTTGGCCGACTAAAGGGTATAATCTGTTTGTCCCTCTCCTGCTTATTCCTTGTTAGCCGTACTACATGTTTACATATATGTATTTTCTCTATGCATAGTATGTGCTCACATGGTTAAATATCAAATACTCCCTCCGTCCCAAAATACGTCCCAAAATACGTCCCAAAATAAGTGACTCAACTTTGTACTAACTTAATACTCCCGTTAGTACAAGGTTGAGTCACTTATTTTGGCACAAAGGTAGTATGAGATTAATACTGCATATGTCATTATCATGATTTAATTTTTATTAAATTAATCAGAAAATTGCAAATTTATCTAACATTAAATATGTGGGCTTATTCAATCACATCGACCAAGTTGGCCCTAAATGTTGTTAGCAGACAAAAGGGACCAAACTGACAATTGAAACATTCAAAGGTATATGAAGTAGTAGTTTCATTCATGTTCTCACATGCAAAAAAAAAACTTGCTAAATGATATTATCTAGACACGTTTTAGTGTTAGATACATTTGTATCTAGACAAATCCAACACAAGAATTTTGAGACTGTGGAAGTAATATTTGCGAGTTGTACCGTATTGATTCTTACATTTTTAACATCGGGGTCCTCCTTTCGTCCGGTCACAAGATCTGTAATTATAACACCCAAGCTAAAAATGTCTGACTTGAATGACACCTGGCCACGATGATATTCTGGAGCACAATACCCTCTGTATCAAGTTATGGTAGTTCAATGTATTACACAATGCACAAAATGTACGAGAGTTAGTCATAATGAAACAATGGGCTGTAAATACTTCAATAAAGGTGTCTACGTGCATGCTTACAGTGACATATGACGCCCTTCGGTAAAGGCTTGTGATATTCCATCAAGGTGTTTTGATATACCGAAGTCCGTAATTTTGGGTGTCATGAGATCATCTAGCAATATATTGGCTGGTTTAAGATCCATATGAACAATATCCTTTTCTGTGTGAAGATATTGCAAACCTTTGCAAATTCCCTTAATTATCTGATAACGTGTATGCCACTCAAGTCCCCTTAATTCATCTGCTAAAGTGGACCAGAAGACTGGTATTAGAAAAGCAAGAAATATGATCTTTGATTTATGCATGCAACACTGGATGGACTCATATTTTTTGTTTGAGCCGTTCCTTGTGAACAATCAACACAGAAAAAGAAGATAACCAACTGAAGAAAAGAACATCATATCATCATATGCCACATTGTTATACCAGTAAGATGGTTGTCAAGGCCTCCTTTACTGACATACTCAAAACAGAGCAATCTCTCTCTTATCTCAGGATAAATATATCTCTCACATTTTCCTGATCCTCCCACTTTGATGGCTTGATTCTCTGTATGAGCACAGTAGCCAAGAAACCGTACTACATTTTGGTGCTTGACACTCATAAGAAAAGTAGCCTCACGGTAAAATGGGCCATCTTCAATTGTTTGACTGTTCAAAAGCTTCTTCACAGCAACCTTTCCATTTTTAAGAACTCCCTGTTTAACTCGTCTTGTTAGGGCAACCTTGAGCTTTTAGATCAAGTTTAGATATAGAAAATAGGATTGAAGAATTTCGAACATGACCATACCTTGTATACGATTGCGAATCCACCTTGTGCAATTTTTCGTTCATCCGCAAAATTATCTGTGATGTGCTGTAGGAATGCTAATGACAAACTTATCGGCTCCGCACTTGGGTCCAGTAATATTTCATCAAGGATATTAGGTTCGATCCATTTATGTCCATCCTAATGAAAAATTGTACTTTCAAA
The DNA here is from genome assembly GCA_021437245.1 of Aegilops speltoides. Lineage (NCBI taxonomy): Eukaryota > Viridiplantae > Streptophyta > Magnoliopsida > Poales > Poaceae > Aegilops > Aegilops speltoides. Next base: position 45,396,464 of record CM038143.1, on the reverse strand, counting down.
ATCTGATCAGTCAAATTAACTTTATTACTAAATATTTGCCACCATGCATATATTTGGATTCATAGTTACATCACCAGGTAAACTTAAAAATCATACACACACAACATGTAAAGAATCATCAATCCGCTACCTATTGGATATACACTTAAGGAAATAATAGAAATGATTAATATCTTATATTTGAAACATATAAAATCTGAAGTGAACCCCAAAGACACATTTGATCGAGAACAACAAAGGCTAGAATCTGGATTATCAGGCTAGATTCAAATAAATATACCGAATCTCCACTGCTTATAAAAGAGCAAACATGTTGCGAATATTTAATCTCATGCATTCAATTGCCTCCGACCAGTGACCCAAATCATCACACTGTTAAGCTCAACTCAACACAATTCAAATCTCACGCACCGTTCAACTCCTCCCATAATAAACCCCATGTTACAAAGGAAACAAAATCATAGCATTTATCTCCTCCCATACAAACACACATTACAAATCTTCTCCACTATCTCCACTACTTATAAAAGAGCAAACATGTCAGGATACATTTAATCTCACGCATTCAATTACCTCCAACCAACGACCCAGATCATTTCAATTGCCTCCAACCAACGACCCAGATCATTTAAATCCCACACACCGTCCAACTCCTCACACAATAACATCCCACGTTACAAAGGAAACAAAATCAAAACATTTATCTCCTCCTACACAAATGCATGCTACAAAGGAAGAAAAAAATATTAGGGCCCATTTACTCCCTGGAAAACCGTCTCATACAATCTCCACTACTACTTATAAAGAGCAAACATGTTGGGATACATTTAATCTCACATGCTCAGTTGCCTCCGACCAATGACCCAGATCATTCCAATGTTGAGCACAACTCAATACAATTCAAATCCCACACACCATCCAACTCTCCCATAATAACACCCCATGTTAAAAGGAAAACAAAATCACAACATTTATCCCCCCATACAAACGCACGTTTCAAAGGAAACAAAAAAACTAGTGCCAACTTACTCCTTGGAAAAGCGTCCATAGAAAAGGAAAAACAATCAGGCGCATCCCTCTTGGTACAGCTTGGCTGCCGTCGCGTCTCCTCCTCGCATACTTCAGCATGCCGCCACTGCTATCTTCTTCTGTGGCGGCAGAACCCCAACCCCTCCGCCTCGGGTGTCGAACTCAAGGAGACCCATGGCGGCAGCACCCCAATCCCTTCGCCGTGGGTGTCAAGCTTGAGGAGGCCCAAGGCAGCGCTCGCGCGCTTGGACGACGTTAATTATGAGGTCCCTCGACGAAACAACGCCCCCTCGGTGCTTGCTCTGATTCATCGGCTCGCTGATGCGGGATGAGGCCGGCGCTTTGGTGCCCTCCAAAGTGTGCTGGCCGCAGTCGCGGATACGTTGTAAACATGGCATGCGCCTCTGCCTCCACCTCCGTCGTGCCTTGTGCTCGGTTGCCCGCAAGCATGCCCAGCTCAAGTGCCTCGTCCGGCTATTTGGAGACCGAAATCGACAAGGTGTGTGTGTGTCCTAGCGACCAGGTGAAGAGGAGCGGCGACGAGACAGGTGAGGGGTCCATGACCTGGCCGGGCGATGGTGGGGAAGCAAGTGAAGAGGCGGTCCTAGACGGGAGAGATGGAGAGGGACCTAGAGAATGGGGAGTAAGTGTGGGGCACTGGGCGTGTCCGATCCGGGTGTGCGTGTCGGGATTTTTTCATACAGTTGTCGGGTGTGTGGGGTTTAAAAAAGTCATAATCATTGTGTTTTAATGGTAATTAATATTTGGTTAATTTGATGCACTCATGGGATGATGGATCACTACATTCTCCCATACCCAGGTTGACTATGTACACCACACCATGCTCATTCGTATACACTTTGCAAACGATCTTGTTATAACAATGTTGTATGATGCGTACGATGGTTTTGGATTGAGGAAGCAATTTTTGACATATTTTGAAGTGTGAAAGTAATGAAGCTTTAAACAACATCGGGCAATGGAACAAAGCATTGTAGATCGCATGAATAGGTGGACCATCAAGAGAGAACCATCATCATCAACGAATAAACAGTGGATGATGTTTGCTCAGTTGTTGTTTTTAAATATTTTTTGTAACAAATTATAATACATTTGTCTGATCGTGAATTTTATGTGAAGACATGTATGTGAATCACATGTCACACGCACTCACATCATTGGGCATGAGACATATTTAAGTGGCTCGTTAAAAAAACTCGCTAAAAGAGAAACAAGATTTGAAATAGTTCATTTAATTATAAGTTATGAGACGTGCGTTGCACGTGCATATTTAGATTAGATTTTGTAAAAAAACTGACTTCATAATTTCAAAATGTTGTCGCAATGCTCTTTAGATATTACTTTGGACACGTTTTTGTAAATATAGGAAGAGATGTCCTTTCAGGTGGATTGGTGGAGCTAGTGCTCAAAAAGGATGGTTCCTTTGCCTTGTAATCCCTTCGTCCCATAATATAAGAGCACGAGAGTATTTGATCTCAACCGTCATGGGCAGGTCTGGACACGTACATATCTCAACTATGGCTTGTTACAATCTAAAAGGAAATGTTTTGAACAGATTAATCATTGTTTCTCCCATATCAGCACGGATTCTCATGAATCACATGCATTTACACTTTGGCATTTTGAAAACAAATGTTCCGCCGTGAAGAGCCCTTATTTCTTCAACCGGTATACTCGACTGGGATTCTCCAAAAGCCTCGTATACATAAAACTATATGTTCACACTTTACAGTATCTGGTATTATTTGTATCGGATCTAGAAAAAATCATCAAAAAGGTTTTAGAAAAGCTAAAAGATTAACTGAATATCTATCCGTAATTTGATGAACTTGCAATCCATTTTGCATGGGTGCATACGTTACCAATGCTTTGGCGTTTAGTCGAAATGGAATTATATGACCAAGTAAGGGCATCTTTAACGGCAACCCGCAAATTTCCTCCCGCATCCGGCCGCGGACAGAGGGGGCAGTCCGTGGACACGGATGCGAGAGGCCGTCATCCAACGCTGCTCGCATACATCCGGCCAACAATTCGAATTGACCGGACGAAATTCGATCGAACATGGGCGGATTTCATATAAACATGACCAATTTCATATAAACATGAAAATTTTATATAAACATGATAGATTTTATTATATTTACATCAACTAAGCGGTGCTAGTCTGCCCTGGAGGTATAATTAATACCTAATCTAAATGATCGCCGGCGCCCGTTTTCTGTGTCCGGCCATGAGTCCTGAGAACTAAAGCTTCGCCTTCTCCAGTTCCGCCTCGGCTCTCTCCAGCTCCGCCTCCGTAACCTCTGCCTCTGGAGCCCCAAAAATTGTAGTTGTCTGCCTCCACGTCGCCGCCAAGCGACTATGCTCAGCCCATCAAACTTGGCGTTGACGGGAGGGGAGGAGTGGTGGCCTTCCTGGAACACAAGTGGCGGCGACTTACCGAGCTACCCATCCTCGTTGCAGGCTGCACCCTCGGACGAGCCGACTTTGTGGTCGTGGCGAGGGGGAACGGCCTCAACGTTGTCCTCCTCCTTGTCGGTCTCGCCAAACACCGCCTCACCCGCGTCGTCGTTGCACTCCTTGTAGGCGTCTGTCACCACCACCGCCTGCTGGCGGTACCGCCAGTGGGCGATGCGGATCTCACGGGCGGGGTGGTAGGACTCGAGCAGTGCCTCCTGCTCTGCCAGGTCCGCATCCGGCGCGATCACCCTGCCAGCGGCGAGCTACAGCTCCGACTGCATGTTCTCCCGGAGGAGGAGGTGGTTGTAGGCGGAGTCAGCCTGGGCCTCCTGGAACTGCTCCTAGCGCACCATGTCCATGTAATGGGCACGAGCCTCGCCGATGGTCATGGTGCAATGCACTGGCGGGGGTGGCGCCGGCACGTCACCGACCGTGTCCTCCATAGGGACGTCGTCATCCTCCGGCTGCCTGCCGGCCAGCCAGCCGGTAGCAGTGGCAGCCATCTCCTTCTTTTTGTTCGGTGTCAGCCAGTCTGGAGAGCTTTAGCGGGGAAGGAATCAAAGATGGGAGTGGTACAGAGAAGGATTGGAGGCTGATGACTGCGGCTATTGCCGGGGCAACGGTTTATATAGCAACGATGGGCGGTAGAGGGACAGAGGGGTGACATCGGAGTAGCCATCTCGCCAATCGTGTCTCATTATAATGTGGGCGGCAGACGAACGGACGGGTGGCCATCATGTCATTTAGACGCGAAGCAGTCGTCTGCACCGGGAAGCGGCACGTCGGCGCTGTCTTGGTCGGCGGCGCTTCAATGCCGGCGCAAGTGAGCGGCCGCGTCCGCTCTGGCCGGGCATGAATGCGGGCACTGGCGCTCTGGAGCGGCGCTGACCCTTTCGGGCGGGAAGCACGCGCAGGAGGGAGGAGGGGGGTTTTGGTGGGCCAGGGCAGTCAGAAGCGGGCTTGGCAGCGGTCTGAACTCCTGCAAAGCCCCCACGTTTGTCTCCGATTTGTGGGAGAAAACGCATCTGGACTATCATGCGACAGATACAGACCCGCGTTGGATGGCTTGCATTGTCCGGACAGCGTGGTCCAGACGGATGCGAAAGGTTTGAGGGTCGGCGTTGGAGATGTCCTAATGAAGCCAAAAGTGGAAGGTAAAATTATTGTAATTAGCATGAGTAATGAGAAAGCAGGCCATAGTTATACCTGGCCTTGCTGGCGTGACATTTTCTCAATCTCAGCATCAAGATTCTTCAGTACATCAATAATCTCTTCTGTGGTAGGTCTTTTCACTCGTTGGGGGTCGACACAACTCATTGCCATTTCCATACATTTTGTTACTCCAAGCAGGTCTGTTTCGACCCATTTATATCCCTCGGTTGCCTGCATTTTTCTCTTCCAGTATTGTTGTACCTTGTGAACATTAAACCTTGTGACATAAGTATAAAGTAACATAGGTAATGCATGAAAAAAATAGCGCATAATATTTATATGTAAAAAGGAAAAGGACAAGAATTTTCTTACCTTCGCGATAAATCCATGGTGATCTTCTTGTGAAAACTCCAGCCGAGATCGCAAGTCACAATAGTCCTTGTAGCCCTTCTCTCCGGCCGTTATATGAAAGATTATAACTCCAAGACTGAACACGTCATGCTTTGGTGTTATGATGAGATTATTTATGTATTCTGGTGGCATAAACCTACTGCATGATATACAAGTACATCTTATGAGTACAGAATGATTATAATTACGACCAGGATACCTAAACGGACTATGAAATAACTTACGTTGTTCCTCTGGTAGTGCTTACTTGGTGGGTCGTTGATGTACCAAAGAGCCTGGAGAAACCAAAATCTCCGATTTTCGGTACCATGTTCTTATCCAACAATACATTGTCCAGTTTTAAGTCCAGATGGTAAATATATTGTCTTTGTCCTCTATGAAGGTGATGTAGGCCCCAACAAATCCCTTTAATGATTCCGTATGTTATGGGCCAATCATGTATGCACGATTCATCTGCAAAAGGGTGAAACATGTGCGTCATTCAGATATGAACTGGCGGTGCCATTTTTCCTTGCAAGTTAAATACTTAAACAGATTTGAGGTTAACCACCATCATCACAGTACCGGAAATATGCTCGACAAGGCTTCCTCCCTGCATATACTCGAAGCAGAGAGCTCGTTCCATTACTTCAGTGAACACAAGTTTTCCATTGTGTTTGGTACGTCTTTGTCGTATATCAGAGCAGTAGCCAATGAACCGTATAATGTTTTCATGCTGAACATTCATAAGGTCACGGAATTCATTTTCAAATACAATATCATCAAGCCCATTCACGGGAAAAAGCTTCTTCACAACGATTTCGTCCCCATCGAGCACTCCCTGTTAATACGGAGCACGGATTTGTTGTTAGCAGTATATACTAAATATTGCTGTACTATTGAATTATCGTGATAATATTCATGCCTTGTAAACTTCTCCAAATGCACCACTTCCAATCTGTTGCTCTTTGGAGAAACCATTTGTAATTTCTTCTAGCGAACTGAATGTAACATCCATAACCTTGGAAGCGGATGTTATCTCTAACGTGGACTACCTTTGGCGTCGTTATTCTTCCTGCGGCCTCTGAGGATAGCCTTAGTAATACAAGTTCGTACGTTCAATTTGTCCTGCATAATGAACTGATAATAAATAATTTCTTTGGTTCAACTGTGAAATATTCCCTCTCTAAATTAATATAAAATATTTTAGATCATTATTTTAGTGTTCTAAAACGTCTTATATTAACTAACGGAAGGAGTAGCTTTTTGTTGGGAACAAAGGTCCCATATCATTGTATTGTACACAAACGTGACAAGCCTTACCAAAAAAAATCAGTATGATACTAGTTGTGCATTGATCAACGTAATAACAGGGGACATATCGAATTTAGAAAGACAAATATGGATGTACGAATGGAAAGATGGCTACTGATGTATGACAGTACGAGGGAGGGCAACTGAGAACAAATTTCATTTTATCCATTGAAAGGCAGCCGAACAAACTGCCTAAATGCATAGCTGAAGCTTTAAAGAGGAGCCCCGCTGCGATAATAAACTTCGTGTTGCGAGGGGCATCGCTGAAGCTTGAAAGAGGAACTCAGCGGTCAACGCTATGCATTTTTTCGACAAAGTGTGCGTTTTATTAACTAAAAATGAAGCCTGAGGCAAATACAAACATAATAAGCACACAGTTGATATCTACACGGTTAGAATGCACACAACTAACATCAACATACACACACAAAAAACATACACACATAAATAAACACGCTGACAAATAACAAAGTCATACAAGACCAAATATACGCCTTTAGCGGGGACACATAATAAAAAACCGAAGCTATCAAAACAACGATCGAACAACTAACAATCATATCCATCCCAAGCATCTTTAGAATGCAAGCACAAGGTGACCGCATAGAAACAAAGGAGGCTAACTTCGATGAAGCACCAGACCTACCTTTCTCTCAACCCATTAAAGCAAAATCTCAGCACAAGAGCATGGTACGGAAATGGAGATGAACTATGCTCACCTAGTCAGAAACCCTGTTGATTGTTTGGCAGGTTGATTCCCCATGCTTTATTCTTGATGTTTTATCAAACCATCTTAGAGTTTTGGCTAATCAATAACGCAAATCATGAAGGCTTTCCCTAGAAAAACAAATCCAGTTATCTTACCTCGGGTTGAACTCCCGCCGTGCTCGTTGCCGGCAAGACACCGTAAAGATAGAGAAGGTCACCTACACGACGGATTTGGGGAAGCTTCAGTTTGGAAGGGGACAAAGATGAGAGGGTTAGAGAAAAAGTCGTTCACAGCAACTTAGAAGTGATCTACACATTTATATTTCTTTACAAAGGGAGTACTAAGCAAGAAAATTATAGATTTACAGCCTCTGAACTTACCAAAGATATAGCTTGCAGCTTGTTCCTTCGCAGCTCGTTCCTTCGCGAGAACGATTTCATCTACTAGCACCTACTGTTAAATACACCGAGATGCGACATTGGGCCAAAGAAAAGTCTTCTGATTCAGAAATAAAATATACCATTTTATTGGGGGTGGGGGTTGTTCGAATTAAACAAGTATGTTGGTATGTTGACTAGACTCGATCTGATCTTGAAGGAAGGGCTACCCATATATGATGATGACATGATCCCAGCCATTAAGCATTCAGATCTGACTTTGCTTTGTATTCCCTCCGCAAATAACTATACGAGCGTTTAGACCATTACTTTGGTGATCTAAACGCTCTTATATTTTTTTACACAGAGTATAGATGAAGACGAATCGGATCAGGGAAATACCCTCACACCTAGATATTGGGATGAAAACGAAGCGGAAACGGATGAAACCGTGTGCTGTTACATTTGTTTTCATTTCTTTGCGGAAGGAAAAACGAATTAAGAAACCCCAGAAACAAATACGAAAATGAATACTACTGAAACGAAAATGAAACGAATACGGCACGGACATGAAGACAGAAGCAGAGTGTTCATCCGAACTAAAGACCCCTTAAAGCATAGACAAAAAAGCAACAAAGTGGTTCAACTAATAAGATGATTACTAAATATTATGATATATCATGGCTATAAAATAGGATATCTCAACGATGGTAGTGTGCTCGACTAGGGATTTTCTCTCTTGCTGCCATGCTCGATGTAGTTGTAGTACTGTAGAAGTTGAGCCATATGAGCTGTGACGCCCGGATAATTAAGCTACAGTGAACCTCTGCTAATGATCCCACGTCACTCCGATTACTGATGCTAATCTTGCATTAGTTCGAAATTGATTCAAATTCAAATTCAAAATCAAGCAAACAATAAAAGTTTTCAAACATTTAAAACCGAAGTGTTCGAAATGTGGCAAATAATTCCTAGTCAATATTGGTGGAGGAGCCAACATTTTGCAAGAGTATTTAAAGGTCCTAAAATAAGTAAAACAACGGTAAAACAATTAATTAAATGCCTTTTAAAGAATTGTAATAATGTAAACTATTTTGATTGTGTACCAAACACTTTGTGGCAGTAGGATAAACTAAAGCATTAATTTAGGGACTAGGCTTATGTTTTATAAAACTAAAATAAAATAAGAACATGTAATAAGTAAGCTAAACAAAAGAAAAACAAAACAATAAAATAAAATAAAAAGAAGCCTCCCCCTCCCTGCTGGGCCTTGGCCTATATGGCCAAGTGGCCCAGCCAAACAGCCTAGCCGGCCACCCCAGGCCCCAACTGGGCCCACCTAATGGCCTATATGGCCTCCTCCCCTCGGCGTGATCTAATCGGCCACCACTCCCCCCGAGTTCTGGATCGGGTTCAGACCCCACTCGCCCTACTCCTCTCTCCCCCTCCCCATTCTGGATCGGGAACGGGCACCCGACGCCCCGGCTCGTCCCCGCCGTCTCACCGTTCGCCGGTGACCGCCCCGTCCTCATCTCCTCTCCATCATCCCCTCGTCACCGAGCTGCACCCACTCGTCGTCGCCGTGTGCCACCACCGCCGCCCGAAGGCCCCGCCGTCGCCGACCACCGTCGCCGCTCGGATCACCCTCCGCCTCGCGTCTCAGACCTCGTCGGCCGCTTCCCCGACCTCCTCCCCGCGCCACGCTGCCAAAGACCCTACGGCCCCGCCGTGAGCTCCGGCCTCCCTCCCTCCCTTCCCTGGTTCTCTGTCCTCAGCCACCGACGGCCACTACCGTGCTCGCCCGCGCGTTCGCCTACACTGCTTCGCGCCGACAACCGTGCCCACCACGTCGCTGCTGGTGGTGCCCCGCGCGTGCCCCACTGCGGCAAGGCTGTGCCGTTCCCAGCCGCGCCGCCTCGCTCCCGCTCCGGCCTCGCCCCGCTGGGCACGCGGCGGCTTCGCCCGCAACCGCACCCGCCTACACCCGTGCGCTCGCTAGCGCCCGCCCCTGTTAAAAAAAAGATAAGGAAAAGAAAATATGTAATTAGAAAAATAAATAGATAAATAAATTATTAAACTAATTAATTTAATTAATTTGGCTAATTAAATTTAGTTAACCTAATCAGGTACTTAAACTAATTAACCTTGTTTATATTAACCTGAGACTATGACGAACGGGTCCCACCTACCAGGTTTGACCTAGTCAACCTATGGTCCTGCTAACATCATGCTGATGTCATGCTGACACAATAATTGTATTTTCTAATTAATTTAAATCTGTTAAATCCAAAATTGGTTTTAAATCTTTAAAAATTAATATAAAATAATCCGTAACTCGGATGAAAATACTTTGTACATGAAAGTTGCTCAGAACGATGAGACGAATCCGAATATGTAGCCCGTTCGTCCACCACACATCCCTAGCATAGCGAACACACAACTTTCCCCCTCCGGTTTATCTGTCCGAAAACGCGAAACACCGGAGATACTTTCCCGGATGTTTCCTCCCTTCGCCGGTACCACCTACTACCGCGTTAGGGCACACCTAACACCGCTCATTGTCATGTCATGCATCGTCATGCTTATGTTTGCATTGTATTTACTGTTTCTTCCCCCTCTTCTCTTCGGTAGACTACGAGACCGACGTTGCTGCTGCCCAGTTCGACTACGGAGTTGACAACCCCTCCTTGCCAGAGCAACCAGGCAAGCCCCTCCTTGATCACCAGATATCGCCTATTCTTCTCTCTACTACTTGCATTAGAGTAGTGTAGCATGTTACTGTTCGGTTACTCCTATTCTGTTGCATAGCCTGTCATTGTTGCTACAGTCGTTGATACCTTACCCGCAATCCTAAATGCTTAGTATAGGATGCTAGTTTATCATCATTGGCCCTACATTCTTGTCAGTCTGCCTTGCTATACTATCGGGCCGTGATCACTCGGGAGGTGATCACGGGTATATACTATACATATATACATACTATATAGATGGTGACTAAAGTCGGGTCGGCTCGTTGAGTACCCGCGAGTGATTCACGGATTGGGGGCTGAAAGGACATTTGTCCTGTCGGCCCTCTGTGTGGATCTTTGTGGCAGAGCGACAGGGTAGGTTGAGAGTGAAGGAAATATGCCCTAGAGGCAATAATAAAGTTATTATTTATTTCCTCATATCATGATAAATGTTTATTATTCATGCTAGAATTGTATTAACCGGAAACATAATACATGTGTGAATATATAGACAAATAGAGTGTCACTAGTATGCCTCTACTTGACTAGCTTGTTAATCAAAGATGGTTATGTTTCCTAACCATGAACAAGGAGTTGTTATTTGATTAACAAGGTCACATCATTTGTTGAATGATCTGATTGACATGACCCATTCCGTTAGCTTAACACACGATCGTTTAGTATGTTGCTATTGCTTCCTTCATGACTTATACATGTTCCTATGACTATGAGATTATGCAACTCCCGTTTACCGGAGGAACACTTTGTGTGCTACCAAACGTCACAACGTAACTGGGTGAATATAAAGGTGCTCTACAGGTGTCTCCGAAGGTACTTGTTGAGTTGGCGTATTTTGAGATTAGGATTTGTCACTCCGAATGTTGGAGAGGTATCTCTGGGCCCTCTCGGTAATACACATCACTTAAGCCTTGCAAGCATTTCAACTAATGAGTTAGTTGTGAGATGATGTATTACGGAACGAGTAAAGAGACTTGCCGGTAACGAGATTGAATTAGGTATTGGATACCGACGATCGAATCTCGGGCAAGTAACATACCGATGACAAAGGGAACACCGTATGTTGTTATGCGGTTTGACCGATAAAGATCTTCGTAGAATATGTAGGAACCAATATGGGCATCCAGGTCCCGCTATTGGTTATTGACCGGAGACATGTCTTGGTCATGTCTACATTGTTCTCGAACCGTAGGGTCCGCACGCTTAAGGTTTCGATGACAGTTATATTATGAGTTTATGTATTTTGATATACCGAAGGTTGTTGAGTCCGGATATGATCACGGACATGACGAGGAGTCTCGAAATGGTCGAGACATAAAGATTGATATATTGGACGGATATATTTGGACACGGAAAGGTTCCGGAGAAGTTTGGAGCTCCGGAGGTTACGGAACCCCGGGAGGTATATGGGCCTTATTGGGCCCATGTAGGAAGAAGGAGAAGGAACAAGGGAAGGGGGCGCGCCCCCCAAGCCCAATCCGAATTGGGGAAGGGGGCCGCCCCCCCTTTCCTTTCTCCTTCCCCCTCTTCCTATTCCTACTACTAGTACTACTTCCTAATACTAGTACTCCTTCCTTCCCCCTCCAAATAAGATAAGGAAAAAGGGGGAAACCTACTTGGAGTAGGTTTCCCCTCCCTATGGCGCACCCCCCTTGGGGCCGGCCACCTCCTCCCTCCCTCCTTTATATACGGGGGTAGGGGGGCACCCTAGAACACACAAGTTGATCATTGATCGTTCCTTAGCCGTGTGCGGTGCCCCCCTCCACGATACTACACCTCGATCATATTGTAGCGGTGCTTAGGCGAAGCCCTGCGACATGAGAACATCAAGATCGTCACCACGCCGTCGTGCTGACGAAACTCCCCCTCGGAGCCTCTACTGGATTGGAGATCGAGGGTGCGTCATCGAGCTGTACGCGTGTCAAGAACTTGGAGGTGCCGGAGTAACGGTGCTTGGATCGGTTGGACCGGGAGGACGTACGACTACTTCCTCTACGTTGCGTCAACGCTTCCGCTTCGGTCTACGAGGGTACGTAGACAACACTCTCCCCTCTCGTTGCTATGCATCACCATGATCTTGCGTGTGCGTAGGAATTTTTTTGAAATTACTACGTTCCCCAACAGTGGCATCCGAGCCAGGTTTTTATGGTTTGATGTTATATGCACGAGTAGAACACAAGTGAGTTGTGGGCGATATAAGTCATACTGCTTACCAGCATGTCATACTTTGGTTCGGCGGTATTGTTGGATGAAGCGGCCCGGACCGACATTATGCTTACGCTTACGCGAGACTGGTTTTACCGCCGTGCTTTGCACATAGGTGACTAGCGGGTGTCAGTTTCTCCAACTTTAGTTGAACCGAGTGTGGCTACGCCCGGTTCTTGCGAAGGTTAAAACAGCATCAACTTGACAAACTATCGTTGTGGTTTTTATGCGTAGGTGAGATTGGTTCTTGCTTAAGCCCGTAGCAGCCACGTAAAACTTGCAGCAACAAAGTAGAGGACGTCTAACTTGTTTTTGCAGGGCATGTTGTGATGTGATATGGCCAAGACATGATGCTATATTTTATTGTATGAGATGATCATGTTTTGTAACCGAAGTTATCGGCAATGGCGAGAGCCATATGGTTGTCGCTTTATTGTATGAAATGCAACGCTCAGTAATTGCTTTACTTTATCACTAAGCGGTAGCGATAGTCGTAGAAGCAATAGATGGCGTAAACGACAATGATGCTACGATGGAGATCAAGGTGTCACGCCGGTGACGATGGTGATCATGATGGTGCTTCGGAGATGGAGATCACAAGCACAAGAAGATGATGGCCATATCATATCACTTATATTGATTGCATGTGATGTTTATCCTTTATGCATCTTATCTTGCTTTGATTGACGGTAGCATTTTAAGATGATCTCTCACTAAAATTATCAAGTAGTGTTCTCCTGAGTATGCACCGTTGCCAAAGTTAAATCGTGCCCGGACACCACGTGATGATCGGGTGTGATAAGCTCTCGTCCATCTACAACGGGTGCAAGCCAGTTTTGCACACGCATAATACTCAGAGTTAAACTTGACGAGCCTAGCATATGCGAGATATGGCCTCGGAACACGGAGACCGAAAGGTCGGCGTGAATCATATAGTAGATATGATCAACATAAGATGTTCACCATTGAAAACTACTCCATCTCACGTGATGATCGGTTATGGTTTAGTTGATTTGGTTCACGTGATCACTTAGATGACTAGAGAGATGTCTGTCTAAGTGGGAGTTCTTAAGTAATATGATTAATTGAACTAAAATTTATCATGAACTTAGTACCTGATAGTATCTTGCTTGTCTATGTTGTTTGTAGATAGATGGCCCGTGCTGTTGTTCCATTGAATTTTAATGCGTTCCTTGAGAAAGCTAAGTTGAAAGATGATGGTAGCAACTACGCGGACTGGGTCCGTAACTTGAGGATTATCCTCATTGCTACACAGAAAATTACGTCCTGGAAGCACCACTAGGTGCCAGGCCTGCTGCTGATGCAACTGACGACGTTAAGAATGTCTGGCTGAGCAAAGCTGATGACTACTTGATAGTTCAATGTGCCATGCTTTACGGCTTAGAACCGAGACTTCAACGATGTTTTGAACGTCATGGAGCATATGAGATGTTTCAGGAGTTGAAGTTGATATTCCAGTAAGAATGCCGGATTGAGAGATATGAAGTCTCCAATAAGTTCTATAGCTGCAAGATGGAGGAGAATAGTTCGTCGGTGAGCACATACTCAAGATGTCCGGGTATTGTAATCACTTGATTCAAATGGGAGTTACTCTTCCGGATGATAGCGTCATTGATGAAATTCTCCAATCACTTCCACCAAGCTACAAGAGCTTCGTGATGAACTATAATATGCAAGGGATGGATAAGGCGATTCCGAGCTCTTCGCAATGCTAAAGGCTGCGGAGGTAGAAATCAAGAAGGAGCATCAAGTGTTGATGGTTAACAAGACCACTAGTTTCAAGAAAAAGGGCAAAGGGAAGAAGAAGGGGAACTTCAAGAAGAACAGCAAACAAGTTGCTGCTCAAGAGAAGAAACCCAAGTCTGGACCTAAGCACAAAATCGAGTGCTTCTCTTAAGCGACTAGTCATTTGAGCGGAACTGCCCCAAGTATTTGGCGGATAAGAAGGATGGCAAAGTGAACAAAGGTATATGTGATATACATGTTATTGATGTGTACCTTACTAGAGCTCGCAGAGCACTGGGTATTTGATCTTGGTTCATTGCTAATATTTGCAACTCGGAACAAGGACTACGGATTAAGCGAACACTGGCAAAGGACGAGGTGACGATGCGCGTGGGAAATGGTTCCAAGGTCGATGTGATCGCGGTCGGCACGCTACCTCTACATCTACCTTCGGGATTAGTATTAGACCTAAATAATTGTTATTTGGTGCCAGCGTTGAGCATGAACATTATATCTGGATCTTGTTTGATGCGAGACGGTTATTCATTTAAATCAGAGAATAATGGTTGTTCTATTTATATGAGTAATATCTTTTATGGTCATGCACCCCTGAAGAGTGGTCTATTTTTGATGAATCTCGATAGTAGTGATACACATATTCATAGTGTTGAAGCCAAAAGATGCAGAGTTGAAATGATAGTGCAACTTATTTGTGGCACTGCCGTTTGGGTCATATCGGTATAAAGCACATGAAGAAACTCCATACTGATGGACTTTTGGAATCACTTGATTATGAATCACTTGGTACTTGCGAACCGTGCCTCATGGGCAAGATGACCAAAACACCATTCTCCGGTACTATGGAGAGAGCAACAGATTTGTTGGAAATCATACATACAGATGTATGTGGTCCAATGAATGTTGAGGCTCGTGGCGGATATCGTTATTTTCTCACCTTCACAGATGATTTAAGCAGATATGGGTATATCTACTTAATGAAACATAAGTCTGAAACATTTGAAAAGTTCAAAGAATTTCAGAGTGAAGTTAAAAATCATCGTAACAAGAAAATAAAGTTTCTACGATCTGATCGTGGAGGAGAATATTTGAGTTACGAATTTGGTCTACACTTAAAACAATGTGGAATAGTTTCGCAACTCACGCCACCCGGAACACCACAGCGTAATGGTGTGTCCGAACGTCGTAATCGTACTTTACTTGATATGGTGCGATCTATGATGTCTCTTACCGATTTACCGCTATTGTTTTGGGGTTATGCTTTAGAGACGGCCGCATTCACGTTAAATAGGGCACCATCAAAATCCGTTGAGACGACGCCTTATGAACTATGGTTTGGCAAGAAACCAAAGTTGTTGTTTCTTAAAGTTTGGGGTTGTAATGCTTATGTGAAAAAGCTTCAACCTGATAAGCTCGAACCCAAATCGGAGAAATGTGTCTTCATAGGATACCCAAAGGAGACAGTTGGGTACACCTTCTATCACAGATCCGAAGGCAAGACATTCGTTGCTAAGAATGGATCCTTTCTAGAGAAGGAGTTTCTCTCGAAAGAAGTGAGTGGGAGGAAAGTAGAACTTGATGAGGTAATTGTACCTACTCCCTTGTTGGAAAATAATACATCACAGAACCGGTTTACGTGGCGTCAAAACCAACTAGTGAGGAAGTTGATGATGATGATCATAGAACTTGAGATCAAGTTATCTGAGAACCACGTGGGTCGAAAGCGAGTAAGATCCGCACTGAGTGGTACGGTAATCCTATTCGGAAGTCATGCTACTAGATCATGATGAACCTACGAACTATGAAGAAGCGATGGTGAGCCCAGATTCCATAAAATGGCTTGAAGCCATGAAATCGAGATGGGATCCATGTATGAGAACAAAGTATGGACTTTGGTTGACTTGCCGATGGTCGGCAAGCAATTGAGAATAAATGGATCTTCAAGAAAAGACCGACGCCGACGGTAATGTTATCGTCTACAAAGCTCGACTTGTTGCAAAAGGTTTTCGACAAGTTCAAGGGGTTGACTACGATGAGACCTTCTCACCAGTGGCGATGCTTAAGTCTGTCTGAATCATGTTAGCAATTGCGCATTTTATGATTATGAAATTTGGCAAATGGATGTAAAACTGCATTCTGAATGGATTTACGGAAGAAGAGTTGTATATGATGCAACCAAAAGGTTTTATCGATCCAAAGGAGCTAACAAAGTGTGCAAGCTCCAACGTTCCATTTATGGACTGGTGCAAGCCTCTCGGAGTTGTAATAAACGTTTTGATAGTGTGATCAAAGCATTTGGTTTTATCTGACTTTTGGAGAAGCTTTGATTTACAAGAAAGTGAGTGGGAGCTCTGTAGCATTTCTGATATTATATGTGGATGACATATTATTGATTGGAAATGATATAGAATTTCTGGATAGCATAAAGGGATACTTGAATAAAAGTTTTTCAATGAAAGACCTCGGTGAAGCTGCTTACATATTGGGCATTAAGATCTATAGAGATAGATCAAGACGCTTAATTGGACTTTCACAAAGCACATACCTTGACAAAGTTTTGAAGAAGTTCAAAATGGATCAAGCAAAGAAAGGGTTCTTGCTCAGACAAGGTGTGAAATTGAGTAAGACTCAAAGCCCGACCAACGCAGAAGATAGAGAGAAAATGAAAAGTGTTCCTATGCTTCAGCCATAGGCTCTATCATGTATGCAATGCTGTGTACCAGACCTGATGTGTGCCTTGCTATAAGTCTAGCAGGAGGTACCAAAGTAATCCAGAGTGGATCATCGGGACAGCGGTCAAGAACATCTGAAATACGAAAAGGACTAAGGATATGTTTCTCGTATATGGAGGTGACAAAGAGCTCATCGTAAATGGTTACGTTGATGCAAGCTTTGACACCGATCCGGACGATTCTAAATTGCAAACCGGATACGTGTTTACATTAAGCGGTGGAGCTGTCGGTTAGTGCAGTTCAAAGCAAAGCATCGTGGCGGGATCTACATGTGAAGCGGAATACATAGCTGCTTCGGAAGCAGCCAATGAAGGAGTCTGGATGAAGGAGTTCATATCCGATCTAGGTGTCATACCTAGTGCATCGGGTCCAATGAAAATCTTTTGTGACAATACTGGAGCAATTGCCTTAGCGAAGGAATCCAGATTTCACAAGAGAGCCAAGCACATCAAGAGGCGCTTCAATTCCATCCGGATCTAGTCCGTGGGAGACATAGAGATTTGCAAGATACATACGGATCTGAATGTTGCGAACCGTTGACTAAGCCTCTTCCACGAGCAAAACATGATCAACACCAAGACTCCATGGGTGTTAGAATCATTCTTGTGTAATCTAGATTATTGACTCTAGTGCAAGTGGGAGATCAAGGAAATATGCCCTAGAGGCAATAATAAAGTTATTATTTATTTACTCATATCATGATAAATGTTTATTATTCATGCTAGAATTGTATTAACCGGAAACATAATACATGTGTGAATATATAGACAAACAGAGTGTCACTAGTATGCCTCTACTTGACTAGCTTGTTAATCAAAGATGGTTATGTTTCCTAACCATGAACAAGGAGTTGTTATTTGATTAACAAGGTCACATCATTTGTTGAATGATCTGATTGACATGACCCATTCCGTTAGCTTAACACACGATCGTTTAGTATGTTGCTATTGCTTCCTTCATGACTTATACATGTTCCTATGACTATGAGATTATGCAACTCCCGTTTATCGGAGGAACACTTTGTGTGCTACCAAACGTCACAACGTAACTGGGTGATTATAAAGGTGCTCTACAGGTGTCTCCGAAGGTACTTGTTGAGTTGGCGTATTTCGAGATTAGGATTTGTCACTCCGAATGTTGGAGAGGTATCTTTGGGCCCTCTCGGTAATACACATCACTTAAGCCTTGCAAGCATTTCAACTAATGAGTTAGTTGTGAGATGATGTATTACGGAACGAGTAAAGAGACTTGCCGGTAACGAGATTGAATTAGGTATTGGATACCGACGATCGAATCTCGGGCAAGTAACATATCGATGACAAAGGGAACAACGTATGTTGTTATGCGGTTTGACCGATAAAGATCTTCGTAGAATATGTAGGAACCAATATGGGCATCCAGGTCCCGCTATTGGTTATTGACCGGAGACATGTCTCGGTCATGTCTACATTGTTCTCGAACCGTAGGGTCTGCACGCTTAAGGTTTCGATGACAGTTATATTATGAGTTTATGTATTTTGATGTACCAAGGTTGTTGAGTCCGGATATGATCACGGACATGACGAGGAGTCTCGAAATGGTCGAGACATAAAGATTGATATATTGGACGGATATATTTGGACAACTGAATGGTTCCGGAGAAGTTTGGAGCTCCGGGAGGTTACCGGAACCCCCCGGGAGGTATATGGGCCTTATTGGGCCCATGTAGGAAGAAGGGAGAAGGAACAAGGGAAGGGGGCGCGCCCCCCAAGCCCAATCCAAATTGGGGAAGGGGGCCGGCCCCCCCTTTCCTTTCTCCTTCCCCCTCTTCCTATTCCTACTACTAGTACTACTTCCTAATACTAGTACTCCTTCCTTCCCCCTCCAAATAAGATAAGGAAAAAGGGGGAAACCTACTTGGAGTAGGTTTCCCCCTCCCTATGGCGCACCCTCCTTGGGGCCGGCCACCTCCTCACTCCCTCCTTTATATACGGGGGTAGGGGGGCACCCTAGAACACACAAGTTGATCATTGATCGTTCCTTAGCCGTGTGCGGTGCCCCCCTCCACGATACTACACCTTGATCATATTGTAGCGGTGCTTAGGCGAAGCCCTGCGACAGGAGAACATCAAGATCGTCACCACGCCGTCGTCTTGTGAAACTCCCCTCGGAGCCTCTCTGGATTGGAGATCGAGGGCGTCATCAAGCTGTCGCGTGTCAAGAACTCGGAGGTGCCGAGTATGCGGTGCTTGGGTCGGTTGGACCGGGAGGACGTCGACTCTTCTCTCTACGTTGCGTCAACGCTTCCGCTTCGGTCTACGAGGGTACGTAGACAACACTCTCCCCTCTCGTTGCTATGCATCACCATGATCTTGCGTGTGCGTAGGAATTTTTTTGAAATTACTACGTTCCCCAACAGAGACCACCTAGGCAAGTGGTGGGCCTGGCCTTGGTCGGCGTTCGCGGTTACTTCATAATAACACGCTTAACGAGATCTTGGTATTTGATCTGAGTCTGGCCACTGGCCTAGACGCACTAACCAACTATGCGGGAACAGTTATGGGTACTCGACGTCGTGGTATCAGCCGAAGCCTTCTTGACGTCAGCGACTGAGCGGCGCGCGCCGGGTTGGACCGCGTCGTTGGTGTCAAAACCGGCGGATCTCGGGTAGGGGGTCCCGAACTGTGCGTCTAAGGCTAATGGTAACAGGAGGCGGGGGACGCAATGTTTACCCAGGTTCGGGCCCTCTCTATGGAGGTAATACCCTACTTCCTGCTTGATTAATCTTGATGATATGAGAATTACAAGAGTTGATCTACCACGCGATCGTAGAGGCTAAACCCTAGAGGCTAGCCTATGATTATGATTGTTCTTGTCCTACGGACTAAACCCTCCGGTTTATATAGACACCAGAGGGGGTTAGGGTTACACAGAGTCAGTTATAGAGAAGGAAATCTACCTATCCGAATTGCCAAGCTTGCCTTCCACGCAAAGGAGAGTCCCACAAGGACACGGGACGAAGTATTCGATCTTGTATCTTCATAGTCCAACAGTCCGGCACAAGTACATAGTCCGGCTGTTCGAGGACCCGTAATCTAGGACTCCCTCAGTAGCCCCTGAACCAGGCTTCAATGACGACGAGTCCGACACGCAGATTGTCTTCGGCATTGCAAGGCGGGTTCCTTCTCCGAATACTTCAAGGTAGATTTTGAACACACGAATCGTGTCCGGCTCTGCAAAATAAATTCCACATACCACCGTAGAGAGCACAATATGCCACAAATCTAATCTACCAACAACTTTTCATAGCGTGACATCATGCCGCGGCCCGCTCATTATACGAACCGTTTTTCTCAACCTGCTGCTGCACGTCCTACGAGGCGGTTTTATTGGGACGTCTTGTCGAAGCAGAGATCGTGATCCCCTTATCACGTGATTCTCATCAATACGGGCGTGGGTAACCCAACCGTGCTGTTAGTATGACTCCTCGATTTTACGCAAGTTCCAAATGGCCACACGGAGGACGCTTGATATTCACCCTCTTTATAAAGAGGTCCAGACCTGTCCTTTTCTTTCCACGCCCAATCCTTCCTTTCCCCTACCTCGAGTTCCAACACCCAAGGTTTAGGTTAAGCGCTCCGGACCTTCAACCATGTCCGGATCCAACCTTAAAGGCCGGTGGATGGCCGCTTCTGTCACAGAGGAGGACATCAAGAAGCTTAGGGAGGCTAGGTATCTGACCGCCGAAATCCCCCACAGGCTACCTGCTCAAGGGCAGGTTATCCCCACTCCCGAACCCAACGAGAGTGTCGTATTTGTTTCCCACTTCCTCCAAGGGCTAGGCTTTAGTCTTGATCCCTTCGTTAGAGGGCTCATGTTCTATTACGGGCTAGATTTCCATGATCTTGCCCCAGATTCCTTCCTTCACATCTCATCGTTTATCGTCGTGTGTGAGGCCTTCCTCCGCATTACCCCACACTTCGGCTTATGGCTCAAGACCTTCAATGTGAAGCCGAAGATGATCGACAGGCAACACACAGAGTGCGGAGGTGATATAATAAGAAAAGGTGCCGACGCCCTATGGCCAAAGGGTTCCTTCCGGAGGTGTCCAACCTATGGCAACGGGAGTGGTTTTACATCACAACTCCCAGAGGTACAAAGCGGGCAGCCGCCCCAGCCTTCCACTCTACCCCTCCGCCCCAATTGGCATCATGGGTCAATAAAGGGCCGGACTGGGTACCAGCTAATGACGTGCTGACATTGCAAAGCCGCATCCGAGATCTTTTCAAGAGGGATATCAGTCTCGTCAAAGTAATTCAAGTAATGTTGGTTCGTCGGGTCCTGCCATGCCAACATCGATCTCTTCGTATGTGGGAGTTCAACCCGGAAGGACCGCAAACCATTCAACACTTCTTCGGCATGCCGCCTGAAGGAATGTATCGATTATTCTTCGGATAACGAATAAAGTGTCCGGACACCACCGAGGATGTGGGTCTCAACTACAACCGTCAAGATACCCAAGTAAGTAACTCTGCGACTGAACATGTTGTCATTATATTTGTTACAACATTATTCTGAAAAACTACCCTCTGCCATGATTGGATAAGAAAGGCGGAGAGGATCAGGTGTTCGGCCCCTCTTCCTGAAGGCTCTCCGGATCCTGTACTAACCAGGATGCTGGCTCACGCACCGTATCAAGTGTCATCAGGAGAAGATGAGGGGAGGAATAGGGAAGCCAAAAGCGGGCTTCATAAGTTACACATCGAAACCGGGGGAATTAGTGCCTCCGCGAAGGAGGATGATCGGGGAGGTGAATCTAGAATCCCCTCTCCCCACGGGAAGAAAAGGGTAATCCCTGAGGACTTGGAAACGGAGGTTTCCAAACAAGGGAAGAGAACTTCACCAGGGGGCCCTGCCCCAGAGGGCGTTCTTACCGCACAGTGCCCACAAGGGGGCAGCCGTTAATCGAGCTGTAAGTGAACGAAGGCATTTTAGTAAATATGTCATGCTTTTTCCCTGAGAATAACAACCGAGACATATGTTTTGCAGTCCGGCTCATAGTCCTTCTCAACAATGTTCATCTTCGGGGGATCTTCTTCCGGAGATGATGGAGAGCGAAACGCCTCCTCTTGGTTCCCCGCCTCATGAGGCGGACGACCCTGAGGTGTCGTCATGGAGGATTTCCCCTGATCCGCAAAGGCCAGAAGGTAACTCTTCGGCCGCCCGAAGTCCGGAGTTCTCAGCCCCTAAGGAAACCAACGGAAGAAGCCCGGGATTGTCCGGTGTGCAGCCGGACACATTGATGGGTCTTCTGGAGCAAGCAGCTATCTCAGAGGCACATCATACCTTAATGGGTATGGTGGTTGAGAGGATTTCATCCGCAAAGAGCGGGTTGAATGAGGCTTTTACGAGCCTGCAAAGAGGCTTTGAGGTATGCAGAGTAATATGTATATTTTTGACTGTATCGCATACGCAAGGTGTGCTTTGTATAGATAGTAGCCCCTGAGACTCTGGTTGCCGTCCAAATGCGGTGAGTAGAGGATCATAGTCTCAGGTAATGATAGCACTGCTTTCGTGCGCAGGCAGCTACAGATCGGGCGGCTGACCGAACTGCTGAATTTGCCGAATTGAGGTGGCAACTTGACGTGGCGGATGCAGACATCACGCTTGTTAACAAGCGGCTTGACGAGGCACAGGGTATGTATATTCGGGTGGTCAGCAAATTTTAAGAAGAGCATGATGCTAGTATTTATATTATGCTTTGACTACAGATGGAGCTGCCGTCGTGGAGACCCTTCGGGCAGAACTTGCCCAAGCCAAGGAGCAAGCCAGGAGAAGTGATGCGGCCGCCCTGAAGGAGGCCGAAGAATTAAAAGGCGAACAGGCTGCGCATCACCAAAGTGAGGATAAAATAGCCAGCATGGCTATTGAGCTGAAAAATGTTGCCAGCTGATATGAGCTTCTGGAAAGGGAAAACCAAGCGAAAACGGCTGACCTGGAGAAGGCCTTGCAAGCAGCAAAGGAAACTCGCTCTGAAATCAGAGCGGTGCGGGAGGAGCTTTGGCAAGCTGGTGATATCGCGGCTAGGAAGCCCTTTTTATTGCGAACGAAGTTCGGCGATCCGAAATATGCCCCTCTTGATCAATTGTGAAGTTCTGCGGACGTATACTTAGATTTAGCAAAGAGTGCTGCTGATGCGATGGAGTATTTCAAGGATCGGAAAGATCATGAGGTGGAAAGATTGTTCTGGTCGCAGTTCAGTGCTCCAAAGCGTCCACTACTGTTGAATGAGCAAATGGCCGAGTGGGCCGAGCTCCATAGGTTGTCCGGACTTACCATGAAGGATGTCGTGGATCATCTGTGGCCGAAGGAACCGAGCCCAGGCAGTTATTTTGGTTTGGTGCAACGATTTCTTTGTGCCGTGTCGCATATCGACACTGTCAAGAGGTCGGCCTACATAGAGGGTGCGCGGATGGTTCTTGCCCGTGTCAAGACATATTGGGCGAAGATGGAGGCCACCGAAATTGTGACCAGGGGTCCACCTGGGGCAGTACTCGCCCGAGCACTATTTTGAAGAAGTCCTAGAAGGCGCCCGTTCAATAGAGGCTCAGTGCTCCAAGAGTACCATGTTTCAGTGACACGTGCCTTGATTGTAAAAACGATGCTATTTTGATTATAAAGGCTATATTTATACTTTTGCCCGTAAAGTATTGTAGTGCCTCCTGTGCGGTCGTTTATGTATGTATGTATGTATATAACCTGAAAGTTTGCAGTCGTCGGCTTCAGCCCCCACAGATACAATGCGGGGGTGTTCGGTAAAGCGCGTAAGCACACTTGATCCAAAGTCTTTGTCCGTTAAGGAGGTGATAGCGCGGCGAACAAGGCAATCAGACTATATAGCTTTAACACTTTCACTTAGCCATAGGAGTTTGACGGTGGGGCTATTATATAGCCCCTGGTACATTCGCATTCATCCAAATACGGTGCATGTACATACGTGACCGGGAAACCGGTCCTTCGTTAATGCGGAGGAATCGTGAAGATTCCGCTGAGTCATCGAGTGGTTGACTAGTCTCTCGCTTTATCATGATAGTCAGTTTTCGGCTTTCTCTAGTGAGGTGCTCATCCAGATGAACCAGGGCACAATCGCAATAGTTCTCCCGGTGCCACCTTAGCCGATGGAGTGGAACGTAAGGTAGCAAAACACGGGAGCCTGGCAAACCCAACTATTGACCGAAGACATGATTCGGAGCTGATGCATATAAGGCCAAACTCGCAACGCCGAACACTCCCTATGGTATTCGGGCTTTACAACATATACTGGGCTGAGTACCGCCCTCGATAATGAGCCCTGAATTTCCAGGTACATGAATTAATCTGGCGTGATGAAAAAGCTTGCCAATAACGCCAGTATCCCTCTCGGTTGTTTTAAGTGCCCGGAGGGTGTGAAGCAACAAGAGACAATAAAATAGGTTTACACATGGTCTTAATGTAAAAAGAAACCTTTGAGCGGGGCCCTGCTGCACGTCTGTGCCTTTGTCTCTGTTGCGCCGTATCCTGGAAGGGTGTAGCACGATGATCATCTATAAAAAAAGGAAAACCCAGGTGAAAGAATCTGGTGTGATCGTGCGAAAAGTTGGTTATTCTTTAATGAACCATGGAAATTCAATCTATTGTGTATTAATAGGGTCGAGCCGAACTATGGACCCTTTTACATGCGGGCAGCCCCTAGCACCACGTATGGGGGCATATCCGTCGACCAAGCTCAGGTTTATCTGGGCTGCTACAACTAGTGGTGCGCCGGACTCATCTAGCCGTGTCCGTGGTCTTGACGACCGATCATTTATTCGGGTTGGGGAGGCCGTTCAGTTCTTCGGCTGCTAGAGCCGCCACATATTCTTCCGCATGTAAGGAACGCTCTATATTCCCGCTGATTGTAATGAAGCCACGTGGACCGGGCATCTTAAGCTCAAGATAAGCGTAATGCGGTACTGCATTGAAACGGGCGAAGGCCGTTCTTCCGAGTAGTGCGTGATAGCTGCTTCGGAATGGAGCGATGTCGAAGATTAGTTCTTCGCTTCGAAAGTTGTCGGGAGAGCCGAATACAACCTCTAATGGTAGAGAGCCCGTACTGCGGGACTCTACGCCTGGTATTACTCCTTTAAAGGTAGCACTACTTTGGCTGATTCTTAACGGGTCTATCCCCATTTTGCAGACCATGTCCTGATATATCAGATTAAGACTACTGCCACCGTCCATGAGGACTCGGGTGAGATGGTATCCGTCAATTATTGGGTCGAGCCCCAAGACAGCCGAACTCCATGCCGGATACTAGTCGGATGATCCCTGCAGTCGAAAGTGATAGGGCAGGCCGACCATGGGTTGAATTTGGGGGCGACGGGCTCTACAGCATATACGTCTCGGAGTGCGCATTTGCGCTTCCTCTTTGGTATGTGGGTGACGTAGATCATGTTCACTGTTTTAACCTCTGGTGGAATTTTTTTCTGTCCCCCAGTGTTAGGCTGGCGAGGTTCATCCTCGTCTTCACTTGACAGCTCCCTCCCCTTGTGTTCGGCGTTTAGCTTGCAGGCCTGCTTCAAGACCCAGCATTATCTGTTGGTGTGATTCGCAGGTTTTTCGGGGGTGCCGTGAATCTGACATGATCTGTATAGAATTTTGTTTAGGCTGGACGGTCCATCTTTGCTTCCTTTAAATGGCTTTTTCCGTTGACCGGGTCGAGAGCCCCTGAATCCGGCATTTACCGTCGTGTTGTCTGGGCTGTCCTCATTATTTTGACGCTTGTTTTTATTGCGTCGCGGCTTTCCATTGCCGTCCCTGACTTCGGATGTGCCTGGGTTGCTGGTACCACTACGGGCCAACCAACTGTCGTCGCCCGCGCAAAAGCGGGTCATAAGGCTTGTGATGGCTGCCATTGTCCTCGGTTTTTCCTGGCCGAGGTGTCTGGCGAGCCATTCATCCCGGACACTATGTTTGAAAGCTGCTAAGGCTTCAGCATCCGGGCAATCAACGATTTGGTTCTTCTTGGTGAGAATCTGTTCCAAAGCTTGCGAGCTGACTCTCCGGGTTGTTGGATTATGTGACTTAAATCATCTGCGTCCGGAGGTCGGACATAGGTCCCTTGAAAATTGGCCCTGAAAGCGTCCTCAAGCTCCTCCCAACTTCCAATTGAATTTTCGGGGAGGCTTTTCAACCAGTGCCGAGTTGGTCCTTTCAACATGAGGGATAGGTATTTGATGGCGTGGAGATCGTCTCCACGAGCCATGTGGATATGAAGAATGAAGTCCTCAATCCAGACTGCAGGGTCTGTTGTTCCGTCGTATGCCTCGATGTTCACGGGTTTAAATCCCTCTAGAAATTCATGATCCAGTACCTCATCGGTGAAGGACAGGGAGTGCACGACACCCCTGTATCTTGATGTGTCGTGGCATGCTTCCGACGGATGTAGTGTTCGGTGTTGATTCCGAGCTGGTATTCGATCAGTGTAGTCATTTTGGTAACCGTGATCCTGCGTAGGAGCACGCTTCCTAGATCCGTAGATGGACCTGGCCATACCGGCTCTTTTGTCCAGGTGCTCACATAGATCGTGTGCTGACTTGTGTGTGGCGTCATGAGCCGCTCTGTCTCGGCCACGGGGTGGTGAGTCCGGCAGATCGGCCGTATTATTTTTCGGCGGGATGGGCTCTATAGACTCGTCATCGAATTAGGGCAGCAGCTTGCGCTTTGGGTAGCTCTTGGTGTGGCGATCGCCACCGTATTTTTTGTCAGTGTCGAGCACTTTGTTCCATCTGCGGTTGAGCGTATCCTGCGCAGCCTTAAGCCTTTGCTACTACTTCTTCAAGCTCCTCGCGGTGGCGATAAGCCTTTTGTGGAGGTCTTCTTGTTCCAAGTGCTTTTCCGGGATGATGAGTGCATCGTCGTCTAGACTGTTATCCTCTCCGGAGGCAGGTTTATAAGTTTTATTTTTGGCATCGCTTTGATCGGACAGCGGCCCCGGACTATGTTCGCCATCCCCTGGCTCATCCTGCTCCATCGCTGGGTCCATGGGGTCGTCATTATCTTTGGAGTCGACCGGGGTATTATTTTTTCTTGTGGTGTTATCGTTGTTTTTGCTGTGGCGGGATTTAGAGCGGCGCTGACGTCGGCGCTTTGGTTGCTTCTCAAGAGGGTTGTCCTCTGTTGCCTCATCGCCATTGCTTTCTTTGGGTGTATCCACCATATATATATCATATGATGAGGTGGCTGTCCAACGCCCCTTGGGCGGTGGTTCATGTTCTTCTCTGGCGTCGTCGTCCATATCGTCGATTTCTTCGGAGTCGAAGTCAAGCATGTCGGTTAAGTCGTCGACAGTGGCTATTAAGTGGGTGATGGGTGGGGAATGAATTTCTTCGTTGTCCGCTTCCCACTCAAGCCGGACATAGTTCGGCTAAGAGTCTCCTGACAGGGAGTGAGATTTTAATGAATTTAGTATGTCGCCCAAGGGCGAGTGCTAAAAGATATTCGCGGAGGTAAACTCCATGATCGGTGCCCACTCAGGTTCGATGGGCACGGATGTACATGGTTCGGAGCATGCGGTCGGAGACGGGTCCGGCGGTCCGACGAAGCGGACCTTATCGGAGCCGAAGTCTGTGTTCGGCTCTATCGCCGCTGAGTGTTGATACGTCTCCAACGTATCTACTTTTCCAAGCACTTTTGCCCTTGTTTTGGACCCTAACTTGCATGATTTGAATGAAACTAACCCGGACTGACGCTGTTTTCAGCAGAACTGCTATGATGTTATTTTATGTGTAGAAAACAAAAGTTCTCGAAATGACCTGAAAATCCACGGAGACAAGTTTTGGAAAATATAAAAAATACTGGCAAAAGAATCAAGACCAGGGGGCCCACACCCTATCCACGAGGGTGGGGGCGCGCCCACCCCCTGGGCGCGCCCCCCTGTCTCGTGGGCCCCCTGAGGCTCCACCAACCTCAACTCCAACTCCATATATTCCGTTTCGCGGAGAAAAAAGTCAGAGAGAAAGTTTCATCACGTTTTACGATACGGAGCCACCGCCAAGCCCTAATCTCTCTCGGGAGGGCTGATATGGAGTCCGTTCGGGGCTCCGAAGAGGGGGATTCGTCACCGTCATCATCATCAGCAATCCTCCATCACCAATTTCGTGATGCGCACCGCCGTGCGTGAGTAATTCCATCCCAGGCTTGCTGGACGGTGATGGGTTGGATGAGATTTACCATGTAATCAAGTTAGTTTTGTTAGGGTTTGATCCCTAGTATCTACTATGTTCTGAGATTGATGTTGCTATGATTTTGCTATGCTTAATGCTTGTCACTAGGGACCGAGTGCCATGATTTCAGATCTGAACCTATTATGTTTTCATGAATATATGTGTGTTCTTGATCCTATCTTGCAAGTCTATAGTCACCTATTATGTGTTATGATGCGACAACCCCGAAGTGACAATAATCGGGATACTTCTCGGTGATGACCATAGTTTGAGGAGTTCATGTAT
Organism: Aegilops speltoides; assembly: GCA_021437245.1. Classification (NCBI taxonomy): domain Eukaryota; kingdom Viridiplantae; phylum Streptophyta; class Magnoliopsida; order Poales; family Poaceae; genus Aegilops; species Aegilops speltoides. The sequence goes on along the minus strand of CM038143.1, from coordinate 45,368,057 downwards.
TCACTATGTGTTAATGCTTTGTTCCAGTTCTGTATTAAAAGGAGGCCTTAATATCCCTTAGTTTCTGCTAGGACCCCGCTGCCACGGGAGGGTAGGACAAAAGATGTCATGCAAGTTCTTTTCCATAAGCACGTATGACTATATACGGAATTCATGCCTACATTGCATTGATGAACTGGAGCTAGTTCCGTGTCACCCTATGTTATAGCTATTACATGAGGAATCACATCCGACATAATTATCCATCACTGATCCAATGCCTACTAGCTTTTCACATCTTGTGCTTCGCTTATTTACTTTTCCATTGCTACTGTTACAATTACCACAAAACTATTATCTTTACTTTTGCCACTGTTACCATTACTATCATACTACTTTGCTACTAAATACTTTGCTGCAGATACTAAGTTATCCAGGTGTGGTTGAATTGACAACTCAACTGCTAATACTCGATAATATTCTTTGGCTCCCCTTGTGTCGAATCAGTAAATTTGGGTTGAATACTTTACCTTCGAAAGTTGTTGCAATCCCCTACACTTGTGGGTTATCAAGACTAATTTTTGGCGCTGGTGCCGGGGAGCATAGCTCTATTCTTTGAGTCACTTGGGATTTATATTTGTTGATCACTATGAGGAACTTGAAAGACGAAAGAACCAAGATTTTGCCCTCAACTATGAGGGGAGGTAAGGAACTGCCATCTAGCTCTACACTAGATTCTCCTTCTGTTATTAGTAAGCTTGCGACACCTAAACCTGCTACTGCTATGAATTCTGATATGTCGCATGTTATTGATGATGCCACTTCTGCTATGCATGATACTTATGATGAAACTACTTCTATGCATGATACCACTTTGGCATTAGGTGAATTTGTTGATGAACAACTTGCTAGGGTTAGGGAGAATGAAATTATTGAAGATGCTATTATTGATGATAGTGATGATGAAAGTTCTCCCCCTGATTATGAATTGCCTGTTTTTCCTGAGGGTTATGTTATGGAAGAGGAAGCTGCTAGAGCTATCTTTGCTTGCAAAGATAGATATGATCTTAAGAAATTATTAGCTAAATGGAAGCAGCAGTCTCTTAATGCTAGAATGAAACCTGACCCTGCTTTTCCTACTTCACCTATGTGTGTTACTAATAAGGATTATGAATTCTCTGTTGATCCTGAAATCATTACTTTAGTTGAATCTGATCCTTTTTATGGCCTTGAATCTGAAACTGTTGTGGCACATCTTACCAAGTTGAATGATATAGCCACCCTGTTTACTAATGATGAGAAGTCTCGCTATTACTATATCCTTAAGATATTTCCGTTCTCATTAAAGGGTGATGCTAAGACTTGGTTTAATTCTCTTGATCCTGGTTGTGTGCGTAGTCCCTAGGATATGATTTATTACTTCTCTGCTAAATATTTCCCTGCTCATAAGAAACAAGCTGCCTTGCGGGAAATATATAATTTTGTGCAAATCAAAGAAGAGAGTCTCCCACAAGCTTGGGGGAGGCTTCTCCGATTACTTAATGATTTTCCTGATCATCCTCTTAAGAAAAATTAAATACTTGATATCTTTTATAATGGACTAACCGATGCTTCCAAGGACTACTTGGATAGTTGTGCTGGTTGTGTTTTCAGGGAAAGAACAGTCAACAAAGCTGAATTACTATTGAATAATATGTTGACTAATGAAAATAATTCGACTCTTCCTGAGCCAATTCTTGAGGCAATTCCTGAACCAATTGAGCCAACTCCTGAGCCTATTCCTAAACCCACTCTGAAGAAGAGAGGTGTTCTATTTCTCAGTCCCGAAGATATGCAAGAGGCAAAGAAATCAATGAAAGAAAAATGTATAAAAGCTGAAGATGTTAAGAATTTACCACCTATTGAAGAAATAAATGGTCTTAATATACCGCCTATTGAAGAAGCACATTGTCTTGATAACCCGACACAGGTAGTAAAGTTAAATTCTCTCTATAGATATGATAAAGTTGAAATCCCCTCTACTAAATTTCATAGCCCATGCTTAGATGAATTTGATGACTTTATGGCTAGACAAGAAACTTTTAATGCTTATGTTGGTAGAGAATTAAAGAATAATGCTTTCGAGATAGGACGCTTGAGTGATTATATGGCTAGAGTTAAAGGTGAACTTAAACTCATTAGCAAATATGCTTCTATGGTTGCTACTCAAGCTGAGCAAGTACTTAAAGTTCAAAATGATTTGCTCGATGAATTAAATAATAAACCTGACTTTGCTATTAGAGTGGCTACTAGAACTGGTAGAATGACTCAGGAACCTTTGTATCCTGAAGGCCACCCTAAGAGGATCGAGCAAGATTCTCGGAGAAACAATTTAGAGGCACCTAGTTCTTCTAAACAGAAGAAAAAGAGAAACAATAGGACTTTGCATGCTTCTAGTGAACCTGTTGTAGACACACTTGAGAATCCCAATGATATCTCTGTTTCTGAGGCTGAAACACAATCAGGTGATGAACATGAACCTAGTAATAATGTTAATGATAATGTTCATGTTGATGCTCAACCTAGCGAAAATAATGAAGTAGAGATTGAACCTGCTGTTGATCTTGATAACCCACAATCAAAGAATCAACGTTATGATAGGAGAGATTTTGTTGCTAGGAAGCATGGTAGAGAAAGAGAACCATGGGTTCAGAAACCCATGCCCTTTCCTCCTAAACCATCCAAGATAAAGGATGATGAGAATTTTGAGCGCTTTGTTGAAATGATTAGACCTATCTTCTTATGTATGCACTTAACTGATATCCCTAAAGTAAACCCTTACGTTAAATATATGAAGGATATCATTACAAATAAAAGAAAGATACTGGAAACTGAAATTTCCACCATGCTTGCTAATTACACTTTTATGGGTGGAATACCAAAGAAACTTGGAGATCCGGGGGTACCAACTATACCATGCTCCATTAAAATAAATTATGTTAGAACTGCTTTATGTGATCTTGGAGCCGGTGTTAGTGTTATGCCTCTCTCTTTATATCGTAGAATTGAATTGAATAAGTTGACACCTACTGAAATATCTTTGCAAATGGCTGATAAATCAACTGCTATACATTGCCGGTATTTGTGAGGATGTGCTGTTGTGGTTGCAAATGTCACTATCTTAACGGACTTTGTTATTCTTGATATTCCCGAGGACGATAGTATGTCGATTATCCTTGGTAGACCCTTTTTGAATACTGCAGGGGCTGTTATTGCTTGCAACAAAGGCAATGTCACTTTTCATGTTAATGGTAATGAGCATACGGTACACTTTCCGAGGAAACAATCTCAAGTTCATAGCATCAATTCTAATGGAAAAGTTCCAACTATCATTATTGGAGGTTTTGAATTTCCTCTCCCTATTGTCAAGAAAAAGTATGATATTCTTATTGTTGGGGATGTTCATATCCCCGTTGAGGTAACTTAGTGTTATTCGAAATTTCTCCGGTTCCGTGTTATTCGGAATGAGTTTGTTAACAAGACTTGATGAACCTTGTTTGTGGATTCATTTTGATGATCATGAGATGGATGAAACTAGAAGGCACAACCTTCTGTACCCTCTTTTTACTTTCTGTTATTTAGAATAAATAAAGCAAAAATAGTATTATCTGTCTGTTTTTTGTATTATCCGTGCAATAAAAAAATATCCCAAAAATAAAAGTGCTCCAAATGCCCTGCAAATTTAGTATGATTTTTTATGGAATATTTGAGGATTTTAGGCACTGAAAACACTGCAGGAGGGGCAAGCACCAGGCCACGAGAGTGGAGGGCGCGCCCACACCCCCTGGGCGTGCCACCCTGTCTTGTGGGCCCCTGGTGGCCCCCTCCACTTATGCCAGCACCCACACACTCCATCTTCTTCCCAAAAAAATCCCCATCTAGCTCAAGCACGAGTTCTAGCTCATTTTGCTGCGATTTTCGATCTCCTTGCTCAAAGCTCCATTCACAAAACTGCTTTGGGAGATTGTTGCTTGGTATGTGACTCCTCCATTGGTCCAATTAGTTTTTGTTCTAGTGGTTTATTCATTGCAAATTTTTACTGCTAGGTGACCATGTTCTTGAGCTTGCATGTTAAATTTATGAGGTCCCAAGTAATTCTAATGCATGATATAGGCTCTAGGCACTTGTAGGAGTAGTTGTTATCAATCTTGTTTAGTTTTATAACAATCCAACAATGAGGGACTTAGACAGTGAGAAAAAAAAAGCTCCCGCGATCGCCTGGCGATCTGGCGGCGACGGAGATAGAGAAAGGGGAGTAATGGAGACGGGGAATCCGGCGGAGGCCCGGCGGCGCGTGACTTAACGGGAGGGGGCGGCCAACAGCGGCGTCAGCGGAGTCAGCGGAGCCTCTCGTCCTCGATGAGGGCGGGATCTCCGTCGGGGCCGGTGGGCAATCTCGATTGGGAAGAAATCAAGGCCACGTCAAGGCGGATCCTCCGACAATCTCTAAACCGAAACGGTGCTGAAGCGGATGAAGAGGAGGGCGGAGGAGATGATGCGATGAAGCGAGAGGACCTCCACCGATCTGGCGGGGAGTGGAAGCCGGCGGCGATAACGGCGACATATCGGAGGTATTTCCATATAATAGGGACATAGTTTCAGATTTGACCCGTCGTAGGGGGGTCCGATTTTGGATGCTACTAGTATGGAAACTACTGTGATTGCGTTGGATTACAGAGAGATTCTTTCTCCGAGAGATATAAAAGAGAAAGAGGGAAATCGAGGGATGAACGTTATCGTATTTTAAAGGAAAAAGAGAAATTAGTGCCTCTTTATTTTGGAAACTGCCCATTTATGATCGTTTATTTTTGATAAATGCACAATTCTCATCATGATGTCAAGTATTTGGGTGAGGAGGAACTATATCTACAGCAGAGGGGGGGTCTCGAGTCTTCACTCTCCATACACAAAAAGCTTTTCTGCTTTTCCTTTTGAGTTCCTTCCTGTCTGAGTTGATTTAGTGAGTAAGGAGAGATAGAGATGGAGAGAAAGGGGAGGCAGAGAGGGAGGTGGGTTAGGGATCGGGAGTGTGCCGCGATCATGGGGAGCGGTTCTCGACTACTTCACCTGGGGCGAGAAGATGAAGGTGTCCAGCAGCCTTGTGGGGATGGCTCACCGCTGGTCATTGATTTGGAGGCTGCCAGAGGGCTGTGAGGGGTTTCTTGGTGGTGGGCCGTTTTACGCGCCTTTCCAAGTTCACCGCAGGTCCTAGTTGATGACCTTCGTGCTTCGTCGGCTTGGAGGCTGCAAGGCGAGGTCACCGTCCAGAGGTGGACAGCGACGGGAGGTTCATCTGAACTTCTCCGCCGACATGGACAAACGCTGTGTGTTGAAGGCACAACCGTGGCACCATAAGCGGATGGGATCATCTTCGCCGAGTTCGACGACAAGGGTAACCCGGCGGAGGTGGATCTTGGAACCATGGCTATTTGGGCCTGGTTCGTGATCTACCATTTGAGCTTAAAACTGAAGATGTGGGTTCGTCTTTAGGGGCCAAATTGGGGAGGTGATAACCGTCTCACACCGAATCACATGATAGTAGAAAAGTTTTTGCGTGTTTGTGTGAAAGTCCTGCTACACGAGCCAATCAAGAGTAGAGTAGAATTCACTCCTCTAGGCAGCAAAGAAAAACGTTATTTTGATGTTCGTTATGAAAAGTTGCCGTCATATTGTGAGTGTTGTGGGCTTGTAGGCCATATGTCGGAAAGGTTACAGAGGATTCCTAAAGAGAGTAGAGTAGCTGTTTTTGCAAAAACCTCGGTGTAGAGGCCTCTTTGGAAGGAAATACAGCTAGTAGAAGAGCTCTTGTGTACTCGGGCTATAGTAGAAAAAACATCTCAAAGGCTACTGAAGGTATGGTGGTCAAAGTCACCAAAGCTGTGAGTGATCTCAATGTGAAAGAGAAAGATGCTGCATCGTCTATCCCGGCGATGGATGTCCAGTCTGGGAGGCCACTTGCTCGGTCGGGAGGACCGGGGCAAGTACCCTCTCTGCCGGTGCCCGTGAGGAGCTGCCTCGGGTCAGTGGACTCGAGCGCGAGCCACTGAAGGCTTAGCCTTGGCCAGAGGGCCAAGGGCTGGCGGCGATGGGGGCGCCCAACAAGGGGCGCTGCAGGAAGGCCAGGTCCAGAATACATCAACATACACCCCTGCACCCCCTACTAGCGAAGGCCAGGAGGGCCAAGCGCTGGTGGGGGGAGCGGCTCCCACCAAGGCTGCTGTACCTGGCCAGGCGGGCTAGGACATGTTGCATCAGGGGAATAGTACTTCTCCCATCAGGTCTATTGCGGCTATGGCGGCATACCAGCCTAACCCGGTCGGCCAGGAGAGTAGGGCGGCTCTGCAATGGGGTGATCAACTCCTCTTTCGCCCGGGGGTGCTGGAGGCGCTGTCGGGGGCTGTTGCTGCAAGACTTGCTACAAAAAATACAACCGACACCCCTATTTACACTTTCAATGCTACAAAGAAACCCATGCAGGGAAAGACAAAAGAAAAGGGCAGGAAAGGAAAGAAGGGAGGAGGAATTGGGAGTTCAGAGGGAGCACGCAAGAACATTATAGGTAAAAAAAGCCTCTATGAAGCTCCAAAGAATCGGTAGTGAGCTAGATTTCTCTTTGAGAAAACCATGGATAGCTATGAGCGTATTCGTATGGGGACATAAATGTTTCCTCAAAGCGTGTATGTATGGGTAGAGTGGAAGCTGTGAGAGATGGGAATGGGGTAGTTACACACGATCAAAAGAAGTTGAGGAGAAAGAAGAGGCTCGGGCAGCAGAGAAGGAGTCGGTTGGAGATGATGGCGCATCGGCGGCCTCCGAAGAGGAGGTACGCCGGGCCAAATGAGAATCATTGGATGGAACTGTCGTGGGATGCTCTCTCCCACGGCGGTTCGCGAGCTCTTGGATCTACAGGAGCGCACCAAAGCAGAGCTAATTTTTCTTTCAGAATCTCACTTAAATAAATGTAAAGCCGATGAGCTTCGTCGAGTTTTAAATTTCGATTCAATGTTTGTAGTTGAGAGCGATGGCCTGGCGGGTGGTCTTGTTTTGTTTTATCAGAATATGAATAAAGTTGAGTTGAACTATGTGTCAAATAATTTTATTGATGTTGTTTTTATGAAAGGGAATACTGTACAGTGGCGTTTAACAGGCTTTTATGGGCACCCCAACTGGAGTGACCGTGCTTTGTCATGGGATGATATTTGAAATTTGTATGAGAAGGGCGATCACCCATGGGTAGTTTTAGGAGATTTTAATGAAATTTTGTTATCATCAGAGAAAGAGGGAGGGAATGTGAGACCAAATGTGATGATGAGAGATTTTCGTAATTGTCTGGGAGATTGTGGACTAGCAGATATGGGCTGTATGGGTGACTTATTTACATGGAGGAGGGGCGAAATCAGGGAAAGACTAGATCGAGCGGTCTGTAATGTGGATTGGGCGAATAAATTCCCTCGAGCGGCGGTTATTAACGAAGAACATGTACACTCGGACCATCGCCCTATTATTTTAGACACGGAATATTTTGACGATAATATTTTTGACCGCTCAAAAAGTCGAAGGAAACATTTTGAAGCTCGATGGCTGAAAGAAGATACGGTTACGGAAATTGTTCGTACAGCTTGGGAAAAAGCGAAGATGTTGGGCATAGGTCCGTCTCTCGCTGATCGTACAAGAGCGGTACATGCAGATTTGCACACTTGGGATCGTGATATCCTTAAGGGTCCGAAAAAAAGAATCAACAAACTAAAAAAAGATTTAGAAAAATTACGGAGAGGGCCTGTGAATGCTAATTCTCTTGCACGTCAAAAGGAGACTATTGTATTGATTGAAAATTTATTGGAACAAGAGGAGATACACTGGCTACAACGGGGTCGAGCAAACTGGTTATTGCATGGTGACCGAAATACTTCCTTTTTCCATAACGCCGCAACAGCTAGAAAGAAGAGGAATCAGATAAAAAAATTGCTTGACTTTAATGGGGTTTGGGTAAAAGACACGGAGATGAAGAATCATATTCTGGGGTATTTTTCTAACCTGTTTACTTCAGAAGTTAATCAACCGAACCATGAGGTCATCTCCCTTGTAAAAAGAAAAGTAACGAATGAGATGAATAGGGCTCTCCTTGCCCCCTACACGGCTGAAGAGGTTAGGAAGGCACTTTTTGACATTGGTGATTTAAAGGCGCCGGGGCCAGATGGCCTTCACGCCATTTTTTATAAGAGATTTTGGGCTATGTTAGGAGATGATTTGACTGAAGAGGTTCTCCAAGAAGTGAATACCTATACTATACGTGATGGTTGGAATGATACTACAATAGTAATGATTCCAAAAGTTAACTCCCCGGAAAAGGTAACTCAATTTAGACCAATCAGTTTGTGCAATGTGGTGTATAAAGTCATTTCAAAGATGATTGCTGCTCGGCTGAAGACAATCCTCCCAGATATTATTAGCCCCACCCAAAGTGCTTTTGTGCCTGGAAGAATGATTACAGATAACATCTTAGTGGCTTATGAATGTTTCCATAAAATAAAAAATAAAAGGACCGGTAAAGAGGGCCTGTGTGCAATAAAACTAGACATGCACAAAGCATATGACCGAGTGGAGTGGCCTTTTTTAAAGGAAATCATGTTGAGACTAGGCTTTCAGCAGGATTGGGTGAATTTAATTATGCAATGTGTGACCTCAGTGGAATATCGGGTTCGTTTTAACACGGAAGAAACAGAGAGCTTCAAACCATCTAGAGGACTGAGGCAGGGGGACCCTCTCTCCCCATATTTATTTTTATTATGTAAGGAAGGCCTGACTGCATTCCTAGATAATGCAGAGGAGAATAGAAGTATTTCCGGAATTAAAGTTAGCAGAGATGCCCCATCTATTTCAAATCTCCTTTTCATGACGATTCATTAATCTGATGCAAGCTAATTCCATGAACGCGGAGGCGCTGAAAGCAGTCTTGGATGCTTATTGTGCTGCATCGGGGCAAATGGCGAGTGTTGAAAAATCTAGTATATTTTTTTAGTCCCAACATGAAAGTGGAAGATAAGGCGCATATATGTACTATTCTGAACATTATGACTGAAGCTCTCAATGACAAATACTTGGGTCTGCCTTCAAATGTGGGTATGGACAAAAGTGATTGTTTCCAATTCTTAATAGACCGAATTGTTATGAAAATCAGTGGTTGGAAGGAAAAGTTGCTATCAGCAGGAGGAAAGGAAATCCTTCTCAAATCGGTTGTACAAGCTATCCCAACTTATGCAATGTCCGTCTTTAAAATTCCTAAAAAGATTTGTAAAGGAATCATTGACGCGATGTCGCATTTTTGGTGGGGTGATGAAGACAATCAGAAGAGAATGCATTGGATGGCATGGTGGAAGATGTGTGTACCAAAAGACCAAGGAGGAATGGGTTTTCGAGACATACATTGTTTCAATCTAGCCTTATTAGCCAAACAAGCGTGGCGCCTGCTTGATAACCCTGATTCACTATGTGCTACAATTTTGAGAGCTAAATATTTTCCAGATGGAGATTTAATGAATGCGAGTTTGAAAAAAGGATCCTCTTTCACGTGGCAAAGCATTATGGCCGGAGTGGATTCTCTCAAAAAAGGTTATATTTGGAGAGTTGGTAATGGACAGAATATTGATATCTGGAGAGATGCATGGATCCCGAATGGGGCAAATAGGAAAATTATCACTCCTAGAAGAGGGCAGCTTATAACAAAAGTAGCTGATCTTATAGATCCAATCAACAATTGCTGGGATGAAGATTTGGTAAGACAAACGTTGTGGCCAATTGATGTCCAAAGAGTGCTTACGATCCCCCTCCCCACGTATGACATGTCGGATTTCATAGCTTGGAGCTTTACAAAGAATGGACTGTTCACGGTTCGTTCTGCTTATCTGGAGGAATGGAAAGCCCAACATGGGAGGAAATTGCAACACCCAGATGGCATTGGAAGAATAAATGTCAATACTATTTGGAGCAAGATTTGGAAATTATCTTGTCCAGCAAAAGTGAAGATCTTTATTTGGCGTACCTTACATGGAACCCTCCCGTGTCATGTTACACTTGCTAATAGACATATGAAAGTTTCGCCCACCTGCCCATCATGTTCAAACGGGCATGAAGATACAAAACACTTATTATTTTTATGTCAAAAGGCAAAATAGGTGTGGGAGAAACTGGGATTGCACGGCCATTAAAAAGTCTGTATGCGGTCGATCGTGCGGGAGAGGCGATGCTTGAATTTCTAATTTTATGCCGAACATGAGCTATCTACATTGGGCACACAGAATGTTCGCGAACTGATCGCTATAACAGCCTGGTATTTATGGTGGGAAAGACGTTCGCTAGTTCATCAGGGGAAGACCCAAGATGCATACCAAATTTCGATGGGAGCCCGTGCTATAACGACGAACTATGTTATTGCCCAATCCTCCAAGGCAACAAATAAAATAGAGGGATGGACGAGACCCCCTCTAGGATTTGTGAAATTAAATATCGATGCTTCTTTTGATCAAGACATGCTTAGAGGCACAGCGGGAGCTGTACTTAGAGATGATAAAGGAAGATTTATTGTTGGAGGAGTTGGAAGATGGATTGATGTGCGAGATGTTTTAACAGCGAAGCCATGGCACTACGTTTTGGCTTATTACTTGCACAAAAGGCGGAAGTAACCGACTTGTTGTTAACTCTGATAATATGGAAGTAATTGACACGATGAAGAATGGAGGACATATAGCGGGAGCGGCGGCAGCTGTGTTTGATGATTGTTATTTTTGGTTTGTGATTTTTCGTTAGTTAGATTTGAACACTGTAATAGGAAGGCAAATAAAGTAGCTCATGAAGTTGCTAGAGTAGCCAAATTCTCTGAGACAAGGGACTGGTTTGAGGAACCTATGAATGATATTGTAAATTTTCTTATAGACGATGTAACCATTATTACTAATAAATAAAGAGGATGTTTATTTCAAAAAAAAAATCTTGTTTAGTTTTATTCACTTTTATTTTGAAGTTACTAAAATTTCAAAAAATTTCTAGAAAAAGAATTATGTCTAGGAGAATGTACCAAGGTGGTTCCTTAGTAAAGAAAGGACCCAGGATTGCTATACGTGAGCAAGACGATGAACTTTCGAGGGATGCAGAAGTACGAGCTTGTGAGTGGCCATCCGATGATTTTATGGTCGAAGCAGGCTTTAAGGAGGAATTTGACGCGTATGTGCGTAATGCCGATCTGGAGGACTTCTTACAGGATAAGTGTCCTCAGTACTATCAATTGACCGATTCATTTGTGCAAAGGTTTAAATATAAATGTACACGTAATTCTCCAAGTGTCCTATTTCATATCTATGATACATCTTATACCATGGACTTAGAGGATTTTACAACTGCTTGCAAACTCCCGCACTGGGGTAATATTAATGATCCCCACAAATATGAATTTAGAGACTTTCTTGCTAGTATTACAGTGGGAGTATCTAGGGACATAGCACAAGCTACCATAGGGAGCATTCATTTTCCAGCTATACATTATTTCGCTCTTTTCATTGGTAGATGCATTAACGGTAAAGATGAAGCATGTCATATGTGTGTCCCTGATCTTTGTGTCCTCAAGAGTGCCGTGTTAGGTTATAAAGATTATAACTTGGGGGAGTTGCACTTAGGTTGCATAATAATGGTAGGGCTGGAGATTTATTTGGAGGAATTTATGCGACCCGTGTGGCAAATTATCTTGGTATAGCCCCACGAGAGGGGGATATGATGTTGCCTCCTGCTTATTTAGATTATGACGCTATGGTCCAACATCATTTTCTTAAGAGGAATGAACAATTCCTCCAGTATCGACTAATCTTTGACAGACGTAGCGCTGTCCATGTTACTCTTCCTGCTCCTTTCCTTTTTGATTACCAGGCAAAAGGAAGATATGTAGTTACCAAGGAGGAAGCAGCTGAACACGCGGGGAGAGCGGAGGTGGCTCGCCAACATGCCATAGCTCAGGAAGTATTTGCTGCTGCATCTCAGTACGACCCCAGTTACAACTACGGATATCAGCCAGGCTACCCTTGGCAATAGACCAACTTAGGCCAAAAGCCTAAGCTTGGGGGAGTACGTATTTCTCACCGACTTTACATTCATGTTCACACACTATTCTAATTGTCGGTGCTCATACTCTTTCATTGTATTATCCATGCTAGTTTAAATTTCTTTTTCTAGTTTTCTTCTTGTGTGTTTGATAAACCTTAAGAAAAACCAAAAAATTAGTTAGTTTAATTTCCATGCTTGTAGTAGAAATTAAAATGAAAACGCAAAAAGATTTCTCGCTCTTTTTCTTACTTGTTGGGAGCTTTCCTGTGTAAATAGTTTTATTTTCTTTTCTTTCCTTTGGGAGTCGAGAGTAGAAGACCATAGTGAAAATTTTTAGTGGCTCTCATATGCATGATTGTTTATTTAACTTAGAGACCATATTACTTTGTCTTCTCTCTTGAGTTGAATGCTTGCAGATTCCAACTTAGTCCAATGCACGTGCACTATTATTATTATACACATCGTTCAGTCGTGCAAGTGAAAGGCAATAATGACGATATATGATGGATTGATTGGGATGAGAAAAGCTGTTATGAACTCGACCTCTCTTGTTTTTGTAAATATGATGAGTTCATCGTTCCTGATTCAGCTTATTATGAAGTAAACATATTTGCAATGACATTTAGAGATTATAGTTGCTTGTGCCATGCCTGATTAGCTATGAGTTATAATGGTTTACCTTGCGTGCCAACATGCTATTAGAATGATTATGATGTGGTATGATGGGATGGTATCCTCCTTTGAATGAATTGAGTGACTCAACTTGGCACATGTTCACGCATGTAGTTGAAACAAATCAACATAGCATTCATGATATTTATGTTCATGGTAGATTTTGTCCTACTCATGCTTGTACTCAGTGTGAATTAATTTTAATGCATGTTTATGACTGTTGTCGCTCTCTCAGTTGGTCGCTTCCCAGTCTTCTGCTAGCCTTCACCTGTACTAAGTGGGAATACTGCCTGTGCATCCAAACTCCATAAACCCCAAAGTTATTCCAATGAGTCCACCATACCTTCCTATATGCAGTATTTACCTACCGTTCCAAGTAAATTTGTATGTGCCTAACTCCAAACCTTCAAATGAAATTCTGTTTTGTATGCTCGAGCAGCTCATGTTTCAACTAGGGCTGCCTATATCTTCCATGCTAGGTGGGTTATTCTCAAGAGGAGTGGACTCCGCTCCTCATTCACGAGAAAGGGCCGGTAACCGGGATGCCCAGTCCCATGATCCAAAAAGATCAAAGCAAATCAATATAATTAAACAAAACTCCCCCAGGGCTGTTGTTAGTTGGAGGCAGTCGTTGTTTCGAGCAAGTAATGGATTGATGCTTGTTGGTGGTGGGGGAGTATAAACTTTTACCATTCTGTTTGGGAACTGCCTATAATGCATGTAGTATGGAAGATACAGCCATCTCATAGTTGTTGCGTTGACAGTGAAAGTATGCCGCTCAAAATGTTATTCAATCTCTATTTTAAAATTTAGCTCTGGCACCTCGACAAATCCCTGCTTCCCTCTGCGAATGGCCTCTCTATTTACTTTTATGTTGAGTCATCACCTTCTTATTAAAAATCATCCGCTGGAGAGCACACTGTCATTTGCATTCATTATTATTGATTTATATTGGGTATGACTTGACTGGATCTCTTTTACCATGAATTACAATGTCTAGTCAGTCCTTGCTCTTTAAAGGCGCTCTGCGTTAATGTTTTGCGGTCTCAGAAAGGGCTAGCGAGATACCATTTTGTTATATCATGTTATGATTGTTTTGAGAAAGTTTTGTCATCCGAGTTTTATTATTATGGCTCGCTAGCTGATTATGCCATTGATGTGAGTAATTGTGAGACCTAGGTGTTATTGTAAGTATGGTTAATTCATACTATTTGCTGAAACCTGAATGCTGGCTTTGCATGTTTACAACAACAAGAGCAAACATAGTTTGTAAAAGTTTTTCTTTATCACTTTCAGTTTATCAACTGAATTGCTTGAGGACAAGCAAAGGTTTAAGCTTGGGGGAGTTGATACGTCTCCAACGTATCTACTTTTGCAAACACTTTTGCCCTTGTTTTGGACTCTAACTTGCATGATTTGAATGAAACTAACCCGGACTGACGCTGTTTTCAGCAGAACTGCCATGATGTTGTTTTATGTGCAGAAAACAAAAGTTCTCGGAATGACCTGAAAATCCACGGAGACAAGTTTTGGAAAATATAAAAAATTCTGGCGAAAGAATCAAGACCAAGGTGCCCACACCCTGTCCACGAGGGTGGGGGGCGCGCCCCTGAGGCTCCACCAACCTCAACTCCAACTCCATATATTCCGTTTCGGGGAGAAAAAATCAGAGAGAAAGTTTCATCGCGTTTTACGATATAGAGCCGCCACCGAGCCCTAATCTCTCTCGGGAGGGCTGATCTGGAGTCCGTTCGTGGCTCCGGAGAGGGGGATTCGTCACCGTCGTCATCATCAACCATCCTCCATCACCAATTTCATGATGCTCACCGCTGTGCGTGAGTAATTCCATCGTAGGCTTGCTAGACGGTGTTGTGTTGGATGAGATTTACCATGTAATCAAGTTAGTTTTGTTAGGGTTTGATCCCTACTATCCACTATGTTCTGAGATTGATGTTGCTATGACCACTACTAGGAAAAGGCCTGCTACTGGCGCACCAGTTTTGCCTACTAATGGCGCACTACTGGTGCGCCACTAGCACCACGTCATTAGAATTAAATACTAATGGCGCACCCCTCGTGCGCCATTAGTAACAATTATTTTTCAAATTTTTTTTCGATTTTTTTCATTTTTTTCTTAATCTCAGGTCACTATGGCTTAATCTCGGGTCAATATGCTTAATCTCAAGTCAAATCGCACTAAGTGGTCAAACTTCCCGGAAGGTCACCCATCCTCACACTACTCCAGCCCAAGCACGCTTAACTTCGCAGTTCTATCCAACCCCAGCACCACCTCACTTAACAAGCACTTGTTGATATATCTATCATATCAATCTTATTAAACCTTATTAATGTCTAGGACTTTGTTCATGTTCACGAGTACAATGAAATTTTGAAAAATATTTCAAACTTCCCAGTCATATTACATATCATTTTTAAAAAATAAATTAGAAACCAATTTTTTTTCTGTTACTTGTGGCGCACCAAGTAAACGGTGCGCCACTAGTAAGTTTGAATTTTTTTCATTTTTTCCCCTCTAGATCTTAAAAGCCCCGTAACTTTTTTTCGGTTCGGTTTTTGAGGATTTTGAAAATGTTTAACGGGGTTCCCTAGGTTAAATTCGGATGTAAGTTTTCGAGTAGATGATTTTTCATATAAGAACTTTTTAATCCGAGTTCGTATGCAAAAGTTATACCCATTTTACAAATTCCAGAGAGATTTTGCAAATAAAGTCGAAATTCATATTTGTAAATTTTCCCAACAAGTAGACCACATATCACATGGGAAACTTATTTTCTTTTATTTTTTTGACATTTCCATCATTTTCTTTTATTTTTTTAAAACTGAAAAGGCGGTCCAGGGGGGGTGCATTCGGTGGAATTTTTGGGCCAAGTTAGTAATGGCGCACCGTGGGAGTTGTGCGCCATTACTAGTTCAACTAGTAATGGCGCACCACTCCCACGGTGCGCCATTACTAGTTTTGAAAAAAAAATAAAAGAAAATAAAAAAATTGAACAAAAAATTGAATTGTTTTTACTAGTGGCGCATCGTGGAGGTGGTGCGCCATTACTTGTTTAACTATTAATTGCGCACTATCCCCTGGTGCGCCATTACTAGTTTTGAAAAGAAATAAAAAAAGTTTGAATTTTTTTTTGAAAATAAATTACTAGTGGCGCACCGTGGATGTGGTGCGCCATTGCTAGTAAACTAGTAGTGGCGCACTATACCCTGGTGCGCCATTACTAGTTTTGATTTTTTGTTACTAATGGCGCAACGTGGATGTGGTGCGCCATTAGTATTTGGACACTAATGGCGCACCAACACATGGTGCGCCATTAGTATATAGTAGTGGCGCACCACATGTGTGGTGCACCATTAGTGTCCATATCATCTATAGCCCTTTTCATAGTAGTGGACTTTGCTATGCTTAATGCTTGTCACTAGGGCCCGAGTGCCATGATTTCAGATCTGAACCTATTATGTTTTCATGAATATATGTGTGTTCTTGATCCTATCTTGCAAGTCTATAGTCACCTATTATGTGTTATGATCCGACAACCCTGAAGTGACAATAATCAGGATACTTCTCGGTGATGACCATAGTTTGAGGAGTTCATGTTTTCACTATGTGTTAATGCTTTGTGCTGGTTCTCTATTAAAAGGAGGCCTTAATATCCCTTAGTTCCGCTAGGACCCCGCTGCCACGGGAGGGTAGGACAAAAGATGTCATGTAAGTTCTTTTCCATAAGTACGTATGACTATATACGGAATACTTGCCTATATTACATTGATGAACTGGAGCTAGTTCTGTGTCACCCTATGTTATAGCTATTACATGAGGAATCGCATCCGACATAATTATCCATCACTGATCCAATGCCTACGAGCTTTTCACATCTTGTGCTTCGCTTATTTACTTTTCCGTTGCTACTGTTACAATTACCACAAAACTATTATCTTTACTTTTGCCACTGTTACCATTACTATCATACTACTTTGCTACTATATACTTTGCTGCAGATACTAAGTTATCCAGGTGTGGTTGAATTGACAACTCAACTGCTAATACTCAATAATATTCTTTGGCTCCCCTTGTGTCGAATCAATAAATTTGGGTTGAATACTTTACCCTCGAAAGCTGTTGCGATCCCCTACACTTGTAGGTTATCAAGTGTGCGGCCTTCGTGGCGGGGTCTATCCACTTGTCCTCGGATGGCACGATCTGCTCCGAATTGAGAGCCGGGGTAGCTGCAGGTGTGATCTCTCGAACACCGTCCGATGGCAGATCTAAGTCATGCTCATCGTGATTGTTTGGTGCACCTGTCATTGGCTCGAATCCGTCGAAGGTCAAGTCTCCGCGGACGTCGCCAGTGTAGTTCAGGCTTCCAAACCCGACCTGACGACCAGGGGCATAGCTATCGATCTGCTCTAGATGGCCAAGCGAGTTGGCCCGCAGTGCGAAGCCGCCGAATACGAAAATCTGTCCGGGAAGAAAAACCTCACCCTAGATCGCGTCGTTGTAGATGATTGAAGGAGCCATCAAGCCTTACCGCGACGACACAGTGGAACTCTCAACGAAAGCACCAATGTCGGTGTCAAAACCGGCGGATCTCGGGTAGGGGGTCCCGAACTGTGCGTCTAAGGCTAATGGTAATAGGAGGAGGGGGACACAATGTTTACCCAGGTTCGAGGCCTCTCTATGAGGGTAA
Source organism: Aegilops speltoides (assembly GCA_021437245.1). NCBI lineage: Eukaryota > Viridiplantae > Streptophyta > Magnoliopsida > Poales > Poaceae > Aegilops > Aegilops speltoides. The sequence continues at coordinate 45,350,574 of CM038143.1, read as the reverse complement.
TACCCTACTTCCTGCTTGATTGATCTTGATGATATGAGTATTACAAGAGTTGATCTACCACGAGATCATAGAGGCTAAACCCTAGAGGCTAGCCTAGGATTATGATTGTTCTTGTCCTACGGACTAAACCCTCCGGTTTATATAGACACCGGAGGGGTCTAGGGTTACACAGAGTCAGTTACGAAGAAGGAAATCTAGATATACGAATTGCCAAGCTTGCCTTCCATGCAAAGGAGAGTCCCACCAGGACACGGGACGAAGTCTTTGATCTTGTATCTTCATAGTCCAACAGTCCGGCGCAAGTACATAGTCTGGCTGTCCGAGGACCCCCTAATCCAGAACTCCCTCACGCGTAACGCAACTTCCTCTATAATGGAGGTTGCTAGGTCTGCTCACCGGCCGCCCTCGCAACGTGCAGGTGTGCAATGGGAGATGGGCCCAGACCCCTGCACGCATAGGATTTAGACCGACGTACTGACCTCTTTGTTGTGCCTAGGTGGGGCTGTGACGTGTTGATCTTCCGAGGCCGGGCATGACCCAGGAAAGTGTGTCCGACGAAAGCGGATCGAGCGTGTTGGGTTATGTGGTGCACCCCTACAGGGAAGTTTATCTATTCGAATAGCCGTGTCCCTCGGTAAAGGGACGTCCTTGAGTTGTACCTTGACCTTATGACAATTAGAACCGGATACTTAATCAAACACACCCAGACAAGTTCCAGAGACAACCCGGTGATCGCTTTCCCACAGGGCGACGGGGGGAGGATCGCCAGGTAGGATTATGCTATGCGATGCTACTTGGAGGACTTCAATCTACTCTCTTCTACATGCTGCAAGACGGAGGCTGCCAGAAGCGTAGTCTTCGATAGGACTAGCTATCACCCTCTTATTCTAGCATTCTATAGTTCAGTCCATCGATATTGCCTCTTTACACATATACCCATGCATATGTAGTGTAGATCCTTGCTTGTGAGTACTTTGGATGAGTACTCACGGTTGCTTTGCTTCCTCTTTTCCCCCTCTTTCCTTTCCTTCTCGGATGCCGCAACCAGACGTTGGAGCCCAGGATCCAGACGCCACCGTCGATGATGACTCCTACTACACTGGAGGTGCCTACTACTACGTGCAGGCCGCCGCTGACGACCAGGAGTAGTTTAGGAGGATCCCAGGTAGGAGGCCTGCGCCTCTTTCGATCTGTATCCCAGTTTGTGCTAGCCATCTTATGGCAACTTGTTTAACTTATGTCTGTATTCAGATATTGTTGCTTCTGCTGACTTGTTTATGTTCGAGCACTTGTATTCGAGCCCTTGAGGCCCCTGGCTTGTAATATGATGCTTGTATGACTTATTTTACTTTTAGAGTTGTGTTGTGATATCTTCCCATGAGTCCCTGATCTTGATCGTACACATTTGCATGCATCATTAGTGTACGATTGAATCGGGGGCGTCACAAGTTGGTATCGGAGCCTACTGCCTGTAGGAATCCCCCTTCCACTCTCCTTGGCCGAAGTTGAGTCTAGTCATTATAAAACTTTTACTAACATGGCTGTGAGTCTTACGGGCCCACGTCACCATTGGGCCGTATTAGGATCTTTTACTCCTCGACCTTTCCTCTGGGACTCTGATCTCTCCTCTATTTGGGTTAAATGATTTTGCTAACTCGAACTCTAGGTTCTCGTAACTATTTCTTCTGGAGAGCCCTCATCCGGGAAGATCATCTGCTTCGTCAGAAGATTCTGAGGATATCCATTGATATTTTCCCGAGACTCTTGTGCTCATCGCCTTTGCAATTCACTACCACCGTATATATCCCTATGGATATCTGCATGCACTTGTTATTCTCATGATCATTTCTCGTCACTCTTGTTCTTACAAGATGCCTCGAACTATTCTCCGTTGCCTTGGGAATCCTTTGAGTTTACTGTCTTGCGATTTTATTTCGCAGGAAAACCCTTATGGTTTTTTTCCTCACATTTATCGAGGATCCGTTCTTCTCAATTGTTCATGTGTCTCACAAAATTCCTCGGAATACTTTTTGATCTTTCAAAAATCCTCTGCAGCCTGTTATTCTTGAAATTCTTGCCAGCTTGCATTATGGTTAATTCCATATGACCAGTAGTCCTTGATAACATCTCTTGTCTTAGTCATTTTGAGCCTATTGATTCAATATGTGCGTACGCATGCAGTCATCAGGTTATCGTTTTTAAAATTATCTTTCCGACTCAGACATCTTTCCGGACATGAGTTGGTTCTCAGCAATTCAAACCTTTATTGATTGTCCAACTAAGTGTTTTCAACTTATCCGTCCTTGATCAGAGCGTCTGTTTCTGATCCTTCGTTTTTGAAACCGTAATTTCTTTCTATTTAAGCATCAAACTAATCAGGTGATTCTTGAATCTGATACCTCTGCATTCTTTCTTCCTCTGAGTGAGTACCGATACTCACATCAGCTCCATTGTGGATCGGCCAATCCATTGTTGGATTGTTATCCGACAGTGTCCGTCATATTCAATCACCTTGTGAGTTCTTCCTTTGATACATAGTGCCTTTGGTAAATGGTATCATCTGCTTGGCCAACCATGCTCTACTTTCAAGCTTGTGTATTTACTTTTGAAACTGGTGGTATATGTTACTAAGATAGCCGATGGGTTGAACCTATGCCTTCCCCTAATCCGTGAGGACCCGAAAGTTTTCACAAGTCATACTCTTTCGGTGTTCTACCAGATAAAATTCCAACACTACAGTTTTATCAAAGCGAGAGGTGAATGAAATTATATGCATTAAATAAGTGGCAGTCGACCTTGAACTTTGTGTTCATGCCCATGAAAATGATGTAGACCGTCTCGGGAGCTTCTTGCAAAATGATTATCCAGGTGTATGATTCTTTCGGTATTATTGAAATTGATTCCTTACAGTTATGGTTCCGACCATGCTGTCCTGATCTAATATATCTGATGGGAATTCATTCCAGTGCCTCGTCTATTTTTGGCAAGGTTGAAGTATTTACTGTCATAGGTCATTGACCCGGTTCTACTTCTATCATGTTCTACCTTCGAGTATTACCCCCTGGTATCTCAAAGATGTCTTGCCATTGCACCACATCTTACTAACTTTGTGGAAGTAATGCCTTTCCTTGTCGTAATCACTCTACTGGTTCTGGGCTGTTGTCAACTGAGGACACCGACTAGTGAAATTATTCCGCACTATAAATCAAATACCCCTAGTATTTTTACTAGGAAATTCTGAACTCAATCTGGTCATTCCTAGACTATCGGCTGCATCCTGGTCTTGCTATCTTTGACTGTGCTACCTTGTTCGTCTCTGGTGCATGAATTCTTTAGTGTGTGAGCACGACTTACGTCGAACTTTCGACATCATGTTGCTTGTCTTGAAAGGCAACTTTGGTTCCGAGCTTGCATCTTATATATTGATCCTATAACTTGCCACTTCGTCATTCCCTTGCTTGTTGCCGTTGTTGTTTGATTGCATCCTCTCAAAACCTCCCGGCAAATGTGTCGGATCACCTTCAACACTTTGACTTCTTCCGAGATGTTAACTGTGTTCATGATGAGAAATACCCTCCTTGCCCTCGATGGTTTTTATTATCATCGACAACACCTTTGACTTCCCTTCATCGCGAACTTGTCCACATTATCAATACAACTTGCTATCCAGTTCGTATTATGTTCTACCTTGAAGTATCATTGTCCTTTATGTCAAGGATGTTGTAAGGATTGCTCCACCTCTTAGAAATTTTCAGTATGATGATACTTCTCACCATCACCATTCTTCCTTGGTCCCCGTGTTGTTTTTAACCGGGATACCAATATACTAACTATGCTGTTGAGTTCTGTACTTCTAGCAACCCTATTGCTTTGAAGTTAACGATCGACAGTTTGTTGTTAGACTGTTGGTTATTGAATCGTCACTCTAACATTGATCTTGCTGCCTAAGGTCATATTTCGGGCACACCTTTCAACTAATGATTGATGGTGTATGTTTTCCTCGAGCATACAACATTATATCATTTGAATTGACAAATGTCATCTTCTTGTTCACATTATTGTGGAAATACATCCGTTTGGAATTCTCGATAAATTGTCGTTGAGACCATCAGCCACCTCCTCCTCCTCTCCTTGGTTTAATGATGAACTATTGTTTCAGGAACCCGCTTTTCATTTCCCGAGAATCTTGCATTGTCATTTCATCGATTTGTGTTGCACCTTTTCTTCTCGGACATCCTGAGTCTGAGGTATCATGACACCAATCGGATCTCAACCTCGGTCAGATATGATGGTTGGGACAACTTTTCAGGAGTTATGATGTTGGTCCTTTGATGACCCGGTAATATGATGTCATGCCTAGCACCCCCTGGCTGGAGGACCTATCATTATAATTTGTTTTGCAAGGATAACCATTCTTCCTGGAGGAAATTGTGAGACTTATGTTATAAGTTGCTCCTGATGGATCATTTTGTTATCCAAACACCGTTGTATGGGTAACATCTTGATTAATCCTTGCCTCTTATTTGAATGGTTGGGTACTTTCTCTCCTACCCTGTATGCCATGTTCTGCTTGTACATGGGAAGGATATACTCCTAATAATTGTGTGCAATCACAATTTTCCTTTCCGTTGTTCTGTTTAATCTGATAATCGCGTTTTGTTTCCATTCTTTTGTTTAACCTTTCTTGAATCTGACTTAACTAAGCAGAGATAATTCCCTGCTTAGGTAGGCACCTTGTTGTACCATTCTATCTGTAAGCTCCTGTTACTATTGTTGATGACATTCCGGTAACCATCGATGGGTGATAACTTTGCCAATTGGTTCGCCTCGTTCGACAAGCAGGAAACTTGCTCTCTTCGTTCCCTGTCCTTGGTACCGACATTGTTGCCGGCATAGCTGACAAGCTATTCACTGACATGCCTCCCTGTCGCGGCTTTGCAAGATGTCACCACCCTTCCTACTTTCAACCCACATGGTGGACCCATAACCCACAGGTCCACAGGATCAAAACCTGACTCTCCTGTACACCCAGTTTCCAAAGTTTATCCTCGCGCTTGACTTCATATGCAATTCACGAGCCACATTCCTAGTGATCTATTCTGTTATCAGACGCAATACTTATTCTTGTTGCTCTGGACCCCTTTCACACTTTTTTTCAGGCATCGAACGATTTCCTACCCGCTCGAAACTTCTCATGGTACCTACTTACTTTGCTCTCGGTATTGCCTTAAGTTTCCATTCGAGAGTTACTTTCCGCCACCACCCCCGATGTTATCAACCAGATAGTTAACCTTTTAGAGGTCCGTTCTTCTGAAGTTACCCCTTGTCCTTCATGCGTACAATGAAGACTCCGAAGAAAGGATGACGACTTCATCTTGATGACCTAAAGCCGAGGTATGAAGACATCAACGTTATGGATTGAGCTCTTCGAGAAGAGCAACCAAGACCGAGAAGACTCGTTAGAATTTTGTAACCATATCCCTTCCCCCTTACTCCCCCTCTTAAATCTTTGGACGAGATTTCTAGTAGTGGAGGAGAATTGTGACGCCCGGTGCTAATGATCCCACGTCACTCCAATTATTGATTCTAATCTTGCATTAGTTCGAAATCTATTCAAATTCAAATTCAAAATCATGCAAACAATAAAAGTTTTCAAACATTTAAAACTAAAGTGTTCGAAATGTGGCAAATAATTCCTAGTCAATATTGGTGGAGGAGCCAACATTTTGCAAGAGTATTTAAAGGTCCTAAAATAAGTAAAACAACGGTAAAACAATTAACTAAATGCCTTTTAAATAATTGTAATAATGTAAACTATTTTGATTGTGTACCAAACACTTTGTGGCAGTAGGATAAACTTAAGCATTAATTTAGGGACTAGGCTTATGTTCTACAAAACTAAAATAAAATAAGAACATGTAATAAGTAAGCTAAACAAATGAAAAACAAAAACAACAAAATAAAATAAAAATAAGCCTCCCCCTCCCCGCTGGGCCTTGGCCTATATGGCCAAGTGGCCCAGCCAAACAGCCAGCCGGCCACCCCAAGCCCCAACTGGGCCCACCTAATGGCCTATATGGCCCCCTCCCCTCCCCGTGACCTAATCGGCCACCACTCCCCCCAGTTCTGGAGAGGGTTCAAACCCCACTCGCCCCACTCCTCTCTCTCCCTCCCCATTCTGGATGGGGAACGGGCACCCGACTCCCCGGCTCGTCCCCGCCGTCTCACCGTTCACCGGCGATCGCCCCGTCCTCATCTCCTCTCCATCATTCCCTCGTCACCGAGCCGCACCCGCTCGTCGTCGTCGTGTGCCACCATTGCCACCCGAAGGCCCCGCCGTCGTTGACCACCGTCGCCGCTCGGATCGCCCTCTGCCTCGCGTCTCCGACCTCGTCGCCCGCTTCCCGGACCTCCTCCCCGCGCCGCGCTGCCTAAGACTCTACGGCCCCGCCATGAGCTCCGGCCTCCCTTCCTCTCTTCCCTAGTTCTCTGTCCCCGGCCACCGATGGCCACTACCGCTTTCGCCAGCGTTTCGCTGCGATTAACCGCCGACAACAACGCGCCCTGCGTCGCTGCTCGCGCCTGCGCCGCTGCTGGTGGTGCCCGTCGTGCCCACAGCGGCAAGGCCGTCTTGTTCCGGCAGCGCCGCCTCGCTCCGCTCGGCCTCGCCCGCTACCGTAAAGCGGCGGCTTCCCAAGAATCGCACCCGCCACGCCCATCGCCGCTTAGCGCCACCCTGTTAAAAATGAAAAGGAAAAGAAAATATGTAATTATAAAAATAAATAAATAAATAAATAAGTAAATTAATTAATTTAATTAAGTTGGCTAATTAAATTTAGTTAACCTAATCAGGTACTTAAACTAATTAACCTTGTTTATATTAACTTGAGACTATGACGAATGGGTGCCACCTACCAGGTTTGACCTAGTCAACCTGTGGTCCTGCTGACATCATGCTGATGTCATGCTGACACAATAATTGTATTTTCTAATTAATATAAATATGTTAAATCCAAAATTGGTTTTAAATGTTTAAAAATCAATATAAAATAATCCATAACTTGGATGAAAATACTTTGTACATGAAAGTTGCTCAGAACGACGAGACGAATCCGAATATGTAGCCCGTTCGTCCACCACACATCCCTAGCATAGCGAAGATTCAACTTTCCCCCTCCGGTTCATCCATTAGAAAACGCGAAACACTGGGGATACTTTCCTGGATGTTCCCCCCTTTGCCGGTACCAGCTACAACCGCGTTAGGGCACACCTAACACCGCTCATTGTCATGTCATGCATCGTCATGCTTATGTTTGCATTGTATTTACTGTTTCTTCCCCCTCTTCTCTCCGGTAGACTACGAGACCGATGCTGCTGCTGCCCAGTTCGACTACGGAGTTGACAACCCCTCCTTCTTGCCAGAGCAACCAGGCAAGCCCCTCCCTTGATCACCAGATATCGCCTATTCTTCTCTCTACTGCTTGCATTAGAGTAGTGTAGCATGTTACTGTTTGGTTACCCCTATTCTATTGCATAGCCTGTCATTGTTGCTATAGTCGTTGATACCTTACCCGCAATCCTAAATGCTTAGTATAGGATGCTAGTTTATCATCATTGGCCCAACGTTCTTGTAAGTCTGCCTTACTATACTATCGGGCCGTGATCACTCGGGAGGTGATCATGGGTATATACTATACATATATACATACTATATAGATGGTGACTAAAGTCGGGTCGGCTCGTTGAGTACCCGCGAGTGATTCATGGATTGGGGGCTTGAAGGACATTTGTCCCGACGGCCCTTGATACGTCTCCAACATATCTATAATTTTTGATTGTTCCATGCTATTATATTACCCATTTTGGATGTTTATGGGCTTTACTTTACACTTTTATATCATTTTTGGGACTAACCTACTAACCGGAGGCCCAGCTCGTATTGCTATTTTTTTTGCCTATTTCAGTGTTTCGAAGAAGAGGAATATCAAACGGAGTCTAAACAGAATGAAACCTTAGGGAGCATGATTTTTGGAACGAACGTGATCCAGAGGACTTGGAGTGGAAGTCAAGAAATAAAGAGGCGGCCACGAGGGTGGAGGGCGCCCCCCTACTGGGCACGCCCCCTGTCTCGTGGGCCCCTCGGGCATCCACCGACCTACTTCTTCCTCCTATATATACCCATGTACCCCGAAAACATCAGAACCGACCATGAAAAACTATTTCCACCACCGTAACCTTTTGTCTCCGCGAGATCCCATCTTGGGGCCTTCGTCGGTGCTCCGCCGGAGGGGGAATCAACCATGGAGGGCTTCTACATCAACACCATAGCCTCTCCGATGATTTGTGAGTAGTTTACCACAGACCTTCGGGTCCATAGTTATTATCTAGATGGCTTCTTCTCTCTCTTTGAATCTCAATACCATGTTCTCCTTGATCTTCTTGGAGATCTATTCGATGTAACTCTTTTTGCGGTGTGTTTGTCGAGATCTGATGAATTGTGGGTTTACGATAAAGTTTATCTGTGAGAAATATTTGAACCTCCTCTGAATTCTTTTATGTGTGATTAAGTTATCTTTGCAAGTCTCTTCGAATTATTAGTTTGGTTTGGCCTACTAGATTGATCTTTCTTGCAATGGGAGAAGTGCTTAGCTTTGGGTTCAATCTTGCGGTGTCCTTTCCCAAAGGATGTTAGGGCAGCAAGGCACGTATTGTATTGTTGCCATCGAGGATAAAAGGATGGGGTTTATATCATATTGCATGAGTTTATCCTCTACATCATGTCATCTTTCTTAATCGTTACTCTGTTCTTTATGAACTTAATACTCTAGATGCATCTGGATAGCGGTCGATGTGTGGAGTAATAGTAGTAGATGCAGGCAGGAGTCGGTCTACTTGTCACAGACGTGATGCCTATATACATGATCATGCCTAGATAATCTCATAATTATTCGCGTTTCTATCAATTGCTCGACAATAATTTGTTCACCCACCGTAATACTTATGCTATCTTGAGAGAAGCCACTAGTGAGACCTATGGCCCTCGGGTCTATCTCTTATCATATAAGCTTTCAATCTACTTTTATTTGCATATTTACTTTTCCTATCTATATTATAAAATACCAAAAATATATTTATCTTATCATATTATCTCTATCAGATCTCACTTTCGCAAGTGGCCGTGAAGGGATTGATAACCCCTTTATTGCGTTGGTTGCGAGTTCTGGTTTGTTTGTGTAGGTGCGTGGGACTTTTGAGGAGCCTCCTACTGGATTGATACCTTGGTTCTCAAAAACCGAGGGAAATACTTACGCTACTATACCAACGCAAGCTCAACACGTAGCAGCCCTCTGTGTGGATCTTTGTAGCAGAGCGACAGGGCAGGTTGAGACCACCTAGGCGAGAGGTGGGCCTGGCCTTGGTCGACATTCGCGGTTATTCCATAATAACACGCTTAATGAGATCTTGGTATTTGATCTGAGTCTGGCCACTGGCCTATACGCACTAACCAACTACGCGGGAACAGTTATGGGCACTCGACATCGTGGTATCAGCCGAAGCCTTCTTGACATCAGCGACTGAGTGGGCACGCCGGGTTGGACCGCGTAACGCAACTTCCTTTGTAATGAAGGTTGCTAGGTCTGCACACCGGCCGCCCTCGCAACATGCAGGTGTGCAATGGGCGATGGGCCCTGTCACACCCTGATTTTCATGCCACAACACTTAAGCTAATAAATCATGATAAAGTGTGGTTTGACAATTTTTTTTGCATTATTTGGCTTTTTATTTGAGTTGGGTTTCTCTCTGTGATTTTTCAAGTGCTCTTTAAAGTCAACACAACTCCACCTTCTATACTTCATCTCCTTGCCCCAAACTTCTGCCCAATGATCATGCCATGTGTATAGAGCAATGTAGTATTTTCTTACAAAAATAATTTGCCCAAAAAGTTATTTCTAAAATTAGTTTTCCAAAACCCCCTGAATTGAGGTTTGCATAACAAGTACTTGATTTGGGGTATGAAAAATCTTTTAAAAAGTATATATGAATCCTATTGGATATAGGACTCCCATAAACCACAAAAATATAATTTTAAAATTTATTTTCCTATTTTATTTAAAAGCTTTTTCTTAAGGCCAGAAATGGTCTTTAATAGGGAAAAATTATTTTATTGTTTCAACAATATTTGAAAAAAAATTCATGGAAGCTAATTTGACATATATTGTCCATCTATAAGAGTTTCAACACATGGTCATGTTCAAAATATTGGACAAAACCTCCCAAAACCATTTCTGCCCATTTCAAGGATTTGGAATATTTCTATAAGAAATATTTTCATAAAAATCCAAGAAATTTCTAGCAAGTCACATACACATAATATGATGACAGTGCAAAGTTTCAGCTCAATCCAAACTGTTTTGGTTCACAAAAGTGCCCCAAAGCCCTCTCTGACCAGAATCAAATTTGAACAACTTTGTACTACCAACTTTCTCTCCTTGACACCAACTTTTGTGACCAAATGAGGCTACTACACCAAGTGGTGAATCAAGGGGAAGTGATTTGCTCAACTAGATCTACACAAGTTCATTTTTGCTAATTTCTAGGGTTTACAAAAATGCATTAGTGATACGTCTCCAACGTATCTATAATTTTTGATTGCTCCATGCTACTTTATCTATTGTTTTGGACTATAATGGGCTTTATTTTCCACTTTTATATTATTTTTGGGACTAACCTATTAACCGGAGGCCCAGCCCAGAATTGCTGTTTTTGCCTTTTTCAGTATTTCGAAGAAATAGAATATCAAACGGAGTCCAAACGGAATGAAACCTTCGGGAACGTGATCTTCTCACCGAACGTGATCCAGGAGACTTGGACCCTACTCCAAGAAGCGCCAGAGGCGGTCACGAGGGTGGAGGGCACGCCCCCTACCTCGTGGGCCCCCTGACACTCCACCGACATACTCCTTCCTCCTATATATACCTACGTACCCCCAATAGACCGGGGACGGAGCCAAAAACCTAATTCCACCGCCGCAACCTTCTGTATCCACGAGATACAATCTTGGGGCCTATTCTCGAGCTCCGCCGGAGGGGGCATCTACCACGGAGGGCTTCTACATCAACACCATAGCCCCTCCGATGAAGTGTGAGTAGTTTACTTCAGACCTTCGGGTCCATAGCTAGTAGCTAGATGACTTCTTCTCTCTTTTTGGATCTCAATACAATGTTCTCCCCCTCTCTCGTGGAGATATATTCGATGTAATCTTCTTTTTGCGGTGTGTTTGTTGAGACCGATGAATTGTGGGTTTATGATCCAGCTTATCTATGAATAATATTTGAATCTTCTCTCCATTCTTTTATGTATGATTGAGTTATCTTTGCAAGTCTGTTCGAATTATCCGTTTGGTTTGGCCAACTAGATTGGTAGTTCTTGCAATGGGAGAAGTGCATGGCTTTGGGTTCAATCTTGTGGTGTCCTTACTCAGTGACAGAAAGAGTTGCAAGGCACGTATTGTATTGTTGCCATCGAGGATAACAAGATGGGGTATTTATCATATTGCATGAATTTATTCCTCTACATCATGTCTTCTTGCTTAAGGCGTTACTCTGTTTTTAACTTAATACTCTAGATGCATGTTGTATAGTGGTCGATGAGTGGAGTAATAGTAGTAGACGCAGAATCGTTTTGGTCTACTTGTCTCGGACGTGATGCCTATATACATAACGCGTGAAGTTTTTTCCGACGAGAAGTTCACTAGTCTCTATTGTAGTGCTCGTCGTCAAAATGATGCAGTGCGCTTCTGTTGAACATGCAGTGCCGAAGTGGTGTGCAGAATAGTTATTCTGCTAATATTAGCAGAATATAAACGGCCACACAGGGGACACAATCATATTTTCAGGCAAAAAGTATAAATATAGCCTCATAATCAAGATAAACATTGTTTTTACAATGATTCGATTTGTCACTCGAACAAGACATTCTTCGAGCACCGCGCCTCTATTAGGTGGGCACCTTCTGTGACCTGCGCCAAGTAGTGCTCGGCCGGATATTGGCCTCCCGCCGGATCCTGGGTCGCTATAATGGTGGCCTCCATATCCGTCCAATAGGCTTTAACGCGGGCAAGAGCCATTCGTGCACCCTCTATGCACGCCGACCTCCTCATGGCGTCGATCCGAGGCACGACCCCAAGGAATTGTTGCACCAAACCAAAGTAACTATCCGGCTTAGGCCCCTTCAACCAAAGATGGTCTATTACAGACCACATTGCAAGCCCGGACAACCTGTGAAGCTCCGCTACAGCAGCCATCTTCTCACTTAACGGCAGCGGGCGAGTGGGAGCATTGAATTGGGACCAGAAAAGCTTCTCCACTTCCTTATCACCTTGATCCTCGAAGAACTTGGCAGCGTCAGCTGTACTCTTCGCCAAATCCGCATACGCATCTACCGGACTCCAGTGTCCATCCAGGGGAGCATACTTCGGATCCAAAAACTTCATCCGTAGTAAGTAGGAGCCCCCGGCCACGATTTTACCGGCTTGTTGAAGCTCCTCCCGCGCACCCCTGAGCTTGGTCCGCATCTCCTTGGTGGCATTATGTGCCTTGTTCAGGTCGGCCGAACTATCCTTATGCTCCTTTTAAGGAGCTCATACCGGTCAACGGCATTTTTTAAGTCCATAGCCATTTCGGCTATCTTTTCCTTGCTTCGGCGATGAGCAGCCTGTTCGTCCCTCAATTCCTCGGCCGCCTTTAGGGTAGCGGCATTGCTAACTCGAGCTTGTTTTTTGGCCTGGGCAAGTTCCGCCCTCAGGGCTTCCACGGCAGTAGCAACTGTCTGCAGTCCAAGCATATTGCATTAATATTATGCCACTGATACGTCTCCAATGTATCTATAATTTTTGATTGTTCCATGCTATTATATTACCCCTTTTGGATGTTTATGGGCTATATGTTACACATTTATATCATTTTTGGGACTAACCTACTAACCGGGGGCCCAACCCATATTGCTGTTTTTTTTGCCTATTTCAGTATTTCAAAGAAAAGGAATATCAAACGGAGTCCAAACGGAATGAAACCTTCGGGAGCATTATTTTTGGAACAAATTTGATCCGGAGAGCTTGGAGTGCAAGTCAAGAAGCCTCCGAGGGCCCCACGAGATAGGAGGGCGCCCACCTATAGGGCGCGCCCCCTGTCTCGTTGGCCCCTCGGGCGGCCACCGACGTACTTCTTCATCCTATATATACCTACGGACCCCGAGTCCATGAGCACCACGAAACACAATTTCCACCGCCGTAACCTTCTGTATCCGCGAGATCCCATATTGGAGCCCTTGCCGGCACTCTGCCGGAGGGGGAAGCAACCATGGAGGGCCTCTACATCAACATCCTTGCCCCTTCGATGAGTTGTGAGTAGTTTACCACAGACCTACGGGTCCATAGTTATTAGCTAGATGGCTTCTTCTCTCTTTTTGGATCTCAATACAATGTTCTCCCCCTCTCTTGTGGAGATCTATTCGATGTAAACTCTTTTTGCGGTGTGCTTGTCGAGATCCGATGAATTGTGGGTTTATGACCAAGTTTATCTATGAATAATATTTGAATCTTCTTTGAATTCTTTTATGTATGATTGAGTTATCTTTGCAAGTCTCTTCAAATTATCAGTTTGGTTTGGCCTACTAAATTGATCTTTCTTGCCATGGGAGAAGTGCTTAGCTTTGGGTTCAATCTTGCGGTGTTCTTACCCGTGGATGAAAGGGTTGCAAGACACGTATTGTATTGTTGCCATCGAGGATAACAAGATGAGGTTTATATCATATTGCATGTGTTTATCCCTCTACATCATGTCATCTTGCTTAATGCGTTGCTCTGTTCTTATGAACTTAATACTCTAGATGCATGCTGGATAGCGGTCGATGTGTGGAGTAATAGTAGTAGATGCAGGCAGGAGTCGGTCTACTTGTTATGGACGTGATGCCTATATACATGATCATGCCTAGATAATCTCATAACTATGTGCTTTTCTATCAATTGCTCGACAATAATTTGTTCACCCACCGTAATACTTATGCTATCTTGAGAGAAGCCTCTAGTGAAACCTATGGCCCCCGGGTCTATCTCTTATCATATTTGCTTTCCATCTACTTTATTTGCATATTTACCTTTTGCATCTATCTTATAAAATACCAAAAATATATTTATCTTATCATACTATCTTTATTAGATCTCACTTTCACAAGTGGCCGTGAAGGGATTGACAACCCCTTTATTGCGTTGGTTGCGAGTTCTCAGTTTGTTTGTGTAGGTGCGTGGGACTTTTGAGGAGCCTCCTACTGGATTGATACCTTGGTTCTCAAAACCGAGGGAAATACTTACGCTACACTTTGCTGCATCACCCTCTCCTCCTCAAGGAAAACCAACACAAGCTCAAGACGTAGCAAGAAGGATTTCTGGCGCGGTTGCCGGGGAGGTCTTCGCTCAAGTCAAGACATACCAAGTACCCATCACAAACCCATCTCCCTCGCATTTACATTATTTGTCATTTGCCTCTCGTTTTCCTCTCCCCCACTTCACCATTGCCGTTTTATTCGCCCTCTCTTTCCCAATCTCCTCCTCTCTTTTTTGCTTGCTGTTTTTTTGCTTGTGTGTTGGATTACTTGTTGCCATGGCACAAGATAATACCAAGTTGTGTGACTTCTCAAATACCAATAATAATGATTTCCTTAGTACACCGATTACTCCTGTTAATGATGTTGAGTCTTGTGAAATCAATACCGCTTTGCTGAACCTTATGAAGGATCAATTCGCCGGCCTTCCTAGTGAAGATGCCGCTACTCATCTAAACAATTTTGTTGATTTGTGTGATATGCAAAAGAAGAAAGATAAGGATAATGATATTGTTAAATTGAAGTTATTTCCGTTTTCACTTAGAGATCATGCTAAAGTTTGGTTTTCGTCTTTGCCTAAAAATAGTATTGATTCTTGGAACAAGTGCAAAGATGCTTTTATCTCTAAATATTTTCCTCCCGCTAAGATCATCACTCTTAGGAACGATATTATGAATTTTAAACAACTTGATCATGAGCATGTTGCCCAATATTGGGAAAGAATGAAATTGATGCTTCGCAATTGCACTACTCATGGTTTAAATTTATGGATGATCATACAAAATTTTTATGCCGGTTTGAACTTTTCTTCTAGAAATCTCTTAGATTCGGCCGCGGGAGGCACGTTTATGGAAATTACGTTAGGAGATGCTACAAAATTGCTTGATAATATTATGGCTAATTATTCTCAATGGCACACCGAAAAATCTTCTAGTAAAAAAGTGCATGCTATAGAAGAAATCAATGTTTTGAGTGGAAAGATGGATGAACTTATGAAGATGTTTGCTACTAAAAATACTCCTCTTGATCCCAATGATATGCCTTTGTCTTCCTTGATTGAGAATAATAATGAATCTATGTATGTGAATTTTGTTGGTAAGAATAGTTTTGGAAACAATGCTTACAGAGGAAATTTTAATGCTAGACCGTTCCCTAGTAATCCCTCTAATAATTATGGAAATTCCTACAATAATTCTTATGGTAATTTTAATAAGTTGCCCTCTGATTTTGAGAATAGTGTGAAAGAGTTTATGATTTCTCAAAAGAATTTTACTGCTTTGCTTGAAGAAAAATTGCTCAAAGTTGATGATTTGGCTAGGAACGTTGATAGACTTTCGCTTGAGGTTAATTCTCTTAAACTTGGATATTCTTCTCCTAAGAATGATATCAATGAGTCTCTCAAAGGAATGAGAATTTCCATCGATGAGTGCAAGGAAAGAACCGCTAGATTGCGTGCTAAAAACTAAAGCTTTATAAAAGCGTGTTCCTCTAGTCTCCATGAAAATAATGATGAGGATCTTAAAGTTATTGATGCGTCTCTGATTAGATCTATGTTTTGCAATATGAATTTTGATGATTATGGGAGTGATGATGAATCAACTTTGCCTAGAAGGCGTCCCAAAAATTCGGAGTCTTTAGATCTTGATGCTAAAATTGGTAAAAGTGAGATTGGAGAATCCTCTACTTCTAATAATATTGAACTTACTATCTCGGATTTCAAGGAATTTGATTATGATAATTGCTCTTTAAAAGGTTGTATTTCCTTGTTGCAAACCGTTGTTAATTCTCCTCATGCTTATAGTCAAAATAAAGCTTTTACCAAACATATTGTTGATGCCTTGATGCAATCTTACAATGAAAAACTTAATTTGGAAGTTTCTATACCTAGAAAACTTAATGATGAGTGAGAACCTACTATAAAGATTAGAATTAAAGATTATGAGTGTTTTGCTTTGTGTGATTTGGGTGCTAGTGTTTCCACGATTCCGAAAACCCTATGTGATATTCTAGGTTTCCATGATCTTGATGATTGCTCTTTAAATTTGCACCTTGCGGATTCCACCATTAAAAAGCCTATGGGAAGGATCAATGATGTTCTTTTCATTGCAAATAGAAAGTTGGTGCCCGTAGATTTTATCGTTCTTGATATAGATTTCAATCTTTCTTGCCCTATTATTCTTGGTAGACCTTTCCCTAGAACGATTGGTGCGATTATTGATATGAAGGAAGGGAAATTAGTTTCCAATTTCCATTAAAGAAAGGCATGGAGCACTTTCCAAGAAAGAAAGTCAAATTACCTTATGAATCTATCATGCGTGCTACTTATGAATTTAGTGCCAAAGATGGCACTCGTTAGATCTATCTTAGTTTTTATGCCTACCTAGGGGCGTTAAACGATAGTGCTAGTTGGGAAGCAACCCAATTTTTCTTTATGTTTTTTTCTTTTTCTCCTGTTTAGTAATAATTCTTGCATCTACCTTCTGTTTAGATGTGTTTTTATCTTTTAATTAGTGTTTGTGCCAAGTAGAACCTATAGGATAACCTACGATGATAGTTGATTTGATTCTGCTGAAAAACAGAAACTTTGCGCGCACGAATATAATTTTGTTAAATCACAGGAACTTGCTTTTGTGTTGATTATTTTTGCTTCTGTTCAATAAACAAATTTTCTAGGACTTCCTATTTTGGTAGGATTTTTAGAGTTCCAGAAGTTTGCGTTAGTTACAGATTGCTACAGACTGTTATGTTTTTGACAGATTCTGTTTTTCGTGTGTTGTTTGCTTATTTCAATGCATTTATAAACCATAAAGAAGTTGGAATACAGTAGGTTTAACACCAATATAAATAAAGAATGAGTTCATTACAGTACCTTATGTGGTGGTTTTGTTTTCTTTCACTAACGGAGCTTATAAGACTTCCTGTTGAGTTTTGTGTTGTGAAGTGACTATGGAATAAATGGTGGCAAGATCCTAAGCTTGGGGATGCCCATGGCACCCCAAGATATTCAAGTAGCCAAAAGCCTAAGCTTGGAGATGCCCCGGGAAGGCATCCCCTCTTGCGTCTTTGTTCATTGGTAACTTTACTTGGAGCTGTATTTTTATTCGCTACATGATATGTGTTTTGCTTGGAGCGCCGTGTATTATATTAGTCTTTGCTTTTTAGTTTTCCACAACCATCCTTGCTACACACACCTTTTGGGAGAAGCCTATTAGATTAGAATTTGCTAGAATACTCTATGTGCTTCACTTATATCTTTTGAGCTTGATAGTTTTTGCTCTAGTGCTTCACTTATATCTTTTAGAGCATGGTGGTGTCTTAATTATGAAGAAATTGCTAGTCTCTCATGCTTCACTTATATCATTTTGAGAGTCTTTTGGAACAACATGGTATTTGCTATGATCATAAAGTTGGTCCTAGAATGATGAGCATCCAAGTTGGGTATAATAAAAACTATCATAGAAAGTGAATTGGATGCTATGATCAATTTGATGCTTGATAATTGTTTTGAGATATGGAGGTAGTGATATTAAAGTCATGCTAGTTGGGTGATTATGAATTTAAATAATTCTTGTGTTGAAGCTTGTGATTCCCGTAACATGCACGTATGGTGAACCGCTTTGTGATGAAGTTGCAGCACAATTTTATTTATTGATTGTCTTCCTTATGAGTGGCGGTCGGGGACGAGTGATGGTTCTTTCCTACCAATCTATCCCCTAGGAGCATGCGCATAGTACTTTGGTTTTTGATGACTTCTAAATTTTTGCAACAAGTATATGAGTTCTTTTGATTAATGTTGAGTCCATGGATTATACACACTCTTTCACCCTTCCACCATTGCTAGCCTCTCTTGTACCGCGCAACTTTCGCCGGTACCATACACCCACCATTTACCTTCCTCAAAACAACCACCATACCTACCTATTATGGCATTTCCATAGCCATTCCGAGATATATTGCCATGCAACTTTCCACCGTTCCGTTCATATGACACACATTACTTTTGTCATATTGCTTTTTGCATGATCATGTAGTTGACATTGTATTTGTGGCAAGGCCACCTTCATAATTTTCATACATGTCGCTCTTGATTCCTTGCATATCCCGGTACACCGCCGGAGGCATTCATATAGAGTCATATCTTGTTCTAGCTTTGAGTTGTAAATCCATAAAAGTATGATGATCTTCATTATTAGAGCATTGTCCTAGTGAGGAAAGGATGATGAAGACTATGATTCCCCCACAAGTCGGGATGAGACTTCGGACTTTACAAAAAGAAAAAAAAGGAAAAAAGAAAAGAAAAAAGAGAAAGGACAAAAAAAAGAAGGCCAAGAAAAAAAAGAAAGAAAAAATGAGAGAAAAGAGAGAAGGGACAATGCTACTATCTCTTTTTCCACACTTGTCTTCAAAATAGCACCATGATCTTCATGATAGAGAGTCTCATATGTTGTCACTTTCATATACTAGTGGGAATTTTTCATTATAGAACTTGGCTTGTATATTCCAATGATGGGCTTCCTCAAAGTGCCCTAGGTCTTCGTGAGCGAGCAAGTTGGATGCACCCCACTTAGTTTCTTTTATTGAGCTTTCATATATTTATAGCTCTAGTGCATCTGTTGCATGGCAATCCCTACTCACTCACATTGATATCTATTAATGGGCATCTCCATAGCCCGTTGATATGCCTAGTTGATGTGAGACTATCTTCTCCTTTTTGTCTTCTCCACAAACACCATTCTATTCCACATATAGTGCCATGTCCATGGCTCACGCTCATGTATTGCGTGAAAGTTGAAAAAGTTTCAGATTATTAAAGTATGAAACAATTTCTTGGCTTGTCATCGGGGTTGTGCATGATTAAATACTTTGTGTGATGAAGATAGAGCATAGCCAGACTATATGATTTTGTAGGATAACTTTCTTTAGTCATGTTATTTTGAGAAGACACGATTACTTTGATTAGTATGCTTGAAGTATCACTATTTCTTATGTCAATATGAACTTTTATTTTGTATTCATTTGGATCTGAACATTCCTACCACAAGAAATAAAATTACATTATGAATTATGCTAGGTAGCATTCCACATCAAAAATTTCTTTTTTATCATTTACCTACTCGAGGACGAGCAGGAATTTATCTTGGGGATGCTTGATACGTCTCCAACGTATCTATAATTTTTGATTGTTCCATGCTATTATATTACCCCTTTTAGATGTTTATGGGCTTTATTTTACACATTTATATCATTTTTGGGACTAACCTACTAACCGGAGGCCGAGCCCGTATTGCTGTTTTTTTTGCCTATATCAGTATTTCGAAGAAAAGGAATATCAAACGGAGTCCAAACAGAATGAAACCTTAGGGAGCATGATTTTTGGAACGAACGTGATCCAGAGGACTTGGAGTGCAAGCCAAGAAGCAGCCAAGGCGGCCACGAGGGTGAAGGGCGCGCCCACCCCTATAGGGCGCGCCCCTATCTCGTGGGCCCCTCGGGCGACCACCGACCTACTTCTTCCTCCTATATATATACCCACGTACCCCAAAAACATCCAGGGAGCCAACGAAAAACAATTTTCACCGCCGTAACCTTCTGTATCCGCGAGATCCCATCTTGGAGCCCTTGCCGGCACTCTGCCGGAGGGGGAAGCAACCATGGAGGGCCTCTACATCAACATCCTTGCCCCTCCGATGAGTTGTGAGTAGTTTACCACAGACCTACGGGTCCAGAGTTATTAGCTAGATGGCTTCTTCTCTCTTTTTGGATCTCAATACAATGTTCTCCCCCTCTCTTGTGGAGATCTTTTCGATGTAAACTCTTTTTGTGGTGTGTTTGTCGAGATCCGATGAATTGTGGGTTTATGATCAAGTTTATCTATGAATAATATTTGAATCTTCTCTGAATTCTTTTATGTATGATTGAGTTATCTTTGCAAGTCTCTTCGAATTATCAGTTTGGTTTGGCCTACTAAATTGATCTTTCTTGCCATGGGAGAGTGCTTAGCTTTGGGTTCAATCTTGCGGTGTTCTTACCCAGTGACAGAAAGGGTTGCAAGACACGTATTGTATTGTTGCCATCGAGGATAACAAGATGGAGTTTATATCATATTGCATGTGTTTATCCCTCTACATCATGTCATCTTGCTTAATGCGTTGCTCTGTTCTTATGGACTTCATACTCTAGATGCATGCTGGATAGCGGTTGATGTGTGGAGTAATAGTAGTAGATGCATGCAGGAGTCGGTCTACTTGTTATGGACGTGATGCATATATACATGATCATGCCTAGATAATCTCATAACTATGCGCTTTTCTATCAATTGCTCGACAGTAATTTGTTCACCCACCGTAATACTTATGCTATCTTGAGAGAAGCCTCTAGTGAAACCTATGGCCCCCAGGTCTATCTGTTATCATATTTGCTTTCCATCTACTTTATTTGCATCTTTACTTTTTGCATCTATCTTATAAAATACCAAAAATATATTTATTTTATCATACTATCTTTATTAGATCTCACTTTCGCAAGTGGCCGTGAAGGGATTGACAACCCCTTTATTGCGTTGGTTGCGAGTTCTTAGTTTGTTTGTGTAGGTGCGTGGGACTTTTGAGGAGCCTCCTACTGGATTGATACCTTAGTTCTCAAAACTGAGGGAAATACTTACGCTACACTTTGCTGCATCACCCTCTCCTCTTCGAGGAAAACCAACGCACGCTCAAGACGTAGCAGCCACTCTCATATTTTCCTATATAAATAAGGAAAGAAGAGCACATACCTTGTGACTCGTCCAGCCACTTGTTCACCAACGTGATATCAGCATCAATCGATCCAATTCGCCTCCTTAGTTCGGCAACTTCAACGGACTGTTCGGCAACTGGATCCTCAGATACCTGCGCACACGTACAGCGCAATCAGTACTTACAAAATATGATCCTCCGTTTGCCGCCTAGGGCGGGCAACCAGAGTCTTAGGGGCTACTATCCATATGGGGCACACCTAGCGCGTGCCTCAGTGCCAAAAATTGTGTATTTTTTACTACATACCTCAAAGCCTCTAAGCAGGCTCGTAAATGCCACATTCAAACCGCTTGTAGCAGATGAAATCTTCTTAAGTACCGCGCTCATTAATGAGCGGTGCTCCTCCGAGAGTGCAGCTTGCTCCAGAAGGCCTGTCAGTATGTCTGGCCGGACATTGAAATGTGCTGGACCCTTCTCATCGCCCCCCGTGGGAGCCAAATGCTCCGGGCTCAGGGCGGCTGACATATTAGCTTCCGGCTTCAGCAGATCCGGACTCCTCCGTGACGACACCTCAGTGTCGCCCGCTTCATGAGGCGGAGAGGTGGGTGGAGTCTCACTCTCCATCATCTCCGGTGGAAGATCCCCTGAGGACGAACTCTGTTAAGAAGAGCTGCAAGCTGGACTGCAAAAGACGAATCCTGGTTATGGATCTCGGAGAAACACAGTACCTTCGAATTAACGATTAATTTATAGCTCGGTGGAGGGCTGACCCGTTGGTGGGCACGACGCGGTAAGGGTGCCCGTCGGGTAGAGCCCCCTAGTGATACCTTTTTCCCTTGCTTGGGCATCTCTGTCTCCAAGTCTTTGGAGGCGGCCCACTTCTTCCCGCGTGGGGAGGAGGCCTTAGCCTCCCCTTCCCGACTATCCTCCTCAGGGGAGGAATTAATTCCCCCAGTCCAGATGCGCAGTGTGTGAAGTTTGGCTTCACTGCCCTTTCCTTCGCCTTTCCCTGAGGGCATTTTGCTGAGCACCCGGCCAAGCATCTTGGCAACGGCTGGACCAGGCGAGCCTTCGAGAAGTGGCGCCGGACACCTGATTCTCCCCGCCTTGTTGAGCCATTCTTGGCCACGGAGGGTTTTCAGAATAATGGGTATGACAAATATAAACAATGTGTCCGGCTTTAAGGTTACTTACTTGGGCATCTAGGCGATTGCAGCTTAGGCCCGCATCCTCGGTGGTGTCCGGACACTTTACTTGTGGTCCGAAGAATAATTTACACATCCCTTCGAGCTTCAGGCCGAAGAAGTGCTTAATAGTCCGCGGACCCTCCGGATTGAACTCCCACATCCAGAGAGGCCGACGTTTGCACGACAACATCCGCCCGATTAGCATCACTTGAATTATGCTAACAAGATTTATGTCCCTCTCAAGAAGCTCCCGGATGCGATTCTGCAGTACCGGTACATCGCCAGTAGGCCCCCAATTCCGTCCTACATCGGTCCAAGACGCTAGTTGTGACAGAGGGCCCGAGCGGAACTTGGGGGCGGCTACCCACTTTGTTCCTCTGGGAGCTGTGGCATAAAACCACCTCCGCTGCCATACATCGGATACTTCTGGGAAAGAACCCTCTGGCCATGGGGCATCAATGTTCCTGCTTATTATGGCACCTCAGCACTCCGCATGTCGCCCCTTGATCATCTTCGGCTTCACATTGAAGGTCTTGGGCCATAAGCCGAAGTGTGGGGTGACGTGGAGAAAAGCCTCGCACACAATGATGAACAACGAGATATGGAGGATAGCGTCCGGAGCTAGATCATGAAAATCCAACGCATAAAAGAACATTAGCCCCCTCACAAAGGGGTCAAGGGTGAGGCCCAAGCCGTGGAGGAAGTGAGGAACAAACACGACGCTCTCATTGGGCTCCGGTGTAGGGATAACCTGCCCTGGAGCAGGAAGCCTGTGCTGGATATCGGCGGTCAGATATCCAACCTCCCTAAGCCTTGTAATGTCCTCCTCTTGGATCGAGGAGGCCACCCACCGGCCTTTAGGGTTGGATCCGGACATATTGGGGGATCTGGGGTGTTGGAGATTGGGTCTCGGGTGTTGGAACTCGAGGTGCGAGAAGGTGCAAGGGAGGTGGAAAAGAGGCATAGGCCTCGATCCCTTTATAAAGGGGGTGAATATCAAGAGTCCTCAGCGTGATCGCTTGAGGCTTATCTAAAAACACACGGAGTCATACCAACGGTCGTCGTGGGGCTATGCACGCCCATATTGATGGAAAATCCCGTAATAAGAGGAACACGATCTCTGCTTTGGCAGGATGTGCCAATAAAACCGCCTCGCAACGCGAGTCGAGGTGGGGTGAGAAATGCCGGTTCGTGTTGGACCAGGCCATGATGCAAGTGCATGATGTAAAAAGATGGCCAGCAGATCGGATTTATGCTATGTTCCCTACAATGGTATGTGAAGATCATCTTGCAGATCCGGACACGGTCTAAGTGTTTGATAATTACTTTGGAGTACTCGGAGAAGGAACCCGCCTTGCAATGCCGAATACAAGATTGCGTGTCGAACTCATCGTCATTGAAGCCTGGTTCAGGGGCTACTGAGGGAGTACTGGATTAGGGGGTATCCGGATGGCCGGACTATATGCATCGTCCGGACTATTGAAGCATGAAGATACAAGACTCAAGACTCCGTCCCGTGTCCGGATGGGACTCTCCTTTGCGTGGGAGGCAAGCTTGGCGATCCGGATATTATATTTCCTTCCTTGTAACCGACTCCATGTAAACCCTAGCCCTCTCCGGTGTCTATATAAACCGGAGAGGTTGGTCCTTAGAAGGCCGATCAGAATTACAATCATAATCATCATAGGCTAGCTCCTAGGGTTTAGCCTCTACGATCTCGTGGTAGATCTACTCTTGTACTACTCATATCGTCAATATTAATCAAGCAGGAATTAGGGTTTTACCTCCATCGAGAGGGCCCGAACTTGGGTAAACATTGTGTCCCTTGCTTCCTATTACCATCAGCCTAAGACGCACAGATCGGGACCCCCTACCCGAGATCCGCTAGTTTTGACACCGACAGGCGCCCCCTCCCATAGGGTTTCCAACCCTAGGCGCCTTGGGCCCTTGGGAAGGGGCGCACCAGCCCACTAGGGGCTGGTTCCCTCCTATATTCAGCCCATTAAGTCCCCCGGGGCAGGTGGCCCCAACCGGTGGACCTCTGGACACCTTTCGGTGGTTTCGGTACAATACCGATAACCCCCAAAACCATTCCGACGACTGAAATTGGACTTCCCATATATAAATCTTCACCTCCGGACCATTCCAGAACTCCTCGTGACATCCGGGATCTCATCTGAGACTCCGAACAACCTTTCGGTAACCACATACAATTTCCCATAACAACTCCAGCGTCATCAAACCTTAAGTGTTAGACCCTACGGGTTCGGGAACCATGCAGACATGACCGAGACGTTCTCCGGCCAATAACCAACAACGGGATCTAGATACCCATGTTGGCTCCCACATGTTTCATGATGATCTCATCGGATGAACCACAATGTCGGGGATTCAATCAATCCTGTATTCAATTCCCTTTGTTTATCGGTATGTTACTTGCCTGAGATTCGATCATCGGCATCCCTATACCTTGTTCAATCTTGTTACCGGCAAGTCTCTTTACTCGTTCCATAATGCATGATCCCGTGACTAACTACTTAGTCACATTGAGCTCATTGTGATGATGCATTATCGAGTGGGCCCAGAGATACCTCTCCGTCATACGGAGTGACAAATCCCAGTCTTGATTCGTGCCAACCCAACAAACACTTCCAGAGATACCTGTAGTGCACCTTTATAACCACCCAGTTATGTTGTGACGTTTGGTACACCCAAAGCATTCCTACAATATCCGGGAGTTGCATAATCTCATGGTCTAAGCAAATGATACTTGACATTTAGAAAAGCTCTTAGCAAACGAACTACACAATCTTGTGCTATGCTTAGGATTGGGTCTTGTCCATCACTTCATTCTCCTAATGATGTGATCCCGTTATCAATGACATCCAATGTCCATGGTCAGGAAACCATAACCATCTATTGATCAACGAGCTAGTCAACTAGAGGCTCACTAGGTACATGTTGTGGTCTATGTATTCACACATGTATTATGGTTTGCAGTTAATACAATTATAGCATGAACAATAGACAATTATCATGAATAAGGAAATATAATAATAACCATTTTATTATTGCCTCTAGGGCATATTTCCAACAGAAATCACTCATTCCCTCTCGAAGGGGTATCTACAAAATATGTCTTGCATCATCTGGCCAAAACGTGTCCATCACAAGCTGCTCGTCCCATTTGCTGGTGATGGGGCATATCAATTCGCTGACATGAGTCATTAGATTCTGACCCCTTGGTTTAATGACTAGTATGGACCATGCTCGTGGGATCCATGGGTACGACCGGATCTTTACTTGCGTCCCGTCCCTGATGCGCCATATGTAACCTTCCTTTACCAGCTCTAACCCGTGCAAAATGCTTCTCCACGAGTAGGATATACCATCTCTAGGTTGAGCTTCGAGTATGGAACACCCAGGAAAATAGCGGGTCTTCAATAGACGGGCACATAGACTATCTGGGTTCTGCAGAAATCTCCAACCTTGGCGGGACAACATAGCAATGTTGAGGTCGTGCATGTCTCGAAAACCTAGCCCTCCCCGGGCCTTGGTTTGGGTTAGCGTCTCCCAGTCTATCCAGTGCATCGTTCTTTCCTTGTCCTGCTGGCTCCACCAAAATTTGCCCATGAGCGTGTTCAATTCCTTACAAAACCCTTTTGTCAGATCAAAGCACGACATCGCAAAGGTCGGAATCACTTGGCCAACAGCTTTAACTAGTGTCTCTTTGCTTGTTTTAGCTAGTATCCGTTCCTGCCACCCATGGACTCGGCCACACATGTTTTTCTTGATGTAACCAAAGGCCTTTCGTCTAGATCTTCCCACATGGACCGGCAACCCCATGTACTTATCATTCCAACTCTCGCTCGTTATACCTAGTGGCCCCTTGACCGCGTCCTTGGCTTGGAGTTCTGTATTTTGTGAGAACATGAGTGCATATTTCTCCAAGTTGATGCACTGCCCGGAGCAATTTTCATACAGGTCAAGACTTCTCGGAGTGCCACTGCTTCTTCTTGTTTTTCCTTCAGCAGAATCATGGAGTCATCGGCAAAAAACAAGTGCGAGACACTCGGCGCTGCTTGGCATATCTTAACTCCCGTGATCCTTCCCCTCCTTTCTGCTTCCTGTAGCAAGGCAGATAGCCCTTCAGCACAAATGACAAATAGGTAGGGTGACAAAGGGTCTCCTTGACGCAGACCGCGTGTAGGGCAGAATTGGTCTGGCAGGACACCATTCACTTTAATTTGATATCGCATAGTTCGAACACATTTCATGACAAAGCCGATCCATCTTTGACTAAATCCCATCTTTCCCATCATTGCTTCGAGGAAATCCCACTCGACCCTATCATACACTGTGCTCATATCGGCCTTAATAGTGTGACACCTTCCTGACCACTTCTCTTGTTTCTCAAGAAATGTGTTATTTCATAAGCTACCAGAACATTATCGGTGATGAGTCGGCCCGGAACAAAAGCACTCTGATTTCTGATATTAGCTCCAGAAGAACCACTTTCAAGCGGTTGACGAGCACCTTCGAGACTAACTTGTACAACACGTTGCACAAACTGATAGGTCGTAGGTCCTTGATCCGGTTTGGATTTTTAACCTTAGGTACGAGGACCACCAATGTCATTCCCACCTTCGTATAGCTGCACCATTGAGAACTTCGAGCACCTCCGCAACAACATAGTCCCCATGAAATGCCAATGCCGCTTGAAAACAATAGTTGGCATCCCGACAGCCCCGGGCCTTGAGATCACCGATGTGGTCCAATGCCGCCTTCACCTCTTCTTTGGTAAAGGCAGATCCGTGAAGTCTCTCACACTACAAAAAAGACACTTCCGTGATGATACATGTTTGTCACGGTAGGTCACATTTCCTGTCATGCATGTACATCCATGACAAATTTATGACAGAATCAAGATAGTCATACATGTGCTGTCGTAGAAGTGTTCCATGACATTACCAAAATTATCATCACGGAAGTGTCCACTTCCATGACGATAAATCACGCGTCATACAAGTGCTTTCGTCAAGGGTGACCAACATGTGGCATCCACTGTAACGGGACGCCATTAAGCTATCGGATCCAGTTTTGGATCCGATAACCCGTTAGCAGCTCGGACCAATGGGAATTTTCCACGTGTAAAATTCTCATTGGCCGGAGGACACACGTGTCAGCTCAATGTTTGGACAGATGTCATCCACTCATTGGACAGGAGGGGCCCATGATACGTCAACACGTGGCACGGCCCAATAGAGGCCCATTCCAGTGAAAAGGCCGGCCCGTTTGACTTGGTCAAAAGGTAACGGGCCGGCCCATGGAAATCCTGTTAACGGCATGTTCGTGTATAGCACATTTACGGACCGCTTACTACCGGCCCATTACGACCTATCAGAATTAAGCCCAATAGCTTCATCTGGGCCGTCCAATATGATTCCAGCCTGTTGTAACTTCCGGCCCATGTTTGGCCCATGATGTCTTTCGGCCCATATGAGGCCCTTTGTAATTCTCGGCCCATTAAAGGCCCGAGATGAAACTGGCCCATAATGAACAGTGTATCACTTTATACCCATTAACGACCCGTTATTCCGTCGGCGGTTTCCAGCCCGTGTTAACTTTCGGCCTTCTAAGGGCCCATTTATTCTTGGGCTCATTTCTAGAATTCGGTTAGATACGCTCTGTTATTGGCCTGTTCCATTTGTGGGAAAAATACAGCCCGTGGTTACATTCGCCCGTTTGTGGCCCGTTAACCCGTTGGGCTGTTTTCATAGCATTATCAAATACGGCCTTTTAACGGCCCGTTATGGTCCACGGATAGTACGACCCATGATTGGGGAAATGATTATACGCCCAGTAGAAGGCCCATGGATCCGACGGCCCATAGAAGACCAATGGATCCTACGGCCTGTAGAAGGCCCATGGATCATACGGCCCGTAGAAAGTCCATGGATCCTACGGCCCGTAAAAGGCCCATGGATCCTACGGCTCATAGAAGGCCCACGGATCCTACAGCCCGTAGGAGGCCCATGGTTACAACAGTCCATGTGTTGCCATAATTATTGTGGCCTAGTTACCAAAACTAGGTTATGGTGGCCACTAAAAAAACACGGAAAAAGAACTGAAGTGACTACAAGCAAACAACTAAACAAGACAATAAGGAAATAAATAAGCAAGCAACTAACGCTAGCCTATTACAGCTATTACACATATTACATCCACTGGGCATCAAATTTCGCCACCAGTGCAAATATAGGGAACAAAGCAGCATATTACATACATTGGCCGTCAAAATTGGCCACCAATGCAAATAAACACAACAGCAAAACAAGTCCATAACTGAACAACTTTAGAAGAGCTTAAGAAACGTTATCCTGGGCATCCACCATGCTGGCAATAAGCTTAGCAAGCTTATTAGCTTTGCCCTGTTTGGTGCTAAAATCCTCCAATGCTTGTTGTTGCACCAGAAAGTATGCATCTGAATGCTCCAGGGACTTCTGCAGTCCTTCCGCTTCTTGTCGCAGCATAGCTGATTGATGTCTTTCAGCTTGTAGTTGAGACTCAATAAACCGAACTGATTCAGACAGTGAGTTTGAATAGCTTGTGCAAGCGGTAGTGGCCAGTAACTCGAACAGTAAACCAAGACAGGACTTTGGGGTTGCCTCACTATCTTCAAGATAGTTTTCCTTAGCTGTTTTATCAGCTTTGTTGGACCCCAACAAGGATGCCTCATGATCCTAAACCTTATCTGCATTACTTCCTTTATCATTGCTTAATAAGACACTCTTCCCCAATATTCTGTCAGCATTCTAAAAGAAGAAACAAGCGGACACATAACAGGTATAGCATGTACTAGTATATGAAACTCGTTTCGGTGAACCAGTTCATTAGTAAGGTGGACAAGATTAAACTACCAAATCTTCTATTGCCAAGTAGTACATTATAAAAGCATCAAACAAACATATATCTATGTCCTATGGTCATTGCATTGTCTTGCCAAATCAAAATAGAGACACGGTTCAAATCATATCAGTTCAAGAGAAAGCAGCACTGAAAGAATACAAAGCGTGGGAAACTAAACGGCACAACAAGATTTCAGATGGGTACCGTGGGTCTACATGTACAACAACACTATTGGCCCTGTTATGATGCTAGTAATGTGCATGATATGAGAAGTCAACGTATACACAATTGAAATTGAAATCAACAGCTATTTATAAGAGCAAACCTGTTAAAGAAACATGCGTAAACATACCCGTTGTGCCATTGGAGTTTCCGTTGGATAGCTCAATTTAAAATGAAGTTTGTATGAGTAAATATAGTGATACAAGAGCAAAGCAGTACGCATGATAGCAATGGAATCTTAAATGAGAACAGTTGTTCTTCAGGTTTTAAGCACTTGTTCTACATGAATAGAGTACAGTAAGACGCAAGCATACAGTACTTAAAATAAAATGAGCTCATAGACCTTACCACATTCTTGGTTCAGGACCAGTAAGGAACAAGGCGTTCCCAGTCATCGTCCAGTATATGTGTCTCAGGAGAACGTAAGGGAATTTGATCACTCGGGAGGTGATCATGGGTATATACTATACTATCGGGCCGTGATCACTCGGGAGGTGATCATGGGTATACACTATACATATATACATACTATACAGATGGTGACTAAAGTCGGGTCGGCTCGTTGAGTACCCGCGAGTGATTCATGGATTGGGGGCTTGAAGGACATTTGTCCCGACGGCCCTTGATACGTCTCCAACATATCTATAATTTTTGATTGTTCCATGCTATTATATTACCCATTTTGGATGTTTATGGGCTTTGCTTTACACTTTTATATCATTTTTGGGACTAACCTACTAACCGGAGGCCCCGCTCGTATTGCTGTTTTTTTTCCTATTTCAGTGTTTTGAAGAAGAGGAATATCAAACGGAGTCTAAACAGAATGAAACCTTCGGGAGCATGATTTTTGGAACGAACGTGATCCAGAGGACTTGGAGTGGAAGTCAAGAAATAAAGAGGCGGCCACGAGGGTGGAGGGCGCCCCCCTACTGGGCACGCCCCCTGTCTCGTGGGCCCCTCGGGCATCCACCGACCTACTTCTTCCTCCTATATATACCCATGTACCCCGAAAACATCAGAACCGACCATGAAAAACTATTTCCACCACCGTAACCTTTTGTCTCCGTGAGATCCCATCTTGGAGCCTTCGTCGGTGCTCCGCCGGAGGGGGAATCAACCATGGAGGGCTTCTACATCAACACCATAGCCTCTCCGATGATTTGTGAGTAGTTTACCACAGACCTTCGGGTCCATAGTTATTAGCTAGATGGCTTCTTCTCTCTCTTTGAATCTCAATACCATGTTCTCCTTGATCTTCTTGGAGATCTATTCGATGTAACTCTTTTTGCGGTGTGTTTGTCGAGATCTGATGAATTGTGGGTTTACGATAAAGTTTATCTGTGAGAAATATTTGAACCTCCTCTGAATTCTTTTATGTGTGATTAAGTTATCTTTGCAAGTCTCTTCGAATTATTAGTTTGGTTTGGCCTACTAGATTGATCTTTCTTGCAATGGGAGCAGTGCTTAGCTTTGGGTTCAATCTTGCGGTGTCCTTTCCCAGTGACAGCAGGGGCAGCAAGGCACGTATTGTATTGTTGCCATCGAGGATAAAAGGATGGGGTTTATATCATATTGCATGAGTTTATCCCTCTACATCATGTCATCTTTCTTAATGCGTTACACTGTTCTTTATGAACTTAATACTCTAGATGCATGCTGGATAGCGGTCGATGTGTGGAGTAATAGTAGTAGATGCAGGCAGGAGTCGGTCTACTTGTCACAGACGTGATGCCTATATACATGATCATGCCTAGATAATCTCATAATTATTCGCTTTTCTATCAATTGCTCGACAATAATTTGTTCACCCACCATAATACTTATGCTATCTTGAGAGAAGCCACTAGTGAGACCTATGGCCCTCGGGTCTATCTCTTATCATATAAGCTTTCAATCTACTTTTATTTTCATATTTACTTTTCCTATCTATATTATAAAATACCAAAAATATATTTATCTTATCATATTATCTCTATCGATCTCACTTTCATGAAGTGGCCGTGAAGGGATTGATAACCCCTTTATTGCGTTGGTTGCGAGTTCGGTTTGTTTGTGTAGGTGCGTGGGACTTTTGAGGAGCCTCCTCTTCGGATTGATACCTTGGTTCTCAAAACCGAGGGAAATACTTACGCTACTATACCAACGCAAGCTCAACACGTAGCAGCCCTCTGTGTGGATCTTTGTAGCAGAGCGACAGGGCAGGTTGAGACCACCTAGGCGAGAGGTGGGCCTGGCCTTGGTCGACACTCGCGGTTATTCCATAATAGCACGCTTAATGAGATCTTGGTATTTGATCTGAGTCTGGCCACTGGCCTATACGCACTAACCAACTACGCGGGAACAGTTATGGGCACTCGACGTCGTGGTATCAGCCGAAGCCTTCTTGACATCAGCGACTGAGTGGGTGCGCCGGGTTGGACCGCGTAACGCAACTTCCTTTGTAATGAAGGTTGCTAGGTCCGCACACCGGCCGCCCTCGCAACATGCAGGTGTGCAATGGGCGATGGGCCCTGTCACACCCTGATTTTCATGCCACAACACTTAAGCTAATAAATCATGATAAAGTGTGGTTTGACAAATTTTTTTGCATTATTTGGCTTTTTATTTGAGTTGGGTTTCTCTCTGTGATTTTTCAAGTGCTCTTTAAAGTCAACACAACTCCACCTTCTATACTTCATCTCCTTGCCCCAAACTTCTGCCCAATGATCATGCCATGTGTATAGAGCAATGAAGTATTTTCTTACAAAAATAATTTGCCCAAAAAGTTATTTCTAAAATTAGTTTTCCAAAACCCCCTGAATTGAGGTTTGCATAACAAGTACTTGATTTGGGGTATGAAAAATCTTTTAAAAAGTATATATGAATCCTATTGGATATAGGACTCCCATAAACCACAAAAATATAATTTTAAAAGTTATTTTCCTATTTTATTTGAAAGCTTTTTCTTAAGGCCAGAAATGGTCTTTAATAGGGAAAAATTATTTTATTGTTTCAACAATATTTGAAAAAATATTCATGGAAGCTAATTTGACATATATTGTCCATCTATAAGAGTTTCAACACATGGTCATGTTCAAAATATTTGACAAAACCTCCCAAAACCATTTCTGCCCATTTCAAGGATTTGAAATATTTCTATAAGAAATATTTTCATAAAAATCCAAGAAATTTCAAGCAAGTCACATACGCATAATATGATGACAGTGCAAAGTTTCAGCTCAATCCAAACTGTTTTGGTTCACAAAAGTGCCCCAAAGCCCTCTCTGACCAGAATCAAATTTGAACAACTTTGTACTACCAACTTTCTCTCCTTGACACCAACTTTTGTGAGCATGTTCACATGACCAAATGAGGCTACTACACCAAGTGTTGAATCAAGGGGAAGTGATTTGCTCAACTAGATCTACACAAGTTCATTTTTGCTAATTTCTAGGGTTTACAAAAATGCATTAGTGATACGTCTCCAACGTATCTATAATTTTTGATTGCTCCATGCTACTTTATCTATTGTTTTGGACTATAATGGGCTTTATTTTCCACTTTTATATTATTTTTGGGACTAACCTATTAACCGGAGGCCCAGCCCAGAATTGCTGTTTTTGCCTTTTTCAGTATTTCGAAGAAATAGAATATCAAACGGAGTCCAAACGGAATGAAACCTTCGGGAACGTGATCTTCTCACCGAACGTGATCCAGGAGACTTGGACCCTACTCCAAGAAGCGCCAGAGGCGGTCACGAGGGTGGAGGGCACGCCCCCTACCTCGTGGGCGCCCTGACACTCCACCGACATACTCCTTCCTCCTATATATACCTACGTACCCCCAATAGACCGGGGACGGAGCCAAAAACCTAATTCCACCGCCGCAACCTTCTGTATCCACGAGATACAATCTTGGGGCCTGTTTTGGAGCTCCGCCGGAGGGGGCATCTACCACGGAGGGCTTCTACATCAACACCATAGCCCCTCCGATGAAGTGTGAGTAGTTTACTTCAGACCTTTGGGTCCATAGCTAGTAGCTAGATGGCTTATTCTCTCTTTTTGGATCTCAATACAATGTTCTCCCCCTCTCTCGTGGAGATATATTCGATGTAATCTTCTTTTTGCGGTGTGTTTGTTGAGACCGATGAATTGTGGGTTTATGATCCAGCTTATCTATGAATAATATTTGAATCTTCTCTCCATTCTTTTATGTATGATTGAGTTATCTTTGCAAGTCTGTTCGAATTATCCGTTTGGTTTGGCCAACTAGATTGGTAGTTCTTGCAATGGGAGAAGTGCATGGCTTTGGGTTCAATCTTGTGGTGTCCTTACTCAGTGAAAGAAAGAGTTGCAAGGCACGTATTGTATTGTTGCCATCGAGGATAACAAGATGGGGTATTTATCATATTGCATGAATTTATTCCTCTACATCATGTCTTCTTGCTTAAGGCGTTACTCTGTTTTTAACTTAATACTCTAGATGCATGCTGTATAGTGGTCAATGAGTGGAGTAATAGTAGTAGACGCAGAATCGTTTTGGTCTACTTGTCTCGGACGTGATGCCTATATACATGATCATACCTAGATAACCTCATAACTGTGCTCAATTCTGTCAATTGCTCAACAGTAATTTGTTCACCCACCGTAGAATACTTATGCTCTTGAGAGAAGCCACTAGTAAAACCTATGGCCCCCGGGTCTATTCTCATCATATTAATCTCCATCACTTTATTTACTTGCTTTGCCTTTACTTTCTACTTTGCATCTTTATACCAAAAATACCAAAAATACTATCTCTATCAGATCTCACTCTCGTAAGTGACCGTGAAGGGATTGACAACCCCTAATCGCGTTGGTTGCGAGTAGCTATCGTTTTGTGTAGGTACGAGGGAATTGCGCGTGACCTCCTACTAGATTGATACCTTGGTTCTCAAAAACTAAGGGAAATACTTACGCTACTGTGCTGCATCATCCTCTCGTCTTCGGGGAAAACCAACGCAAGCTCGAGACGTAGCAAGAAGGATTTCTGGCGCCGTTGCCGGGGAGGCTTACGCAAAAGTCAACATACCAAGAACCCATCACAATCCCTATCTCTCGCATTACATTATTTGCCATTTGCCTCTCGTTTTCCTCTCCCCCACTTCACCCTTGCCGTTTTATTCGCCCTCTCTTTCCCAATCTCCTCCCCTCTTTCCGTTGCCTTTTCCTCCTCCTTTTGTTTGCCGTGTGTTAGTTTGCTTGCTTGTCGTGATGGCTCAAGATGCCACCAAATTGTGTGACTTCACCAATACCAATAATAATGATTTCCTTAGCACTCCGATTGTTCCTCTTGCCAATACTGAATCTTGTGAAATCAATACTGCTTTGTTGAATCTTGTTATGAAAGATCAATTCGCCGGCCTTCCTAGTGAAGATGCCGCTGCTCATCTGAATAGCTTCATTGATCTATGTGATATGCAAAAGAAAAAAGATGTCGATAATGATGTCGTTAAATTGAAGCTATTTCCCTTTTCGCTTAGGGATCGTGCTAAAGCATGGTTTCCATCTTTGCCTAAAAACAGTATTGATTCTTCGAACAAGTGCAAAGATGCTTTTATCTCTAAGTATTTTCCTCCCGCTAAGATTATCTCTCTTAGAAACGATATTATGAATTTTAAGCAACTTGATCATGAACATGTTGCACAAGCTTGGGAAAGAATGAAATTAATGCTATGTAATTGTCCTACTGATGGTTTGAACTTGTGGATGATTATACAAATTTTTTATGCTGGATTGAATTTTGCTTCTAGAAATCTTTTAGATTCGGCCGCGGGAGGCACTTTTATGGAAATCACTTTAGGAGATGCTACTAAACTCCTAGATAATATTATGGTTAATTATTCTGAATGGCATACTGAAAGATCTACTAATAAAAAGGTGCATGCTATAGAAGAAATTAATGTTTTGAGTGAAAAGATGGATGAACTTAGGAATTATTTGCTAAGAATGTTTCTTCTGATCCCAATAATATGCCTTTATCTAATTTGCTTGAGAATAATAATGAATCTATGGATGTGAATTTTATTGGTAGGAATAGTTTTGGTAACAACACGTATAGAGGGAATTTTAATTCTAGGCCTTATCCTAGTAATCCTTCTAATAATTATGGAAATTCCTACAACAACTCTTATGGAAATTTTAATAAGATGCCCTCTGAATTTGAGAGTAGTGTTAAAGAGTTTATGAATTCACAAAAGAATTTTAATGCTTTGCTTGAAGAGAAATTGCTTAAAGTTGATGATTTGGCTAGGAACGTTGATAGAATTTCTCTCGAGATTGATTTTTTAAAGCTTAGATACATTCCTCCTAAGCATGATATCAATGAGCCTCTCAAAGCCATTAGAATCTCCATTGATGAGTGCAAAGAAAGAACCGCTAGGATGCGTGCTTCCAAAGATGCCTTTATTAAAGCGTGTTCTTCTAATTCCTATGAAGATCAAGATGAAGATCTAAAAGTTATTGATGTGTCCCCTATCAAATCTTTGTTTTGCAATATGAATCTTGATGAAACTGAATATGATCTTCCTTTACCTAGAAGGCATTCTAAGAATTCTGAGTTTTTGGATCTTGATGATGAAATTGATAAAAGTGGGATTGAAATAAATAGAAACCGTGATGTTGCTATCCCACTATTTTGGATCTCAAGGAATTTAATTATGAAAATTTCTCTTTGATTGGTTGTATTTCCTTGTTGCAATCCGTGCTAGAATCTCCTCATGCTTATAGTCAAAATAAGGCCTTTACCGAACATATTGTTGATGCCTTGATGCAATCTTATGAAGAAAAACTTGAGATGAAAGTTTCTATCCCTAGAAAACTCTATGATGAGTGGGAACCTACTATTAAAATTAAAATTAAAGATTTTGAGTTTCATGCTTTATGTGATTTGGGTGCTAGTGTCTCTACTATTCCCAAAACTTTATGTGATTTGCTAGATTTCCGTGATTTTGATGATTGCTCTCTAAACTTGCATCTTGCGGATTCCACTATTAAAAAACCTATGGGAATAATTAATGATGTGCTAATTGTTGCAAATAGGAATTATGTGCCTGTAGATTTTATCGTCCTTGATATAGATTACAACCCCTCATGTCCTATTATTCTTGGTAGACCTTTCCTTAGAACGATTGGTGCAATTATTGATATGAAGGAACGGAATATTAGATTCCAATTTGGGTATGTAACACTTCCCTAGAAAGAAAATAAAATTACCATATGAATCTATCATGAGAGCCACTTATGGATTGCCTACCAAAGATGGCAATACCTAAATCTATCCTTGCTTTTATGCCTAGCTAAGGGCGTTAAACGATAGCGCTTGTTGGGAGGCAACCCAATTTTTTTTTTTTGCTTCTGTTTAGGAATAAATAATCCATCTACCTTCTTTTTGGATGTGGTTTTATGTTTTAATTAGTGTTTGTGCCAAGTAGGACCTATAGGATAACCTACGATGATAGTTGATTTGATTCTGCTGAAAAACAGAAACTTTGCGCGCATGAATTTAGTTATGATAAATCATAGGAACGCGATTTTGCGTTGATTCTTCTTGATGCTGATGAATAAACAAATTTTCCAGGACTTCCTATTTTGGTAGAATGTTTAGAGTTCCAGAAGTTTGCGTTAGTTACAGATTACTACAGACTGTTCTGTTTTTGACAGATTCTGTTTTTCGTGTGTTGTTTGCTTATTTTGATGAATCTATGGCTAGTAAAATAGTTTATGATCCATAGAGAAGTTGGAATACAGTATGTTTAATACCAATATAAATAAAGAATGAGTTCACTACAGTACCTTGAAGTAGTCTTTTGTTTTCTTTCTCTAACGGAGCTCACGAGATTTCTGTTGAGTTTTGTGTTGTGAAGTTTTCAAATTTTGGGTGAATTCTTTTGATGGATTATGGAACAAGGAGTGGCAAGAGCCTAAGCTTGGGGATTCCCATGGCACCCCCAAGATAATCCAAGGACACCAAAAAGTCAAAGCTTGGGGATGCCCTGGAAGGCATCCCCTCTTTCGTCCACTTCCATCGGTAATTTACTTGGAGCTATATTTTTATTCACCAACATGATATGTGTTTTGCTTGGAGTGTCTTGTATTATTTGTGTCTTTGCTTGTTAGTTTACCACAATCATCCTTGCTGTACACACATTTTGAGAGAGCCATACATGAATTGAAATTTGTTAGAATACTCTATGTGCTTCACTTATATCTTTTGAGCTTGATAGTTTTGCTCATAGCGCTTCACTTATATCTTTTGAGCGTGATAATTTTTGCTCTAGTGCTTCACTTAGATTTTTTTTTAGCACGGTGGTGGATTTGTTTTAAAGAAACTTGATCTCTCATGCTTCACTTAGATTATTTTGAGAGTCGTTAATAGCATGGTAATTTGCTTAATGTTAATATACTTGGTATTCAAGATATGTGAAACTTTCTTTTGAGTGCGTTGAATACTAAGATAAGTTTGATGCTTGATAATTGTTTTGAGATATGGAGGTGATAATATCAAAGTCGTGCTAGTTGGGTGATTATGAATTTGAGAAATACTTGTGTTGAAGTTTGCAAGTCCCGTAGCATGCACGTATGGTTAAAGTTGTGTAACAAATTTGAAACATGAAGTGTACCTGGCTTGTGCATCCTTATGAGTGGCGGTCGGGGACGAGCGATGGTATTTTCCTACCAATCTATCCCCCTAGGAGCATGCGTGTAGTACTTGATTTTTGATGACTTCTAAATTTTTGCAATAAGTATATGAGTTCTTTTGACTAATGTTGAGTCCATGGATTATACGCACTCTCACCTTTCCGCCTTTGCTAGCCTCTTCGGTACCGTGCATTTCCCTTTCTCACCGTGAGAGTTGGTGCAAACTTCGCCGGTGCATCCAGACCCCGTGATACGATACGCTCTATCACACATAAACCTCCTATTATCTTCCTCAAAACAGCCACCATACCTACCTATCATGGCATTTCCATAGCCATTCCGAGATATATTGCCATGAAACTTCCACCATCATCATCATGACATACATTACTTTTGTCATATTGCCATTGCATGATCATGTAGTTGACATCGTATTTGTGGCAAAGCCACCATGCATTATTTTTCATACATGTCACTCTTCAGTCATTGCACCATCCCGGTACACCGCTGGAGGTATTTATATAGAGTCATATCTTGTTCTAGTATCGAGTTGTTATCCTTATGTTGTAATCAATAGAAGTGTGATGATCATCATTATTAGAGCATTGCCCAAAAAAAAGAGAAAGGCCAAAAAAAAGAAAGGCCCAAATATATATATATATATATATATATATATATATATATATAAAGGGCAATGCTACTATCTCTTTTTCCACACTTGTGCTTCAAAGTAGCACCTTGTTCTTCATGTAGTAAGTCTCATATATTGTGCTTCAAAGTAGCACCTTGTTCTTCATATAGTGAGTCTCATAAGTTGTCTTGTTCATACTAGTGGGAATTTTTCATTATAGAACTTGGCTTGTATATTCCTACGATGGGCTTCCTCAAAATGCCCTAGGTCTTCATGAGCAAGCAAGTTGGATGCACACCCACTAGTTTTATTTTGTTGAGCATTCATAGCTCTAGTGCATCCATTGCATGGCAATCCCTACTCCTTGCATTAACATCAATCGATGGGCATCTCCATAGCTCATAGATTAGCCTCGTTGATGTTAGACTTTCTCCTTTTTTGTCTTCTCCACACAATCCCCCTCATCATATTCTATTCCACCCATAGTGCTATAACCATGGCTCACGCTCATGTATTGTGTGAAGGTTGAAAAAGTTGGAGAATATTTAAGTATGAAACAATTTATTGGCTTGTCATCGGGGGTATAGAAGTTGGGAACATCTTTGTGTGACAAAAATGAAGCATAGCCTAACTATATGATTTTGTAGGGATGAACTTTCTTTTGCCATGCTATTTTGAGAAGACATGATTACTTTGATTAGTATGCTTGAAGTATTATTATTTCTATGTCAATATGAACTTTTGTCTTGAATCTTTCGGATCTGAATATTCATACCATGATTAAGAAGATTTACATTGAAATTATGCCAAAGTATCACTCCGCATCAAAAATTCTCCTTTTATCATTTACCTACTCGAGGACGAGCAGGAATTAAGCCTGGGGATGCCTGATACGTCTCCAACGTATCTATAATTTTTGATTGCTCCATGCTACTTTATCTATTGTTTTGGACTATAATGGGCTTTATTTTCCACTTTTATATTATTTTTGGGACTAACCTATTAATCGGAGGCCCAGCCCAGAATTGCTGTTTTTTTTGCCTTTTTTAGTATTTCAAAGAAACAGAATATCAAACGGAGTCCAAACGGAATGAAACCTTCGGGAACGTGATCTTCTCACCGAACGTGATCCAAGAGACTTGGACCCTACTCCATGAAGAGCTAGAGGCGGTCACGAGGGTGGAGGGCGCGCCCCCTGGGCGCGCCCCCTACCTTTTGGGCCCCATGACGCTCCACCGACGTACTCCTTCCTCCTATATATACCTACAGACATGGTTAGACGAGTCCGGTAGCCCGGATAAAACTGAACCAGGGCACCATATATGTAATCCCATAGCGGACACCAGGGGCTATAAATGTTTAATACAACCCCACACTTGGCTCAACCTTATTGGTTGGCCAACATCTTACACTTTTACTATCCATCGCATACTTACGTTGTACTCTCCTACGAGTTTTCTTTTTTCCACAGACAACGTTCGCGCGATACCCTTCCAGGATACGGCACAACGGAGACAAAGGCGCAGACGTGCAACAGGGCCCCGTTCAACAGGTTTCTTTTTAGATTAAGCCCCTGTGTAAACCTTTTCTATTGCCTCTTGTTGTTTAACCATCCCATGGGTTCCATACCTACAGAGGATACTGCTGTTATTGGCATTTCGCCACGACAGATTAAACGCATGTACCTGGAAATATAGGGTTTATAATAGGCTTTCTTCAACGTATTTTCTGTTACAAAGACCGAATACCTTCGGGAGTGTTGGGCGTCACGAGTTTGGACTTGTATGCATCAGCTCCGAATCATGTCTTTGGTCAAATGTTGGGTTTGCCCGGCTCCTGGGTTTGCCGCCTTATGTTCCGTTATTATCGGCTAAGGCCGCCAAAGGAGAACTACTGCAATTGTGCCCTGGTTATTCCGGATGAGCACCTCAATAGAGAAAGCCGAAAACTGACTGTCATGATACAGCGAGAGACCGTTCAACCACTCGAAGACTCACTGGAATCTTTCGGATTCCTCCGCATTAACGAAGGGCTGTTTCCCGGCCATGTACATACGCGCCCGTATTCGGATGCACGCGAAGGTACCAGGGGCTACATAGTAGGCCCACTGTTAGACTCCCATGGCTAAGCGAAAGTGTTACAGCTATATAGTCCGGTTGCCTAGTTCGACGTGCGATCACCTCCTTAATGGACCAAGACGTTGGATCAAGTATGATTACGCATATTTTTCGCGACCCCCCCCACATGTATGCGTAGGTGCTGAAGCCAACAATTGCTAACTTTCGGATTACTTTATATATATATATATATGGTGGGTGTATTATGATAACACCCTTAAGACCCTTATTATGCACATCCCCGCCTTATTCTGCACACCACAAATAAACTGCACGAGTCGAACCCCACCGAACCCACCCCCAAAAAACACCATCGCATCCCCCACGCACCCCACCTCCATCTCCAACCTCCCCCGATTCCTCCCACCAGCGCCCACCTCCCTCTTCCGCCGCACCTTCCCCCGATCCACCTTCTGCTCCGGCCGCGCGGCCTCCTCCCGGGCGCCGCCGCCTCGTCCCCGGCCTCGCTGCTCCTCTCTGGCGCCGCGCCCATGTCCCCGGACCCGAGGCCTCCTCCCTGGCATCGTGGCCTCCTCCCCGGGCCCGTGCCCTCCTTCCTGGCACCACCTTCTTCGTCCCCGTCGCCGTGGCCTCTTCCTAGGCACCGCCGCGCACCCAGTCATGCGTCACCAGGGGAGCGCCCGCGCCGCCACGCGCGTACCTGCCCTCGCCACCACCCCGGGTGCGGGCGTTGCTCCACGACGGCCGGATCCGCTGCCCCAGCGGCACGGGGGTCAACTTCAACCTCCCACCGTAGAGACCACCCACTCCCATGGGGGCTCCCCCGACCTCTGCCATTCATCCCCACCTGCTAATGCGCCGCCGCGCCCAACATTCTGGTGATTGGGCACCTCCCTTCCCGC
The DNA here is from genome assembly GCA_021437245.1 of Aegilops speltoides. Taxonomy (NCBI): domain Eukaryota; kingdom Viridiplantae; phylum Streptophyta; class Magnoliopsida; order Poales; family Poaceae; genus Aegilops; species Aegilops speltoides. Next base: position 45,308,875 of record CM038143.1, on the reverse strand, counting down.
CGGCAACCACCTAGGCCATGCCTCGCCCGCTACACACCAGGTCAAACGGTGACGACCATGACCTCCCCCTGGATCTGCCTTGCCAGATCCGCGAGCCCGCGGCTGGATCCGACGAGCCTCGGCCATGGAGCCCCGCCTACCCCGCCCCCGGTCGACTCCGCCGATTCTGGTGGTGGCTGGGCGGTGATGTTTGATATTTTTTTAGGAGGCTTGTGGTCGAATTCGCACTGCAATGCTATTCCCCTTCCGCCTCACTCTGAAACATGGCCATCGTGAAGTTCGGCATCCCCCAGCAGCGTTGGTCATCTCTGTTGTCGTGATTTGGTCCTCTTCGACTATCTATGGAGGTGCAGTGCGGTCAAGCCATGTGTGCGGTTTGGCCTCACAGGTGCTGTAGTTCGGCAACCATGGCTCTGTGCTTTGTGTTGTTCGCGGAGCCTTTCTTCTTTTAATTTTGTTTGATGGCTTGCTATGTAAAATTTGCAAAGTTTATTTTGTAATTGTTGGAAAAAGCAATGCAGTTTTTTGAGCTCGGCGTGCAGTGCATCTGGAACCGTCGAGCAGTGCGCCCCACGGCTTCGAGCGGTTCATCCACGAGCGCCACGGTCCCTCTGTCATTCACGCTATAAAAATTGGAGCTCACTTTGTAATACTTTTTGTATGATGCAGTCCAAATACTTACTGATGAAAAAATAGTGTTAGAAAAAGCCCTCCTCTTGTGTTAAAAAGATAGTTATACAAAATGCATGCAGTCCCCTTTTGACGACATTGCAGTGCGGTATTCAGACTGAAGCGATGCAGTTTTCTGTCCGATGAAGTGCGCCTCGTCGATTTTGGTGTAGTGAAAAACAGAGTGAAGAAAATAAAAACTCATTTGAGAAAATTTACGTCCAACAAATAGAAATTATGAACTTCACGTCTGATGCAGTGCGGTTTTTCGTCCGAAGCAGCGCGTTCTTTCATCATTCATAAAAGATGACAACAAAAACTCACAAAAGCTCATCTGAGAAAATTTTACGCCCGACAAGAAAATCATGAAGTTCGCTTGACTCTCTGATACAGTGCGGTTTTTCATCCGAAGCAGTGCGTTCTTCTGTATTTCATAAAAATGACAATAAACACTCACAAAAAGCTCATCTGAGAAAATTTACGCTAGATAAGACAAATCAAGAAGTTTGGTTGACTGTCTGATGCAGTGCGGCTTTCAGTCAGAAGCAGTGCGTTATTTTGTTGTTCATAAAAAAATGACAACAAAAAACTCACAAAAAAGCTCATCTGAGAAAATTTACGCCCGATAAGACAAATCATGAAGTTCACTTAACTGTCTAATGTAGTGCGATTTTCTGTCCAAAGCAGTGCGTTCTTCTGTCTGATGCAATACACACGTCGGTTTTGGTGTTGCGAAAAACAGAGTATCCACATTTTAGTAATTTTAAAACTGCTCTTAAACCATAAGGAATTAGAGAGCGTGTTTTACATGAAAAAGTTGCGCCTCGTTGATATCTTTCCGACGACGTATCATTTGCAACATTCCACCGAGCGGTTTGAAAAAAATTACGAAAAAACGGCCGCTGCCACTCATCATCCGCCGCACGATTTTCAAAATTAACTTAAAACCGTAAGAAATTTCAAAACAATTTCAACATATGAAAGTTGCAACTCATTCGTAGCTTTCCAACGGCGTATCACACGCCTCATTTTGACAAATGGTTCAAAAACTGGAGTGAAAACAGTACCGAATTTTTTTTTTTTGAAAAACAGAGTTCCGCGATTTAGTAAATTTGAAACTGCTCTTAAACCGTAATGAATTAGAGAAAGACTTATATATGAAAAAGATGTGCCTCGATGATATCCATCCAACGGCGTATCATTTGCTTCATTCCGACAAGCGGTTTAGAAAAAAAGCGAAAAAACACTCGCTGCCACTCGTCATCCGCCGCACTATTTTCAAAACTGCTCTTAAACCGTGTGGAATCTCGAAAAGTGTTCAACATGTCGAAGTTGCGCCTAATGCATAGCTTTTCAATGGTATATTACACGCCTCATTCCGATAAACGGTTAAAAATTTAGAGAAAAAACAATACCGAAAAAATAACGCGTGAAGTTTTTTCCGACGAGAAGTTCACTAGTCTCTATTGTAGTGCTCGTCGTCAAAATGATGCAATCTTTCTTCATTGAGCATGCAAGGTCAAGTGGTGTGCAGAATAGTTATTCTGCTAATATTAGCAGAATATAAACGGCCACACAGGGGACACAATCATATTTTCAGGCAAAAAGTATAAATATAGCCTCATAATCAAGATAAACATTGTTTTTACAATGATTCGATTTGTCACTCGAACAAGACATTCTTCGAGCACCGCGCCTCTATTAGGTGGGCACCTTCTGTGACCTGCGCCAAGTAGTGCTCGGTCGGATATTGGCCTCCCGCCGGATCCTGGGTCGCTATAATGGTGGCCTCCATATCCGTCCAATAGGCTTTAACACGGGCAAGAGCCATTCGTGCACCCTCTATGCACGCCGACCTCCTCAAGGCGTCGATCCGAGGCACGACCCCAAGGAATTGTTGCACCAAACCAAAGTAACTATCCGGCTTAGGCCCCTTCAGCCAAAGATGGTCTATTACAGACCACATTGCAAGCCCGGACAACCTGTGAAGCTCCGCTACAGCAGCCATCTTCTCACTTAACGGCAGCGGGCGAGTGGGAGCATTGAATTGGGACCAGAAAAGCTTCTCCACTTCCTTATCACCTTGATCCTCGAAGAACTTGGCAGCGTCAGCTGTACTCTTCGCCAAATCCGCATACGCATCTACCGGACTCCAGTGTCCATCCAGGGGAGCATACTTCGGATCCAAAAACTTCGTCCGTAGTAAGTAGGAGCCCCCGGCCACGATTTTACCGGCCTGTTGAAGCTCCTCCCGCGCACCCCTGAGCTTGGTCCGCATCTCCTTGGTGGCATTATGTGCCTTGTTCAGGTCGGCCGAACTATCGTTATGCTCCTTTTAAGGAGCTCATACCGGTCAACGGCATTTTTTAAGTCCATAGCCATTTCGGCTATCTTTTCCTCGCTTCAGCGATGAGCAGCCTGTTCGTCCCTCAATTCCTCGGCCGCCTTTAGGGTAGCCGCATTGCTAACTCGAGCTTGTTTTTGGCTCAGGCAAGTTCCGCCTCGTGGCTTCCACGGCAGAGTAACAGCTCTCTGATCCAAGCATATTGCATTAATATTATGCCACTGATACGTCTCCAATGTATCTATAATTTTTGATTGTTCCATGCTATTATATTACCCCTTTTGGATGTTTATGGGCTATATGTTACACATTTATATCATTTTTGGGACTAACCTACTAACCGGGGGCCCAGCCCATATTGCTGTTTTTTTGCCTATTTCAGTATTTCAAAGAAAAGGAATATCAAACGGAGTCCAAACGGAATGAAACCTTCGGGAGCATTATTTTTGGAACAAATTTGATCCGGAGAGCTTGGAGTGCAAGTCAAGAAGCCTCCGAGGGCCCCACAAGATAGGAGGGCGCCCACCTGTAGGGCGCGCCCCCTGTCTCGTTGGCCCCTCGGGCGGCCACCGACGTACTTCTTCATCCTATATATACCTACGGACCCCGAGTCCATGAGCACCACGAAACACAATTTCCACCGCCGTAACCTTCTGTATCCGCGAGATCCCATATTGGAGCCCTTGCCGGCACTCTGCCGGAGGGGGAAGCAACCATGGAGGGCCTCTACATCAACATCCTTGCCCCTTCGATGAGTTGTGAGTAGTTTACCACAGACCTACGGGTCCATAGTTATTAGCTAGATGGCTTCTTCTCTCTTTTTGGATCTCAATACAATGTTCTCCCCCTCTCTTGTGGAGATCTATTCGATGTAAACTCTTTTTGCGGTGTGCTTGTCGAGATCCGATGAATTGTGGGTTTATGACCAAGTTTATCTATGAATAATATTTGAATCTTCTTTGAATTCTTTTATGTATGATTGAGTTATCTTTGCAAGTCTCTTCAAATTATCAGTTTGGTTTGGCCTACTAAATTGATCTTTCTTGCCATGGGAGAAGTGCTTAGCTTTGGGTTCAATCTTGCGGTGTTCTTACCGAGTGACAGAAAGGGTTGCAAGACACGTATTGTATTGTTGCCATCGAGGATAACAAGATGAGGTTTATATCATATTGCATGCGTTTATCCCTCTACATCATGTCATCTTGCTTAATGCGTTGCTCTGTTCTTATGAACTTAATACTCTAGATGCATGCTGGATAGCGGTTGATGTGTGGAGTAATAGTAGTAGATGCAGGCAGGAGTCGGTCTACTTGTTATGGACGTGATGCCTATATACATGATCATGCCTAGATAATCTCATAACTATGTGCTTTTCTATCAATTGCTCGACAATAATTTGTTCACCCACCGTAATACTTATGCTATCTTGAGAGAAGCCTCTAGTGAAACCTATGGCCCCCGGGTCTATCTCTTGTCATATTTGCTTTCCATCTACTTTATTTGCATATTTACCTTTTGCATCTATCTTATAAAATACCAAAAATATATTTATCTTATCATACTATCTTTATTAGATCTCACTTTCACAAGTGGCCGTGAAGGGATTGACAATCCCTTTATTGCGTTGGTTGCGAGTTCTCAGTTTGTTTGTGTAGGTGCGTGGGACTTTTGAGGAGCCTCCTACTGGATTGATACCTTGGTTCTCAAAACCGAGGGAAATACTTACGCTACACTTTGCTGCATCACCCTCTCCTCCTCGAGGAAAACCAACACAAGCTCAAGACGTAGCAAGAAGGATTTCTGGCGCGGTTGCCGGGGAGGTCTTCACTCAAGTCAAGACATACCAAGTACCCATCACAAACCCATCTCCCTCGCATTTACATTATTTGTCATTTGCCTCTCGTTTTCCTCTCCCCCACTTCACCATTGCCGTTTTATTCGCCCTCTCTTTCCCAATCTCCTCCTCTCTTTTTTGCTTGCTGTTTTTTTGCTTGTGTGTTGGATTACTTGTTGCCATGGCACAAGATAATACCAAGTTGTGTGATTCTCAAATACCAATAATAATGATTTCCTTAGTACACCGATTACTCCTGTTAATGATGTTGAGTCTTGTGAAATCAATACCGCTTTGCTGAATCTTATGAAGGATCAATTCGCCGGCCTTCCTAGTGAAGATGCCGCTACTCATCTAAACAATTTTGTTGATTTGTGTGATATGCAAAAGAAGAAAGATAAGGATAATGATATTGTTAAATTGAAGTTATTTCCGTTTTCACTTAGAGATCATGCTAAAGTTTGGTTTTCGTCTTTGCCTAAAAATAGTATTGATTCCTGGAACAAGTGCAAAGATGATTTTATCTCTAAGTATTTTCCTCCCGCTAAGATCATCACTCTTAGGAACGATATTATGAATTTTAAACAACTTGATCATGAGCATGTTGCCCAATATTGGGAAAGAATGAAATTGATGCTTCGCAATTGCACTACTCATGGTTTAAATTTATGGATGATCATACAAAATTTTTATGCCGGTTTGAACTTTTCTTCTAGAAATCTCTTAGATTCGGCCGCGGGAGGCACGTTTATGGAAATTACGTTAGGAGATGCTACAAAATTGCTTGATAATATTATGGCTAATTATTCTCAATGGCACACCAAAAAATCTTCTAGTAAAAAAGTGCATGCTATAGAAGAAATCAATGTTTTGAGTGGAAAGATGGATGAACTTATGAAGATGTTTGCTACTAAAAATACTCCTCTTGATCCCAATGATATGCCTTTGTCTTCCTTGATTGAGAATAATAATGAATCTATGTATGTGAATTTTGTTGGTAAGAATAGTTTTGGAAACAATGCTTACAGAGGAAATTTTAATGCTAGACCGTTCCCTAGTAACCCCTCTAATAATTATGGAAATTGCTACAATAATTCTTATGGTAATTTTAATTAGTTGCCCTCTGATTTTGAGAATAGTGTGAAAGAGTTTATGATTTCTCAAAAGAATTTTACTGCTTTGCTTGAAGAAAAATTGCTCAAAGCTGATGATTTGGCTAGGAACATTGATAGACTTTCGCTTGAGGTTAATTCTCTTAAACTTGGATATTTTTCACCTAAGCATGATATCAATGAGTCTCTCAAAGGAATGAGAATTTCCATTGACGAGTGCAAGGAAAGAACCGCTAGATTGCGTGCTAAAAACTAAAGCTTTATAAAAGCGTGTTCCTCTAGTCTCCATGAAAATAATGATGAGGATCTTAAAGTTATTGATGCGTCTCTGATTACATCTATGTTTTGCAATATGAATTTTGATGATTATGGGAGTGATGATGAATCAACTTTGCCTAGAAGGCGTCCCAAAAATTCGGAGTCTTTAGATCTTGATGCTAAAATTGGTAAAAGTGAGATTGGAGAATCCTCTACTTCTAATAATATTGAACTTACTATCTCGGATTTCAAGGAATTCGATTATGATAATTGCTCTTTAAAAGGTTGTATTTCCTTGTTGCAAACCGTTGTTAATTCTCCTCATGCTTATAGTCAAAATAAAGCTTTTACCAAACATATTGTTGATGCCTTGATGCAATCTTACAATGAAAAACTTAATTTGGAAGTTTCTATACCTAGAAAACTTAATGATGAGTGAGAACCTACTATAAAGATTAGAATTAAAGATTATGAGTGTTTTGCTTTGTGTGATTTGGGTGCTAGTGTTTCCACGATTCAAAAACCCTATGTGATATTCTAGGTTTCCATGATCTTGATGATTGCTCTTTAAATTTGCACCTTGCGGATTCCACCATTAAAAAGCCTATGGGAAGGATCAATGATGTTCTTTTCATTGCAAATAGAAAGTTGGTGCCCGTAGATTTTATCGTTCTTGATATAGATTTCAATCTTTCTTGCCCTATTATTCTTGGTAGACCTTTCCCTAGAACGATTGGTGCGATTATTGATATGAAGGAAGGGAAATTAGTTTCCAATTTCCATTAAAGAAAGGCATGGAGCACTTTCCAAGAAAGAAAGTCAAATTACCTTATGAATCTATCATGCGTGCTACTTATGAATTTAGTGCCAAAGATGGCACTCGTTAGATCTATCTTAGTTTTTATGCCTACCTAGGGGCGTTAAACGATAGTGCTAGTTGGGAAGCAACCCAATTTTTCTTCATGTTTTTTGCTTTTTCTCCTGTTTAGTAATAAATCTTGCATCTACCTTCTGTTTAGATGTGTTTTTATCTTTTAATTAGTGTTTGTGCCAAGTAGAACCTATAGGATAACCTACGATGATAGTTGATTTGATTCTGCTGAAAAACAGAAACTTTGCGCGCACGAATATAATTTTGTTAAATCACAGGAACTTGCTTTTGTGTTGATTATTTTTGCTTCTGTTCAATAAACAAATTTTCCAGGACTTCCTATTTTGGTAGGATTTTTAGAGTTCCAGAAGTTTGCGTTAGTTACAGATTGCTACAGACTGTTCTGTTTTTGACAGATTCTGTTTTTTGTGTGTTGTTTGCTTATTTCAATGCATTTATAAACCATAAAGAAGTTGGAATACAGTAGGTTTAACACCAATATAAATAAAGAATGAGTTAATTACAGTACCTTATGTGGTGGTTTTGTTTTCTTTCACTAACGGAGCTTATAAGACTTCCTGTTGAGTTTTGTGTTGTGAAGTTTTCAAGTTTTGGGTAAAGCTTTTATGGACTATGGAATAAAGGGTGGCAAGATCCTAAGCTTGGGGATGCCCATGGCACCCCAAGATATTCAAGTAGCCAAAAGCCTAAGCTTGGAGATGCCCCGGGAAGGCATCCCCTCTTTCGTCTTTGTTCATTGGTAACTTTACTTGGAGCTGTATTTTTATTCGCTACATGATATGTGTTTTGCTTGGAGCGCCGTGTATTATATTAGTCTTTGCTTTTTAGTTTTCCACAACCATCCTTGCTGCACACACCTTTTGGGAGAAGCCTATTAGATTAGAATTTGCTAGAATACTCTATGTGCTTCACTTATATCTTTTGAGCTTGATAGTTTTTGCTCTAGTGCTTCACTTATATCTTTTAGAGCATGGTGGTGTCTTAATTTTGAAGAAATTGCTAGTCTCTCATGCTTCACTTATATCATTTTGAGAGTCTTTTGGAACAGCATGCTATTTGCTATGATCATAAAGTTGGTCCTAGAATGATGAGCATCCAAGTTGGGTATAATAAAAACTATCATAGAAAGTGAATTGGATGCTATGATCAATTTGATGCTTGATAATTGTTTTGAGATATGGAGGTAGTGATATTAAAGTCATGCTAGTTGGGTGATTATGAATTTAAATAATGCTTGTGTTGAAGCTTGTGATTCCCGTAACATGCACGTATGGTGAACCGCTTTGTGATGAAGTTACAGCACAATTTTATTTATTGATTGTCTTCCTTATGAGTGGCGGTCGGGGACGAGTGATGGTTCTTTCCTACCAATCTATCCCCTAGGAGCATGCGCATAGTACTTTGGTTTTTGATGACTTCTAAATTTTTGCAACAAGTATATGAGTTCTTTTGATTAATGTTGAGTCCATGGATTATACACACTCTTTCACCCTTCCACCATTGCTAGCCTCTCTTGTACCGCGCAACTTTCGCCGGTACCATACACCCACCATTTACCTTCCTCAAAACAACCACCATACCTACCTATTATGGCATTTCCATAGCCATTCCGAGATATATAGCCATGCAACTTTCCACCGTTCCGTTCATATGACACACATTACTTTTGTCATATTGCTTTTTGCATGATCATGTAGTTGACATTGTATTTGTGGCAAGACCACCTTCATAATTTTCATACATGTCGCTCTTGATTCCTTGCATATCCCGGTACACCGCCGGAGGCATTCATATAGAGTCATATCTTGTTCTAGCTTTGAGTTGTAAATCCATAAAAGTATGATGATCTTCATTATTAGAGCATTGTCCTAGTGAGGAAAGGATGATGAAGACTATGATTCCCCCACAAGTCGGGATGAGACTTCGGACTTTACAAAAAGAAAAAAAAAGAAAAAAGAAAAGAAAAAAGAGAAAGGACAAAAAAAAGAAGGCCAAGAAAAAAAAGAAAGAAAAAAATGAGAGAAAAAGAGAGAAGGGACAATGCTACTATCTCTTTTTCCACACTTGTGCTTCAAAATAGCACCATGATCTTCATGATAGAGAGTCTCATATGTTGTCACTTTCATATACTAGTGGGAATTTTTCATTATAGAACTTGGCTTGTATATTCCAATGATGGGCTTCCTCAAAGTGCCCTAGGTCTTCGTGAGCGAGCAAGTTGGATGCACCCCACTTAGTTTCTTTTATTGAGCTTTCATATATTTATAGCTCTAGTGCATCTGTTGCATGGCAATCCCTACTCACTCACATTGATATCTATTAATGGGCATCTCCATAGCCCGTTGATATGCCTAGTTGATGTGAGACTATCTTCTCCTTTTTGTCTTCTCCACAAACACCATTCTATTCCACATATAGTGCCATGTCCATGGCTCACGCTCATGTATTGCGTGAAAGTTGAAAAAGTTTCAGATTATTAAAGTATGAAACAATTTCTTGGCTTGTCATCGGGGTTGTGCATGATTAAATACTTTGTGTGATGAAGATAGAGCATAGCCAGACTATATGATTTTGTAGGGATAACTTTCTTTAGTCATGTTATTTTGAGAAGACACGATTACTTTGATTAGTATGCTTGAAGTATCACTATTTCTTATGTCAATATGAACTTTTATTTTGTATTCATTTGGATCTGAACATTCCTACCACAAGAAATAAAATTACATTATGAATTATGCTAGGTAGCATTCCACATCAAAAATTTCTTTTTTATCATTTACCTACTCGAGGACGAGCAGGAATTTATCTTGGGGATGCTTGATACGTCTCCAACGTATCTATAATTTTTGATTGTTCCATGCTATTATATTACCCCTTTTAGATGTTTATGGGCTTTATTTTACACATTTATATCATTTTTGGGACTAACCTACTAACCGGAGGCCGAGCCCGTATTGCTGTTTTTTTTGCCTATTTCAGTATTTCGAAGAAAAGGAATATCAAACGGAGTCCAAACGGAATGAAACCTTAGGGAGCATGATTTTTGGAACGAACGTGATCCAGAGGACTTGGAGTGCAAGCCAAGAAGCAGCCAAGGCGGCCATGAGGGTGAAGGGCGCGCCCACCCCTATAGGGCGCGCCCCTATCTCGTGGGCCCCTCGGGCGACCACCGACCTACTTCTTCCTCCTATATATATACCCACGTACCCCAAAAACATCCAGGGAGCCAACGAAAAACAATTTTCACCGCCGTAACCTTCTGTATCCGCGAGATCCCATCTTGGAGCCCTTGCACACACTCACGGAGGGGGAAGCAACCATGGAGGGCCTCTACATCAACATCCTTGCCCCTCCGATGAGTTGTGAGTAGTTTACCACAGACCTACGGGTCCAGAGTTATTAGCTAGATGGCTTCTTCTCTCCTTTTGGATCTCAATACAATGTTCTCCCCCTCTCTTGTGGAGATCTTTTCGATGTAAACTCTTTTTGTGGTGTGTTTGTCGAGATCCGATGAATTGTGGGTTTATGATCAAGTTTATCTATGAATAATATTTGAATCTTCTCTGAATTCTTTTATGTATGATTGAGTTATCTTTGCAAGTCTCTTTGAATTATCAGTTTGGTTTTGGACTACTAAATTGATCTTTCTTGCCATGGGAGAAGTGCTTAGCTTTGGGTTCAATCTTGCGGTGTTCTTACCCAGTGACAGAAAGGGTTGCAAGACACGTATTGTATTGTTGCCATCGAGGATAACAAGATGGAGTTTATATCATATTGCATGTGTTTATCCCTCTACATCATGTCATCTTGCTTAATGCGTTGCTTTGTTCTTATGGACTTCATACTCTAGATGCTTGCTGGATAGCGGTTGATGTGTGTAGTAATAGTAGTAGATGCATGCAGGAGTCGGTCTACTTGTTATGGACGTGATGCATATATACATGATCATGCCTAGATAATCTCATAACTATGCGCTTTTCTATCAATTGCTCGACAGTAATTTGTTCACCCACCGTAATACTTATGCTATCTTGAGAGAAGCCTCTAGTGAAACCTATGGCCCCCAGGTCTATCTGTTATCATATTTGCTTTCCATCTACTTTATTTGCATCTTTACTTTTTGCATCTATCTTATAAAATACCAAAAATATATTTATCTTATCATACTACCTTTATTAGATCTCACTTTCACAAGTGGCCGTGAAGGGATTGACAACCCCTTTATTGCGTTGGTTGCGAGTTCTTAGTTTGTTTGTGTAGGTGCGTGGGACTTTTGAGGAGCCTCCTACTGGATTGATACCTTGGTTCTCAAAACTGAGGGAAATACTTACGCTACACTTTGCTGCATCACCCTCTCCTCTTCGAGGAAAACCAACACACGGTCAAGACGTAGCAGCCACTCTCATATTTTCCTATATAAATAAGGAAAGAAGAGCACATACCTTGTGACTCGTCCAGCCACTTGTTCACCAACGTGATATCAGCATCAATCGATCCAATTCGCCTCCTTAGTTCGGCAACTTCAACGGATTGTTCGGCAACCGGATCCTCAGATACCTGCGCACACGTACAATAATAATCAAGATTTACAAATATGATCCTCCGCTTGCCGCCTAGGGCGGGCAACCAGAGTCTTAGGGGCTACTATCCATATGGGGCACACCTAGCGCGTGCCTCAGTGCCAAAAATTGTGTATTTTTTACTACATACCTCAAAGCCTCTAAGCAGGCTCGTAAATGCCACATTCAAACCGCTTGTAGCAGATGAAATCTTCTTAAGTACCGCGCTCATTAATGAGTGGTGCTCCTCCGAGAGCGCAGCTTGCTCCAGAAGGCCTGTCAGTATGTCTGGCCGGACATTGAAATGTGCTGGACCCTTCTCATCGCCCCCCGTGGGAGCCAAATGCTCCGGGCTCAGGGCGGCTGACATATTAGCTTCCGGCTTCGGCAGATCCGGACTCCTCCGTGACGACACCTCAGTGTCGCCCGCTTCATGAGGCGGAGAGGTGGGTGGAGTCTCACTCTCCATCATCTCCGGTGGAAGATCCCCTGAGGACGAACTCTGTTAAGAAGAGCTGCAAGCCGGACTGCAAAAGACGAATCCTGGTTATGGATCTCGGAGAAACACAGTACCTTCGAATTAACGATTAATTTATGGCTCGGTGGAGGGCTGACCCGTTGGTGGGCACGACGCGGTGAGGGTGCCTGTCGGGTAGAGCCCCCTAGTGATACCTTTTTCCCTTGCTTGGGCATCTCCGTCTCCAAGTCTTTGGAGGCGGCCCACTTCTTCCCGCGTGGGGAGGAGGCCTTAGCCTCCCCTTCCCGACTATCCTCCTCAGGGGAGGAGTTAATTCCCCCGGTCCAGATGCGCAGTGTGTGAAGTTTGGCTTCACTGCCCTTTCCTTCGCCTTTCCCTGAGGGCATTTTGCTGAGCACCCGTCCAAGCATCTTGGCAACGGTTGGACCAGGCGAGCCTTCGGGAAGTGGCGCCGGACACCTGATTCTCCCCGCCTTGTTGAGCCATTCCTGGCCACGGAGGGTTTTCAGAATAATGGTATGACAAATATAAACAATGTGTCCGGCTTTAAGGTTACTTACTTGGGCATCTAGGCGATTGCAGCTTAGGCCCGCATCCTCGGTGGTGTCCAGACACTTTACTTGTGGTCCGAAGAATAATTTACACATCCCTTCGAGCTTCAGGCCGAAGAAGTGCTTAATAGTCCGCGGACCCTCCGGATTGAACTCCCACATCCAGAGAGGCCGACGTTTGCACGACAACATCCGTCCGATTAGCATCACTTGAATTATGCTAACAAGATTTATGTCCTCTCAAGAAGCTCCGGATGCGATTCTGCGATGATCGTACATCGCCAGTAGGCCCCCAATTCCGTCCTACATCGGTCCAAGACGCTAGTTGTGACAGAGGGCCCGAGCGGAACTTGGGGGCGGCTACCCACTTTGTTCCTCTGGGAGCTGTGGCATAAAACCACCTCCGCTGCCATACATCGGATACTTCTGGGAAAGAACCCTCTGGCCATGGGGCATCAACGTTCCTGCTTATTATGGCACCTCAGCACTCCGCATGTCGCCCCTTGATCATCTTCGGCTTCACATTGAAGGTCTTGGGCCATAAGCCGAAGTGTGGGGTGACGTGGAGAAAAGCCTCGCACAGAATGATGAACAACGAGATATGGAGGATAGCGTCCGGAGCTAGATCATGAAAATCCAACGATAAAGAACATTAGCCCCCTCACAAAGGGGTCAAGGGTGAGGCCCAAGCCGTGGAGGAAGTGAGGAACAAACACGACGCCTCATTGGGCTCCGGTAGGGATAACCTGCCTGGAGCAGAAGCTTGTCTTGGATATCGGCGGTCGATATCCAACCTCCTAAGTTTTGTAATGTCCTCCTCTTGGATCGAGGAGGCCACCCACCGGCCTTTAGGGTTGGATCCGGACATATTGGGGGATCTGGGGTGTTGGAGATTGGGTCTCGGGTGTTGGAACTCGAGGTGCGAGAAGGTGCAAGGGAGGTGGAAAAGAGGCATAGGCCTCGATCCCTTTATAAAGGGGGTGAATATCAAGAGTCCTCAGCGTGATCGCTTGAGGCTTATCTAAAAACACACGGAGTCATACCAACGGTCGTCGTGGGGCTATGCACGCCCATATTGATGGAAAATCCCGTAATAAGAAGAACACGATCTCTGCTTTGGCAGGATGTGCCAATAAAACCGCCTCGCAACGCGAGTCGAGGTGGGGTGAGAAATGCCGGTTCGTGTTGGACCAGGCCACGATGCAAGTGCACGATGTAAAAAGATGGCCAGCAGATCGGATTTATGCTATGTTCCCTACAATGGTATGTGAAGATCATCTTGCAGATCCGGACACGGTCTAAGTGTTCGATAATTACTTTGGAGTACTCGGAGAAGGAACCCGCCTTGCAATGCCGAATACAAGATTGCGTGTCGAACTCATCATCATTGAAGCCTGGTTCAGGGGCTACTGAGGGAGTACTGGATTAGGGGGTATCCGGATGGCCGGACTATATGCATCGTCCGGACTATTGAAGCATGAAGATACAAGACTCAAGACTCCGTCCCGTGTCCGGATGGGACTCTCCTTTGCGTGGGAGGCAAGCTTGGCGATCCGGATATTATATTTCCTTCCTTGTAACCGACTCCATGTAAACCCTAGCCCTCTCCGGTGTCTATATAAACCGGAGAGGTTGGTCCTTAGAAGGCCGATCACAATTACAATCATAATCATCATAGGCTAGCTCCTAGGGTTTAGCCTCTACGATCTCGTGGTAGATCTACTCTTGTACTACTCATATCGTCAATATTAATCAAGCAGGAATTAGGGTTTTACCTCCATCGAGAGGGCCCGAACCTGGGTAAACATTGTGTCCCTTGCTTCCTATTACCATCAGCCTAAGACGCACAGATCGGGACCCCCTACCCGAGATCCGCTAGTTTTGACACCGACAGGCGCCCCCTCCCATAGGGTTTCCAACCCTAGGCGCCTTGGGCCCTTGGGAAGGGGCGCACCAGCCCACTAGGGGCTGGTTCCCTCCTATATTCGGCCCATTAAGTCCCCCGGGGCAGGTGGCCCCAACCGGTGGACCTCTGGACACCTTTCGGTGGTCTCGGTACAATACCGATAACCCCCAAAACCATTCCGGCGACTGAAATTGGACTTCCCATATATAAATCTTCACCTCTGGACCATTCCAGAACTCCTCGTGACATCCGGGATCTCATCCGAGACTCCGAACAACCTTTTGGTAACCACATACAATTTCCCATAACAACTCCAGCGTCATCAAACCTTAAGTGTTAGACCCTACGGGTTCGGGAACCATGCAGACATGACCGAGACGTTCTCCGGCCAATAACCAACAACGGGATCTAGATACCCATGTTGGCTCCCACATGTTTCATGATGATCTCATCGGATGAACCACAATGTCGGGGATTCAATCAATCCTGTATTCAATTCCCTTTGTTTATCGGTATGTTACTTGCCTGAGATTCGATCATCGGCATCCCTATACCTTGTTCAATCTTGTTACCGGCAAGTCTCTTTACTCGTTCCATAATGCATGATCCCGTGACTAACTACTTAGTCACATTGAGCTCATTATGATGATGCATTATCGAGTGGGCCCAGAGATACCTCTCCGTCATACGGAGTGACAAATCCCAGTCTTGGTTCGTGCCAACCCAATTTCCAGAGATACCTGTAGTGCACCTTTATAACCACCCAGTTATGTTGTGACGTTTGGTACACCCAAAGCATTCCTACAATATCCGGGAGTTGCATAATCTCATGGTCTAAGCAAATGATACTTGACATTTAGAAAAGCTCTTAGCAAACGAACTACACAATCTTGTGCTATGCTTAGGATTGGGTCTTGTCCATCACTTCATTCTCCTAATGATGTGATCCCGTTATCAATGACATCCAATGTCCATGGTCAGGAAACCATAACCATCTATTGATCAACGAGCTAGTCAACTAGAGGCTCACTAGGGACATGTTGTGGTCTATGTATTCACACATGTATTATGGTTTGCAGTTAATACAATTATAGCATGAACAATAGACAATTATCATGAATAAGGAAATATAATAATAGCCACTTTATTATTGCCTCTAGGGCACATTTCCAACAGAAATCACTCATTTCCTCTCGAAGGGGTATCTGCAAAATATGTCTTGCATCATCTGGCCAAAACGTGTCCATCACAAGCTGCTCGTCCCATTTGCTGGTGATGGGGCATATCAATTCGCTGACATGAGTCATTAGATTCTGACCCCTTGGTGTAATGACTAGTCTGGACCATGCTCGTGGGATCCATGGGTACGACCGGATCTTTACTTGCGTCCCGTCCCTGATGCGCCATATGTAACCTTCCTTTACCAGCTCTAACCCGTGCAAAATGCTTCTCCACGAGTAGGATATACCATCTCTAGGTTGAGCTTCGAGTATGGAACACCCAGGAAAATAGCGGGTCTTCAATAGACGGGCACATAGACTATCTGGGTTCTGCAGAAATCTCCAACCTTCGCGGGACAACATAGCGATGTTGAGGTCGTGCATGTCTCGAAAACCTAGCCCTCCCCGGGCCTTGGTTTGGGTTAGCGTCTCCCAGTCTATCCAGTGCATCGTTCTTTCCTTGTCCTGCTGGCTCCACCAAAATTTGCCCATGAGCGTGTTCAATTCCTTACAAAACCCTTTTGTCAGATCAAAGCACGACATCGCAAAGGTCGGAATCACTTGGCCAACAGCTTTAACTAGTGTCTCTTTGCTTGTTTTAGCTAGTATCCGTTCCTGCCACCCATGGACTCGGCCACACATGTTTTTCTTGATGTAACCAAAGGCCTTTCGTCTAGATCTTCCCACATGGACCGGCAACCCCATGTACTTATCATTCCAACTCTCGCTCGTTATACCTAGTGGCCCCTTGACCGCGTCCTTGGCTTGGAGTTCTGTATTTTGTGAGAACATGAGTGCATATTTCTCCAAGTTGATGCACTGCCCGGAGCAATTTTCATACAGGTCAAGACTTCTCGGAGTGCCACTGCTTCTTCTTGTTTTTCCTTCAACAGAATCATGGAGTCATCGGCAAAAAACAAGTGCGAGACATTCGGCGCTGCTTGGCATATCTCAACTCACGTGATCCTTCCCTCCTTTCGCTTCTCAGTAGCAAGGCGAGATAGCCCTTCAAAGACAAATGACAAACGGTAGGGTGACAAAGGGTCTCCTTGACGCAGACATCGTGTAGGGCAGAATTGGTCCGGCAGACACCATTCACTTTAATTTGATATCGCATAGTTCGAACACATTCCATGACAAGGCCGATCCATCTTTGACTAAATCCCATCTTTCCCATCATTGCTTAGAGGAAATCCCACTCGACCCTATCATACACTGTGCTCATATCGGCCTTAATAGTGTGACACCTTCCTGACCACTTCTCTTGTTTCTCAAGAAATGTGTTATTTCATAAGCTACCAGAACATTATCGGTGATGAGTCGGCCCGGAACAAAAGCACTCTGATTTCTGATATTAGCTCCAGAAGAACCACTTTCAAGCGGTTGACGAGCACCTTCGAGACTAACTTGTACAACACGTTGCACAAACTGATAGGTCGTAGGTCCTTGATCCGGTTTGGATTTTTAACCTTAGGTACGAGGACCACCAGCGTGTCATTCCCACCTTCAGGTATAGCTGCACCATTGAGAACTTCGAGCACCTCCGCAACAACATAGTCCCCCATGAAATGCCAATGCCGCTTGAAAACAATAGTTGGCATCCCGACAGGCCCTGGGGCCTTGAGATCACCGATGTGGTCCAATGCCGCCTTCACCTCTTCTTTGGTAAAGGCAGCATCCAGGAAGTCTCTCACACTACAAAAAAAAGACACTTCCGTGATGATACATGTTTGTCACGGTAGGTCACATTTCCTGTCATGCATGTACATCCATGACAAATTTATGACAGAATCAAGATAGTCATACATGTGCTGTCGTAGAAGTGTTCCATGACATTACCAAAATTATCATCACGGAAGTGTCCACTTCCATGACGATAAATCACGCGTCATACAAGTGCTTTCGTCAAGGGTGACCAACATGTGGCATCCACTGTAACGGGACGCCATTAAGCTATCGGATCCAGTTTTGGATCCGATAACCCGTTAGCAGCTCGGACCAATGGGAATTTTCCACGTGTAAAATTCTCATTGGCCGGAGGACACACGTGTCAGCTCAATGTTTGGACAGATGTCATCCACTCATTGGACAGGAGGGGCCCATGATACGTCGACACGTGGCACGGCCCAATAGAGGCCCATTCCAGTGAAAAGGCCGGCCCGTTTGACTTGGTCAAAAGGTAACGGGCCGGCCCATGGAAATCCTGTTAACGGCATGTTCGTGTATAGCACATTTACGGACCGCTTACTACCGGCCCATTACGACCTATCAGAATTAAGCCCAATAGCTTCATCCGGCGTCCAATATGATTCCACTGTTGTAACTTCCGCCCATGTTTGGCCCATGATGTCTTTCGGCCCATATGAGGCCCTTTGTAATTCTCGGCCCATTAAAGGCCCGAGATGAAACTGGCCCATAATGAACAGTGTATCACTTTATACCCATTAACGACCCGTTATTCCGTCGGCGGTTTCCAGCCCGTGTTAACTTTCGGCCTTCTAAGGGCCCATTTATTCTTGGGCTCATTTCTAGAATTCGTTAGATACGCTCTGTTATTGGCTTGTTCCATTTGTGGGCAAAATACAGCCCGTGGTTACATTCGCCTGCTTAGGCCCGTTAACCCGTTGGGCTGTTTTCATAGCATTATCAAATACGGCCTGTTAACGGCCCGTTATGGTCCACGGATAGTACGACCCATGATTGGGGAAATGATTATACGCCCAGTAGAAGGCCCATGGATCCGACGGCCCATAGAAGACCAATGGATCCTACGGCCTGTAGAAGGCCCATGGATCATACGGCCCGTAGAAAGTCCATGGATCCTACGGCCCGTAAAAGGCCCATGGATCCTACGGCTCATAGAAGGCCCATGGATCCTACAGCCCGTAGGAGGCCCATGGTTACAACAGTCCATGTGTTGCCATAATTATTGTGGCCTAGTTACCAAAACTAGGTTATGGTGGCCACTAAAAAAACACGGAAAAAGAACTGAAGTGACTACAAGCAAACAACTAAACAAGACAATAAGGAAATAAATAAGCAAGCAACTAACGCTAGCCTATTACAGCTATTACACATATTACATCCACTCGGCATCAAATTTCGCCACCAGTGCAAATATAGGGAACAAAGCAGCATATTACATACACTGGCCATCAAAATTGGCCACCGATGCAAATAAACACAACAGCAAAACAAGTCCATAACTGAACAACTTTAGAAGAGCTTAAGAAACGTTATCCTGGGCATCCACCATGCTGGCAATGAGCTTAGCAAGCTTATTAGCTTTGTCCTGTTTGGTGCTAAAATCCTCCAATGCTTGTTGTTGCACCAGAAAGTATGCATCTGAATGCTCCAGGGACTTCTGCAGTCCTTCCGCTTCTTGTCTCAGCATAGCTGATCGATGTCTTTCAGCTTGTAGTTGAGACTCAATAAACCGAACTGATTCAGACAGTGAGTTTGAATAGCTTGTGCAAGCGGTAGTGGCCAGTAACTCGAACAGTAAACCAAGACAGGACTTTGGGGTTGCCTCACTATCTTCAAGATAGTTTTCCTTAGCTGTTTTATCAGCTTTGTTGGACCCCAACAAGGATGCCTCACGATCCTAAACCTTATCTGCATTACTTCCTTTATCATTGCTTAATAAGACACTCTTCCCCAATATTCTGTCAGCATTCTAAAAGAAGAAACAAGCGGACACATAACAGGTATAGCATGTACTAGTATATGAAACTCGTTTCGGTGAACCAGTTCATTAGTAAGGTGGACAAGATTAAACTACCAAATCTTCTATTGCCAAGTAGTACATTATAAAAGCATCAAACAAACATATATCTATGTCCTATGGTCATTGCATTGTCTTGCCAAATCAAAATAGAGACACGGTTCAAATCATATCAGTTCAAGAGAAAGCAGCACTGAAAGAATACAAAGCGTGGGAAACTAAACGGCACAACAAGATTTCAGATGGGTACCGTGGGTCTACATGTACAACAACACTATTGGCCCTGTTATGATGCTAGTAATGTGCATGATATGAGAAGTCAACGTATACACAATTGAAATTGAAATCAACAGCTATTTATAAGAGCAAACCTGTTAAAGAAACATGCGTAAACATACCCGTTGTGCCATTGGAGTTTCCGTTGGATAGCTCAATTTAAAATGAAGTTTGTATGAGTAAATATAGTGATACAAGAGCAAAGCAGTATGCATGATAGCAATGGAATCTTAAATGAGAACAGTTGTTCTTCAGGTTTTAAGCACTTGTTCTACATGAACAGAGTACAGTAAGACGCAAGCATACAGTACTTAAAATAAAATGAGCTCATAGACCTTACCACATTCTTGGTTCAGGACCAGTAAGGAACAAGGCGTTCCCAGTCATCGTCCAGTATATGTGTCTCAGGAGAACGTAAGGGAATTTGATGAGTTTCTTTTCCAGTGAAGTACATTTTCTTCAGGTAATTCCGATACTACCACCAAGCATTCTTGAAGATAGCATAGGTATTAGCACAAGTTACCTCATCCTGAGTTTCCAAATCGGTCCTTCTCTATAGAGAAAAATGGGAAAATTTGCTGTATTATAACCATGATGGAGGTAGAATGTATGGGACAAAGCAAAGTAATTGCCACGAATAACAATACTTACACATAACTCCTGGACAAACACCTGCAACTGGCATTTTCCATCATCTTCAGTATAATATTTCCATGATGGGAAGATACACACATAGGATTTTGTTGGGGAACGTAGTAATTTCAAAAATTTCCTACGCACACGCAAGATCATGGTGATGCATAGCAACGAGAGGGGAGAGTGTGTCCACGTACCCTCGTAGACCGAAAGCGGAAGCGTTAGAACAACATGGTTGATGTAGTCGTACGTCTTCACGGCCCGACCGATCAAGCACTGAAACTACGGTACCTCTGAGTTCTAGCACACGTTCAGCTCGATGACGTTCCCCGTACTCTGATCCAGTAGAATGTCGGCGAAGAGTTCCGTCAGCATGATGGCGTGGTGATGATCTTGATGTTCTACCGTCGCAGGGCTTCGCCTAAGCACCGCTACAATATTATCAAGGAGGACTATGGTCGAGGGGGGCACCGCACACGGCTAAGAGATCAAGAGATCAATTGTTGTGTCTAGAGGTGCCCCCTGGCCCCGTATATAAAGGAGCAAGGGGGGAGGGGCGGCCGGCCTAGGAGGGGGCACGCCATGGGGAGTCCTACTCCCACCGGGAGTAGGACTCCCTCCTTCCTTGTTGGACTAGGAGAGGGGAAGGAAAGGAAGAGGGGGAGAAGGAAAGAGGGGGGTCAGCCCCCCTTGCCCTAAACCAATTCGGCTTGGGCCTTGGGGGGGGCTCCACACTCCCCTTGCTGCCTTCTATTTCCACTAAGGCCCATGTAGGCCCATTAAGCCCCCGGGGGTTCCGGTAACCTCCCGGTACTCCGGTAAAATCCCGGTCTCACTCGGAACACTTCCGATATCCAAATATAGGCTTCCAATATAGCAATCTTCATGTCTCGACCATTTCGAGACTCCTCGTCATGTCCATAATCACATCCGGGACTCCGAACAACCTTCAGTACATCAAAACTCATAAACTCATAATATAACTGTCATCGAAACCTTAAGCGTGCGGACCGTACGGGTTCGAGAACTATGTATACATGACCGAGACACATTCCCTATCAATAACCAATAACGGAACCTGGATGCTCATATTGGCTCCTACATATTCCACGAAGATCTTTATCGGTCAAACCGCATAACAACATACATTGTTCCCTTTGTCATCGGTATGTTACTTGCCCGAGATTCGATCGTCGGTATCTCAATACCTAGTTCAATCTCGTTACCGACAAGTCTCTTTACTCGTTATGTAATGCATCATTCCATAACTAACTCATTAACTACATTGCTTGCAAGGCTTATAGTGATGTGCATTACCGAGAGGGCCCAGAGATACCTCTCTGACAATCGGAGTGACAAAACCTAACCTTGAAATACGCCAACTCAACATGTACCTTTGGAGACACCTGTAGAGCTCCTTTATAATCACCCAGTTACGTTGTGACGTTTGGTAGCATGCAAAGTTTTCCTCCGGTAAACAGGAGTTGCATAATCTCATAGTTGTAGGAACTTGTATAAGTCATGAAGAAAGCAATAGCAACATACTAAAAGATCAAGTGCTAAGCTAACGGAATGGGTCAAGTCAATCACATCATTCTCCTAATGATGTGATCCCGTTAATCAAATGACAACACATGTCTATGGTTAGGAAACATAACCATCTTTGATTAATGAGCTAGTCAAGTAGAGGCATACTAGTGACATTAAGTTTGTCTATGTATTCACACATGTATCATGTTTCCGGTTATTACAATTGTAGCATGAATAATAAACATTTATCATGATATGAGGAAATAAATAATAACTTTATTATTGCCTCTAGGGCATATTTCCTTCAGCATCCAACTTGCACTAGAGTTAATAATCTAGATTACACAGTAATGATTCTAACACTCATGGAGTCTTGGTGCTGATCATGTTTTGCTCGTGGAAGAGGCTTAGTCAACGGGTTTGCAACATTCAGATCCGTATGTATCTTGCAAATCTCTATGTCTCCCACCTGGACTTGGTCCCGGAATTGAAGCGTCTCTTGATGTGCTTGGTCCTCTTGTGAAATCTGGATTCCTTTGCCAAGGCAATTGCACCAGTATTGTCACAGAAGATCTTCATTGGTCCCGATGCACTAGGTATGACACCTAGATCGGAAATGAACTCCTTCATCCAGACTCCTTCATTTGCTGCTTCCGAAGCAGTGGAAGCGCAAGTGCTCCCTAGGTGGTTTTCGTAATTAATGTCAACATATCTCTTGTTGGACTAACACTTTTATCTAGTATATTTTAGACAAGTTCAACAATGGAGTGGCTTGGACTAAAGGATGTGGGAACTCCTTCAAGATGCTAAGGACAAAGGATTGGCTCAAGCTTCAAGCTCAAGACTCTCCATTTTAGATTTTAGTGATCCAAAATCACATTGAGTCTATAGGAAAAAGCCAATACTATCAAGGAGGGATGAGGTGTTGCTTAATGAGCCTCTTGCTTCAAGTGCTTAGTGATATGCTCCAAATACCCTCAACTACTTTCCCACTTACACACATATGTCCTAAACCTAAAGTCAAACTCGGCCCCACTGATTCTTTCTATCTGGCGCCACCGAGTTTGGATGTCTTAGCCACTGCCACAAACCCTAGCCAAATCGGTCCTACAGATAGGGTCACGGTCTCACCGAGATGGGATTGTAATCTTTCTGTGTATGTCCATTATCAAAATTGGTCTCACCGAGTTTGAGCAATCAGTACTACCGAGATTACAATGCAAACTTCCTGGTTCACTTATTACCAAAATCGGTCCCACCGAGTTTGAGTAATCGGTCCCACCGAGTTTGCCTGACCTACTCTTTGGTTAGCTAATTACCAAAATCGGTCTCACCGAGTTTGTGTAATCGGTCCCATTGAGATTACGTTATGCCCTAACCCTAACCATATCGGTCTTACCGAGTTGCATTTCGGTCCCACCGAAAATCCTAATGGTCACTAGGTTTACTAAATCGGTCCGACCGAGTTTGATGATTCGGTCCCACCGACTTTGGTTAATTGTGTGTAACGGTTAGATTTTGTGTGGAGGCTATATATACCCCTCCACCTCCTCTTCATTCATGAAGAGAGCCATCAGACTGAACCTACACTTCCAGCATACAATTTCTGAGAGAGAACTACCTACTCATGTGTTGAGGCCAAGATATTCCATTCTTACCATATGAATCTTGATCTCTAGCCTTCCCCAAGTTGCTTTCCACTCAAATCTTCTTTCCACCAGATCCAAATCCTATGAGAGAGAGCTGAGTGTTGGGGAGACTATCATTTGAAGCACAAGAGCAAGGAGTTCATCATCAACGCACCATTTGTTACTTCTTGAAGAATCGTGTCTCCTAGATTGGCTATGTGTCACTTGGGAGCCTCTGACAAGATTGTGGAGTTGAACCAAAGAGTTTGTAAGGGCAAGGAGATCGCCTACTTCGTGAAGATCTACCGCTAGTGAGGCAAGTCCTTCGTGGGCGATGGCCATTGTGGAATAGACAAGGTTGCTTCTTCGTGTACCCTTCGTGGGTGGAGCCCTCCGTGGACTTGCGCAACCGTTACCCTTCGTGGGTTGAAGTCTCCATCAACGTGGATGTACTATAGCACCACCTATCGGAACCACGCCAAAAACATCCGTGTCTCCAATTGCGTTTGAATCCTCCAAAACCCTTCCCTTTACATTCTTGCAGGTTGCATGCTTTACTTTCCGCTGCTCATATACTCTTTGCATGCTTGCTTGATATATGTTGTGAATGTTAAATTTGTGCCTAAACTCCACTTAAACTTTAAAAAAACTTAAAAACTGCAAATTTGGTACTTAGTGTCTAATCACCCCCCTCTAGACACCTCTTCTCAAGGTCCTACAAGTGGTATCAGAGCATTGGTCTCCATTGCCTTGGTTTAATCACCATTGGAGGAAGATGGATGAGTCTACTTTGGGGAGTCTTAGACATAGAGTGCCTATTTTTGATGGAGAGTATTTTCATGAGTGGAAAAATGAGATGCTTGTAATTTTCAATCAATATCATTTGAACAAGTACATTGCTAGCCCATGTGCACCTCATGTTGATCCTATGCATCCTACCCTTGACGAGTCAATTGACATGGTTAGGAATCTTAGAAATGCCAAACTTATTATTAGAGGATTGCCTAGAAACTTGATTGGATGTTTGCCTACTCTTGAGTGTGCCTACAGTATATGGAAATTTCTTGAGGAACAATTTCCAAATTATTCCTTGAAAAATCTAGATGAAATTCTCCATAAGTCTATTGCCTTGAGTAAGATGAATACTAGTGATCCTATGTTTGGTGATCGTCTATTTGAACTTACAAACCTTATGCGTGCCAAAGGAGATGTTGGAATTATTAGTGATATTATTTCCGAAGCTATAAGAATTCATAAGCAAGATCTTTGTCAAACTCACTCTAACGAATCACCCTCTCTAGGATTTGATCCACCACATGATGATGTTGAACATGGATACTATGATGAGGATGATGATAGTGACTTCGATCTTGATGATGCAATGAGACTCTTTGGTCCTATGGCAAATCTTCGGGGATATATGTCAGGAGGAAAGGAATGGGTTCCTGATAGTGTATGTACCGATCACATGATCGAAGATAAAGACATGTTTCGTGAGCTTGCTGAAAATGATAGTATTCGAAAGTTTGTCACTTTCGGTGACAACTCAAAGGGTAAGGTGGTTGGCCTAGGTAAGGTGGCCATATCACATGATAGCTCCATACAAAATGTTATGCTCGTTGAATCTCTTGGATACAACTTACTTTCAGTATCTAGACTTGCTGACTTTGGTTTCAATGTCTTATTTACTGAAGTTGATTGCCAAGTATTTCGTCGAGACAATCATAAAATGGTCTTTACCGGTGTGCGTAGAGGTGATCTATACATTGTTGATTTCACTAAAAAGGCTCAACCTAAAACTTGCTTCATTGCTAAATCCTCAAAAGGCTGGTTATGGCATAGATGATTAGGTCATGTTGGTATGCAAAACCTTGACAAGCTTATTAAGGGAAATCATATCCTTGGAGTTAATGATGTCATATTTGATAAGGATAGACTTTGCAGTGCTTGTCAAGCAGGTAAACAGGTTGGAGGAAGGCATCCCGTGAAGAACATTATGACCACAAGGAGGCCACTCGAGCTACTTCACATGGATCTCTTTGGTCCCAACTCCTACAAGAGTCTCGGTGGAAATTCTTTTGGTCTAGTTATAGTTGATGATTTTTCAAGATTTACCTGGGTGTTCTTTCTTGATGATAAAATCGCAGGTTCAAAAGATCTTCAAAAACTTTGCTAGGAAGGCCCAAAATCAATTTGAAGTGAAGATCAAGAAGGTTCGCAACGACAACGGAACGGAGTTCAAGAACGCAAACGTGGACACCTTTCTTGACGGAGAAGGGATTTCACACGAGTTCTCGGCTATGTACACACCTCAACAAAATGGAGTTGTTGAGAGGAAGAACCGGACGCTCATCAAAATGGCGAGAACAATGCTTGATGAGTACAAGACGCCGAAGCACTTTTGGGCAGAAGCGGTTGAGACAGCTTGTCATGCAACAAATTGCTTGTATCTTCACAAGCTACTCGGCAAGACGGCATACGAGCTCCTCACCGGTAACAAACCCCAAGTTGGATACTTTCGAGTATTCGGCTCAAAGTGCTACATTCTTGATAAGCATCGTCGTTATAAATTTTCTCCTAAGTCTCATGAAGGTTTCCTACTAGGTTATGGCTCAAACTCTCACACTTACCGTGTCTACAATAATTTCACCCGAAAGGTTGAAGAGACGGTAGATGTGAAGTTTGATGAATCTAACGGCTCGCAAGTAGAGCAATTGCCAATTGATGTAGGAGACAAAGATCCTTCGGAAGCAATCCAAGACTTGTCTATTGGCAAGGTCCGTCCAACGGAGGTGAAGGAGAGTACCTCGTCCGTCCAAGTGGAAGCTTCTACTTCACGACAAGGTGAACCAAGAGTTGATACAGAAGCCTCCACAAGTGGGACACACCAAGATGAAGAAAACAAGAAAGTGCATCAAGATGAACGTCAACAACCTCCTTCTCCACCATGACAAGAGAACGACAACGCCAACAATGAAGAAGGCCAAGAAGAAGAAGAAGAAGATGAAGAAGAAGTTCAACCAAGATCCAAGCAAAAGCTTTCACGAGTTCGAGCAAGAATTGCTAAAGACCATCCCGTCGAGCAAATCTACAATGATATTCCAACCGGGAGAATCACTCGCTCTAAAACTTGTTTAGCTAAATTTTGTGAAAACTATTCTTTCATCTCTAGCATTGAACCTATGAAGGTCGAAGAAGCATTGGAAGATCCGGATTGGATAAATGCTATGCATGAAGAGCTACACAACTTTGAGAGAAACCAAGTTTGGACATTGGTTGAGAAGCCCGACAACAACCACAACATCATCGGTACCAAATGGGTGTTTCGCAACAAGCAAGATGAAGATGGACAAGTAGTTCGCAACAAAGCACATCTTGTCGCCCAAGGTTACACACAAGTCGAAGGTATGGACTATGGTGAGACTTATGCTCCCATTGCTAGACTTGAGTCCATTCGCATCTTACTTGCCTATGCTAATCACCATGATATCACCTTGTACCAAATGGACATTAAAAGTGCTTTTCTAAATGGTGAAATAGAGGAGGAAGTTTATGTTAAACAACCCCCCGGCTTTGTAAATCCTAAGGAACCCAATCATGTTTACAAACTTCACAAAGCTCTTTATTGTCTTAAACAAGCTCCTAGAGCATGGTATAAATGCTTGACCAAGTTCCTTATTGAAAAAGGGTTTGAAATTGGGAAAATTGATTCAACACTTTTTACTAAAAGGGTTAATGGAGAACTCTTTGTGTATCAAATCTATGTTGATGATATTATATTTGGTTCAACTAACCCTCATTTTAGTGAAAAGTTTGGGAATCTAATGTCGAAGAAGTTTGAGATGTCTATGATGAGTGAACTCAAATTCTTTCTTGGGTTGCAAATCAAGCAAACTAAGGAAGGTACTTTTGTTTCTCAAACGAAGTACATCAAGGACTTATTCAAGAAGTTCAATATGCAAGAATGCAAAGGTATGTCTACACCCATGCCTACTAGTGGACATCTTGACTTAACCAAAGACGATGAACCGGTTGATCAAAAGGTTTATCGCTCTATGTTCTTCATGTCCCGATAATATGCTAAGTGTGTGCATGTGTGCACGATATCAAGCTGCTCCTAAAGAATGTCATCTTAAGGCCGTGAAATGGATAGTGAGATACTTAATTCATACACCAAATTTTGGTATTTGGTATCCTAAGAGGGCCTCTTTCGATCTTGTTGGCTACTCCGACCCGGACTATGCCGGAGACAAGGTTGATAGAAAGTCCACTTCGGGTACTTGTCAATTTCTTGGTAGATCTCTTGTGTCTTGGTCCTCCAAGAAAGAAAACTCGGTATCCTTATCCACTGCCAAATAGGAATACATTGCCGCTGGTTCATGTTGTGCTCAATTACTTTGGATGACCCAAACTCTTCAAAATTATGGGATATATGTGAAACATGTTCCATTGCTTTGTGACAATCAAAGTGCTATCAAAATTGGTCATAATCCTGTGCAACATTCTCGAACTAAGCATATTGAAGTTCTTCATCATTTCATTCGAGATCATGTTGCTAAGGGTGACATTGATCTTAAGCATGTTCGCACCGAAAAGCAATTAAAGAATATATTCACTAAACCTCTTGATGAGAAAGTGTTTTGTAGGTTAAGAGGAGAATTGAACATCATTGATGCTTCAAACTTGGAGTATAAACTCCATTGGATAGATGCAAGACATGAGCTTATGACTAATCCTTGATATTTCTCTTATGATGAAAATCTTATGTCTTGGATATATTTGTATCTTGCATGTTATCTAACCCATGTAGGTGCTTGGTTGAATCAAATTCCATGAGATTGTAACCTACTCATATCTTGAGCAATCTCTACATCACCAAGTCTCTACACTATGGTGGTTGAAGACAAGGAAGCACGGAACCATTCAAACATATCCTTTGACAAATTCTGTGTTGAGCTTCATGATTGTCATTTTTCTTGGATACACAAGTGCTCTTCCTTGCAAGAACTAACCCATGTAGGAAGATGGACTCAAATTCCAAGTGGTGCTCCAAATTCTTGATAAGCTACATCACCCTTGAGCAACCCACACAAGTTCAACTACATGGACAACACCATCAACCAAGGTATGTTATTCCATCTTAGAGAAGCTTTACTCCAAGTCATGAGTTAAAGCAACTCGACAAGATGTGAATACATCAAGATGCTTAAACAAAAAATGGCAACACCATTTTGAGCTTAAACGATGAGTATGACCTATGATCAAGTGATCTCACTTGACTCCTAAGTCAATATACTCTAACATAGGTGACTTTGTCGCCGACCATCTCTAGATGAAGTTCTCTTATGTTCTTTTCTGTGTTTTTGCATTCGTCTCATGCATATTTGTTTCCCCTTTCAAAAAAAAACCTTCATCTAGATTCCTTTCTGTTTGCTCTGCATTTTCTGCATCCAATTTATTGCATATCATTCAGTAAATTCCTTGCAAATCTTTGTGAGATATTATTAGTCTAGTGAGCTGAGGTGACAAGTGTTTTCTCCGTGATGAACTCGGTTACACCGATTTGTTATTTTCGGTCCAACCGAATACTTTCGGTACCACCGAAGCATACCACTCGGTGCCACCGATTTCACAATAGAAAAAAACAGTTTGCCACTTATTCTGTGTTTTCTCTAATCCAGCTCCACTCAATGAATCTTGTCCGCTACAAGCATCATATTTTTATCATTGCTTTGTGCTGTGACTCAAGGACCAAACCCATTCACGACAAATTCTAGAAGACCCTTCTTGGAAATTAATGTCAAAGGGGGAGAGAGAGATCATATCAAAGCTTATCACTTAGAGAGATCACATCAGAGAGAGAGAGTATCACCTCCTCAGGGGGAGAAAGAGATCTCCAGGGGGAGAGAATACTCAAGTAGAAAGTATTTCTCAAGGATCCCAGATGCTTGGTGTTCAAGAGGAGAGATGCCACATGTCTTCTTGAGGGGAAAGACATGTTCATATGTGCTTATTTGCATTAGCTTGCATTAACTCGGTTCATTTATATCTTTCAGCTCTGATTTTCTATTCCCTATCTTCTCCCAATATCCCATGCTAGATTCAGGGGGAGCAAGATATCTAAAGGCAGAAATCATTTAAATTCATTGCATATCTTTACTCTTGGGGACATGTCTAATCAAATGTAGTACTTAGTACTCACTCTCTACATGTCATCCCAGTCTTGGTATTCTTGTGGTTTCTTTTGTTTGCTCTGGCTAGTAGATGTATCTATGTTATCTAACCTTGTTTACACAGGTTCATTCCATCCTAAGTCAACTCAAGACTACAAGGTAAGTATATGCATCATAATCATGTGTGTGAGGAATTCTTGCTGATGTACATATTGTTTGCAAGAAGGACTCATGGGCATGAAGGTATTTCCTTTAATACTTTTTGCTTTGATGCATATGGCCAAGATACATGTAACACTTTGCCTGCTCTATCATGGTTACGCTCTCACATGCTTCTATATTCCATATTCACATGATTGCATACATGTAGGGGAGCCTATGCTTGTTACATGTCCTTCCAAAGCTTTACTTGCTATTCTCTATATCTTTATCTAGAGCTTTGATGTATGTTGTCATCAATTACCAACAAGGGGGAGATTGAAAGCACAAGTGCTCCCTAGGTGGTTTTGGTAATTAATGTCAACATATCTCTTGTTGGACTAACACTTTTATCTAGTATATTTCAGAGAAGTTCAACAATGGAGTGGCATGGACTAAAGGATGTGGGAACTCCTTCAAGATGATAAGGACAAAGGATTGGCTCAAGATTCAAGCTCAAGACTCTTCATTTTACATTTTAGTGATCCAAGATCACATTGAGTCTATAGCAAAAGCCAATACTATCAAGGAGGGATGAGGTGTTGCTTAATGAGCCTCTTGCTTCAAGTGCTTAGTGATATGCTACAAATACCCTCAACTACTTTCCCACTTCCACACATATGTCCTAAACCTAAAGTCAAACTTGGCCCCACTGATTCTTTCTATCCGGCGCCACCGAGTTTGGATGTCTTAGCCACTACCACAAACCCTAGCCAGATGGGTCCTACCGATAGGGATCTCGGTCTCACCGTGATGGGATTGTAATCTTTCTGTGTATGTCCATTATAAAAATCGGTCTCACCGAGTTTGAGCAATCGGTACTACCGAGATTACAATACAAACTTCCTGGTTCACTTATTACCAAAATCGGTCCCACCAAGTTTGAGTAATCGGTCCCTCCGAGTTTGCCTGACCAACTCTTTGGTTAGCTAATTACCAAAATCGGTCTCACCGAGTTTGTGTAATCGGTCTCACCGAGATTACGTTATGCCCTAACTCTAACCATATCGGTCTTACCGAGTTGCATTTCGGTCCCATCGAAAATCCTAACGGTCACTAGGTTTACTAAATCGGTCCGACTGAGTTTGATGATTTGGTCCCACCGACTTTGGTAAATTGTGTGTAACGGTTAGATTTTGTGTGGAGGCTATATATACCCCTCCACCTCCTCTTCATTCATGAAGAGAGCCATCGACCGAACCTACACTTCCAAAGATACAATTTACGAGAGAGAACTACCTACTCATGTGTTGAGGCCAAGATATTCCATTCCTACCATATGAATCTTGATCTCTAGCCTTCCCCAAGTTGCTTTCCACTCAAATCTTCTTTCCACCAGATCCAAATCCTATGAGAGAGAGCTGAGTGTTGGGGAGACTATCATTTGAAGCACAAGAGCAAGGAGTTCATCATCAACGCACCATTTGTTACTTCTTGGAGAGTGGTGTCTCCTAGATTGGCTAGGTGTCACTTGGGAGCCTCCGACAAGATTGTGGAGTTGAACCAAGGAGTTTGTAAGGGCAAGGAGATCACCTACTTTGTGAAGATCTACTGCTAGTGAGGCAAGTCCTTCATGGGCGACAACCATGGTGGGATAGACAAGGTTGTTTCTTCGTGGACCCTTCGTGGGTGGAGCCCTCCGTGGACTCATGCAACCGTTACCCTTCGTGGGTTGAAGTCTCCATCAACGTGGATGTACGATAGCAGCACCTATCGGAACCACGCCAAAAACATCTGTGTCTCCAATTGCGTTTGAATCCTCCAAAACCCTTCCCTTTACATTCTTGCAAGTTGCATGCTTTACTATCCGCTGCTCATATACTCTTTGCATGCTTGCTTGATATATGTTGTGAATGTTAAATTTGTGCCTAAACTCCACTTAAACTTTAAGAAAACTTAAAAACTGCAACTTTGGTACTTAGTGTCTAATCACCCCCCTCTAGACACCTCTTCTCAAGGTCCTACAAGCAGCTATGTACTCCGCTTCGCATGTAGATCCCGCCACGACGCTTTGTTTAGAACTGCACCAACTGATAGCTCCACCGTTCAATATAAACACGTATCCGGTTTGCGATTTAGAATCGTCCGGATCAGTGTCAAAGCTTGCATTGACGTAACCATTTACGTATAGCTCTTTGTCACCTCCATAAACGAGAAACATATCCTTAGTCCTTGTCAGGTATTTCAGGATATTCTTGACCGCTGTCCAGTGATCCACTTCTGGATTACTTTGGTACCTCCCTGCTAAACTTATTGCTAAGCATACATCAGGTCTGGTACACCGCATTGCATACATGATAGAGCCTATGGCTGAAGCATAGGGAACATCTTTCATTTTCTCTCTATCTTCTGCTGTGGTCGGGCATTGAGTCTGACTCAACTTCACACCTTGTAATACAGGCAAGAACTCTTTCTTTGCCTGATCCATTTTTAACTTTTTCAAAACTGTATCAAGGTATGTGCTTTGTGAAAGTCCAATTAAGCGTATTGATCTATCTCTTGATGCCCAATATGTAAGCAGCTTCACTGAGGTCTTTCATTGAAAAACTTTTATTCAAGTATCCCTTTATGCTATCCAGAAATTCTATATCATTTCCAATCAACAATATCTCGTCCACATATAATATTAGAAATGCTACAAAGCTCCCACTCACTTTCTTGTAAATCTGAGCTTCTCCAAAAGTCTCAGATAAAACCATATGCTTTGATCACACTATCAAAGCGTTTATTCCAACTCCGAGAGGCTTGCACCAGTCCATAAATGGATCGCTGGAGCTTGCACACTTTGCTAGCACCTTTTGGATCGACAAAACCTTCCGGTTGCATCATATACAACTGTTCTTCCAGAAATCCATTCAGGAATGCAGTTTTGACATCCATTTGCCATATTTCATAATCATAAAATGCGGCAATTGTTAACATGATTCGGACAAACTTAAGCATTGCTACGGGTGAGAAAGTCTCATCGTAGTCAACACCTTGAACTTGTCGAAAACCTTTTGCAACAAGTCGAGCTTTGTAGACAGTTACATTTCCATCAGCGTCAGTCTTCTTCTTGAAGATCCATTTATTCTCGATGGCTTGCCGATCATCGGGCAAGTCAACCAAAGTCCATACTTTGTTCTCATACATGGATCCCATCTCAGATTTCATGGCCTCAAGCCATTTTGCGGAATCTGGGCTCATCATCACTTCCTCATAGTTCGTAGGTTCGCCATGGTCAAGTAACATGACTTCCAGAATAGGATTACCGTACCACTCTAGTGCGGATCTTACTCTGGTTGACCTACGTGGTTTGGTAGTAACTTGATCTAAAGTTTCATGATCGATATCATTAGCTTCCTCACTGGTTGGTGTAGTCGTCGCAGGAACCGGTTCATGTGATGAACTATTTTCCAATAAGGGAGCAGGTACAGTTACCTCATAAAGTTCTACTTTCCTCCCACTCACTTCTTTCGAGAGAAACTCCTTCTCAAGAAAGGATCCGAATTTAGCAACAAAAGTCTTGCCCTCAGATCTTGATAGAAGGTGGTACCCAATAGTTTCTTTTGGGTATCCTATGAACACACATTTCTCCAATTTGGGTTCGAGCTTATCTGGTTGATGTTTCTTCACATAAGCATCGCAACCCCAAACTTTAAGAAATGATAACTTTGGTTTCTTGGCAAATAATAGTTCATAAGGCGTCGTCTCAACGGATTTTGATGGTGCCTTATTTAACATGAATGCGGCCATCTCTAAAGCATAACCGCAAAACGATAGCGGTAAATCAGTAAGAGACATCATAGATTGCACCATATCTAGTAAAGTACGATTACGACGTTCGGACACACCATTTCGTTGTGGTGTTTTGGGTGGCGTGAGTTGCGAAACTATTCCGCATTGTTTGAAATGTAAACCAAACTCATAACTCAAATATTCTCCTCCACGATCAGATCGTAGAAACTTTATTTTCTTGTTACGATGATTTTCCACTTCACTCTGAAATTCTTTGAACTTTTCAAATGTTTCAGACTTGTGTTTCATCAAGTAGATATACCCATATCTGCTCAAATCATATATGAAGGTGAGAAAATAACGATACCCGCCGCGAGCCTCAACATTCATTGGACCACACACATCGGTATGTATGATTTCCAACAAATCAGTTGCTCGCTCCATAGTTCCGGAGAACGGCGTTTTAGTCATCTTGCCCATGAGGCACGGTTTGCAAGTACCAAGTGATTCATAATCAACTGATTCCAGAAGTCCATGAGTATGGAGTTTTTTTTCATGCGTTTTACACCAATATGACCCAAACAGCAGTGCCACAAATAAGTTGCACTATCATTATTAACTCTGCATCTTTTGGCTTCAACATTATGAATATGTGTATCACTACTATCCAGATTTAATAAAAATAGACCACTCTTCAAGGGTGCATGACCATAAAAGATATTACTCATATAAATAGAACAACCATTATTCTTTGATTTAAATGAATAACCGTCTCGCATCAAACAAGATCCAGATATAATGTTCATGCTCAACGCTGGCACCAAATAACAATTATTCAGGTCTAAAACTAATCCCGAAGGTAGATGTAGAGGTAGAATGCCGACCGCGATCACATCGACTTTGGAACCATTTCCCACGCGCATCGTCACCTCGTCCTTAGCCAATCTTCGCTTAATCCGTAGTCCCTGTTTTGAGTTGCAAATATTAACAACAAAACCAGTATCAAATACCCAGGTGCTACTGCGAGCATTAGTAAGGTACACATCAATAACATGTATATCACATATACCTTTGTTCACCTTGCCATCCTTCTTATCCGCCAAATACTTGGGGCAGTTCCGCTTCGGTGATCGATGCGCTTGCGGTAGAAGCACTCGATCTCGGGATTATGTCCAGATTTGGGTTTCTTCTCTTGTGCAGCAACTTGTTTGCTGTTCTTCTTGAAGTTCCCCTTCTTCTTCCCTTTACCCTTTTTCTTGAAACTGGTGGTCTTATTGACCATCAACACTTGATGCTCCTTCTTTATTTCTACCTCCGTAGCCTTTAGCATTGCAAAGAGCTCGGGAATAGTCTTGTCCATCCCTTGCATATTATAGTTCATCACGAAGCTCTTGTAGCTTGGTGGCAGTGATTGAAGAATTCTGTCAATGACACTATCATCAGGAAGATTAACTCCTAGTTGAATCAAGTGATTATTATACCCAGACATTTTGAGTATATGTTCACTGGCAGAACTATTCTCCTCCATCTTGCAGCTATAGAACTTATTGGAGACTTCATATCTCTCAATCCGGGCATTTGCTTGAAATATTAACTTCAACTCCTGGAACATCTCATATGCTCCATGACATTCAAAACGTCGTTGAAGTCCCGGTTCTAAGCCATAAAGCATGGCACCCTAAACTATCGAGTAGTCATCAGCTTTGCTCTGCCAGACGTTCTTAACATCGTCAGTTGCATCTGCAGCAGGCCTGGCACCCAGCGGTGCTTCCAGTACGTAATTCTTCTATGCAGCAATGAGGATAATCCTCAAGTTACGGACCCAGTCCTTGTAATTGCTACCATCATCTTTCAACTTAGCTTTCTCAAGGAACGCATTAAAATTCAACGGAACAACAACACGAGCCATCTATCTACAACAAACATAGACAAGCAAAATACTATCAGGTACTAAGTTCATGATAAATTTAAGTTCAATTAATCATATTACTAAAGAACTCCCACTTAGACAGACATCTCTCTAGTCACCTAAGTGATCACGTGATCCAAATCAACTAAACCATGTCCGATCATCATGTGAGATGGAGTAGTTTTCAATGGTGAACATCACTATGTTGATCATATCTACTATATGATTCACGTTCGACCTTTCGGTCTCCGTGTTCCGAGGCCATATATCTATATGCTAGGCTCGTCAAGTTTAACCTGAGTATTCTGCATGTGCAACTGTTTTTCACCCGTTGTATGTGAACGTAGAGCCTATCACACCCGATCATCACGTGGTGTCTCAGCATGAAGAACTTTCGCAACGGTGCATACTCAGGGAGAACACTTCTTGAAAATTAGTGAGAGATCATCTTAAAATGCTACAGTCAATCAAAGCAAGATAAGATGCATAAAGGATTAACATCACATGCAATCAATATAAGCGATATGATATGGCCATCATCATCTTGTGCTTGTGATCTCCATCTCCGAAGCACCATCGTGATCACCATCATCACCGGCGCGACACCTTGATCTCCATCGTAGCATCGTTGTTGTTTCGCCATCTATTGCTTCTACGACTATCGCTACCGCTTAGTGATAAAGTAAAGCAATTAAAGGGCGCTTGCATTTCATACAATAAAGCGACAACCATATGGCTCCTGCCAGTTGCCGATAACTCGGTTACAAAACATGATCATCTCATACAATAAAATATAGCATCACATCTTGACCATATCACATCACAACATGCCCTACAAAAACAAGTTAGACGTCCTCTACTTTGTTGTTGCAAATTTTACGTGGCTGCTACGGGCTGAGCAAGAACCGTTCTTACCTACGCATCAAAACCACAACGATAGTTCGTCAAGTTAGTGTTGTTTTAACCTTCGCAAGGACCGGGCGTAGCCGCACTCGGTTCAACTAAATTTGGAGAAACAGACACCCGCCAGCCACCTGTGTGCAAAGCACGTCGGTAGAACCAGTCTCGTGTAAGCGTACGCGTAATGTCGGTCAGGGCCGCTTCATCCAACAATACCGCCGAACCAAAGTATGACATGCTGGTAAGTAGTATGACTTGTATCGCCCACAACTCACTTGTGTTCTACTCCTGCATATTTCATCTACACATAAAACCAGGCTCGGATGCCACTGTTGGGGAACGTAGTAATTTCAAAGATTTTCCTACGCACACGCAAGATCATGGTGATGCATAGCAACTAGAGGGGAGAGTGTGTCCACGTACCCGCGTAGACCGAAAGCGGAAGCGTTAGACCAACGCGGTTGATGTAGTCGTACGTCTTCACGGCCCGACCGATCAAGCACCGATACTACGGTACCTCTGAGTTCTAGCACACGTTCAGCTCGATGACGTTCCCTGTACGCCGACTCAGCAGAATGTCAGGGAAGAGTTCCGTCAGCACGACGGCGTGGTGACGATCTTGATGTTCTACCGTCGCAGGGCTTCGCCTAAGCACCGCTACAATATTACCAAGGAGGACTATGGTGGAGGGGGGCACCACACACGGCTAAGAGATCAAGAGATCAATTGTTGTGTCTAGAGGTGCCCCCTGCCCCCATATATAAAGGAGCAAGGGGGGAGGGACGGCCGGCCTAGGAGGGGGCGCGCCATGGGGAGTCCTACTCACACGGGGAGTAGGACACCCTCCTTCCTTAGGAAAGGGAGAGGGGGAGAAGGAAAGAGGGGGGGCCGGCCCCCCTTGCCGTAAACCAATTCGGTTTGGGCCTTGGGGGGGGGGGGCGCCCCACACTCCCCTTGCTGCCCTCTATTTCCACTAAGGCCCATGTAGGCCCATTAAGCCCCCGGGAGGTTCCGGTAACCTCCCGGTACTCCAGTAAAATCCCGATTTCACCCGGAACACTTCCGATATCCAAATATAGGCTTCCAATATAGCAATCTTCATGTATCGGCCATTTCGAGACTCCTCGTCATGTTCGTAATCACATCCGGGACTCCAAACAACCTTCGGTACATCAAAACTCATAAACTCATAATATAACTGTCATCGAAACCTTAAGCGTGCGGAACCTACGGGTTCGAGAACTATGTAGACATGATCAAGACACGTTCCCGGTCAATAACCAATAGCGGAACCTGGATGCTCATATTGGCTCCTACATATTCTACGAAGATCTTTATCGGTCAAACCGCATAACAACATACGTTGTTCCCTTTGTCATCGATATGTTACTTGCTCGAGATTCGATCATCGGTATCTCAATACCTAGTTCAATCTCGTTACCGGCAAGTCTCTTTACTCGTTATGTAATGCATCATTCCATAACTAACTCATTAGCTGCATTTCTTGCAAGGCTTATAGTGATGTGCAATACCGAGAGGGTCCAGAGATACCTCTCCGACAATCGGAGTGACAAAACCTAATCTTGAAATATGCCAACTCAACATGTACCTTTGGAGACACTTGTAGAGCTCCTTTATAATCACCCAGTTACGTTGTGATGTTTGGTAGCACATAAAGTGTTCCTCTGGTAAACGGGAGTTGCATAAGTCACAAAGAAAGCAATAGCAACATACTAAACGATCAAGTGCTAAGCTAACGGAATGGGTCAAGTCAATCACATCATTCTCCTAGTGATGTGATCCCGTTAATCAAATGACAACACATGTCTATGGTTAGGAAACATAACCATCTTTGATTAATGAGCTAGTCAAGTAGAGGCATACTAGTGACATTAAGTTTGTCTATGTATTCACACATGTATCATGTTTCCGGTTAATACATTTCTAACATGAATAATAAAAATTTATCATGATATGGGGAAATAAATAATAACTTTATTATTGCCTCTAGGGCATATTTCCTTCAGATTTAACAACATCAAATGCGATAGATGCTAAACTATGAATGACTGGTTGTGCTTCCTCCACAGGAATAGGTGTACTAACTGGTGTAGTTGGGGTTTGTCGTGGTAGTACTGGCGCTTTGGGCACTGGAGCTGCCTTACTAACTGCTCTTGTATGGGAGCTCTGTGGTGGAGATGGTGTTGTGTGATACGTCTCCGTCGTATCTATAATTTTTGATTGTTCCATACCAACATTCTACAACTTTCATATACTTTTGGCAACTTTTTATATTATTTTTCAGACTAACATTGATCCAGTGCCCAGTGCCAGTTCCTGTCTGTTGCATGTTTTATGTTTCGCAGAAACCCCATATCAAACGGAGTCCAAACAGGATAAAAATGGATGGAGAATTATTTTGGAATATTTGTGATTTTTGGGAAGTAAAATCAACGCGAGACGGTGCCCGAGGTGGCCACGAGACAGGGGCCCATGCCCACTCCAGGTGGGCACGCCCCCCGCCCTCTTGGGCCCCTCATAAGGCGGTTGATGCCCTTCTTTGGCCGCAAGAAACCTAATTTTTGGAAAAAGATCTGGGCGAAGGTTTCAACCAATCGGAGTTCTGGATCTCGGATATAAAAGAAACGTGCGAGGCGAGAATGCAGGAGCATAAAAGCAGAGAGAGACAAAGAGATAGATCCAATCTCGGAGGGGCTCTCGCCCCTCCCACGCCATGGGAGCCAAGGACCAGAGGGGATGGGAGAAGGTCAAGGAAGAAGAAGAAGAAGGGGGGCTCTCTCCCCCTTGCTTCCGGTGGCGCCAGAACACCGCCAGGGGCCATCATCATCACCGCAATCTACACCAACACCTCCGCCATGTTCACCAACATCTCCATCACCTTCCCCCATCTATATTCAGCGGTCCACTCTCCCTCAACCTGCTGTACCCTCTACTTGAACATGGTGCTTTATGCTTCATATTATTATCCAATGATGTGTTGCCATCCTATGATGTCTGAGTAGATTTTCGTTGTCCTATCGGTGATTGATGAATTGCTATGATTGGTTTAATTTGCTTGTGGTAATGTTGCTGCCCTATTGTGCCCTCCGTGTCGCGCAAGCATGAGGGATTCCTGCTGTAGGGTTTGCAATATGTTCATGATTTGCTTATGGTGGGTGACGTGAGTGACAGAAGCACAAACCCGAGTAAGTAGGTTGTTTGCATATGGGATAAAGGAGACTTGATACTTTAATGCTATGGTTGGGTTTTACCTTAGTGATCTTTAGTAGTTGCGGATGCTTGCTAGAGTTCCAATCATAAGTGCATATGATCCAAGAAGAGAAAGTATGTTAGCTTATGCTTCTCCCTCAAATAAAATTGCAATAGTGATTACCGGTCTAGTAAAGTAGTCAATTGCTGAGGGTAAATTTCACAACTCCTACCACCACTTTTCCACACTCGCTATATTTACTTTATTGCTTCTTTATCTAAACGTCCCCTACTTTTTATTTACATGTTCTTTATTATCTTGCAAACCTATCCAACAACACCTACAAAGTACTTCTAGTTCCATACTTGTTCTAGGTAAAGCGAACACTAAGCATGCGTAGAGTCGTATCATTGGCAGATAGGACTTGAGAGAATATTTGTTCTACCTTTAGCTCCTCGTTGGGTTCGACACTCTTACTTATCGAAAGAGGCTACAATTATCCCCTACACTTGTGGGTTATCAAGACCTTTTACTGGTGCCATTGCCGGGGAGTCATAGCGTGGGGTGAATATTCTCGTGTGTGCTTGTTTGCTTTATCACTAAGTAATTTTTATTTGTTGTTCTTAGTTGCTCTGTATCTTTAGTTATGGATATGGAACACGAAATACCAAAAAAATTAGGTGTACTTGCAAATCATGGAGATGGGGAACCTCCTAAAACCCTCGATGCTTATTATGTTCGAAATATTATGTACTACTTTGATAATCCTGAGAAAACCCAACTCAACTTTATAATGGTAGACACGTTGGATCAACGTGAATACTTTAGGGATTATTTCTTGACACAAAAAGGGAAACTATTATGGGATCAAATTTCTATGTTACGTTGGTATGCTCGTCAACTATGCTTGATATATGATTATACTTGTTGCTCTAGGATGTAGGCTCCACACCTTCCCTTTTCATGCAAATTCAATGATAATAAAACCTTAGCTTCTTATACTAATGGTGTATATGATTACTATGATGTGGAACAAATAGAAGAATTTGTTGCTTTTATGGGTGCTTATGAGATTGACTCTATGTTTAAAGAGTTTGATGATTTTGATGATTCAGTTTATAGACCTGAAAATTTTGCTATACTTAGATATTGCTATAAAAATTATGAATACAATTACAATATTGATGCATTTATTGAGAAAGTCTCCGCTGCCCAAGAAGAGACTAATATTTTGCAGGAATCTATGGAAGAAGAAATTGATCAAACTATGAGCTCATGGGATGAAAAAGATGATGAGGAGGGCGAAGAACAAAAGGAGGACGAGTGGATTAGCTACCCGTGCCCACCTTCTAATGAGAGTAACTCTTCAACTCATACATTGTTTAATTCCCCTTCGTGCTTACCGATGGATGATTGCTATGATCCCTTTAATTCGTTTGAAATATCCCTTTTTGATGATGCTTGCTATACTTGTGGCCAAGATGCCAATATGAATTATGCTTATGGAGATGAACTTGCTATAGTTCCTTATGTTAAACATGAAATTGTTGCTATTTCACCCACACATGATAGTCCTATTATCCTTTTGAATTCTCCAAACTACACTATATCGGAGAAGTTTGTGCTTATTAAGGATTATATTGATGGGTTACCTTTTACCGTTGCACATGATGATTTTTATGAATGTAATATGCATGTGCTTTCTTCTCCTACTTGCAATTATTATGAGAGAGGAACTATATCTCCACCTCTCTATGTTTCCAATATGATAAAATTGCAAGAAACTGCTTATACTATGCATTGGCCTTTACTATGTGTGAATGAATTGTTCTTTTATGGCATGCCGATGCATAGAAAGAGAGTTAGACTTCGTTGTTGCATGATATATGTTACTTTGTGCTCACTACTAAATTACAAATCATTGTTAATTAAAATTGGCTTTGATATACCTTGGGATCCGGGTGGATCCATTACTTGAGCACTATATGCCTAGCTTAATGGCTTTAAAAAAGCGCTGCCAGGGAGACAACCCAGAAGTTTTAGAGAGTCATTTATTTCTATTGAGTGCTTTGATATAGTTTAAAAACAAAAAATAAGGAGGGGAACCTAAAAACTTTTCAAAAAGGAAAGTGAAAGTGAGAGAGACAAGCATTGTTGAAGTGGGAGAGCTCCTTGAACTTTGTTCATGCTCACGGAGACTTTGTGAATCTTGATTACAAAAACTTTTCACCAAAAATAATTATCCCCTTGTACAATTCCATTGTATTATAAAAATAATGTGCCAAGGTTTGTCTTTAGGATTGTTTACGATGCTTGTTGGTTTGTACGGTGCAGGACAGAAACTTTGGCTGTAGTGCACGATTTTACATTTTTTACTAGAACGTCAAATGGTTCTGATTCCTTTTGCACTGTCTTGCTGTACAAATAATTTATTTTTCCTAGTTTTGGTAGAATTTTTGGGGTACAGAAGTATGGTGAATGTTCAGATTGCTATAGACTGTTCTGTTTTTGACAGATTCTGTTTTTGATGCATAGTTTGCTTGTTTTGATGAATCTATCATTTTATATCAGTGGATTAAGCTATGGAAAAGTTATATTACGGTAGACACAATGCAAACAAAATATGAATTGGTTTGCTAGAGTACTTAGAGTAGTGGTTTGCTTTATTATACTAACGGATCTCACTACAAAAAAAAGACACATCCGTGACATTTTGGGCCGAACGAAACTTTTTTCTGTCATACATATGACACTTCTATGTCGATAATTGTGACAAAACCCGGTATCATCATAGATGCGCTGGGATCCTACTTCTATGAAAAAAAATCATGGCAGAAAATGGGCTTTTCATCCTGGGCGGGCCGGAGACGCAGCTGCATGACATTCTTTGGGCCGTCCATGACCGAAAAAACCGTGGTAGAAACGAGGGCGAGGAAAATTTCGGGGAGTTCCCGGTTACGGTAGGTGGTCGGGGGCCGAGCTATGCGTGTTTCTCTCGTATACGTACGCGTGTGTGTGCGAGGTGTTAGCTCTAACTAAACCCGAGCGAGGCGTTGGGCTCTAACTGAACCCGAGCGATTGCATTGCAGGCTATGCGTTACTGAACCCGAGCGATCGATCGATGGCTGTTAACTGAACCTGATCGAGCAATTCCTTTGCTACTGCTGCTAACTGAAGCCGACCGATTGGATGAACAGTAATCATTGTGGGGGGGGGGGATGAACAGTGAGCGGTGGGGTGGATGAACAGGACCCCGTGGTGTTGCCTCGATCGAGCCGGTTGGGGATGGATGAACAGGACCCCATGGAGTGGAGGGCTAGATGAACAGGAGCCCGTGGAGGCTGGATGAATAGTAGACGGTGGAGGGGTGCCTGTGGAGGGGTGGTTGAACCGTGGCGGTGGAGTAAGCCGATGGAGGCTGGATGAACAGGAGCCCGTGGAGGCTGGAGGAGGTCGACGGTAGCCCGTGGAGGCTGGAGGAGGTCGACGGTGGAGATGAACAGTATCCCGTGGAGTCCCGTTTTGTGGTACGCCACACCCCTCCCGATGAACATGACCCCCGTTTAAACCGCAACGCTCCAACACAAGTCCGTTTCGTCCGTTTTGCGGTACGCCACACCCCTCCCGATCAACAGGACCCCCGTTTCAACCGTAGGAGGTCCGTTTCCTCCGTTTTGCGGTACGCCAGACCCCTCCCGATAAACAGGATCCTGTTTTGAATGTGGCCGGTCGAACACAAGGCCGCTTCCTCCGTTCCGCGGTACACCAGGCCTCGTTTCCATTGCCTGTTCCGTCCAAGCCCTCCCGATGAACACGACGACGCATTCCGTTCCGACCCAGCCGGTTGGCTTCCCATGAACATGACGACGA
The DNA here is from genome assembly GCA_021437245.1 of Aegilops speltoides. Lineage (NCBI taxonomy): Eukaryota > Viridiplantae > Streptophyta > Magnoliopsida > Poales > Poaceae > Aegilops > Aegilops speltoides. The sequence continues at coordinate 45,265,280 of CM038143.1, read as the reverse complement.
CGCTGTTTCTCCGTTCTGACCCAGCCATGTACACGAGCCCTGTCCGTACATATGCGCGAGTAGGCATTCGAGACCCCGCCCATATGTACACATACGTGGCCATATTTTCTTTCTTGCACACTGGCCGCTGTACGTACGTGTACATGCTACATGCGCGCCTCTACTATGACACGTACGCACCTCTACTATGACAGGTGCGCGCCTCTACATCCACCAGTATGTACGTACACGTTCACGACCAGAATGACAACGCTACGTACGCTTCGACCAGGTGGGTCCCAACTGTCAGGCACTTCCTTGCCTGCGAAGATGTAGCTGGTGGGTCCCAGCAATCAGGGGGCGAATCGTTTTTTTGCCCGGACGCACTTCCTTGCATGCGAAGATGTAGCTGGTGAGTCCCAGCAGTCAAGGGAAATGTTTTTTCACGAAATACGGTGGCCCGTCCAGTGGGTCCCCGCTGTCAGGTGGAGGAATAATTATTTGGCGCATAATAAGGAGGCACTTCCTTGCTGCGGCCGTGGACCCAGCTGTCAGCCTCTCCACGTACAGTCCACGTCCGATGGAAGCCGTTCCTTGACCACGTTGACCATGCCGCGCCGAGAGCACCGGGCGATGGGCGGCGGCGAGGCCTAGGAAGGGGCGGCGGAGCGGGAAAAGCGCGACCTTTGGATGCCCATGCGTGAGGAGTCACGAGGTTCAGCGGTTCGCTGCGGTGTGATTCTGCGTCGCCCGAGAATAAAGGGGTGTGGGTGAGTAGAGGATGGCCTGGCCAGCGGTGGGAGTAGTAGGGCGGTGAGGCCTCCGCCGTGACGCAGCCGACCACGGAGGCAGGAGCACGAGCCACGACCGATGCTGGTTTGGGCGGCCGGAGCAAGAAGACCAGAGGTTGAAGAAGCACTACGGCCGTTGGATGGACATCGTGCGGTCCTTTGGAGCTAGAATCGTGCATATTGACTAAGTTGACAAAGCCCTCCGTCCCGTTAACTTAGTAGGCCCACAAGTCAGCCTGCCACTATCTTTGGGTCCCAGCTAACGGGGAGTATTCATTTTTTGTGCGTAGTAAGGAGGCACTTACTTGCGTGCGAAGATATAGCTGGTGGAGTCTGAGTGTCAACAAGCGATAACATTTTTTTTTCGAAATCTGAGGCCCTTTGGTGGGTCCCGATGTCGGTGGAGGAATCATTATTTTGCGGCGTAATAAGGAGGCATTTCCTTGCGTGCGGCCGTGGAGCTAGCTGTCGGCCTCTCCACGCGTCTGATCCGCCAGATGCATGTCGATTCGTTGACCACGTTGACCAGGCCGCGCCGAGAGCACCAGGGCGGTGGACGACGGCGAGGCCTAGGAAGGGAACGACATGAAGGTAGGGATGACTTGGCAGTTGTTTCCCATGTGGAGGGGAGTACGATTGTACGAGGGTTTACTGGTTCACCTGCCGTCGCCGGAGAATAACAGCAGGTGTGGGTTAGTAGAGGGATGGCTTGGCCAGTGATGGGAGTATGGTGGGGTGGTGAGGCCTGATGACCCGCAAGTATACGGGATAGTTGTAGCCTCTTTTGATAAGTAAGTGTGTCGAACCCAACGAGGAGCTAAAGGTAGAACAAATACTCTCTCAAGTCCAATCGGCCACTGATACGACTCTATGCATGCTTGACGTTCGCTTTACCTAGAACAAGTATGAAACTAGAGGTACTTTGTAGGTGTGTAGGATAGGTTTGCAAGATAATAAAGAACACGTAAATAAAAAGTAGGGGCTGTTTAGATAAATATGCAATAAAGTAAATATAGCGAGTGTGGAAAAGTGGTGGTAGGAGTTGTGGAATTGTCCCTAAGCAATTGACTACATTACTAGACCGATAGCAAGTTTTAGGTGGGAGAGGCATAAGCTAACATACTTCCTCTTCTTGGATCATATGCACTTATGATTGGAACTCTAGCAAGCGTCCGCAACTACTAAAGATTCATTAAGGTAAAACCCAACCATAGCATTAAAGCATCAAGTCCCCTTTATCCCGTACGCAACAATCCCCCTACTCGGGATTATGCTTCTGTCACTCAAGCAACCCACCATAAAATAATCATGAACGTATTGCAACACCCTACAGCGGGAGTCCCTCAAGCTTGCGCGACACGGAGGGCACAATAGGACAACAACATAACCACAAGCAAATTAAATCAATCATAGCAATTCATCAACCACCAATAGGACAACGAAGATCTACTCAGACATCATAGGCTGGCAACACATCATTGGATAATAATATGAAGCATAAAGCACCATGTTCATGTAGAGGGTACATCGGGTTGCGGGAGAGTGGACCACTGAATATATATGGGGGAAGGTGATGGAGATGTTGGTGAAGATGATGGAGGTGTTGGTGAAGATTACGGTGATGATGATGGCCCCCGGCGGTGTACCGGCGCCACCGGAAGCAAGGGGGAGAGAGCCCCCTTCTTCTTCTTCTTCCTTGACCTTCTCCCTAGATGGGAGAAGGGTTTCCCCTCTGGTCCTTGGCTCCCATGGCGTGGGAGGGGCGATAGCCCCTCCGAATTGGATCTATCTCCCTGTTTCCGCGTTCCGTAATTCTGTCCTGGCATCGTTTCCTTTATATCTGGAGATCCGTAACTCCGATTGGATTGAAACCTTCGCCCAGATCATTTTCCAAATATTAGCTTTGTTGCGGCCAAAGAAGGGCATCAACCGCCTTACGGGTGGCCCACGAGGGTGGGGGCGCGCCCACTTTAATTGGGCATGGGCCCCTATCTCATGGCCACCTCGAGCATCGTCTCGCGTTGATTCTTCCTCCCAAAAATCACAAATATTCCAAAATAATTCTCCGTCCGTTTTTATCTCGTTTGGACTCCGTTTGACATGGGGTTTCTGCGAAACATAAAACATGCAACAGACAGGAACTGGCACTGGGCACTAGATCAATATGTTAGTCCCAAAAAATAGTATAAAAAGTTTCCAAAAGAATATGAAAGTTGTATAATATTGGCATGGAACAATAAAAAATTATAAGTACGACGGAGACGTATCAGCATCCCCAAGCTTAATTCCTGCTCGTCCTCGAGTAGGTAAATGATAAAAAAGATAATTTTTTATGTAGAATGCTACCTAGCATAATCTTGATCATGTGTCTAATCATGGCATGAATATTAAGATACGAGTGATTCAAAGCAATACTCTATCATTTGACACAAAAACAATAATACTTCAAGCATACCAACCAAGCAATTATGTCTTATCGAAATAACATAGCCAAAGAAAGCTCAACCCTACAAAATCATATAGTCTGGCTATGCTCCATCTTCATCACACAAAGCATTCAAATCATGCACAACCACGATGACGAGCCGAGCAATTGGTTCATACTTTTTAAAGCGCTTCAGCTTTTTCAACTCTTACGCAATACATGAGCGCAAGCCATGGACATAGCACTATGGTGGTATATGGTGGTGGTTGTGAGGACAAAAAGGGAGAAGACAATCTCACATCAACTAGGCATATATATGGGCTATGGAGATGCCCATCAATATATATCAATGTGAGTGAGTAGGGATTGTCATGCAACGGATGCACTAGAGCTATAAATATATGAAAGCTCAACAAAAGAAACTAAGTGGATGTGCATCCAACTTGCTTGCTCACGAAGACCTAGGGCATTTTGAGGAAGCCCATCATTGGAATATACAAGCCAAGTTCTATAATAAAAAATTCCCACTAGTATATGAAAGTGAAAGCATAGGAGACTCTCTCTATGAAGAACATGGTGCTACTCTGAAGCACAAGTGTGGTAAAAGTATAGTAACATTGCCCCTTCTCTCTTTTTCTCTCATTTTTTTATTTATTTTATTTTTTTATTTTTTACTTTTATATTTTTTTGGTGGGCTTCTTTGGCCTGTTTTTTTTATTTGGGCTTCTTTGGCCTCTTTTTTTCATAAAGTTCGGAGTCTCATCCCGACTTGTGGGGGAATCATAGTCTCCTTCATCCTTTCCTCACTGGGGCAATGCTCTAATAATGATGATCATCACACTTTTATTTACTTACAACTCAATATTACAACTCGATATCTTGAACAAAGATATGACTCTATATGAATGCTTTTGGGGGTGTACCGGAATGTGCAATGATCTAGCATAGCAATGACATCAAAAAACGGACAAGCCATGAAAACATCATGCTAGCTATCTTACGATCATGCAAAGCAATATAACAATGATGGAACGTGTCATAATAACAGAACGGTGGAAAGTTGCATGGCAATATATCTCGGAATGGCTATGGAAATGTCATAATAGGTAGGTATGGTGGCTGTTTTGAGGAAGGTAAATAATGGGTTCATGATACCGGCGAAAGTTGCGCGGCACAATAGAGGCTAGCAAAGTGGAAGGGTGAGTGTGCGTATATCCATGGACTCACATTAGTCATAAAGAACTCATATACTTATTGCAAAACTCTACTTAGCCCTCGAAGCAAAGTACTACTACGCGTGCCCCTAGGGGGGTAGATTGGTAGGAAAAGACCATCGCTCATCCCCGACTGCCACTCATAAGGAAGACAATCAAAAAACACTTCATGCTCCAACTTCGTTACATAACGTTTCACCATACGTGCATGCTACGGAACTTGCAAACCTCAACACAAGTATTTCTCAATTTCACAATTACTCAACTAGCACGACTCTAATATCACCACCTTTATATCGCAAAACTATTGCAAGGAATCAAACATATCATATTCAGTGATCTACAAGTTTTATGTAGGATTTTATGACTAACCATGTGAATGACCAATTCCTGTCATCTCTCTAAAAAGATATAAGTGAAGCAAGAGAGTTTAATTCTTTCTACAAAAGATATGCCCACGCTCTAACAAATATAAGTGAAGTAAAAGAGCATTCTACAAATGGCAGTTTTCTATGTGAAGAGAAACAGGCAATCCAAACTTCAAATGATATAAGTGAAGCACATGAAGCATTCTATAAAGCCATACTCAAAAGATTTAAGTGAAGTGCAATGATCATTCTATAAATCAACCAAGGAATATTTCATACCAGCATGGTGCAAAAAAGAAAAGTGAAAAGTAAATGCAAAAGATGCTCCAAGACTTGCACATAATGCACGAATGAAACGAATACGAAAACATACCGATACTGTCGGAGTAATGGGCCACGGGTAGGCTAACCCGAGCCCCTGAACCTTTCAAGACATCAGGGCGGGCTGCGTCCCTCAAGACCCCACCATAAAGATCCGCCTTCTGGGAGTCGGCGGCGAGGCCGCCGACTGCCCCTCACGGCCGAGTCGCACGGACGACTTCAAGATAAGCCGACTCCTAGCTGGCGACCTCCAGAGAAGCCGGCTATGGAGAGTCGGCCCGCGACCCCGCCCACCTCCTGCCTTCGCGACGATAGACGGGACGGGGTACGGCCACCGCGTGGCCCATCCTGCCCCGCTTACGAAGGGCAGGCATGGCCACAGTGCACCGTATCGATGGAGATCTCCATCCGGCGCGGCACTGTTCCCATGCCTGCCCTGACCTCAGCCCCCATGGGCGGCGCACTGTGCCCACGATGGCCTGTCTGTATGGACCATAGGTGGCGGGTCCCACCCGTCAGCGGGGGTACAGAAGGCGGCAAGAGTGCCACAAGACGGACCCGCTGGGAGTCGGCCTCCGGGAGTCGGCCAGCCCCTCCCACGGGCCCCGCACGCCATTAACCAGACAAGACGGGGAATGGCAGCAGTGATCGACCGCCAGGCGGCGGCACAGTTGCCACGACCCCATGACCAAGCCAGCGTCATTAGAAGCACGGCTACAGTACCGGGCTGTCGGATTTCGGGTTCCGGCAGGCCCTTGAGGTTCGAACACTGGGGTGCGTGCGGAGATCTCGCCCACTACCTACCTGCACCCTACCGCCATACTAGGATCTAAGCTATGAAAGGAACAACACAAGAGACACAATGTTTATACTGGTTCAGGCCACCATTGCGGTGTAATACCCTACTCCAGTGTGTGGCGTGATGGATTGCCTCTTGGGCTGATGGTGAACAATACAAGGAAGAACATCCTCGCGAGGGTCTGTTCTTGCGGTGGAGTTGTCCCTTCGGAGGGGTTGATTCCAGATGCCCTAAACTATGGTGGCTAGTCCTATTTATAGGCAAAGGCCTTGGGCCTCTTCCCAAATATTGAGCGGGAAGGGCGCCAACGATTGGCCATTTTGAAGGGGAACATCTGGTACACTTATCCTGACTAAAGTTGGTCCTCGCCTGTCAAAGGCTCTGGTGGTGACGCCGGCTTGGGCTCCACGATGACCTCCATCCTGCCGTTGGACTAGTCTTGGTCTTGTTGCACTAAAACGGACGCCTTTGCTTGATACTCTCGCCTGCGCTTGCTCCCTTTGCACCAAAGAGGAAAGGAGGACACTGCGGGGCTGGCACCCGCCTGGCGCCCTTGGTCGTCATGGCTTGCGTCATGGGCACCTCGCGAGGTACCCCACATTGATCTCTCCGCCTCCTCGCGAGCCAGCCTGATGAGGCCGCACCGAGAAGCTCTGGTGCGCCCGCCCATGAATCTGGCCCCTCGCGAGGGTCTTGAGATCGTGTTGATGAAGATGGGCCATGTAGGGCCCCTCTTTGAAACCATGCCGCAGGCATGAGCGAGCAAGTCTGGGACCCCATTCCCGAAGCGCCGACAGTAGCCCGGGCCCAAAGCGCGCCGGACTTGGCGGCGAGGGCGAAGGGCAAGTGCAAAGTGCCCTGGGCCCTAACAGCCTGTGGCCTTGGGTGCCGCATGGCGGTTAGTGGGACGTTGGCGTCTCCACTTCCCCATGATGCCTCGGCGACTGCGCGGATTGACAAGTCACAGCATGCAAAACGGGGCATGATTACCTGCGATCGTGGAGGTCGGTGGTTGGCGTCCCCTGGCTTTAAGTACGGAACGGTGCGTTCCCTTCCAGTCCATTCTCTCCTTGCTTCTCCTTCTTCCCGGTCGTTGCTCCGTCTAGCTGCTATGGCTCCGATCCGCCGGTTCTCCACGGCGGAGAAGGGAAAAGCCCCTCGAGAGGGTCCTGACCCGCTCCCGCCAAAGAAACGGCTAGCTCTCTGCCATCGGGGTGAAGGCGCCCACCAGGAGGTGTCGAGGCCCTGGTGCGAGCGGCCACCACCAGGGTTCCCGCTTCCCTTGTACGTCCACATCGAGGGCTCTGAAGGGGTTGATGCCAAGAGCCACGGGCGGCGCCGACGCCGGCGCCGGCGGGTCACGAAGGTGCACGTCTTTCCCCCTGGAGTCCACGCCGAGGGCTCCTCCTGAGAGTTTGTGCTCCACGCCGCCATGCCTCCTTGATCTTGGATTCGCCTTCCTCCTTCCTTTGCCTTCGAGATCCCGCCGATGGGTCCCTTCAGGCTCTGGCTGCAGCACGCCGATTGTCCAACTCTTGTGACCGATGCGGATGTCGAGGTCATCGCCCCAGGTAAGGTCTTCATGACCCGGGGCTGGGGCGAGATCGCCTGGGTTTGCAGGACGAGGGGCGCCCTCGTGATTCACCTGGAGTTCGATGGTGCTTCCATGATGCTCTTCAAGGTCTTCGACGAAGATGGGCGTCGGTTGGAGTGCTATCCTAGGGGCAGCGGCAGAAGCCCCGGAGCGGCTAGGACTAGTCCTGCCATCGCACGTTCTTCCAGCAGCTCTTCGAGCAGCGAGGGCGCCGGAGGATCCAGCGACTCCACCGAGCTCTTCGTGACTCCGGAGATGAGTGATGACAGCTACGAGCCCCCGAGCCTGCGCCGCTCTCGGAGCAGGATGGGCTCGTTAGGCTGCCGCCGTCTCTGATCTGGATGAGGTTGGCGCCGGTGCCCGGCGGCCCACTGTTGATGATGGCGTCTGCCGCGATGGTTCCTGTAGCTAGGATTCCTTTAGGATACGCGTCTTTTGTTCCAGCGAGGGGCCAAGAATATACCCCGTGGGGGCTTGTAAGGTGTTTGTAGCTCCGTTTGTCAAAATGATCCTTATCGTGAAGCAGTGCGAAATGCTTATTCCATCTTAGCTTAGTTTCTTCCTTTCGGACCTCGCGAGGGCTTGGTGCTCTGCACTGACAGGTCCTGGTCCCAAGGCGGCTTCAGCCGTCGCTGGTATGCTAGGTCGCGATGCCGTGGTTAAGGCCAGGAGGTGGCGGCCGGGGTCGATAAGAGCCCCGAGTCGCGATGCTCTGGAGGTCCCTTTAGCGCCAAGCGAGCGAGGGTTACTGGCGAGGTGTATTAGGGCACCCGTGAGCGATCTTGGGACTCATGAGGCCCTACCCCAAGGCGGGTTGCACTGCACTGGGCCTTAACTTGTGATGTGTTCTGCAAAATTGGCGGATGCGATTGAGGAGTCTGGACTAGGGGTGTCGGGACAGCGGACTATCATTATCCGCCGGACTCCAAGATTACGAAGATACAAGATTGAAGACTCGGCTCGTGTCCGGATGGGACTTTCCTTGGCGTGGAAGGCAAGCTTGCAATACGGATATGTAGATCTCCTACCATTGTAACCGACTACTGTGTAACCCTAGCCTCCTTCGGTGTCTATATAAACCGAAGGGCTTTAGTCCGTGGGACAACATACATTACAACAATCATACCATAGGCTAGCTTCTAGGGTTTAGCCTCCTTGATCTCGTGGTAGATCTACTCTTGTACTACCCATATCATCAATATTAATCAAGCAGGACGTAGGGTTTTACCTCCGTCGAGAGGGCCCGAACCTGGTAAAAACATCGTGTCCCTCGTCTCCTATTACCATCCACCTAGGCGCACAGTTAGGGAGCCCCTACCGAGATCCGCCAGTTTTGACACCGACATTGGTGCTTTCATTGAGAGTTCCTCGTATCGTCACCAATAGGCTTGATGGCATCTTCAACCAGCGATGCTGTCGGGGGTGAGACTTTTCTCCCCGGATAGATCTTCGTGATTCGGCGGCCGCTTTGCGGGCAATTCACTTGGCCATCTGGAGCAGATCAGCTACGCCCGGCCGTCGAGTCAGATTTGGAAGCTTGAACTTCGGCCGATGTCGCGGAGACTTGATCTTGACGGACTCGAGCCACACCGAGCGCGCCGCCTTTGTGACGATGGGCATGATCTAGCTCTTCCGCGAGCGAGTGCCTTGGTGGCGCTACACGGATCCGCTTGGCCGTTAGCGGGCCGATCGCCCGGTCGAGGGCGGTGGATAGACGCCCACAGGGCTTCAACATCCATGGCGATGGGCGAACACGATCTTGTCCCTGCGAAACTTCGTGATTCCGGCGCGGACTCCTCGCGGACTCGAACCTCCCGCGCCCTTCTACCAATCGATCCGGATTGGGCGCGGTTATAAATTCACCGCGCGGACATCTTTCAATACTCGCCTTTTAGCGATATCCTGAATTCATTAAAACACCTCTCGTTATCGGAGAGTCTGGCGGACTATGGCGGGATGGCTGAGGTACAGACGACGAAGAAATTGAGCCCACCCACCACCCACTTTGTAGCCACCGTCGATGATCTAACCGACATGCTGAACTACGACTCGGCGACATCGGCGCTATGGACGGCGATGCGGAGGCGAAAAACCAGCGCCTACAGGCACCGGAAGACCACCTAGTCATCGACATATATATGGTGGACACCCCAAAAAGCGGGGATGGCGAAGAAGCGGAGGCGAGACTCTCTAAAAAGCAGCCCAAGCGCCCGGCGTCGTGGCGCCGCTCTAAATCCGCCACAGCAAGAATGGAGATTCGGCACGAGAGATAATAATACTCCAGAGAGTGCGAAGACAATCCCCTCCAGCAAGACTCAGGCGCGGGAGGATGCGAAGCAAGCCCTCATGAGAGGCAGCGAGCCGAAGAGGTTGAGGATCATAACTATATGCCTCCTCCGAAGGCGGCAAGCCTCAACGATGATGAATTAAATCGTACACTGAGGACCCCGTCGAACAAGAGCGCTTCAAGCGCGGGCTTATCGCCACAAAGAAACAGCCTAAAGAAAAAGCAATAGCTCCTAGCTGATCGGGACCTGCTGGCTGATCGATGGACCGAGGTCCTCGCGGCGAAAAGTATAAACTTCGAGCGCCCCTCAAAAGTTACCCAAGGCATAAGCTGCTCCCCGATTAGAGGAGGAAGCATACATACCTCCATCACCGGCAAGACGATATGGCTTACCGACCACCCGTGGTGGGGACGAGGCATCGGGCCCCCAACCAAGACCGTGCCCGGCATCGCTCCAAAACTAGGAAGCCAGAGAGGAAGCGCTACCGACTTGCGAGACATATTAGAGGACAAAGCAAGGCAATCCAGATCCATTCACGGATCACGTGGGCGCCCACGACCCACAGCGAATCCGTCGCGCGGATACAATAACACCGGCGGGCGAACACAGCGAGCAAGCTCTCTCGAGCTGCGTTGTGATATTGCTCAATACAAAGGCGCCGCACACCCGCTATGCTTCACTGACGAAGTAATGGATCATCAGATTCTCGAAGGGTTTAAACCCGTAAACATCGAATCTTACGATGGCACAACAGACCCAGCGGTTTGGATCAAGACTATCTTCTCCACATCCATATGGCCCGGCGATGATCTCCATGCCATCAAGTATCTCCCACTCAAGCTTAAGGACCAGCTCGGCATTGGCTAAACAGCTTGCCCGCAGAGTCGATTGGGTCTGGGAAGACACGAAGCCGCATTCCTCGACAACTTCGAGACGCGTATGTGCGACCACGAACGCCGATGACCTAAGCCACATCATTCAGCAGCAGACGAATCGGCCGGACAATTACGGACACGGTTCTTGACAAAGATAAACCAAATCGTCATTGTCCGGGATCACGAGAGGCCCTTGTAGCCTTCAAACATAACATCCGGGATGAATGGCTAGCCCGACACCTAGGGCAGGAAAAGCCGAAATCCATGGCAGCCCTCACATCGTTAATGACCCGCTTTTGCGCGGGAGAGGACAGCTGGCTAGCCCGTAGCAACAACCTCCGCAAAAATTCTGGCAGTCCGGATACCAAGGACAACAACGGCAGGTCACGTCAAAACAAAAGTAAGCGCCGCGTGCGGCGGCGATAAGGAGGATCTGGCGGTCAATGCGGATTCGAGGCTCTAAACCCGGTCGTGGAAGAAGCCATTCAAAAGAACCACTCGAGTCCGTCAATGCGGACGAATACTCGACCGCTTATGCGGTTCGTGGCACCTCTGAAAACCAGCTAACCACACCAATAGAGATTGCTGGGTGTTCAAGCAGGCGGCGAGTTAATTGCGAAAACAACGACAAGGGGCTAAATAGCGGCGGCGAGGAAGAGACCCGACCGCCCGAACAACGAGAGACGAAGGTTTTCCCCATAAGTGCGGATGGTGAATATGATATCGCGACCCACATACCCAAGAGGAGAGGAAACCGCACTATGGGACATCTATGCGATGGAGCGATCGCCCCAAAGTTCAATCCATGGTCCTCTTGTCCGATCGGTTTCGATCGAAGAGACCATCCGACCAGCATACGCCATGGCGGATTCGCGCGTGGTTTTAGACCCAATCGCCGATGGATTTCACCTCACGAGAGTCTGATGGGCGGCAGCGATAGCTGAACCTGCTTTATCGGGATACGGTCGTAAAATGGGCATAGACCCATCATGGATTAAACCTACAAAGACAACCTTTAAAGGTGTCATACCAGAGTGGAAGCCAACTATCTGAGCTCGATCCTGCTGAAGTGGTCTTGGATCCCGAATAATTTCGGGCGAAGAGTTAATCTTGACATAGTCCCGTTCGCAGCGGCTATCACGCTCTGCTCGGACGAACGCGTTTGCAAAATTCAGCGCGTGCCGCATTATGCATACCTAAAGCTCAAGATGCGAGGCCCTCGTGGAGTCATCATGGTCAATGGAAATCTGGGCGCTCCCTCGAACGGAGGAACATCTGGCGGCTCTCATGGCGAATCTGAGCAGCCTCTTAAGGCAATTCTCGAGTCCGGCCGTTAAAAGCCGGATCTGCAAGCAGCGCCGAGCAATGCCAATCAAGACCACTTGGCGCGATCGAGCGAAGCGTCGCAATGCGGCCCCAACCCTCGCCAGCGCATGACCGCAAAAATAACCCTCGCGTACATCATTACGCTTTGGAATACCATGGGCGTGGGGAAAGGGCACGATCACAATGGACCCAGTGCGGCTTGACCACACGGGGGCTCGCAAGTGTGCCCCCTTCTTTTCTTTTCACTTTACTACTTTGTGTACATAGGACTCCGTTAGCGAAGCCTGTCGGTGGCGAACCTGCGAACCCATGATCAACAATCGAGGGACTAAAGAAGGCGCGACGAATATTGGTGGTCTCAATTCGAGCATTAAATTCGATTATATACACCAAGTCTGCAGCTCATCCACGGAGGGGACATATTTATTTAGTCCAAATCCCTTGCTTACCGCACTATTTGTATCGATCCGCTCTACTAGCAGACTTTCTTTCATAAATAATGCAGCACCTTTTATTGCAATTGCATTATCTTTTATATATATGTTCATTACATGACATCTTGCACCGTATATTTTGATCTGGCGAATCGCCGAGGGCTTCATTCCCCAAATTATGGTGTGATAAAGTCGAACACTTTCACAAGTCGGCATCGAACTTATAGCATTATATGGATCGGCTCGAATCATGTTTTGGGTCAATAGTTGGGTTTGCCCGGCTCCCACGTTTTGGTGCCTTACGTTCCATTACATCGGCTAAGGTGGCCTTTGGGAGAACCACTGCGATTGCGCCCGGTTGAGCAGGCGGCGCCTCGATGGAAAGCTAAAACTGGCCGGCATGATAAGGCGAGACTGGTCATTGTTCGAGAGGTTTTTTCGGTCATAAAGACTCACGCCGCTTGAGTGAAGTTCGGACAATGTCAGATGAAGGCGTGGATAGCGCCTCGGATTCGGTCTTCGAATACCGGGGCTTCGCGAAATTTAAAATTGTAGAATTCTATGGCTAAGTGAGAGTGTTCAAGCATTATAAGTCCGGTTGCCTTGTTACGTTGTGTTGGCGCCTCCTCGATGGACCCAACAATGGGAACAAGAGTGCTCAAGTTTATCCCTAACACCCCACACTCGTGGCTTGAAATTTGAAACCAACGACTTGCCATCTCTTAGATTTTATAAGCGGCCGCCTGAAGGTAATATTTTAAATTAAACAAGCGTTGTACGCAGCACATGAACAAGTTTCAGCGCGAGGATAATACATAGCAAATTCACTCAAAAATTACATTTCGGGGCACTCATCCGCAATATTGCGGGCTCCCTTGAGACAATTTTATAATACTTCTCCGTCACGATACTCCTGCCGGTGGCGGTGGATCCGTGAAGCTTCTCCGCATCCAACTTGCCCCATGCACCTTTGTGCGAGCAAGGGCCCGACAGCGCCATCAATACAAAGCGGGCGCTTGATGACCTCCACCCGGGGCATGCATCCACCAGCCGCCAGCCTGAGGCCAAAGTAGCTCCTAGGCATGGCTGTCCAGCCACAACGGACTATGAGGCCCTTCATGGCCTCCTCGGCTACCTTGTGGAGATCGACCAGCTGCTTGACTGGTCGCTTGGGGCACCGGATGGCCGGCCTCGGCGTCTTGAGACCGAAGACCTTCTCCGTCGAGCTCCCTCCTCGCCACGATAGAATGCAGCGGCATCGAGGCGCACTATCGCGGCAGATCTGCAGCGCGCCAGAGAGCTCGAATGCGGGTAAGTGTCGGGTAGTTCACATTAACATGCTTGCTCTGCATGAAAAATGCCTTACCCGCGCTATTTTCTTTATATCTTCAACCTCTGAAGGGCCTTATGGGCCTCGGCCTTGGCGAACTTGGCACTTTCGAGAGCGAGGCAAGCTCGGACTCTCGAGTCTTGGAGTCACGCTCCAAACTCTCATGCTTTTCCATGAGAGCCTGGAGCTCTTGCCGAACTTCCGCCACCCGTGCCTCTTGCTTTTCTCGCTCAGCCCGTTCCGCGGCCACATTGCGTTCGGCCTCGGACACAGCAACCTTCAGGGCTGCCACCTCGTTAGTGGCCCCTGCAATACACATATTGTCCTTGTTAAATTTTATTGCAACCAAAATCCTTTTCTGTAAGGTACCTATTCAAAGTGGTGTTACTCACCTTCTTTTTCCTCGAGCTGCTTCTTCAAGATGGCGAGCTCTCCTCGGACCGCTCGAGATCCCTTCAACATCGACCTCCGCCGTTAATGCACGCGAGAGGCCAGCAGCGCAGCTGCAAACCCATATTGACATATTTTTAGCAACCTGCGCATATCTTGTTAGATCCTCGGTCCGGCTTTTCTTTCCGAACACCAAACCGAGCATCGGGGCTGCTGTCTATCTTGGTATTACATTACATGATTTTAACTTCTTACCTCAAAGCTTTGTTAGAAGGTTCTTTGCAGGCTTGGTCGGCCCGCTCTTAGCAAGCTGAACCTTCTCAATCACCGCACTCATGATAGTGCGGTGTTCTTCCTCGATGGAAGCGCCTTTAAGCGCCTCAACAGTTATCCGGCGCCTCGGTTGGGCCGGAAGACGCCCGGCGTCACGTTCCTGCCCTTCTTTCAAAGGGCGCTTGCGGACTCTGGAACCCTTCGGGTCCCGATGTAGAGTCGGCACAAAGTCCGGGAGGCTGCTGCGGCGCCTCGAGCCTCCTCGACGGGTCCCTCTGGGATCCCACCTCGGCGTCTTCGCCACGGGGGTAGTGGCGGTCGGAAGTGACTCCACATCCGGCAGGGCCAATGACCCGCTTGATGAAGCGGGAAGATCATCATCGGCTGGACTACTTGACGAGAATCTGCGTTAGAAGGACAATACGCGACACAAAAGAAATTACACATCAAGGATCCGGATACTTACGATCTTGCCGGACGCCTGGCCCTTGGAGGCCACTCATCCTCGCCAACGCTGGTGTTGGCGAAACAGTCCGGGGGAATGGTTCTCCCCCTCTTGGACCCTTTGGCCTCCCCTATCGGGGAAGCTTTCCTTTTCTTCTCTCCCGCCTCCGGGAGAGAGTACTCCTCCTCCTCCTCGTCTTCAGGGGAGGAGTCCACGTCGTCGTCAGACGCCTGATGGTGGGAACTCTTTCAAGTCCCCGCAGCCACCTTCTTGGCCTTCTTCTCCGCACCACGTGCGGTCTTGGTTCAACAGCCTCTGTTAAGAGGCGTCCATCGAGTCTTCGGCATGGGAGCCGGGCTGATAAGCAGCTTGGCCTTCTCCATCCATTCCCGTGAAAGGAAGAGGTAGAATGAAACCCCACTAAGAGTCAATTTAATTATCACAAGTGTCCCGTGATGGGGTTGAATCACTTACCTCGTCAGTTGGATACTGCGAGCTGAATCCGCGATCTTCCGTCGCGGATGCGGGGGCTTCGGCGCCCTTGAACAGCACCCTCCAGGCGCCTTCGTATGTTGTATCGAAGAGCCCGCTTAGCGCCTGGTGCTGTTCCGGATTGAACTCCCACAAATTGAATGCCCGTTCTTGGCATGGGAGGATCCGCCGGATGAGCATGACTTGGACCACGTCGACGAGCCTGAGCCCATTGCTCACCATCTTCTTGATCACGGGCTCGAGTCCCGTCACCTCCACGGATTGCCCCACTACAAGCCCTTCTCTTTCCGGAGGTGAGCTGCGTGGGGATGTCGAGATCTAAACTTCGGGGCCGCCGCCCATGTGGGTTTCTTGCGGCTCGGTGATGTAGAACCACCCGATTGCCACCCCTTGACCGAGTCCACAAAGGTCCCTTGAGCCAAAGGATGTTGGGCAATTTGCCCAACATGGCGCCCTCCGCATTCGCTTCGTGCCCATCACAACCTTGACAGCGTTGAAGGTCTTGAGCCACAGGCGAAGTGGGGCGGACGAGAGGAAGGCCTCGCACTGACGATAAACGCCGAGATGTTGAGGATGAAGTTGGCGCGGATCGTGGAAATCCAGGCCGTAGTAAAACATGAGCCCCTGGACGAATGGATGGAGCGGAAAGCCCAGTCCAGCGGAGGAAGTGGGGAGGAAGGCGACCCTCTCATGAGGTCGGGGGTAGGGATGAGCTGCCCTCGTCGGGCAGCCGATCTGTGATATCGCCGGAAAGGTATCCGGCTGCGTAGCTTGGTGATGTCCTCCTCCTTAGTGGTGGAGGCTAACCATTGCCTCCCGCTCCGGACATATTCGGAGAAGGTCGGCGAGATCTTGTGAACAGGCGTTGGAGCTTGAGTCTTGCGGAGATGGATAAGCAAAGGAGGAAGAAGGCGTAGGTGAGAAGGTGAATCCTTATCCCTTATATATAGGCGGACAAAAACTATGCGTCCCCCACCGGCCTGGTAAAACTCGCTTATCTCCCAAGCGCCACCATCAATGGCGCGATTGGGTTACCCACATCCGTATTGATGAGGATCCCGGAATAAGGGGAACACGATCTCTGCTTCGACGAGACGTGCCAAGGAAACTGCTTCGCTAAACGTGCTGAGGTGGTATAGTAAAAAAGATTCAAACAAAGGGTTGGTAGCGGTGTGATGTCACGCCGCATAGTACGTCAGCAGATTGAGCTAGTGTATATTTTATTCTCTCTACGGTGGAATGTGGAATTTCTTTTTGCGAGCGGACACTATCTGGTGTTCATGATCTTCTCTGGATTATTCAAGGGAGGAACCCGCCTTGCAATGCCGAACATTATGCGCGCCGGACTTATCGTCATTGAAGACTGGTTAAGGGGCTACTGAGGGAGTCCTGGACTAGGTGGTGTCCGGACAGCCGGACTATCGTTATCTGTCGGACTCCAAGATTACGAAGATACAAGATTGAAGACTCAGCCTCGTGTCCGGATGGGACTTTCCTTGGCGTGGAAGGCAAGCTTGGCAATACGGATATGTAGATCTCCTACCATTGTAACCGACTCTGTGTAACCCTAGCCTCCTCCGGTGTCTATATAAACCGGAGGGCTTTAGTCCGTAGGACAACATACATTACAACAATCATACCATAGGCTAGCTTCTAGGGTTTAGCCTCCTTGATCTCGTGGTAGATCTACTCTTGTACTACCCATATCATCAATATTAATCAAGCAGGACATAGGGTTTTACCTCCATTGAGAGGGCCCGAACCTGGGTAAAAACATCGTGTCCCTCATCTCCTGTTACCATCCGCCTAGACGCACAGTTCGGGACCCCCTACCCGAGATCCGCCGGTTTTGACACAAACACCGATGCTCTACGTCCTCGGGTCCTGGCCCTCGAGATGGTCTCAGTCGTCGCTGGTTTGCCGGGGCGCGATGCCGTGGGCAAAGCCAGAGGGTGAGGGCTGGAGAGCCGGTAGGAGCCCTAAGTCGTGATGCTCAGGTACCCCCCCTTTAATGTGCAAGCTTGGTTAGATGTCGGTGCTCTACATCCTCGGGTCCCGGCCCTCGAGCTGGTCTCAGCCGTCACTGGTCTGCCGGGGCGCGATGCCGCGGGTAAAGCCACAGGGTGAGGGCTGGAAAGCCGGTAGGAGCCCTGAGTCGCGATGCTCAGGTACCCCCCTTTTACGCGCAAGCTTCTGACATCAAGGGAGAAGGGGTGCTACGGACAGGCACCAAATAACAAGCATGATGGGTCTAATGCATAGCCCGAAAATAAACGCAAGAGGGATACACGCCGCTGGGTCTGACACGAGCGACTTGGGGATGATGCAGCCCGAGGGGCGCCCCCAATTAAGTAAGCTAAGAGCATGAAAAATAAAAGGGATACATGCCGCAGGGATGGACCCACGCGGCCTGGGAATGATGCGGCCCTGGGGGGAGCTCCCAGCTGGAAATGAAACTAGAAAGATGTCACCTGATAGTGTTGACTAAGCAGGGGTGTTGAGGTAGCAGACGCAGCGGGCTACGGGTGTCGATCTTCACGAGCCCCCAGGCCTAGGAGCCTCGGGAGGCTCCGGTGGCTCCTCGCGAACCATCTCCATCTCCGCCAGGACTGCAGAGTGCCTGGCCTCCTGAGCCTCCAGGATGCTCCTCATGAGGCGCTGGCGTACCGCAGCCACGTTCGACAAGCCGTAGAGCATGCGAACGTAGCTGTGGGGTGGGCCCCCACAGCGCCCCACACGTGAGGCCAGAAGCGCTCCTGAGAGGCGACTCGGTTGAGCCCTGGGATGTCGATGTAGATGCGCAGCCCGCCATCCTCTCCTGGATGGGGAGCTGCGGCGGGTAAGCGGCGGCTGCCACTCATGGTCCTTGACTCCTGTAATTCCTGAATGGCCTTGCTGACGAACTCCTGAGGGTTCGGCCCTCCTTGCCTTGTTCCTTCTTGAGGAAAACGTGCTTCGAAACACGCCTCCAAGTGGTGCCCAAGCGCCTCCCTCGTGACCTTGGCAAGGTCGGTGGCCCTCCAGGGGAGAGCCCTCGAGCCCTGCATGAGAAGGGCGCCGGGCACACTTTCCTATGCAATAGAAGGAGGTTCCCCCTGGGCAGGCGCGGGCTCTGAGGTACCTGCCTCCTGAGGGGCCAGGCCGGACGATGTCTTTTTCTTCTTGGGGGCGGCCTCGGGAAGCCTCCTGCTTCCGTGGTCCGAGTCTTCCAGTGATGCGGCCTGAAAGGCTCGCTCCAAGGAGCACACCGCGTCTTTCTCCTCGCAGGGTACCGTGATGACCCCGCCACTTCCTGGCATCTTGAGGATGTTGTAGCCTTGGTGAGTCACGGCCATGAACTTGGCCAGCGCTGGGTACCCGAGGATGGCGTTGTACGGCAGGCGGATGTGAGCGACGTCGAAGTCGATGAGATCCGTGCGGTAGTTATCACGTGTCCCGAAGGTGACAGGGAGGCGAACCTGTCCAATCGGGACCGTGGAGCCGTCGGTGACTCCGGAGAAAGGCTTGGTTTGCTAAAGCTGATTGTAGGGCACCTGAAGATTGTTGAATGTTTCCACGGATAGGACATTGAGCCCTGCCCCACCATCGATGAGAGTCCTGGTGACTAGCACGTTGCTGATGATCAGGGAACAGAGCAACGTGAGGACTCCGGCTGTGGCCGCGCACTTGAGCTAATCCGCTGAGCTGAACGTGATGGCGCACGCCGACCACCTAAGAGGGCGCGTTCTTCGAGCTTGGGGAGGACTGCGTTCATTTCGCGGGTGAACTGCTTGAAGATGCGCTAAGAGGCTGGGGCTTGAGCTCCGCCCAGGATGCAGGCGATCGCACGTGGCTCCTGGAAGCCCCTAGCCCCCTCATCCTAATGACGGTCCTCGTTTCTCCTTGTTTTCGGCGGCAGCGGAGGGAGGCCTGCGTTGCCATGCGGGCGATCCTCGCGAGGCTGATCCCTCCAGTCTCCCTCGCGAGGCGGGTCCTGCCAACGATCATCATGAGGCTGGTCGCGCCACCCTTGGCGTGGGCCGCAGTCTTCCCAGCGTCCGGTGTTCCTTCCTCCTCCTTGACCGTAGCCCCGGTCACTGCGGTCAGGGCGTCGGCCGATCCTTCCTTCTCGCACGGCCCGGAGCTCTTGACATTCGTTGGTGTTGTGGGTGTGGAGGTCGTGGTAAACACAGTACCGGCTGCCCTTGGAAGATTCGGGCAGATCTCTGCCCCGCTTGGTGTCTGGTTCTGCCGCTAGCACAACAGCCCCCTTGCGCTTCACATCCTTGGCCTTGGGTTTCTTCTCTTCTGGGTCTACATCAGGCAGCTCGAGGAGGGAGAGGCGCCCTTCCTCAGCCCTGGCGCACTTGGTCGCCAAGTTGAACAGCTCCAGAGAGGTGCACATGTCTTCATGCATCGCCAGCTCCTCCTTCATCTTGATGTCACGCACGCCGTGAGAGAAGGCCGAGATGATGGACTCCTCGGTCACCTTGGGAATCTTGAGGCACGCGTTGTTGAAGCGCTGGATGTACTTCTGTAGGGTCTCCCCTGGCTGCTGCTTGATGCGGCGCATGTCGCTCACGATGGGTGGCCGGTCGCGAGTACCTTGGAAGTTGACGACAAAGCGGGTGCGCATCTCGTCCCAGGAGGAGACCGTGCCGGGGGCCAAGTTCAGGAGCCAGGTGCGGGCCCCGTCCTTGAGCGCCATGGGGAACCAGTTCGCCATGACCTTCTCGTCTCCGTTGGCGGCTTCGATGCCCAGCTCGTAGAGCTGGTGGAACTCGGTGGGTTCGGCCGTGCCGTCGTAGCGAGGAGGCAGGCCTGGCTTGAACTTGCCGGGCCACACAACGTTGCGCAGCTCGGTGGTGAAGGCACGGTAGCCTACTGTGGCTACTGGAGGCCTTGGGTGAGGAAGAGCTTGGTCTTGCGGGTCCCCACGTGCTGCAGCTGGGAGCAGCGCGGGGTCTTGACGTGCGGGAGCGGGAGCGTGGTCGCGACGAGCCGGAGCAGGGAGCACTCGGGCAGCTTCTTGCAGGCGAGGGACTTCTTGGCAGCTCTGCTCTTGCCGCGTTGGCGCCTGACGGGGCGGATCCCGCCCAGGGGCCATGCCCCTTGGGGCCAGGGCGCCTTTTTGAGGAGGAGGCGGCTAGGGCGCCCCTGGGGCTTCATCGCCCGCGCAGGGTGTCAGGACCCCGACTCAATGCCACATCGATCTAGCATGTAACACTTCATATCACTTTGCGGCCTCACGCATGGTATCCCCCACGGTGTCGCCTTACCTTTGCCCGGACCGCTTATGCCTTTTGGCACACGATATGATAGTGTCGCTAGCATCCATATGATAAGGAGCCCGGCCGACATGGCTAGTCGTGAAACCCAAAGTGGCACAAACTTACAGGACAGCATCCATGACCCAAAGATCGAACGGTTTCGGTTATCGTTGAGTGAATCCAGTGTAGCATGGCTAACAGACTCGTGAACTGGGCTGTAGAAGGGCTAACAGACTCGGTATTCATCGCGTGACATTTCCAAGGGATGTATATGAGAACGAAGAAGGACACATGCCGCCAGCCTAAGTGTTCCGAGAAGTAGCACGCTACCATGGCTCAATGGAAGCACTAGGAGACATTTCTCGTAAGAGGGCTACTAAGGATAAACAACTAGATAGTCGATCCCACACATAGCAATACACATTACACGACGCATAACATGCAAGTATGTGTTGTACAACATGGCATCACAAAGATAACTCAACAACTCATATAGATAAGACTCAAAGAGCCATCATAGCATTTATTGCAAACGGGGTCACAAGACCCATCATACAGAGCATACAAGCAACAAGCGGAAGCATTACATGTCCGGGTACGACATCTACAAATGAAAAAGGTCAAGAGCCCGACTATCTACAACATCCGATCAAGATCGTAGCTGAGGTACAAGCTACTTGTCAAGTCCACGAGAACACTAGTAAGACCAAGTCTCCGCTGCAAAACATAAATAAAGCACCATGAGTACAAAGGTACTCAAAGAAGACTTACATCGATCCTATCATACATGCATTTGTATCAAGAGGGTAATGTGGGGTTTAGTTGCAGCAAGCCAGCTTTGACTCGTGGCTATCCTGTTCTACGACTACTGAACTTCTTTGAGGTGATATGGCACACGAGTCCACTAATCACCACACAATACACTACTATGGATTCATCCCGCCTCCCCACGAGAAGGCCATCCATAGTACTCACACTTGTCTTGAGCATTTTATAGTATCCACTTCAAGTTGTCTATGTACCATGTAAGCATCCAAGAAGTCCATAACCATGACCCGCTATTCAATAGATCATGTTAACCCCGCAGGGTGTACTTCTTCACACACGCCTCGCCACTTACCGCCATGTACACGCTATGTATCTCGCAACCTTCAAGCGGAAGCTCGGCGAGGGTGTCGCCACGACCGACTAACCACACAAGACTCTAGCCTGTGTTTATCGCCTATTCGGTTCCATCCGCAAGGAGATCCGCCGGTGTCGCCACGGCCCCAAACGATGTGTGCAGGTTCTCGAGCCCACCATCCGGTGCCACTCGGTACACCGTGCCACGTGTGCCTAGTCTGTCCCAAGCCCACCCTCGCGGGTGCCACTTGGTAGAAAAATAGCACTACCTACAAACACCAGAAACTAGTTATACTCGGACGAGATCAAGTTGGTTAATAAGTCGAGAGGGGTCGAGTTACCGGAACCCAATGTGTGGTAGTATCGAGTCATTGGACAACATACATAGAACTCAGTGCTTAAGGACGGTTCCAGTGAGACAACCCACCATGTACTCCTACATGGCCTCTCACCGCTACCTTTACCAAATCGTGTTCACACACTTCACTCTCAGCATCAGAACATAGAGCACCACACTCCAATTCATTCCCAATGAATCAGACCTGACACAACTCTAAGCAATAGCAGTATAGCATGGTAGGAACACAACATGGCTCAATCAACTCCTACACATGCTAGTGGGTTTTAACTATTTATCGTGGCAATGACAGTCATGCAGAGGAATGGGTTCAACTATCGCAGCAGACAAGGTAGCAGATGAATCGTTGTTGTCCTAATGCAATAACCGAGAGCAGGAGTGAGAGAGTAGGATTTTATTAGAATGAACAAGGGGTTTGCTTGCCGGTAGATCAACAAGGAAGGCACCGCTTCACGACATGTGTACTGAACGGACTCGGAGCAGACCTATCGAGAAGGAACAGTTGTCAACAATCAATACACAAACATATGCAACAATATGATGCATGAACATGGCATGAAGATGTGATGCTGTTTGAGCTAATGCAACTAGTATTCATTTGGTTTGAAGTCCATTTGAACCCTAAGCTCAAATGCAATTCTAATTTAAGTCTCTTAATATGCCATAATGTGTTTCCTCATATTCAGCATGTATAAGTTGGTTTGTCATGCATGAAACTAGTACAGATGGAAAGATTGCATTTTTCTGATAATTTTCATATATAAATTATTTCAACTGAGCTACTATTGAATTTCTATGAATTTTTGAAGTTTAAATCATTTTCTCGGAATTTCCCGATTTATTTTAATTCCGTAAAATAGTTAATTGCGTCAAGACTGCGTCATGCTTGCGTCGGCAAGAGGTCAACGGTGTTTACTAGGTAAACCCGACGTGTGGGGTCCACACGCCGCGATGTGGGGTTTAACAGGTTAGTTTAATCCTAATTAAAAGGTTAGTGGCGCTGGGGCCCACCGCCGCTGTCGGGGTTAACTAAGTGGTGATTAGCTTCACTAATCACACCGGCAGTCGGGCTCACTCGTCTGCCGGGCGAGGTTAACGCCGGCGACCTCTGGACGCGGCGGCGTCCGCGTTCATGAATTGCCACGGGGGCGTCCGGAGAGAGCACCGGGCGTAGCCCGCCTCGCCAAGATCTGGTGGAGCAGTAGGGGGGCTGGGGTGGCGTGGCGTATTGCCTGCACGCTGTTATTACGCTTTACCGCCGATCGCGCCAGGGGAGGACGACGGCGGTGGTGGGCTGGGCCGGCCTGCTGGGCCAGGCCAGGCCGCACAGTGCGTTAAGTCCAGGTGGGTTTCTTCCCTTTTATTTCTGTTTTCTAATTTTCTGACATCTGTTTGATTTAGTTTAAAATACTAAATCATTTTATTTACTTATGCCAATTTTTGTAGGAACTAGTGGTATTATTCCAGAACTCCTCAACAAGTGGCATAATTTTTGGACATATAATATATATATAACATTTATATATCCAATGCAAATAATTATGCATTAATTCCAAATGCCCAAAATAAATACTTATGAGCTCCTAAAATATTGGTTTGATTTTTATCTCATCCAATATTTTCAGAGAGCAACATGAGCATTTTCTTGGACCCTTTTGGAGAAATTTTTATTTGGGTCATTTCAAAATGATTCCGAGGGTTTCACCAATCCTCATTTCAAATTTAAATGGAATATAAACATGATGCACAAATGACTAGCTAGTCTAGGTCATACCGCACTAGGATGTGACAACTCGCCTCCACTTGAAAGAATCTCGTCCCGAGATTCGTGGGTCGACGGAAAGAAAGCGGGTACTCAAGTCGAAGACGATCTTCTCGCCCCAAGTAGCTTCTTTCTCGGAATGATGAGACCATCGAACCTTGAGAAACTTGATGTTACGACGTCGTGACACGCTCGCTTGATCAAGAATGCGAACCGGTACTCTCGGTATGTGAGGTTATCTTGGAGATCAAGCGTTGCGTGGTCCACTCCATGGATAGGATCCGAGAAGCAACGCCGAGTTGAGAGACGTGGAAGACATCATGAACTCGAGAAAGATGTGGGGTAGTTCCAATCGGTAGGCAACCTCTCCTCGCTTAGCGAGAATGCTAAAAGGACCAATGTAACGAGGAGCCAACTTGCCCTTGATATCAAACGATGGGTACCCTTCAAAGGAGTAACCCAAGGTAAGCTTTGTCGCCAACTTCATAAGTCATATCCTTATGATGACGATCATCTTGCTCTTTTACGAGATGGGCTGTTTTCAAATTCTCACGAATGATGCTGAACTTGCTCTTCGCCTCCTCGGATCATGTCCGTCCAAAGAATTGTCTTTCACCGTTTCGACTAGTTCAAAGGTGTTCGACATCTTCGCCCATAGAGAATCCCAAAAGGAGCTTTCTTGAGACTGGATTGATAGCTATTGTTATAAGCAAACTCGGCAAAAGGAAGACATTTCTCCCAATCCATACCGAATGAGATAACGCAAGCTCTAAGCATGTCTTCAAGGATTTGGTTGACCCAGTCCACCTGACCACTCGACTGAGGGTGGAAAGCGGTACTGAAGGAAAGATGGGTTCCCATGGCAGTTTGGAAACTCTCCCAGAAGTGAGAAGTGAAAAGACTGCCACGGTCTGAATTGATCTCTAGTGGAACACCATGAAGTGATACTATTCGAGAATATATAAGTCAATGAATGACCAGCGGTGATGCTCTCTCGAACAGAAGGAAGTGAGCCACTTTGGAGAGACGATCAATGACTACGAAGATAGCATTATTCCCTCTCTTGGTCCCGGGAAAGCCGGTGATGAAGTCCATACCAACTTTATCCCATTTCCATTCAGGGAATAGCTAAAGGTGAAGGGTGCCAAGAGGTCTTTGATGCTCGCTTAACATGACGACAAACGCCACAATTAGCAATAAACCGAGCAATTTCTCTCTTCATCCTAGTCCACCGTAACCTCTGGCGAGGTCCCGATACATCTTAGTACTACCGGGATGAATCGTGAGAGGAGATTCATGCGCCTCCTTAAGAATCGGTTGTCGAAGATGCTGCTTGGGGACCACCAAAGGTTCCCAAAGAAAACGACACTCGATCATCTATAGAGAAACTACCAGCAATACCCTTGGCAATGTTTCTCTTGATCCCGTAATCCCGTATCATGCTTTTGGGCTTCTATGATATGATCTACAAGAGTAGGTTTCGCCACCAAGGTAGAAAGGAACCGTGAGGAGCAATGTGAAGGTTAAGCTTACGTAATTCCTCATGGAGAAGTGGTTGACCGACCTGCCGCAACATGAGATTGTTGCAATAGGATTTACGGCTTAGAGCATCAGCCATGACATTAGCTTTGCACGGGTGTAGGTAATCCCTAAGTCGTAATCGAGATCAACTCCAACCAACGCCTTTGCCTAAGGTTCAAATCTGTTGGGTGAAGATATACTTGAGACTCGTGATCGTGTAGATCTCGCAACGTTTACTAAGAAGGTAATGTCGCCAGTGTCTTGAGTGCATAGACTATGGCCGCAAGCTCTAGATCATGTGTAGGATAATTCTCCTCATGTGGATGCAACTGCCGAGATGCATAGGCAATCACATGATGATCCTGCATAAGAATGCAACCTAGTCCCTGCTGTGAGGCGCCGCAAGAGATAACAAAGTCTTTAGTGAAACCGTGGCACAAGTATGGGAGTAGAAGTCGTGTCTTTTCAGTTCTGAAACTGTACTCACTTGTGGGGACCACTCAAACTTTTTATCTTTCTTGAGAAGTTCCGTGAGGGGTTTGGCTACTTTGGAGAAGTTTTCAACAAAGCGGCGACAATAGCTAGCTAGACCAAGGAAACTCCTAACTTGTTTAACGGTTTCAGGTGGAGTCCAGTCAAGAATGGCCTTAACTCTCTCGGGATTGACAACAATGCCCTTACCAGAGATTACGTGGCCTAGGTAGGTCACTTCTGGCAACCAAAATTCACACTTGGAGAACTTGGCATAAAGGCGGTGCTCTCTGAGTTTTTCTAACACAAGTCTAAGATGTTCGGCATGCTCTTGCTCGTTCTTCGAGTAAATAAGAATATCATCGAGGTAAACCACGCGAATTTATCTAAGTACTCCATAAAGATCGAGTTCATCAAGCGGAGAAAGTGGTCGAGCGCTGGTTAGCCGGAAGGACATGACGGTGTACTCGTCTCGCCATAACGAGTGACAAAGGCTGTCTTAGGAATGTCCTCGCTTCGATCTTGATTTGGTGGTAGCCTAACCTCAAATCCATCTTGAGAAGATCGAGGATCCAGCGAGCTGATCATACGTGTCGTTGATCCCGGGAGCGGATATTTGTTCTTTATCGTGACCAAATTAACGGACGATAATCTACAACCATCCGTCCGTACCATCCTTCTTCTTGACGAAGAGGACGGGCAAGCCCAAGGAGAAGAACTAGGACGGATGAAACCCTTTTGCAAGGACTCATCAAGTTGTTTCTTAAGCTCGGCTAGTTCTAAGGGTGCCATCTTGTAAGGTCTCCTAAAGATTGGAGCGGTTCCCGGATAAGATCTATGACGAACTCTACATCTCTATGGGTGGAACACCGGTTCCTCCGAAAGACATCCGAAAAGTCACGGACTACCGGATATCTTCAAGGTCCGGAAGAGGGTCGGCATTAAGAGAATAGAGTGACGCTTTGCAACTCTGGTGGAGCGGTGACTATCTTGCCGATGGGTGTGTAAGCTGAACAGATCTAGTGTAACAATCAATCTTGGCATGATGAGCTGTCATCCACCCATACCCAAGATGATGTTAATATCTCGAGGACTTGAGGGCTACAAGTGATGCAAGAAAACAAGTCTATCAACAAGGATTTCATTACCATAGCTGATTACGGTAGTTTGCCATCTAGACCTGGGGTTTGATTTCAAGTGGTGTTGGCATATCACAAAATGACATGTCGTGCAAATGAGCATAGCCTTCAGAAATGAAAGAATGAGATGCTCCAGTATCGAACAGAACCGATGCTGGGTGACAATTTACAAGGAGTGTACCAAGAACGACATCCGGATCATCATGAGCGTCTTTAGCCGAGACGTGATGCACACGCCCACGCTCGATGGGGGCTGACTTGACACCGATCATCTTATGCGTGATGGCTTACCACGGCCAATGACTTCTCACGCAGGGTGGAGCATAACTAGTCCGAGAGCAATCCGCAGCATAGTGTCCTGGCTTCCCGCATGTGAAGCAAGTCCACGGTTGGATGTGGACCCTTGACCGACAAGCGGTCACCAAGAGGCCTGGGTGGAACATACGATCGAGCTGGGAAGGCACCACATGAGATGGCCTTGGTGAATATCCGGGAGGAAGAGCGGAGTTTGGAACCCAAATCCGGCGCTTCTGAGAACTAGAACCGGAGGAAGATCCCAAATCATGGGTGTGTTTACGAGACTCCTCGTAAGTGAGCTGAGCTGTCTCTGCATTGATGGCCTTGTTCACAAGAGCTTGAAATGTATCACAATGATGCAGGTGGAGATCACGACGCAACTTGGGGTTGAGACCTTCCGAACCTAGCCTACTTCTTGGCGTCTGTGGACACCTCTTACGTGGCATAGCGGGCAAGGTTCTCAAACTCTCTACAGTAAGCATCAACAACCATCTTACTCGGTGAAACTACGTACTCTTCTCTCTTGCGATCGATGAGGGCTTCGAGAATGTGATGCTCACGAAAAGCCTCAATGAAATCCCTCAAGTAGGAATCGCCATTTGGAAGCATAGCCTCATAGTTACGCCACCAAAGACTAGCAGGACCTTCCGGTGGTATGTGGCATAGGTGACCTTATCATCTTCAGCCACGTTCATGAACGAGCTTATGGTGATGCTACGGAGCTACCATACGCATCGAGTGGCTCAATGGAATGATGAAAGGTGGGTGGGTGCAAGCGGATGAAGTCATGAATGGTCACAGATCCTTTGAACTGATGCGGTGTTCTCCTCGTCGTGCCAACAAGCGGTTAGACTCACGCTTGTTTCTCCCATCTCTAACATGAACTCGTCAACGAAGGTTGGTCGGAGGATCCTCATCCCTACCATCTCCGTGGTTACGGCTACGAGCAATGAACTTAAGCAGCCGATGACATCCCGAGAAACAAAGCCAAGGACGGAATCAAGATCAACTATAGGCTATAGAATGTAGGACAAGGAAATTAGTAACTCTCGAACTCCTAGGGCAATTCCAAGCATAACGGCAAGAAAATGCTCGAGAATGAGACATCCCGCTAAAATGGGGTAGTAACATACTCAACATCACCACTCAAGGTTACGGGATAGTACTAAGCAGGTTACTCCTAAGTACTCGAAATCGGGTATGACTTGATCAACCAATCCTATGGAACTACGGAGTAGTAACACGTGATCCTAATATCACTAAGAGATAGCCTAGTTCCTTAACCCCGTAGGAAAGATAGGATGACTCAGATCAGAAGGCCATGAGGTATAAGGAGTAAAAAGAGCCTTACGTTCCTTCCCACAATCAATTCCCTTACATAACTAAAGAATTTCTAGACTCAACTTCGACCAGTTTGGCTTGGTAATCCTACAGGCAGTCAGGCTCTAATACCAAAGCTGTCAGGACCCCGACTCAATGCCACATCGATCTAGCATGTAACACTTCATATCACTTTGCGGCCTCACGCACGGTATCCCCACGGGTGTCGCCTTACCCTTGCCCGGGACCGCTTATGCCTTTTGGCACACGATATGATAGTGTCGCTAGCATCCATATGATAAGGAGCCCGGCTGACATGGCTAGTCGTAAACCCAAAGTGGCACAAACTTACAGGACAGGCATCCATGACCCAACGATCGAACGTGTCGATTAATCATTGAGTGAATCGGTGTTGTAGCACTGGCTAACAGACTCCGTGAACGGGCAGAAGCGGCTAACAGACTCCAGATTCATCGCGTGACATTTCCCGAAGGATGTATACTGAACGAAGAAGGACACATGCCGGCCAGCCTAAGTGTTCCGGAGCGAGAGCATGCTACCATGGCTCAATTGGAAGCACTAGGAGACATTTCCGTAAGAGAGGCTACTAAGGATAAACAACTAGATAGTCGATCCCACACATAGCAATACACATTACACGTCGCATAACATGCAAGTATGTGCTGTACAACATGGCATCACACATAACTCAACAACTCATATAGATAAGACTCAAAGAGCCATCATAGCATTTATTGCAAACAGGGGTCACAATACCCATCATACAGAGCATACAAGCAACAAGCGGAAGCATTACATGTCCAGGTACGACATCTACAAATGAAAAAAGGTCAAGAGCCCGACTATCTACAACATCCGATCAAGATTGTAGCTGAGGTACAAGCTACTTGTCAAGTCCACGAGAACACTAGTAAGACCAAGTCTCCGCTGCAAAAACATAAATAAAGCACCATGAGTACAAAGGTACTCAGAAGACTTACATCGATCCTATCATACATGCATTTGTATCAAGAGGGTAATGTGGGGTTTAGTTGCGACAAGCCAGCTTTGACTCTGTGGCTATCCTGTTCTACGACTACCAGAACTTCTTTGAGGTGATATGGCGCACACGAGTCCACTAATCACCACACAATACACTACTATGGATTCATCCCCGTCTCCCTACGAGAAGGCCATCCATAGTACTCACACTTGTCTTGAGCATTTTATAGTATCCACTTCAAGTTGTCTATGTACCATGTAAGCATCCAAGAAGTCCATAACCGCGGACCCGGCTATTCGAA
This sequence comes from Aegilops speltoides, assembly GCA_021437245.1. Taxonomy (NCBI): domain Eukaryota; kingdom Viridiplantae; phylum Streptophyta; class Magnoliopsida; order Poales; family Poaceae; genus Aegilops; species Aegilops speltoides. The sequence goes on along the minus strand of CM038143.1, from coordinate 45,235,393 downwards.
TAGATCATGTTAACCCTGCAGGGGTGTACTTCTTCACACACGCTCTCGCCACTTACCGCCATGTACACGTCATGTATCTCGCAACCTTCAAGCGAAGCTTTGGCGAGGTGTCGGCCACGACCGACTAACCACATGACTCTAGCCGGTTTTATCGCCTATTCGGTTCCATCCGCAAGGAGATCCGCCGGGTGTCGCTCACGGCCCCAAACGATGTGTGCAGGGTTCCCAAGCCCACCATCCGGGTGCCACTCGGTACACCGTGCCCACGTGTTTAGTCATCCCAAGCCCACTGCTGCGGGTGCCACTTGGTAGAAAAATAGCACTACCTACAAACACCGAAACTAGTTGCGACTCTGGGACGAGATCAAGTTGGTTAATAAGTCGAGAGGGTCGAGTTACGGAACCCAATGTGTGGTAGTATCGAGTCATTGGACAACATACATAGAACTTCGGTGCTTAAGGACGGTTCTAGTGAGACAACCCACCATGTACTCCTACATGGCCTCTCACCGCTACCTTTACCAAATCGTGTTCACACACTTCACTCTCGAAGATCGTAACATAGAGCAACATGC